>OY282559.1:320716033-321916033 GCA_958295665.1 Tipula vernalis
CAATTCAGAGATGTCCATTATTTATTTATTTGATACCTACAGTGCTACAATCGGTCCAAACAATTACTGCTAGCTACAATTATTAAAAAACTTAAATAAAACATTTTTGAACAAATCTCTCGACAAGTGAAAATCAAAAATTTCAAAAACTGAATTCAACACCCGTGATATTCTCAGGATCAGTTCCGAAAGACCATAGTTTGTTGGCACCAGGTCAATGAGTAAAAGCCCATCACGTTGACGCATTCGGCGTTCGGGAGCATAGATTTTTAGACTTTGCAGTTTCAAAAGATTACATCGATCTTGATAAGGTGGGAGGATATATTCCACACCACGCGCGGACGACAAACATCGGAGCGCGAACAGAACAAATTGCTTCTGAACACTCTCAATCCTCCCGGAATGACAGTGGTAGGATGGCGCCCAAACTGGAGATGCATACTCCAAAATAGACCGGACAAACGAGACATACAGTGATGTCAAAGTTATCGGGTCCCTAAAATCCCTGCAGTTTCGTTTAATAAAGCCCAACATAATATACGACTTTTAAATAATGGTGTTAACAAGTCTGGTAAATGTAGCGTCAGCTGCAAAAATCACACCAAGATCGGAAATGATCTATATAATTTGATTAGGTGGGGCTCCAGTACATCCAAGTTTTGTTGAAGAAAAATAGGATAGATTCCATCCCCTCCTGGAGACTTAAAAGGACCAAATGAATTGATAGCACAGCGCAACTCTCCAGGGGTGAAGATTTCCATCGCTCGCTTGTAGGCCTCCCCTGGGACTAGATATGGATGCACCACGCTCATATCAGGGTCCTCCCGACCCGTAATGATTGTGCACTCCGGAAAGTGTCCCTTCACCAGATATTCAAGAGTCTCTTCCCTTGATGTGGTTAAGGTCCTGTCCAGCCTTCTTACTGAGCCCAGAGGGTTTTTATGATCTAATGCGAGGGCTTTTTGGAGTCGGCAAGCTTCCGGAATCTCGTCTATCTTCCCGCAAAAAGTTCTCCAGCTCTCTCTTTTGCTCTTCCTCAGAGTCTCATTATATTGGGTGAGGGCAGTTCGATAGCTGCCCAGTCATCTGTTATTTTTGCTCTGTTAAAGAGCTTACGCACTATTTTTCTTTTAGTCTCCAGGGCGGAGGTCCACCAAGGAACATCCCTAGTTCCTCTAACACGCACCTCAGGAGAACTTGAGTGATAGGCATCAATTATTGCCCTGGTGAGATTATCAGCAACTCTATCAAGCTCTGCAACAGAGCCAATAGAGTTCTGTAAACCCCCTACATTGTCTTGTAGTTTATTGGTAAAGACAGCCCAGTTCGTACCTTTAGGTATTCTTACCGTAGCTTCTGTTATTTGGGGAGTTCTAATATCAAATCTTATATACCTATGATCCGACAAAGATGATTCCTCCTATGCATGCCAATGCTGGACTGTGCTGAAGGTACCCGTGTCAGACATAGTAAGGTCCAGCACCTCCCTTCTAATGGCATTCACAAAGGTCGGCTCGTTCCCTGTAAAAAAAAAGTTGCTCTCCTCTTGTATTGGTGTTGGTGCTACCCCAGACTGTGTGGTGTGAATTAGCATCACAACCAATGATGAACTTCTGCCCATGAGCTGTACAGTAATTGATAAAGCTCTGTACTTCTTCCGGAGGTGGGTCGTTACCGTCCCCGGGAAAATAGGCTGATGCCATGTTAATTGTGACCATGCCTCCTCTGGATAGAGGTATCTCTAATGAGACTGCAGTTATGTCTCTGGAAATAAATTGGTTAATTGAGAAGATATTGTACGACAAACGACAGAGAATCGCTGTCCTCGCCCTTTCTACTTCTGTGTTGTAAATTAGCTTACTTGTCTTACTTGGCAAACCTTTAATTTGTGGCGGTTCACGCATTTATGCATGCGTTCGCCGCCACACGGTCAGAACAGACGCAAACGGAAACACCTTATACATAAAAGGACAAGTAAACTTACTGTCTCTTCCATGTGAAGCGACAAACAAAATAAAATTAAAAATTAAAATTAGTCTCGTCTCAATCTTGTAAGCAACAACACGTCGCTCGTGGTGTTGGCCGCCAAAATATTTTTAGTGACAAAATGGTGGAAAATAAAATAAATTAATTGTGTTATAAATAATAAAATTATTTCAATCAAGAAATAAACAATTATAAATGTAAATTAATAAATTAATTTAAAATTGTATTTACTATTATTTATTGAGCTCCATAAATTCTTCCATTGTTGGTCCACGGCTCTTGGATTATGTTTTCGAGCCCTCCAATGAGCCTCCCTGTATGCTGCTGCTACTAGCACATGGTTTGGTGGAACTCTGTGAGTTCAATCCATGTTTTTTATTAGGCTTGTTCCCCTTTCCAGGTCTGCGTCCTCCACGTGCAGTGCCTGAGGTTCCTGACTTATTTGGGTCATCTTTGCTCCCGGTATCTTTCTGGCTGGAGTAACCAGCCGCTCTTTCCACGGAGCGATTTATACCCTGCTGATGGTGCCTGTGTTACTCCTCTCACCATCCCTTTTGGGGCGAAAATACACGGCTCCAAATAGCCAGTTAACTTTATAGTTGGAGGCCTTTAAAATCTCCGCCGTCTTATGCGACACCGACAAGGTTAGTTGGAGGAGATCATTCTCTCTGTCTTTCCTTGCCAGAATATTCCAGTCCGCGCTCCTGAGATCCTTATTCTGGACTCCCAAGTGATGAAGTATCTTCTTGTTTGCCTCGTTTTTGCAACGAGGAAGATATACGAAGAATATTTTGGGGCGCGGTAATTCGTCATCCCCGACTGCTTTCAGGTTGGCGTTTTCCCATGGCTTTAGGGTCGGCACAGAGGCAGTAAGCCACTCCGCCGTGCGCTTGTCAGCACAGTTGACGGTCAACCATCCATTCCTCGTGCGGCATCCTAAAAATGTCAGGCTAATGTCGTCCATTGGTAGTTCCGCTACTACATCCATGATGCTATCTTGTACAGCCAGGATCAGACTGATACCTAGTTTGACTTCTGGGAAGCCTTGGTCGGTTATTTTCAACCTGATGGCCTTCACTGCGGCCTTGTAAGTTAGCTTCACCTCGTCCGAGCTGCTACCATCTCCTAGCTTCGGACCTGTCATATCTTGTGAGCTACCCTTTTCTTCGGTTGGCAAAGGTTGCACTTTCTTCTCCCTTTTTGCTGGGGTGTTCTTTGGGGTCGTGTCGCCTGACCGGCTCCCTTTAGCGGTAGTGACCGTTCGATCTTTTATTTTAATTTGGCACTGTGCCAGAGCTACCTCGTGAGGAATGCCCGACAAATTAAGATGGGCAAGGCGCTTCTTCGCAGCTCCGCTGAGTGTCTTTCTCTTTTTCTTGCTATCCTCGAGTTCCAAGTCCTCGAGGCTGCTTTTAATTTCGGCGGTTGTAGACACTGATCCGGTGTCCGAGAATGATGGCACTTGTGCGCCTTGTACTCGGTCACCGACAATGGTATCCGCGCTTGAGTGTTCACTGATATCATCAGATAGCGTGGTTTCCATATTAAAATTCTTAGAGGTTAGTCCTTGTTGGACCTTGTCATCCTCTGAGATTGATGCGTTTCGAGAAGCACCTCCCTCATATTTTTTTATTTCTGAAATATCCATGCAGTTTCGGATTTGTTGAGAGGAAAAGAAGGTCCACCACAGGTATCCGGAGTTCCGTGCTAGAGACCAAATAACCCATGGCTATTCATCCCTCGGCGCACGTGTCTCACCTTGGATTTGGGTTTTTTGGCAAGGTTATTCCTTCCTTTAGCGTCGTACTTTAGCCTGTCGTTCGGTAAACAAACAATCAGTTACCGGTGGTCACCACGGGGAGGTAACACGTACACTTACGAACCACGATTAGGTTACCCCTCACGCGGTCGTGAGCCCCAGACAGAACTGCCTAAACCATGACCAGAACAGCCTGCTGGAGCTTACTCTACTGAAGGTTACGGAGCTGGTGATTACTACACAGCTTTGTTCCCCCCTTCACCAGACGCCTCGACCACCTGTATCTATCCTTTCTATGAACGAGATAATCAGATGGGAAGTATTCTTCGGAGAACATATTTATCGTAAGCCAGGTCTCCCTGATTATTATGACGTCATAATCGTTGTCAAGTACGCCTAAACGAAAAACCTTAGCTTTACCTCGAATACTGGAGGCGTTGTGTTAGTAGATCGAAGTGAAATCGTTGATAGTGTTGGTTGCATCAGCAGTTATTGGTGTTGTTGGAACGTTACAGCGAGCTCTGATTTTTGGCTGTCGTGAATGATTAACAAATGGACGAATTAACAAACCACGAGGCCACATATCAGAACTGTTTAGCATATTGAAATGAGTATCCTTTAATCCAATTTTAAAGGAGATGAAGGTAATGGAATTGTCAATTACCCGGACCTTTGCAAGTAATAATTTACAATCCACTTCGTCAGGCGAACAATCTTCTAGTTTACTTTGAATGTAGCCAACAATCATTTCAGGTGAAACGGATTGGTCGATTAACGGCGAATAACGGTAGGTTTAATTGAATCAATGAGATCACCTGTACCAATAACACTTTGGGTATGGTTCCGTGAATTAATGATGGTACCAGCATCCGAGTACATTTCAGAAACTTTTGCATATGATGGTTCGGAGGGTGTGACATTCCCAGAGTTGTTTAACAGTTGGTTCGTTGGTCGTTCGTTGGTCGTTAGAATCGGTGTCTTTGGCGTCACGGGTGGCGTTGAGTTGTCACTCATCTCTAAATGAGATGGGTGAGCATTTCAACATCCAGGTAGTCTGGGTCCCAGGTCACTCGGACGTCATGGGGAACTGCAGGGCAGATGAAGTTGCTAGGCATGGTACGACTCTCCAGCTGCAACCGGAAAGGGCAAGTCTGGGGAGGCCTATCACAGCGCTGAGACAAGCACTTGGGAAGCAGGCGCTATCCTCAGCGGGGGAAAGGTGGTCTAACACCCTAACCTGTAGAGTTGCAAGACAAGTTTGGCCAAAGCTGGACTTGGGGCGCACTAGGGCATTAATATCCTTACGCAGACGTGAATTAAAAACGGTCGTAGGAATACTCACGGGACACTGCCTTTTTGGAGAACATGCAAGAAGGCTGGGTCTGGAGGCTAATGACTTCTGCAGAAGCTGCTTGGACGAAGAGGAGGAAGAGACGTTGGTCCACTTCCTTTGCTCGTGTCCAGCATTGGCTCTCAGAAGGCACAAACACTTAGGTAAGTTCAGGATGGACTGCCTCTCGGATCTCGAAAACTTTAAAGTGCGGGACGTCTTACGCTACATAAGTAGCTCGAAATGGTTCCAATAGGGGTAAAAGGGGATACATCCTGTGGTATCACAATGGACCGACACCGGTCTAAGTGTGCGTAAGCAGCCACTCCAACCTAACCTAACCTAACCTTAACAGTTGGTTGATTAATTTTCGATTTTCAGCTACCTCGGATTCCATCTTCTTCAGGTCAATATTTTCCGCGGCTCTTTCGATAATTACATCAATTTTATGTAAGAGCTTGGTGAAATCGTTGTTCATGATCAAAACTTTGCAACAGTTGCAAAAATAGCAAACATTCGAAAAAAATTGTATCGAGTTGATGCCTGCACGATCAATGCCACTGCGTCATAGTGAAATTGCTTCATGCAATAATTGCAAGACACGGTATCCATAGTGTCCACAATATATTTATGAAAATTCCCTAGTAAAATATTTTGAATTTGTTAGAACTCCATGCGATTCCTCAACGTATTTTATATTTTGAAAATCCCTTTCTACCGTCTCTTCCATTCTAACTTAATGTTTAACACGATTTATATATCTCCATCTTATAATGATTGAACCCATTCAGTGACAATAGAACATATTTTTTCAAGAATGTAAACACATAACATCATATCAGGTTTTTCTAAAACGAGTAGCAATAAAAAAAATCTCATGTTTATACAAGTAACTAAAAGAAAACTTCAAAACAAATTAAAATTAAATAAATTACTTGGAAAAATATCAAAAAGGACAGAAAGATGAAAAATACAATTCTTCTATTTTCCAGTCAAAAGGTCAAGCTTAGAGAAAATAAAGAAAAAATGGAAATCGTTTGAACCCACTCAAAACTAAATAAAATAAATTTTAAGAAGAGTTTTTATGTATAATAAATAATACAAATTAGAAAAAAAAAGGAAAAAAGTTTTTCAATTAAAAATAATTTTGTAGTTTTTCACAAATGAATTAAAATTACAAATTGATTACATCAAAAACGTTATACACTACACGGGTTAAATACTACCTACCTCTTTATCATTATGTAATTTAGATTTTCGTGAAAAAATGGAAAATTTTAATCATGTCTCTTGGAAGCTCAAGGTTCTCTCTTATTCCACATAAGTATTCCTTTGAATACATAAAAATGATGATAAAATAATCATTACAATTTATATTCAACATAAAATAATTATTGTAAATTACATACATATGAGTTTGTCTTCGCTTCTACCTACATCATTATACTTTCGTACATGCATATCCTTTCCTTTTGTTTTCTATAAAGATGTGATTTTATGTTACTTCAACCTGTATCATCGTCAGTGCTCTAACATAATTATGTTAATTACACTGCTTTCAGTTCAATTATTTTTTGTATTTTTTTTTTGTAACTGTATGTACACATATGATAATGTGTTTTGGTGTATAGTTTATACTTTATACATACTTTCTATATAAATCTAAAGTTGTTACATACAAGATGATACACGGGAATTAATTGATATATATGAGAATTTTGCGATTTTACAGAAAGTACTGCTATGTGAATGATTTTGGTTTTAATCACGTATTATACAAAAAATCATAAGATTTTATTTATCTAGATTTACTATGTACATACTCATATTTCTAGTTCATTTGGATAATTTTTTGTTCTTTCTTGAAACAGCTGTGTGCTATTTTCCATTTATATGCGTGTAGATAAGCAAGTTAGATAATCTATTTGTGTTGTTTAGTCGTATACTTATTTGGAACTCGGCCAAAACTGTATATAGAAATTACTGAATGAACTGAACGTGAAAGAATTATTTTCTTAATAATTTTGTTGATATTTTGAACTTCAAATGAATTATACCAGTGCGAGTGTTATTTATATTCATGTTCTCTATCAGTTTATGTTGCTGATACAGCTAGGTTTATGTTGTCCATTGATAGTTTAATCTAGTAGTGTCCACGCCAAATTTTTGACAAATTTACAAAATAAATAGGGCCATAACTTTGCATATTACCTTGTAACTGTTAAAGTTTTCAAGATACATAATGTGACGAATCTAGAGATGTCCTCAAGATCTTGCTCACAATTTCGGTTGCAATTAGTAAACATTTCAATAATTTACTTATTACTTGTGTGAAAAGTTGAATCAGCAGTTTAAATATTTTTTTTATTTTTTTTTTTTTTTTAAATATTGTGATGTGAAAAATAAGTGAAATCGTGATGTCCTCACCTCCGCCTCAAGTAAAAAAGGCTGGGCCAAATCTGCAGACAGCGATGTCCACAAGCGATTTGCCACCGAACGTCACGATCTCAGATATTTTTAATAAAAATACAAAAGTGCAGCATAGTCCAAAGCGACAACAAATGTTAAATGTTCAAAAAATTACCTTACCAGGTTATTTAAATCAAAGTGAAATTATTAATTTAAATAACATTGGTGTGTTGAACCATAATGAAACTAAAAGTTCATCGTCGCCAAATATTGACGATAAAACAAACAATGACAGTGCATCGACATCAGATGACATTTTAATAAACAGTGATGTAGGTCAGTGTTTAGTGCAAACGGGAATAGACCGGTATATTACTGTCCGATCTAAACGAAGAAGAAGTCCTAGATCAGTGGCCAGTGCAAGCGCGAATAAATTCAGTAAGCTAGCTAGCGTTGAATTAACACATGGTAATAGGTATTCTTGTTTGGTTGTTGACGAGCCGACGCCCGAAAAAATTTCAAAAGCTGAGAAGCCGCCACCAATTCTATTTGAGGGAAGAATAAAATAGAGAACTTGCTAAAACGATCGAGTTTATTACTGAAGGTGCATTTTATATTTCCGAGATCAAAAGAGGAGATATAAAAGAAACAAAAATTCAACCGCTCAATATTGATGCTTACAGAGCGTTAATTAAACATTTTGACCAAGTTGGTAAACATTACTACACGTATCAACTAAAGAGCCAAAAAGGATTGGTTGTTGTATTAAAAGGAATAGAGAGTTACGTGGATGCAAACGAAATTCAAGCTGCTCTCGCTGAAAAAGGTTTCCAGTGCAAAACTATTACCAATATTTTTAATCGGGAGAAGGTTCCTCAGTCATTGTTTCGTCTGGAATTAGAACCAGACAGTAAAAAGGTTAAAGGCAACCATGCAATATTTGACCTAAAATATCTACTGCACAGAAGGGTTACAATCGAGGAACCCAGGAAAAGAAATGGGCCGGTACAGTGCGTTAAGTGCCAAGAATATGGACACACTAGTGTGTGTTATATGTGGTGAACTCCATAATTCAAAGGTTTGCAATAAAGCAAAAAAGGAAGCATCAGTGAGAAAATGCAGCAACTGCGATGGAAATCACATAGCTAATTATAGAGGGTGCCCAATTTATCTAGAATTGAAAAGGAGAATCAATCCAAAGCAGCGAGCAGAACAACGAATCCTTAATGATGCAGAATATGAGCACGCTGATGCAGATAGTCGTAAAAAGCCAGAAATGACCATCATCAAAATAGCCATATGGAATGCAAACGGCCTAACACAACATACAACATACAGGTACATGCATTCCTCACTGAACACAATATTGACATAATGTTAATATCAGAAACACGCTTCACCAAAAATAGCTATTTCAAAATGAATGGGTATTCTATTTATGACACCAAGCACCCAGATGGTAAAGCACATGGAGGCACTGCTGTATTGATTAAGCGAAGATTAAAACACTACGAGCCTACGAAATATGAGAAAGAACAGACGGGCGGTGATTACAACGCTAAACATACTCATTGGGGTTCCAGATTAACATCGCCGAAAGGCAAACAACTTTATGATGCTATAGAGGAACAGTCCCTGGATTATTTATCTGCCGGTAACCCAACTTACTGGCCCACAGATAAAAAGAAAATTCCTGATCTAATTGACTTTTGCGTAACTAAGGGCATTCCACGTACATACGCTAAGGCCACCGATTGCTATGATCTGTCTTCTGATCACTCACCGGTAATAGTAACATTGAGTACTGATGTCCTAAGGAACGAAATACCGAACCGTCTTACAAACAAGAAAACTAATTGGGATCAATATAGGAGGCTAGTTGAACAAACGTGTCTACTTAATATTCCTCTGATCACACCAGCTGATATTGAGGCGGCAGAAAATCTAAAAGATGTCATGACATTATCTGCTAAAAGGGCTACACCCGGCATAAGTAGTTCGGAAAAAGTTAATCAACTGTCACATAATATACAGGAACTAATCCAGGAAAAGCGAAAAATTCGCCGACAATGGCAGCAAACAAAATCACCGTTATTGAAATGGAAATTAAATCGAGCTATTAAGGCCCTAAGATTTGCTTTGAGCGAAGAAGAAAACCAGCGCGTAAAGAACTACTTAATTGATCTCTCGGCAACCGAGAGGACAGATTATTCTTTGTGGAAGGCAACAAAAAATTTAAAAAGGTCAACAAATTCGAATCCACCGATTAGACTACCAACTGGAAATTGGGCGAGAAGTGATGAAGAAAAAGCCAATGCTTTTGCTGCTCATCTAGCAACAGTATTCGTCCCGCACGAAGAAGATAATTATTTCGTGCTACCCCAGCCAACGGATGATGGTTTATTCTACAAACCTATAAAGTATAACTGGAAGAAAGTTAAGAATACAATTAAAACTTGCATAAGCCCGAAAAAGGCACCTGGACATGATCTCATTACTGGAAAAATGATAAGGGAGTTGCCAGATAAATGCATAAAACTAATAACATTTGTATTCAACGCGATCATGCGAACCAGTTATATTCCTCAGAAATGGAAGATATCTTTGATTACAATGATTCATACGCCAGGGAAAAATGAAACGCAAATCTCATCATATCGTCCAATAAGTATGCTGCCCACAATCTCAAAGCTGTTTGAAAAAATGTTACTAACGAAATTGAAACCAATACTAGAAGAACGGCGCGTTATTCCAGACCATCAATTTGGATTCCGAAACCAACATGGTACTATAGAGCAAGTACACAGAATTGTAAATGCAATTAAAATCACCTTCGAGGAAAAGAAATATTGTGCTGCTGCCTTTTTGGATATCGCTCAAGCTTTTGATAAAGTTTGGCATGATGGACTAATTTACAAAATTAAAGAGCTTCTACCGAAGAAATGTCACTCAATTTTGGGAAACTATCTTCTTCAAAGGCAATACATGGTCAAACAAAACAGCGCAACTACTTGCTTAAATGATATTAATGCAGGTGTCCCGCAAGGCAGCGTTCTAGGACCAATATTATACTTGTTGTACACAGCTGATATACCTGTAACCAACAAAGTATTAATATCAACATTTGCCGATGACACGGCCATCCTGGTGTCTCACACTAATCCTGAAATTGCCTCAAATGAATTACAGAATCATTTAAACAAGGTCGCGGACTGGCTGAAGGCATGGCGAATAAAAGTGAACGAAAACAAATAACTCATATCACATTCACGCTAAACAAACGCACCTGCCCACCAGTGAAATTAAACGATAAAAATATTCCTCAACAAACGAAGATAAAATACTTAGGTTTACATCTGGATAGAAGATTAACGTGGAAAAATCATATTGAAACAAAGCGCAACCAAATAAAAAATACATTTTCCAAAATGTATTGGCTGATGGGAAGAAAATCTCAGTTGTCATTAGCCAATAAAGTTTTACTGTACAAAGCGATGATCAAACCCATATGGACATATGGTATTCAGTTATGGGGATCCACCAGCGCTTCAAACAGAGAACTCCTGCAACGAACCCAAGCGAAAATTCTTCGCAGTATTACCAATGCTCCTTGGTACATTCGAAATAGTAATATACTATGCATCACGATCTTGGGATTAAAACCGTTAAAGAAACAATTGAAGAATTAAGTTCGAAATATTACTCAAAACTAGAAGCACATTCCAACGAATTGGCCAGGGAGATACTAAAACAGCCGCGATTTAGACGTCTGAGAAGAACAGATCCACTCGAACTGATGAACCTGTAAATTTAATTCGATATATACATATAAGTGTAGTCTAAATTAATTAAATTGTGAGCACCAACAATAAGTATTAACATTGGTTAAGACTTAAAATATGTAATAATTTTTAGCTTAAGATTTGATTACTTCTTGTGAGTTTCTTATGTAGAAAGATTCAAGAATAAAGCCATTGGCAACATTTAAAAAAAAAAAAAAAAATCGGAAAATTTTGTTTAATATTAACCTTTTTAACAAATCGGATTTAGTACCGATGAAATATAACTAACCAATTTTAAATTTAGTAATTTTAACGTTTTACAATTTTTGACTGTTTTTTGTTGCGCAGATCCTAGAGATATCCTAGAGAGAGTAGTTCCCTCTTGTTTTTGGGATAGGCAAAAGTGTTACTACGGACTTACGAAATTCTACAGAAATAAGTAAAAATCAGGGGTTAAATTGTTTTTGCCATTTGGAAACGTCAAATGTGCGTTTTTTTAGTTTTTTGTTTAACATGGTGAAAAATATAAGAAGTAAATTAGTGATTTTGAGTTAGTGTTAATCCAAGCGCAGGAAAGGAAAGATGTATTTTTCTGACTTATTTTTCATTTTTAGTTAATATTTATTTATCTTTAAATCATTATTCAATTAACAATTTTGAATGTTTGTTTTGTAGTCTTCTCCTTTCAAATATCCCCATACATAAAAGTTTAATACCCTAGACAGACTGTGGTTTAGCTAAACTAGTCCGATTTAGCTAAACTAGTTTAAGTTTCTATGCAAAAACAAAGGGATTAGCTAAATCGAGGTTGACACACTGCGGCTAATCTCGAAAAATTCACTAGATCGGTTTTATTAAATAGCAGTGTGTCTAGAGTATTATGGTGTTAAATCTGAAGATCTAGCCGACCAAGCTATAGGTCCGCTGGGACCAATCCATCGCCCTGGATTATTTTAGATCAAACCAATTTCGAACTTGTCTTCCATGGTGTGCAGGAGCTCCATCTTGTTGATACAAGAAAGTATTTCTCATTATGAGTAGAATTGAATTTAGCACAGTGGCAGCTGTTTCATTCAAAAATTCAAGATAGTTTTGTGAGTTCAATCTTTCAGGTAGTAAAATTGGTCGATACAATTATTTCCAATTATACCACACCATATATTAACACTAAAACGTCTTTGAAATGATGATTCTCGCTGAACTTGTGGGTTTTCTGGTTGCCACTCATGAAGATTGTGGAAATTTGTTATTCCATCCCTCGTAAATGTCGATTCGTCTGTCCATGAAATGGATGACAAATATGAAGGATTATATTCCTCGTTGTTTAACAATAAACGGCAGAAATTTGCTCTGTTTGGTAAATCGACTGGTAATAATTCTTACACTGGAGTGTAGTGGAATGGGTGTAGACGGTTTCTTCTAAGTACCCTCCAGACTTTATTTTTGCTAATACCAAGATGTATCGAAAGACGTCTCGTGCTAAGCAAAATTGGTTCGTCGGTATTGACTTCGTATTGAATTCGGCTAACATTATCTGTCTGTGAACTGTTCCAAATATTCTATGTTCTGGCACCGGCCTACCTGGATAACGGTTTGCGTATTCACATTCTGCAGCTCGTCTATTTCCGTTACATAAGCCATACATAAAATGGATGTCGGTGAGTTCTTCGAATGTGTAGGTACGTGACATTTTATTATTTCTGATTACAAACGCGCAAACAAATTATTTTCAAAAGATTAACAACGATTTTAGCTATACGTTTACTAACGATTAAAAAGATTTTGTTTAAAACGATTGCTTTGGTTTTTCATAATAAATTTTTTTCAACAAGTACTACACTGAAATGTTAATATCTCAAAAACTATACATGATTAGACAAAAAACGATGAAGCAATTTTGTATTAAATCGTCTATTAAATTTAAATTTGAAATAAGAAACAAAAATTATTAAGTGAGTTTTTCGAGAAAAAATGAGTTTAATGAATTCTTTTGTTATTTCTCGCACAATTTTTTTAATTCCACCAATGTTTTCTTTATGGAAAATACCATGCATGATATTCCTACTTCCAGAGAAGAAAGAAGCACTCGGTGTCTTTAAAATTATAGAAACATAATTGAGTTACGAGTATCTTAATTTTTAGAAGAGTTATTAGCATTTACATCATTCAAGGTAGTGTGCCATGCTAAAAATTTTGCAATGCAATTGAAGGATAACGGTTCATTTCCGGACATATGCGTAGTGGACTTTTTTTAATGATATTGATCCAGATACACGCCCAGTGGGACACCCTGTATATACAAATTTTCTCTCCAGAATTCGTTTGTTTTGTTTTATGTACAATTTGTATGTTTATTCTCCCTCATTTATATAGTATGTCGATCACCAATACTATCATGCATAAGCGCAAAATAAATTTATAATATTGGTGGCAGTCAGGCTTATAGTACATTTTTTTTTTTTTTTTTTTTTTTCGTCCCTGCCCAAAAGCGGCTAGCACTACGACCTAAAAGATCTTTTGTGCTGTTGGGTACTGTTACTCCAGGAGCTTCTCCACCTCTCTAATAAAGGCGAGAATGCTATTTATAGAGGCCAATTTACATTTCTCCGGGGTCAGATACCTCTCTTCAAAATGAATCCACCTCCGTGTGCACAGAGCAACACACTCACATAGTATGTGTTCTGCGGTTTCTATCTCTTCCAAACAGAGTCGGCACTCCGTCTCTGTGGACAGGTTCATTTTGTTCAAATGATATCTCAGGTTACAGTGACCTGAGAGAAAACTCACAAGTTTCCTAATATTTCCTTTGCTGAAATTGATCGCCAAATTTTTGTGGTGAAATGGTCTGATCAAAGATTTGGCTTGTCTAAGGCCGGGAATACAGTTCCAATAAGTCAAGCACTGTATTTTTTCCCATTTACTGATTGTGTAGGTTGCAGAAGCCCACGGGATACCACAAAAAGGCTCAGGGCCAATGAGTGTAGTCGACGAGCCTGCCCGTGCAAGTTCGTCGGCTATCTCATTTCCAGTGATGCCCATGTGACCAGGCACCCACCACAACCTTACTTTGTTTTGACAAGAGAGAGATTGTAGCAGTTTATAACAACTTTGAACCGACTTGGAAACCAAGCAGTTAGAAGCCAATGCTTTCAGTGCTGCTTGGCTGTCAGACAAAATGTGGATGGATGCGCCTTTAAGACCTTTGGTCATAATAATAGAGGCGCAGATTTCGATGGCGTGAATTTCGGCTAGAAAAACACTGGGGTAAGTACCCAGTGATTTCGATATTTTGTGATTGGGTCCAAAGACACCAATGCCGACTCCACTATCCATTTTTGATCCATCAGTGTACCAGACTAGGCTGTTAGGTTCCATCTGCGGTAACCCAGTATCCCAGTCTGTTCTATCGGGGATTGTTACCACGAAATTCCTGCCAAAGCAGAGTTCTTTCGGCATAACGTCCGGGACACTAAAGAACATATTCAGGTCTGGAAGTTCATTCAAAATGTCCAGGTGACCCATATGGTCATCATGACTGTATTGATTCGCGAGCTTCAATCTAGCTGCACAGGTAGCAGCTGATTTTTTGACGTGGATATGAAGTGGAGTGAGCCCGATGAGAGCTTCCATTGCCGCCGTAGGGCAGGTGCGCATAGCACCTGTAATTCCGAGACATGCTAGTCTCTGTAATGAGGTCAGCTTGTTCATAATAACTTTTTGCTGTACCTTAGGCCACCAAACTATTGCCCCATATGTTACAATTGGCCTCACTATCATGATGTACATCCAGTAAATCATTTTTGAGTTCAGGCCCCAGGTCCTGCCGAACATACGCCGGCAGGCCCACATGGCCCTGGCCGCGCGTTCGGTAGTTGAAGTAATATGAGAGTTCCAAGTTAGTTTCTTATCTAGGACAACACCCAGATATTTGACTTCATTGGAGTATCCGATATTTATATTATTAAGACTAATTGAACCAAGGTTCAAATTACGTCTTTTGGTGAAGGGCACCAGGACTGTTTTGCTAGGGTTAATCGAAAGGCCCTCCCCAGTGCACCAATTCGAAATAACAAGCAAAGCCTGTTGCATGCTGGCGGACATCGTACGTTCATGCCCTCCAGAGACTATGATAACCAAATCGTCCGCATAACCAATGGCATCGTACCCAAGTAGATGTAAATTATCAAGCAACTCGTCGATCACGAGTGACCACAGCAAAGGGGACAGGACACCGCCCTGCGGACACCCTCTTGCTGCCGTAATCGTGACTGACTCATTACCTAATTTAGATGTAATCTTCCTACTAACCAACATGGAACTAATCCAGTGGTTAGTCGGATCGTCAATACCTCTACGCTTGATTGCCCTAGCAATTGAGTCGTATCCAGTATTGTCAAAAGCTCCCTCAATATCCAGAAATGCACACAGAGCAATTTCTTTCGAGCGATAGGCTGCTTCAATCTTGGTGACAAGTAGATGCAGCGCACCCTCTGTGGATTTGCCTTTCCTATAGGCGAATTGATTTGGATTTAGAGGTCTGGTTGCCGTTAACCAGTCTCTGATATGAAGATCTATAAGTCGTTCCATGGTTTTAAGAATAAACGATGTAAGACTGATAGGTCGAAAGGACTTAGGAAGTTCACATGGCCGATTGCCAGGCTTTGGGATAAAAACCACGTTTACTTGACTCCAAGCCTGTGGTATGTGACCCCAATTGAAGCTAGTTCTAAACAAGGCCACCAGAGCAGGGGTAATCAAGTCCAGGCCCCTTTGAAGGAGGGCTGGGAAGATTCCATCCCCTCCTGGAGCCTTGAAAGGCTGAAAAGAGTTAATGGCCCATTTGACTTTATCCGGAGTAAAAAGCTTACCGGATAAACTATTAACCCAACCCATATTTACACCCATGTGTGTACCAGATATGGAGTTAGTGATTGTATTTGTGTCGCAAACAGTGCAGCCCGGAAAGTGCACTTGAAGCAGGGTTTCGAGCGACTCTTTGCGACCTGATGTATAACTACCATCGGATTTCAGAAGAAGCCCAATCCCGTTGGACTGATCTTTAGCTAGAACTTTATGGAGTCGAGCAGCTGTAGGTATATCCTCGATATTTCCACAGTTTTTCCTCCACGTGAGGCGTTTGGAACGCCTTAGTTCTGTGTTGTAACTGGTTAGGGCTTGCCTATATTCATTCCACTCATTGGAATGCTTTGCCCTATTAAATAATTTCCTAACCTTCTTACGAAGTTTAGCCAGCTGTTCGTTCCACCATGGAACTTTGCGATTAACCACAACGTTACGCACCACACAGCTGCTTTCGTAGGAAGATAGGAGCACGTCATTAAGCAGACCAGCTGCGGTTTCTAGGTCACTAATTGAACTCAAAAATGTTGGCAGCATGTCTGCTTTGATAAATAAAATATCCCTATATGTTTTCCAATTTGTAAAACAAGGGATACGACGCTCTGTTGCCTGTATGATCACTCCCGGTATATCGAACCTGATGTGCATGTGGTCCGACAGAGAAGCTTCGCTTGAAACATGCCAGTTTGCAACAGAGTTGGAAATAAACTGACTTGACAAAGTGAGGTCCAACACCTCTCGCCGAGTCGAGTTTATGAAAGTGGGGTTTGAACCTTTATTTAAAATGTCTATGTGACTACTCATAAGATAATTTAAAAGGGACTCACCTCTGCCATTTGTATCACTGCTGCCCCAAATGATATGGTGTGCATTAGCATCGCAGCCTATGATGAAATGCTTGTTTTTTAGGTTGCAGTAATCCACCAGATCCTGTACAACTACAGGTGGAGCACTAACCGACTCACCAGGGAAGTACGCAGAGGCACATATTGTCTCCTGCATTCCCCTGCTAGTCGGAACCTCCAGGATTACTGCAACCAAATCCTTAGTGGTGAACTCTGGAATTGGAAGAACGTTAATATTAGATGAAACAAATATTGCTGCTCGGGGAACTTCGTCCCTTCGATCGTAAATCAACTTACATGACTTGAGGTGGAGGCCTCTGATTTTTCCTCCATTAACCCAAGGTTCCTGGATAAGGCCAAGGGTTAAGTGTTGTTTCGCGAACCTGTTGCAAAAGGTATCCGAAGCTCCTTTTGCGTGATGCAGATTCGCTTGTAGTACCCTAATAGTACCAGCCATACTGGATGATTAGGGTAAAGGAGCTCTACGCTCCTGGCTGCTTGCCAGCCGTCTGCTTTGCGGGATTTGGCCTGTTTCTGCCACTTTTCCCAGTAACACCCCGAGCGCCCATATGCTTAATTTTCGGGGTGAGTGCTGATTTACTCGATCCCACAGTAGGAGTTGCGGAGAGATTCGATGATCGTGCTCCCGACGAAGAGGCAGCAGGAACAGAATGCTCAATAGCGCTGCTGTTCCTGGATGCCTCCTCGTCTGTGATTGTGCCTACTACTGGGGCTGGTAAAGTACCCTCCTTACTGGAGCTGACTCCAGTGGTTGGGTTGGTAGAGGGGGAATCCTTCTTGAGAAGGAGTTTTATCCTACCAAAGCGGTATGCGATGTTTCCGTTGGATTCGCGTAGTTTCTTCATGGAAGACTCGCCTATGGCCATAACCAAATGGACGAGTACGCCAGTTGTCGTCCGTTGCAGTATCTTCCATGAGTTGGCCGCGAGACCATCGTTCTGCGCGGCCATGGTAGCGAGAATCTTCTCGCTAGTTAAGCTAAGGCTCTGTGGAAAGAACCCCCTAACGATGTTTGGCCGAGGAAAATCATCCTCTTCCACCAAAGTTATGTTCAGACCAATTTTTTCCCTTAGGCTTACAAAACTGTTCCTCATCCATTCCGCTGTGGAATGATCGGAACATATAAAAAATAGCCAACCTGTTCTCCGGAAACAGCCAAGGAATTGCGGCTTGTGGTTTGAGCCTTGCATCCCAATAATGAGGTCAATGACACACTCCTGTATGTTTGCCATTTGCTCCATACTAAGAGGATTGCCACTGAGATCACCTGGTACGATGCCCAGCTTAACACTGCCTGCTACCTGGCTGAAAGAGGGCTTTACCGGAGAAGGCCCTTCTTTTGCTTTTTTGGCAGGTGGTTTATTTGGTTCCGGAGCAACCTCAAAAGACCTCTCACGCTTACCACCAGACCTCTTGTCTAGGGTAGGAGCAACAGGCCCGAGGATGCTTTCAGAGGGGTCGCGGACTTAGCAGCAGCTAGAGCCTCTTCTCTAGTTTTGCCTTCCTTGAGCCCCTTTTTAAAACGCCTTCTTTCGAAGGAGTTGAGCTTAACCCATTCCCCGGCGTTGAGGGACATGTTCCCAATATCAACACCAATGGTTGAGGTGCCCGATAACTGTGAGATTACACTTATGTTGTCGTCACAGAAGGTGTCCGTAGTAGAAGAGGTGGACTGTTCCACCTTTTCCTTGGTCCGGACGTTAAGATAATCAAGAGTGGTGGCCCTTGTGGCATCTACCATTCCATCATAGCTTAGGAGACCCAACTCAATAGCTGGTGAAGCTGATGCTTTTAAAGAGGCATCACCCTCTATGTTTTTTTTAAATTCGGTTTCCATTTGAATCCCACGAGTATCCGAGAAATGAAGGTCACCCACAGCAGAGATCGGTATACTGTGGGAAGGCTACTTTAAACCGGGGGTCGCCTGGTACCCGGAGTTCACATACTAAAGACTAAGCTCCCTCTTAGCCACGCAGCTCTCAGCGTATGTTGT
The DNA here is from genome assembly GCA_958295665.1 of Tipula vernalis. Lineage (NCBI taxonomy): Eukaryota > Metazoa > Arthropoda > Insecta > Diptera > Tipulidae > Tipula > Tipula vernalis. The sequence goes on from OY282559.1 coordinate 320,735,019, forward strand.
CCCACCAAAGCTTGGGGCAATGGATTTACCGCCATTGCACGGTCGTGTAAGTTACTTGGCTACATTCTAGGATGCATTGCCCGGTTGTCGCCACGAGGAGGCGTAACTACACTAGGAAGAAGTCTTATGAGAATCGCATATCCTAGAAAGCTTTGACTCCTAAAACTACTCCCCCAACAACCCTTATAGTACATACATTAATGTTGGTTTTGCACCAATACAATTTACCAATACTATTGCCTCCCGGTAATTCTCAACTCAATCCTCAAATTGCGACCAAAATCACTGTCCTGATATATACATTTCGTCGAATCTACAAGCGAAATAACTAAACAAACTTTCTAAGTCGACAAGGGATTTTTTAAATTGGGCGTACAACCTCTTACTAGTTTTTAGAGGGTTATGGACGGTACCGAATAAGATTTTAGGGCCATTAATTAAAACGTTGACAAATAAAAACTCAAAATCGGATATTAACAATTCTGAAATGGAAGCAGGTATGGTAACTAATCTAGCCTTAATGTGATCACCTACAAACATACATAAACCACCATAATTAAGGGGAGGTACCGCTCTCTATCTTTCCTAAATATGTATATTATAACCTTTGATGGCCACAGCTGAACTAGGGATATTTGGTTTTAAAAAGGTCTCAGAGAAACAAAGAATGTGACGAATCTCATCAATATTTGGGACTAAACTTTGCACGTTTAAACTAGCTACATACATTTAACAGTGACCTATCGACTAACATAGATTGTAAAACTATATTGGGGTTATTAAAAACCATTCAAAATTAAAATCAAAAGTCAATTGTAAACACGACGCGGGCGTGATTGATGTGCAATACTCACAAATAAAGATAAGGAACGCTTCATCGAAAATGAACGAGATTACGGGAAATCTAAAACGAAAAGAACAAAAAACCACCCAAAGTAACAAATTCTAAGTTAAAGTAAACAAAGGAACAATACTTGACCGTTGAGCTCCAATTCATGCCCCCAAAAAATCGAAATTTTCAATTTTTTGCTTTCCTATGATGAGAAAAAAATCAAAATGTGGCACGTCTGTCTAAGGCTACTTGAAATGAGGATTTAAAAATTGTTAGTAAAATTTTTTCAAATAGCTTTGAGATTGTAGGCAGCGTGCTTATTGGGCGATATGATGAGATCTGCGTTTTATTTTTTCCTGGCTTATGAATCGTTATAATCTAAGATATTTTCCATTTTTGAGGAATATAACTGGTTCACATGATCGCGTTGAATATGAATGTTATTAGTTTTATGTATTTATCTGACAATTCCCTTATCATTTTTCCAATAATGAGATCATGTCCTGGTGCCTTTTTCGCGCTTAGGCAAGTTTTAATTGTATTCTTAACTTTCTTCCAATTATACTTCTTAGGTTTTGTAGGATAAACCATCATCCATTTGCTGGCGTACCACGAAATAATTATCTCCTTCTTATGGTTTGAATATTGTTGTCAGATGATCAGCAAAAGCATTGGCATTTTCTTCATTACTTCTCGCCCGATTTCCAATTGGCAGTCTAATCGGTCGATTCTAATTTGTTGGAAAAAAAGTTGATTACTGGATAGAATTGAGACATGCTTCGATTTGGGAAATTACTGTTGAAAGTTCTTCGTATGTTAGTGTGCTTTCCCCGATTATTCGCTTTAGGTGATACTTCATTGCCTTGACTGCTGCCTCCCATAGCCCTCCGAAATGTGGTGCTGATGGTGGAATAAAATACCATTCTGTGCCATTATTAGCCAACATTTTTTGAAGTTCTGGAATGGCTTGTTTTATACATTCACGCTTTTCCTTATCGAGCTCCGACAAAATTCGTACCATTATCAGAATAAATATGTTGGCATATACCTCTGCGTGCAATGAATCTTCTGAATGCTGTTACAAAGGCTATTGCAGTTAAATCGCTCACAATCTCGAGATGGACATCCTTAGTTGAAATACATACAAAGACTGCTATGTATCCCTTGTAGGACTTCGTCCCTTTTCCTTTAGAATCTCTGACTTGAATAGGTCCTGCAAAGTCTACGCCCTTGTGTGTGAATGGACGTGACGGTAATACTCGTCCTTGAGGTAAGTCTGCCATTAACTGTAATTTGCTGGTGGATTTTAAGTGATGACATGTTATACACTTATTTATTTCTGCCCGAATTCTACTTCTGCCGTTTGTGATCCAGTACCTTCTTCTAAGAAGAGGTAGAGTTAGCTGGCTGCCGCCGTGCAATGTCCGTAGGTGAGCATCAGCTATCAGCAGCTTGGTTAAACGGTGTTTTGAAGGTAGTATGATTGGATGCTTGGTTTCGAAATGTAAGGCGCTGTTCGCAATTCTACCTCCTACTCGCAGGACTTGCTGTTCGTCAATAAATGGATTAAGCGATAAGAGATGGCTTTTCGCTGAAACAGAGTCATGTTTTTGTAAACGAATAATTTCTTTCTGGAACCCCTCATGTTGTATCGCCCTGCATAATTCTTCTCTTGCTTCCTTGAGCCAAAGAGAATACACATGATGATGTGTATTCTCTTTGCTTGAGCTTCAAACCGGTCGGTACGATGTTATGCGTCATATGGCCGCCCTGCATCTTTAAACATGCTTCATCTCTGGTGCGGTGTCGTTGACTTGAATAGGTTGTGGCCAATCCTGAGTCGGCCTATTGAGCCATTTCGGTCCCGTCCACCATAAACTGTAGTCTTTCAACTGTGTTGGCTGAATTCCTCTAGACGCACAATCAGCAGGATTTTCCTTGGTGCTTATATGGTGCCATTGTGCTGGATTTGATTGTTCTTGTATTTCAGAAATCCTATTTGCGACCGGCGAATACCTTATATTTTTGGGGACGACCTTTAATCCACGAAGGCGTGATCATTGAATCTGTCCAAAATGACATCTCTATATCTTGGATGTGTAACGCTTCATACACCTGTTTCATTAACTTAGTGAGCAATAACGCGCCGCATAACTCGAGTCGTGGAATCGACATTATGATTTTTATCGGCGCTACTTTGGTCTTGCATGCAACAAGAGTCACGTTGATATCTCCATCGTTGTTCATGCTCCTAGCGTAGACGACTGCTGCATAAGCTTTTTCAGACACATCGCAGAATCCATGTAAACTGAGCGGTGATTGACCATCGAAACAAAGCCATCTAGGTATAGATATTAATTCTAATGAAGGAAGTGCAGTTTTAAAATCCTGCCATTGCGTGGCTAGCATCTGAGGTAATTTTTGATCCCAAGAAAGGCCTGCTATCCAAAGGTCTTGTTGCATGATTAGTTTAGCTATTATAGTAACTGGTGCTATCCATCCTAGGGGGCCAAAGATTTTTGAGCTCTCTGAAAGTTTACTCCTTTTGGTAACGTTTCTGTTATCAGACTCCGATAACGAAATGCGAAATCCGAAGCTGTCTGTGGCAGGATTCCAACGAAGGCCTAGTGTTTTTATTGTATCATCAAGCTTAAATTCCAGTATTCAGCAGATTTGTTGGTACGGCGTTTAGTAGGGCTTGGTTGTTGGAAGCCCACTTTCGGAGGTTAAAACTTCCACATCTGAGCATTGCTATAAGCTGTTTCTGTGCTGATAATGCATCGTCGAGCGTGTTGTTTTCAGATATGAGATCGTCAACATAGAAATCAGCGAGAGCGATTTCCTTCGCGATTGGATATCTATGGGCTTCATCTTTCGCTAATTGTTGTAAGGTTCGCACCGCTAAGTAGGTCGCTGCCGCAGTGCCATAGGTCACGGTTGTAAGTTTGTATTCTTGCAGCTGTTCTCCAGGAGAGTTTCTCCATAAAATCCGCTGATATTCCTGATCTTCTTCATGAATTTTTATTTGACGAAACATTTTTTATAGATCTGCTGTGTAGACGTACTTATATTTTTGTCAGCGTAAAAGTGTGATCATTAAGTCCTGCTGCAATGTGGGACCATTCAGCATTAATTCATTTAATGATGTCCCTGTGGTGGATGGTTTTGCCGATGCATCGAAAACGACTCTGAGTTTTGCCGTTGTTCTCTCCTCCTTCAAGACAGCATGATGAGGAAGATAGTAGTGTTGGGTATCTCCATCTATGCTTTCAGTTTTCTTCATATGTCCTAAGGCCTCATACTCAGCCATGAATTGTTGGTATTGTAGTGCCAACTCAGGGTTCTTGGCCAGACGTTTTTCGACTTGGAACAGTCGAGCAATGGCTGTTTTTTTTTGATTGATCGAGTGGTTTGGAAACTAGTAATTCGTTATTAAATGGAATTCTTACCTTATAACTTCCATCGATTAGGCGTATATGAGTTTCGTCATAAATTTCTTCACATTCCTTTTCTTTATTTGTATGACTTCTTGATTTATGTACTTCCTCGATTTCCCAAAACTTTTTTAATTGATTGTCAATCTCGTTGGTTACAATCATTGTCTGACACTAGCAGATGTATTCCCAGTAAGAATCCATCCCAGTTTGGTTTGTTGTGCAATAGGCTCATTAGGTGCACCTTTCATTAGATTCGGCATTATTATTTGTCCATAGTAATCTGCACCTAATAATATGTCAATTGGACCGGGTTCATCAAAACGTTGGATCTGCCCAAATAAGATTTTTTGTATGGTTCCAATAATTTGGTTCAATGACCTTATCAGGCATGCTACCGGTTATGTTTTTGAACACCACAGCCTTCATTTTGATCTTGAAATTTGAAGAAAACCGCGGACTAATGATGAACTCTACTGATGAACGAGCCGTACCGGCTTCTGTCCGACCCATTCCGGCGATGTCTGCTTGAATCGGTGTTCTTGTAAGATTGAGATTGTTTGCTAACTCTTCAGGTTTGAAGGTGCCTTGGGAGCCTGGATCAATTAGAAGACGGACGAAGTGTTCTTCATCATTACATGTTATTTTTACCATGGCGGTAGCTAATAAAATACTACCTTGCGCAGCTTTATTAGCTGTTTGTAAGGTTGTTTTTGTAGGGGTTTCTTTCGGTTTTTTGGTTGCCTTTTTGGTTGTCGTGGAGTAGCATATGATGAAATCCATTGCATGTTGCACATCTTTTGTGGCAATATCTTCATGATAATTCTGTAGGCAGCTTCTACACAAGGATTTTGCTCTAGCAGCTGAAGTTCGTTCCACTATCGCTAAGTTTTGGAAAGTCTTGCAACCTGTAACTTGATGAGTCCCACCGCAATAACCACAGGATGGTTCATTTGTTGTTGCCACATGCGTTGCCTTCTTTGCAATGTTTTGTTGGTTTTGTGGCTGCGGTTTCTTGTTTCCCTTTTCTCTAGTTATAGTTGCTAGAGATTGAAATCTTGATTCCAAGAAACTAAAGAAATTTTTTAACGTTTAAATTTCTTTTGGATTTTTGATCGTACTTACTCTCATAAATACGGTATGTTTCAGCGTCAAGTTTCCTCGTTAAAATGCCTAATACTAAGGCACTCCAGTGTTCTGTCTATACACCTAAGTTGTTTATTGCGTGTAGACAATCCAAAACGGCGTCGTGTGTTGTCCTTAACCCGCTAGCAGATTCCACCGTCAAACTGGGTAGATCTAACAATGCACTTACGTGCGTGCTAGATAATAGCCGCTTGTCATTGTTTCTGGTAATAAGAGTATCCCATGCAGTCATATAGTTGTCTTCCGATAGTGTGAGATGATTGATTAGTTTCACTGCTTGTCCTCTTACCATGGAAAGTAGATAACACATCCTTTCTGCGTTTGACAAACTCGCATTTTGATGTACCGTTTTATTGAACAGACTATAAAAGCTTGTCCATTGCTTGTAATCCCCGTAAAATAAGGGAATTTCAATGGTTGGCAACTTTATGTTTGCATTCTTCGTGACGCCGGCTTTAGGAAATCTGTTGAACTCTATTTCCAACTTCTGCTGAATCTCAATGACGCACAACTCGTATTTCGCTTGGATCTCTTCTTGTTGTTTTGAAAGTATGAGTTTTCAAATTCTTCGTCAGTTGGATTTGCGATTATCTCCTCGTGGTTGTTATTAAAAGAATTCCAAGCGTCTATTAGCTGTTTTATTTTAAGCTCACAATATGGCTTGTTGAAATTCTTAGTTCCGTATTTTGTGATGCTGCTTAAATTTTGTTTCAGCATTTTTTATTTCGCCATTTGAACTTTGTAGCGCTTCTCCTGATCCTTATTATCTAACGTGACAGCTGAGATTTTATCTTCGTTTTCAAAATCATCGTCGTCATCTAAAATCTGGTAGGAGATGGCGTCTGCTACCTCGTGTTCTAAATTTGCTTTTGCCTGTTGCTTCCTCAGTTTGGCCTGGTGCTACTCTTTTTTGAGCCTCCAGAAGTAGATTTCTTGTCTCCTCAAATACATCATTCACCTGTTTTTAATAATTTTGTTTCCGTATGTGTTAATTGGGCATCCACTGTGCAGAATTTATCGTAGAGAAGTTGTTAGTTGATGAGCCGTTGTTCTCAGTATTCTACTGTTTTTTCTTTGCGGTCCATCCTTCTTGATATTGCTCTTTATTTTGTTGATCAGCTTTCCAGTAGAGGTCTGCTCTCGTAAGGCTTTTACCGTGTCTTGTTGAGTATACTTATAAACACTAAATTTTATTTGTTTGCGTTGTTTCTTATATACAAAAAATATTATACCTTTTACAACAACAGTATAAAAACAGGCTAATTATACATTAATTATATAATTAATGTAATTTGTACAAATTTATAGGTAAAAACTGCTGACAATGAAATATATTGATATTATATTTGGTAAACTGCTAACAATAAAAATTTATAAAAAAAGATGCAATATCCAGTATCTAATTTCTGCAAATGTATAAAAAACTGTTCACAAGGTTGAACAGACACTTTCCAATTAATTGTTAACAGTTTTTTTCTTTGGTTTACAATAATGCTAAAGTGCATTGGATATGGGACAGACCAAAAAAATTAAAATTAAAATACAGAATAGAAAATCAAAATAAAACGCCAGATTTTTCTTAAAATTTCCTTATGCAATAGAGTAACTAGGGAAACTCTCCATTTTTGGGGAAAATGGTCTATAAGTAACTAAAGTACTCACATGATGATATGTTGAATTAATATTAGCCGCATTTCTTGACGTTTGATCTGATCCAGATCAGATCATGTCTCATGAAACGACACAAAAATGCGTAAAGCAAACAAACACCAAAATTCAATTTTTTTGTCTCGTTTCGTTTTGAATCTGCCTCTTCATACTCATACTGTATTCATTATATTCTTTGTCGCTTTACAAAATATTGTTCAACTATTTTTAGATCACCATTTGTGATTCAAAACAAATGTTGGATCAAATGTTGTTGTTGCTTCACATGTAAATTTTGATCTGATCCGGATCACTATGCGTCAAGAAATGCAGCTATTATTAATTTATGTGAATAATATTAGAAATTCGATAAACCAGGTTTCTTAATAGGATAGATGATTGAATTTTTTCGATATCGTAAAAATGCGAAATCGAAAAATTTCATAAAGCCAAGTACAAATTTCAGACCGCTTATAAATTCTCCGAAAATTTTACGAAAATATTTAAGTTAATTTATTTGAGTATAAAATGTTTTGCACATTTTATAAAACTTTCCCTCCCACAATGGGCACACATCATCATTTCAGCCAATATCCCTCCCCTCTATCTTTAAGAGCGTGACGTAGTTACATAGTTTCTATGACTCCTAGAAATACACATCGTTCAGCTAAATATTTAGCTGAAAAAAATTTGGCAGCCAAATATTTAGTTCTCCAGTTAAATTGTTCAAGTAAATAAAAAAAAATTGGCTGGCATTGAAAACAAGAAATTTCATTTAACTGGAGTTGCCCAGTTTTTTTTTTTTTTCTTGGTGAAATCGGTCATAAATCTATTAAAAACATTTTGATAGTTATTTCCAAAAATTGATTCGGATCACTACGCGTCAAGAAATGCTGCTATTGTGATTACTTTTTACTGAACTCCAAGGCTTTAATTATCTGAGCTTTTTTCCTCTGGGACTTATGGTTGCATCTACTTGTGAAGCTGACACTACAATAGGAACTCAAAATACGCCTCAATTGGAATACTACAAACAAAAACAGAAAGCAATTGCAATAAATTGATTGCATTACCTTTCACCTTGAAATCGATAAATTCGATATTGAAACTATTTTAGTTCTATTTTGAAATATAAATAATAGAATGTTCTGATTTTTCTAATTTGTGGCTGCTCATGCAATAACTATCAGTATGCATAACGTTCGTATAATTATGTAGAATATAACTAAAATTTCATTCATATCGATATCATGTTAATTGAAACTAGGTGTCTAATTTAATTTTATTATATACATATGGTTTCTCATTTATCTGTTAAGAATATATTTTATTATTTATATAGAAAATAGAAAATCTTAGATAACGAAATAAGAATCGGGTTGTTAATTTGTTGGAATATGAAACGATAAATGATGCTTTTTTTTGTGCGTCGTAATTGGGGTGAAATCTTGGAGTCATTCTATTTGATTATCCATTTTTGTTTTATGACCGATGGGAACATCTCACATAAATCTCGATATTGGTTTTATAAACATTCATGTTTTGACATAAAATAACCTTTTCACCCCGAACATAAATAATTTTATCATTTTATGAAAAATTTATCAAGTTCCTATAGGGAAATATTATGTTTTTTGTTTGTTTTTTTTTCTAATGATTGGAGGTCACCAAGAAAACCCAACACAATAAAAATTACGTCTCAAATGATTAAGGTATCGCCACGTTTTGGGTGCTTATGCAAATCTAAACAAAAAATGGTTTAGAGAATATTTATGTTTCCCCCTACCTATAAAATTTTAATACGGAACATTGTTTTTTATACTCGTGGGTGAACAAAATATAAAATCTCGACATGATGAATATTCAAAGTTTACATTTACAATAACAGAGCAACAACAAATAAACATGAATTAATTATATAATTTACGAGAAAAATGTCCAACGAGAAGAGGAAAAACTTTTTGCTGTTTAAAATTTATAATGCTTTAGTGTTAAATTACATTAAGGTGATAATTATCAATTATATACTTAACTCGTGTACCCCGTATACTCAGACAGCTTACACACAAAAAACAACATTTTCTTTTCTCGAGTGCCAAAGAAACAACAAATAGGTAAACAAATGCGCGATGATGTGATGAGCTGGAAGGTAAAATGCTTTTCTTATTTTAATTGAGTTATCAACAACAACCAAATTGTAAATATGAGATACATGAATGGAGGAGGTATAATTTATTTAAAGCTAAACAACAATTACATTAGAATGAATGTCTGTCTTTCAGGATTTATTGTTGATTGTCTGCCTCTAGTAATTGAAACATATAGATCATGAAACGAATGCCTTCAAAATTGGGTTCATAATCTAATTAGTTTAACAAAAACTTTAACAAGAATTCTGATATATTTGACTGCAACTTACAAATTAATAATATTGTTCTCTCATTATTATCATAAAAAATTAGAACAAACAAAACATTGTACGTAAATGCAAAGAAAATTTTTGCTTATGTTGTTTGAATATTCCTTCAAACAAATTTCCAGACAATGTACCAAATTACCTTTGGTAATCGCATGGAAAAATATAAAATTCCTTCATTGTATTAACAAGAACCTAATTTAAACTTAGTCATAAGGAATTCCATTGAAATAATTCCATGACAAGTTCTTGTGTTTTTTTTTGTTTCTTATGTATTTTGTAGTAAAATAGCAAAAAAGGCGACTAATAAAAATATCTGCAATTTACTCATGCGACAGAATTAATTGAAAATTTTCTTATTTTCATTCCAGATATTATAGAAAAATTAAATATTCACCAGCAACAGTCACCGCAAATCCATGATAGCGAAGATGAGGAGAGTACACCCATCGAAATAATATCATCATCGGCAACAAATAATAAATTAAATCCTCATTTAACGGATAATAATCACGAATCATCAACATCGTTGAATAATAGCGGGAATTTACTTAATGGCGGTAATGGATCATTGCCTGTATCGCCCGCAAATAGTAATAAAACTTCATTGCCAAATAACGAGACGGAGGGTGATATTATTGGTCTGATTGAAAATTGGGTGACACAGCCGGCTGGTCAAGGTGTTTTATATAAATGTCGTATTACACGGGATCGTAAAGGAATGGATCGCGGACTATTTCCAATTTATTATTTACACTTGGAAAAGGATTATGGGAAGAAAATCTTTTTATTAGCCGGGCGAAAACGAAAGAAAAGTAAAACATCGAATTATGTGATTAGTTGTGATCCGACAGATTTGAGTCGACAAGCGGATGGTTTTGTTGGCAAATTGAGGTCTAACGTTTTTGGTACAACATTTTTTGTTTATGATAATGGTAGTAAATCTCAGGCGGATAATCCACGATTAGATTTAGCTGTTGTTATTTATGATACGAATATATTAGGATTTAAGGGCCCACGCAACATGACAGTATTATTACCGGGTATGACTGAAGATGATCAACGTGTTAAAATTAGTTCAATAGATTGTAATCAAGGACTTTTGGATAGTTGGAAAAATAAGGTGAGCAAATCGGATATTGTTGGCAGATTATATTCATTTAATAATACATTTTTTTATTTTTTTTATTTACAGCAAATGGATAACGTGGTGGAACTGCACAACAAAACTCCTATTTGGAATGATGACACTCAGTCTTATGTATTAAATTTTCACGGTCGAGTCACTCAGGCGTCGGTAAAAAATTTCCAATTGATACATGATTCAGATCCTGAATATATTGTAATGCAATTTGGTCGAACCTCTGAAGATGTATTCACAATGGATTTTCGTTATCCATTATCAGCACTACAAGCATTTGCGATTGCCCTAAGTAGTTTTGATGGTAAATTAGCGTGTGAATAATAAAGTTAAACAAATTGATTTGATATTAAATTTAAATTAAACAAAAATGTTAACATATAATTAATAATAATACTTTTTAATTGTGAATTGTATATTGTAATAGATAGTAATTAATTGATAGTTACATTTTGAATTTTGTAAAATTGATACAAATTAGATATCTCTTCTACTATTTAGGTATACATATACATACATACATTTAAGCAGTATAATGACATCTACAGAAAAAAATTTTACAATTATTATTTATAATATTTATCTGCTTTTAATCTATAAAAATGCTTTTTTAATAATATAATTTATTAATTTTACGTAAAAAGACAACAAAATTCATAATTGAAAAACTGCTGACATTCAGCAAAATAAAATAAATTGCTCAAAACTAAAAATTACAGTTGCTCAAATTTCATTTTGATTTTGTTTATTTATTATCAAAAAACGGTTGTGTCATGGATATTATTAGTATGTACTAAATAAAAACAAAACAATATATAAATGTGCCGTTATTAGAATTAAAGATTAACTTTATTTTTTGTCTAGTCATAAAATAAAATTAAATGGAATAAATATTTAAGCAGTGAAACAAACCCACAACCAAATTGAGCTACAATCCAGCAGATTATATTGTGCACGACACTGAAATGTGTATAGACTGCAGTAAATTTATTTTGGAATTTATAAAATTTTATTTTTCGTGCCTTGTAAATTGAGCTAAATGAAAATCTCTTTCGAATTACATATTTATAAAATTTAAGAATTAAAATTATTAAATATATGTAAATTGATTGTGCCGGTTAAGAAATAAAATTAAATATAATACGAAATTTATTTTTTTTTCTGGTATTTTTATTAAAACATTATTTCTTTTTTTTTTTAGAAAAACTCAATTCTTTATTGATTATTTAATTAATAATACGAGATAAGTATGAATAATTAGATTGGTTTAATTTTGAAATGTAAACCAATTAAGGAGAATACTAGACATTTTAAGTCCTGTACGAGATAGTAAAAGCATCGTAACCCTTCTGGATCTTTGGATTGATTGACATCAACGAGTGAACCAGTTTTTGAGGTAGTGAATGAGATGTGTTCGTCGCCAATAACGATTTCCAGTTCCTGCAATATAGAGTAGGATTTAGATAAGGAATTTAGACAACTTAGTAAAGTGGTACAAACCTGCCGCCCAACACGATCCGGTGGTGGCCAAACATTATCATCTTCGTGCATAATTTCAGAGTCCAATATAATTCGTTTTAATTCTTCCATCACTGAATGGTGTACGTACGCCTCTTTACGGATCATCGTGTCATTTTTATAATTGGAATTATTTGCATACCTTAGTTTACCATCGGGGCGAAATTCAAATTCCAAAAATTCATGTCCAAATTTTCCTTTGTGACCCACATAATAACGTAAGTAGAAATCTTCTGACATTATTTAACCAGTGATTTATAATTAAAATTAATAAAAGCCAAAACTAAATTAAAATCTCTCAGACGGCTTGTGTTTTTGTTACGTTTTTTTTCTAGGTTATATTTTACCATATTTTTGACATTTGAGGAAGTTGTATGTGTTTATTAAAATACATAGGCGTAGCCCAAATAAATTATAATAATCTAAAAGGGTCATATCTAAACTTTTCCATGGTAAACTGGCGGTGAAAGATATAGGCAGATTTATCGATAATGCAGTATTATTTGATACGTGAAAACTGAGTACGGTATTATTTCTACAGATGTCAGCCTTAACAATTTGTTGTTTTTGATATATAAATAAAAAATAAAATTACAACTTTTTGGCGCATTTTATTTGACCAAATTCAAATTGGTATTCATTTCGAAATCGCGTCCCCGGCTAAAACACATGCCCTCTTTTAAGCAAAACCAAATATTTCAGCACTTAGCAGAAACACTGTGTAGTCAATGTAGTACAATCATATTAGTGATGTGCTAAATCGATTTTCGTTGTTTTGTTTATTTTCTCAAATGTTTTTTAACAAAAAAGATCGATTTAGCCCATCACACTAGTACATATGCCCTAACAGAGATGTCACCATATCGACATATTATAAACACAGTTGTTTTGATTGCATAAAACAAACAAATGTATATTAACTTGTATATGATGAGTTAGTCGTGGTAGTAAAGTGATGGAGTGGAGTCAAGAAGGTCTGGAGTTCGAATCCCCAAGCAAAGCAAACGAAAAATTTATTTTTAGATAAAAAAATTGTGAATTGGGGATAATCCGAGCAGATTATCGGGATCGAAATCGCAACAAAAAAAAATTTGGTAAAATTCGTGTAAATAAAAAAAAAACAAATTTTTGCTTAAAACAAAAAATAAAGTCGGAAGGTTTGAAGAATCGAACTCCAAACCTTTCGCACACCACTCCTTCATCTTACCATCCAACCACTCATCTATGTATATATAATTACTATTCAGTTTTTCGTTTAAATACTGATAAATTCGGACTTAGCGAAAAATCGCATAAAAATTTTTGTTATTTTACCAGGCGAACAGAATTTAAAAAACAACATAATTGTCAGCAACGTGACATTATTTTGTATCAAAGCGTGCCACTTCAAGTTATGTGACACTTAAACATACAAAATAAAGTCATATTGCTGACAATTCTACCTTCTTGTAATTTCTGTTCGCCTGTTAAAATGACAAAATTTTTTTGTGATTTTTGATGAAAAAAAATTTTTTTTTTTTTTTTAATTTCTGCTCACCTGGTAAATAAAAATAACCTTTTTTTAATTAAAAAGGCAAAATCATAACTCTTGCAACCACCCAAATAGAAAATTTGGAGCTTTTTATCACAAAAAAGAAATCCTTCAGCCTCGAGGATCGAACTCTTACCATAAGAGAGCAGATTAAAACCATTGAGGTCTCAAGTTCGATCCCAGCACCTGAAGGAATTTTTTTTTTGTAATAAACATCTCCAAATTTTCTATTTGGGTGGTTGCCTTTTTGATTGATTGCCTTTTTAATTAAAAACAGTTTATTTTTATTTACTAGGTGAGCAGAAATTAAAAAAAAAAAAAAAAATTTTTTTCATCAAAAATCACAAAAAAATTTTGTCATTTTAACAGGCGAACAGAAATTACAAGAAGGTAGAATTGTCAGCAATATGACTTTATTTTGTATGTTTAAGTGTCACATAACTTGAAGTGGCACGCTTTGATACAAAATAATGTCACGTTGCTGACAATTATATTGTTTTTTAAATTCTGTTCGCCTGGTAAAATAACAAAAATTTTTATGCGATTTTTCGCTAAGTCCGAATTTATCAGTATTTAAACGAAAAACTGAATAGTAATTATATATACATAGATGAGTGGTTGGATGGTAAGATGAAGGAGTGGTGTGCGAAAGGTTTGGAGTTCGATTCTTCAAACCTTCCGACTTTATTTTTTTTTTTAAGCAAAAATTTGATTTTTTTTTTTATTTCCACGAATTTTACCAAATTTTTTTTTGTTGCAATTTCAATCCCGATTAATCTTCTCGGATTATCCCCAAGTCAAAGTTTTTCATCTAAAAACATATTTTTTCGTTGGGTTTGGGGTTAGATTCGAACTCCATTACCTTCACCTTCTTCACTCAACTCCATCCCGTTACTACCTCGGCTATCTCACCATATACAAGTTAATAAACATTTGTTTGTTTTATGCAATCAAAACAAATGTGTCTATAATATGTCGATATGGTGACATCTCTGTTAGGGCATATGTACTACATTTACTACACAGTGTTTCTGCTAAGTGCTGAAACATTTGGTTTTGCTTAAAAGAGGGCGTGTATTTTAGGTTAGGTTAGGTTGGAGTGGCTGCTTACGCACACTTAGACCGGTGACGGTCCATTGTAATACCACAGGATGTATTCCCTTTTACCCCTATTGGAACCATTTCGAGCTACTTATGTAGCGTAAGACGTCCCGCACTTTAATGTTTTCGAGATCCGAGAGGCAGTCCATCCTGAACTTACCTAAGTGTTTTTGCCTACTGAGAGCCAATGCTGGCACGAGCAAAGGAAGTGGACCAACGTCTCTTCCTCCTCTTCGTCCAAGCAGCTTCTGCAGAAGTCATTAGTCTCCAGACCCAGCCTTCTTGCATGTTCTCCAAAAAGGCAGTGTCCCGTGAGAATTCCTACCACCGTTCTTAATTCACGTCTGCGTAAGGATATTAATGCCCTAGTGCGCCCTAAGTCGAGCTTTGGTCAAACTTGTCTTGCAACTCTACAGGTGACGGTGTTAGACCACCTTTCCCCCGCTGAGGATAGCGCCTGCTTCCCAAGTGCTTGTCTCAGCGCTGTGATAGGCCTCCCCAGACTTGCCCTTTCCGGTTGCAGCTGGAGAGTCGTACCATGCCTAGCAAGTTCATTTGCCCTGCAGTTCCCCATGACGCCCGAGTGACCTGGGACCCAGACTACCTGGATATTGAAATGCTCACCCATCTCATTTAGAGATGAGTGACAACTCAACGCCACCCGTGACGCCAAAGACACCGATTCTAACGACCGGATCGCCGCTTGACTGTCCACATAGATTGTGATATTGTCTGAGGATAACACATTATGCTTCAACCACGTCATGACCTCCTCAATCGCCGACTTCAGCTTGGTACACGCTGCAGTAATCAGGGAGACGAATAGAAATATTTACATTTAATTTGTCACAGAATACTCCAGCTCCTACTTTGCCGTCTAGCTTGGAGCCATCTGTGAAGAATTGCAATGCTTCGGTTTCCGATAACAGTCTATCCCTCCAGGATTCCCTTGAAGGGAAGGAGGTCCGAAATCGCTTCTCGAAGCGTAGAGTAGGTTTAATGTAGTCAAGATTCGCCAGCTCATCCTTCAACGATCTAACAATAGTAGAGTGTCCTATACTAAGACACCTCCACTGAGAGACGGCTGCAAGTCGTACAGCCGTATTGGCCGCCATCTGTTTGCCAAAAATGTCGACCGGAAGAAGGTGCAACATAACCTCTAAGGTACTTGTCGGTGTCACACATTGACCTCCGTCCAGTACCTAGGAATATAGCCCAGCTTCAAACACCCTTTGAATATAGCTTCCAGGTGGGGAAGAATAATTACTGAGTTGTTTTGAAGTTCCGCTGGTATAATTTGATCCGGACCAGCCGATTTAAATGGTTTAAAACCCCTCAGTGCCCATAGGATCTGTTTCCTGGTTACGATATCCTCTGTGGTTACTGACAGTGATTCCTGATGATTGCTACGCACCAACAGGTCTTCAAAGCTCCCTGGGAAGTGTGTTAGAAGAGAAGCTCCAGAGATTCTCCTCTAGAAGTTGTCCAAAATCCGTCCGATTTTATCAAAAAACTGGGACTAGATGTACTTTTGGAAAGAATCTTCCTAAGGCGGGAGGTTTCGGATACCTCTTCCATATTATCACAGAAGATTCTCCAAGACCTCCTTTGTGCCTTTCTTAATTCTTTCTTATTAATTCCGAGTTTCTCCTTATAGGACTCCCAATCCTGAGCCTCCCTTGTATTTTTGGCTCTATTAAAGGCTGTCCTACAAGCCTTACGATAGGTTCCCAGTTCCCTGGGCCACCATATCGGTTTTTGCCTACCCCTAGGCTTAGCCAGTGGGTAGGCAGCGCGAAAGGTGCGGTTGCATGCACTAGTAACGCCAGCCACCATGTCCTCCAGCTCTCCAACGGTCGTCGGGGGCTCCATAGCCCTCGTCGGTAACATTTCCTCCAATAATTCCCCATATTTGCTCCAGTTGGTCCTTCTAGGGTTCCTGAAGGCTTCCCGGGTAGCAGGGTGAATATCGAGGCTATAGGCTAAATATCGATGATCAGAAAAGGAGTGTTCCTTATCCACCCTCCAATTTTTAACCATATGAAGAATATTATTTGAGGCAAGGGTCACGTCTAGAACCTCCTGCATGTTACTAGTAATAAATGTGGGTTCCCGCCCAATATTACACACTGAAAGGTTAGTACTCATCAAATAATCAAAAAGCGACTCACCCCTTTCATTAATGTCCGTGCTTCCCCAGATAGTGTGATGCGCATTAGCATCAACTCCCAGTACCCCACCTACCTTTGATTGTTCCGCTTTACGGATCAGCTCCTCCAGGTTATCCGGAGGAACCTTCTTCTCCCGGTCCATGTAGGCTGAAACTAGCCAGAATCTACAAGTGCCTACTTCCAGGCTAACTGCAGTAGTGTCACCATTGCTGTATTGAGAGAGAAGGAAAAGATTAATATTATTTTTCCCAAGAATACAAGATCTGATCTTCCCAGACTTACTAGAGGATATAATTTTATACCCCTTGGTTCTGAGGCCACAGATGCTGTTGTTGTTAATCCAAGGTTCTTGGATTAGTATCACATCCTCACCCGAACTAGTCAGCCTGAGGAGTAGAGCTGCCGAAGCAGCCTTAGAATGGTGAAGGTTAATTTGTGTTATCTCAATCATAACCATTTAACCTCTACCTATCTCTATGGTATATTCATGCTACCGCAGGAATATTATTTCTCGGTATTTCGGGATGCGCCGGATCCGCCCGTCTCGACACCCCTCATACTCTCTGCAGAGGACTTGTCAGTCCCCCCCGTCTGGCCGGGCTGCCGATATCCTCCTCCATCGGTACACCAGCTCCTTCGCTTATGTGCCCCTCCTTAACCTTCAAGGGAGGCCTTGCCCGACCGAGGTCGCCGGATGATTCACTCTCCCCCCTACCCTCAGCTTCTCCCCCCATGCTGCTGGTACCCCCTTCAGGCCTGGGCGGGTTGCTACCATCCTCCGGTTGGCCTCCCGTACGCACTTCCGCCCCATCCTTTTTATACACGTTGAGAGTAATTGACCCGAAACCGAAGTCAATTACTCCCTTCGTTTTGTGAAGGAGGGCAAGGGACTCCTTATTTATTACCATAATTGATAATTTCGAGCCTCCCTTCGCCTCCTCCTGCTTGACGATCTTCCAATTTCCGGTCGAAAGACTCGGGTTACTGGCCTGAATGATTTCCAAAGCCTCGTCAGGGCTAGCCGGTTCGGATGGCAGCCAGACACGTGCCCTCGGCCTGCTGGGAATTTCCTCCCGGCTAACTGCCGCAAGCTTTGCGCCTGGCCACACCTCCCCTACTTTGGCTATAGCCTTTTTATATAGATCCACAGATCTAGAGTCCGAGCATGCAGTCATCTTCACACGCCATTGATACCATCCCGCATCTCTGCAGGATGGGGGTGGTCCCGGATTTTCACCCAGGACCTTTAAAAAGACGAGGCTGAGTGAATTATACACTAACCTCCATTTTTCGGCCGTGATGCTCCCATCTTCTTGACTTTCGTCAATGACGGCTAGCATCAACACATGCTCCCTCAAGACATCGCTGAACAGTTTTGTCCCTGAGTTGGAGCTCGGCTTCTTTTCAGTCACCAACTTGGCCCGCTTGCTGTTGACTACTTCCACCTCGTCCTGGGACCGCTGTCTTTTCGACACATGGTTCCTTTCCGAGCCTCCGCAGCCCACAGTGCTCCTTGCCCAAGCTACTGATGTTCTTTGCTCTACCGTGAGCTGCCCCTCGGGGGTTGCAGCCCACTTCTCGAGAATTCGGAATGCCGAGGGGCGATTCCTGTATCGCCTTTTCGCCGGAGGAATGTCTCTCGTCCCACTCCCCTGTGCTGCGTTGGTACCACTAACTCCCGGGACTTTTGCCCTAGAGCCAACCACCTTTGCAACCTTAGAGGCCCCACCCGTCTGGTTCAAGGTACCTCCCTTCGCTGATACCGGCTTTTGAGGAGAGCCGGTGCCCTTTGTTTTTCCGTTGTTCGATCTTTCCATCTGATTCCCACGAGTATCGGAGAAATAAAGGTCCGCCTGCGCAGATATCCGTATACGCAGGTAAGGCTAAATACAACTGGAGGTCGCCAGGTATCCAGAGGGCTCCGTTAGCGACTGGGCTTTGTTAAATGGGCCCCCAGCCTAGTTGATCATCAGCACGGGTCGCTTAACACCTAGTTGTACTAAATATTCTGGTAACGAAGTCGCCATAAATTTGAAAAGCAAACTGTACTCATAAAATTTAGCAAGAGTAGCTGCTGCGTGCAGTCAGAAGTACTTGTGTGTACTTTGCAACGTTAAATGGAATGCAGCATATGAAATGTAAGGAAATAATCAAGCAATCTAAACCGCAATCGGAGCACAATCCCAGATTTTAGATCTTTTGGGCTTAGATTTGCCTGATCTACATAATGTGATTTTCATAAAAATCGACTTTTCTATGAAATGTAACGAATAATGAAGCAACATTAAATTGCTTCAAAATTTTCATACATACATATACCTCGCAAAAATTACAGGCCCCGAAACCTATCTTCTCAAATAAAATTGTTGTGACATGTTACACATCTCATCCTCACAATTAGATTTGCGTGATAACTATGTTGTACATACATATGTTATGTTGTTTGTTATTTAGTAGAAAAAATAAAAATTGGCGGTCAACGAATAAATTAAACAATAAATTTAATTTTAACTGTTTATTTAGGTATTTGCGCTATTTGCGGATGCTAAGAAGACTTTAGAGTTCTATATGTATTGTGAATGTGCAACTGTCTATAATTAATTTTAAAAATTATAAATATTTGGTTTTTGGTTCTTTTAAAACACATTTTAATTAAACAATTTCCATTGTTTTGAGTTTATGTTTGTTGATTTTGAACCCTTTATTATTATGTATGGAAACGTGGGCCCCACTTCTATTGTTGCGAATACAACAACACTTCTTGTTTTGGCCAAATTGCTGCATTTATTAGCACTTCATAATGATCAACCAGCAATTATAGGTGTGGTAAGCGTGCATATAAAAACTACTTCATTTTATTTTTAACCGCCATACTAGAGGGGTTTTTCAATAACAATTAGCTCTAGATTAATTCCTAGAATTCTTTATTATATGTTTAGTGGTCGCTCTTTAAACATCATTTAAAAAAAAAATAATATTTTATAATTCAGCATCCCGCACGACTTACGTAGCATATATTACAGAGTAATGGCATCCAACATGAATTTTAATACAAATGTGTGCATTGAAATGAAGCGGAACGAGAAATATGGCCGATATTGCGTAGCAAATCGATCGATTCGAAAAGGTGAATTAATATTGTGCGAGAATTATTTATTTGTGGTGCCAAATTTTGATTCGAAATTGTGCTGTTGGAATTGTTATGATAAATTTGACAGGGTGTGCTTGTAAGTATTTAGTAATACTCGCAAGAGGGTTCATTTATATTAGTGTTAATGAAAATAATAACGCAATTCTCAGGAAATGCAAAGTGGTACCGTTCTGCAAAGTATGCCGAACACATCCGATCCAGGAATGCAATTATTTAATCGGACGTAATTTGCCCGAACAATTCTTGGTAGATCATCCACTATTAATGCTACCCCTAAAATGTGTTCTATCAGTATTGAGTGAAAATACTAAAGATTATCTAACAGCCCTTATGGAAATGGAAACGCATTTGGAGAAACGAGATGTGGGCTCACAAAAATGGAAATTTGTCGAAGGAAATATTGTTCAACCATTGAAAAGATTTCAAGTATTTGATGAAAATATTGTTCGAACAGCAAAAATCGATGATGAGTTTATTCAAAAGATGTGTGCAATATTCGATGTTAATGGGTTGGACGTGCGCGGACAAAATGAAATGATAGGATTTGCAGACGGTGTAGAATTGAGAGCAGTTTATCCGATGACCGTTTATTTATCGCATTCATGCTGTAATAATATTTTGCTAACTATCGATTCTAGCTATATGATGAGGATATATGCGAGTCGAGATATTCAACCGGGCGAAATTATTTGTTACAGTTATACAGATATATTGATGGTAAGTTGAGATGATTCTCAGATGATTGTGCATAAATAACAAAAGTTTTTCGCCACAGAATACACAAGAACGTCAAAATCTTCTTTACACGGGAAAGTATTTCAAATGTGATTGCAGTCGGTGTTTGGATCCAACCGAAAATGGAACTCACTTCAGTTCGATAAAATGTCGATCTTGTGCTGAAGGGTACTGTGTTCCCGTTTACACATCGAATAACGATACAACCGAATCCAAATGTAACGAGTGCAATTCAATACTTAGCAAGAAGGATATTGATCATATTTTACGAATCGCCCGAGGCAAGTTGACAAAAAATAACGGTGATTTGTTCGCAATGGAAAAACTCTTGATCAAGCTTAAACAATTATTGAATCCCAATCACTCGTACGTGTTGGAATTAAAACAAGAAATTGCCTCCTTATTACGTGACATGTGTGCCCATGACATTCCTAGTCGTGAGATATTAACACGTAAATATGAGTTGTGTAGTGAAGTATTGGCGATTTTACGAAAACTACAACCCGGTATATCTCGACTTGTCGGTATAGCGTTATATGAAACTTACACGCCCATTATGCGTTTAGCTGAGTACGATATCGAAGAGCAGAAGATAACGATAAACGAATTTTTAAAGCGATTGATCGGAGGTGAATGTTTATTGAAAGAAGTAATAAGCCATTTAAAATATGAAGATGCTTCAGTCCCTGAGGGGAAACTTGCCAAGCAGGCTATGAACGAACTGAAAGAATTACAAAATGCGATTCGAGGTGTACAAATATGTTTGGGCAGCTAATAGAATTGGTAAATTTATAAATTTTAATTAGCATTGTCATTGCTACGTACCACAGTCATACAATAAACAGTTGCATCATTCATTAAGTTTGCATTTGGTTGTTTTTCATGTAAAAATTTACAAATTCTAATACACGTTTCAGCTACACAAAAATTCTTTGCAACCGTCTCGTTCAATACAATTGAAAATGTTCTATGGCTGTGCTGCCTTGTGCACGAAGATTTTCTTGTTGATTTTATCACGGTCATCCTGCTAACCCCATTATGGAATCCAATCGATTAACCTGAAGTGGATTCTTCTATCCGATCGGTATTTATAATTTAAACTACGAATAAACTTGCGCGTACAATCGCGTGATAGCCAGAACCGTTCACGCTCACATGAATCCAATGTCATAGATAGCGAGTGTTTGTATCGCAAGTGTGTTGCAAGCACTATGCATAGACACGGCTGATACGAGCAACCAGTTGAATACAAAAAAAAACCGACGAGCTTGTGTCCGAGACACGACCTATTATCGAGAAAACTTTATTTGTACAGTTTAAAAGCCAAAATCTAGAAATTACAAATTTAAAAAAACCGTTAATTGTCTAATGCTGCCATCTTTATGCATTAGATTGTATCAGTCTAAATGTTGATTACCTGTTCTATATATTTATTATTATTTTTTATATTTATTATTTATACCACAATGAAATGCCGTTTTAAAATAAAAATGTAAATTGGGACTATCCGGCTCCTCATTTTCTATTATTTTGTGCAGGTATTTTCTTAAATTTTGATACTTCTTCGCCAATATCACAATTGGTCACGACAATATAAATCTTCCACTCTCATGCCGCCAAATCACGGACTGACAAATAATCTTACAAGAGTACCTTTCATACTGTCAAATTCAAAAAATTATAGAAACTGTTCTAAGTTGTAGTACTCTGTGATACATTAACGAAACCATTTTCATAATCGGCAACCAAGCCCTTTTTAGAGGTCAATTCTGACGTTGCAATTCTTTTTCCTGAGATGAGTTGATTGTCTTCGTGCAATATTATTGGTTCTTCGGGAGTTTCTCCAATTTCCACCAATAATCCACGCAGCCACATAATTTCACATTTGGTTAAGCACAGTGAGACATATTCAGCTTCGATGGACGACAAAGAAACACAAGTCTGCTTACGTGTCATCCAAGTCACAGTTGCCCCAGAAACCGATTTTCTATCGTTGATATCGCCGGCCCAATCAGCGTCCGCATATCCAGTCAACACGACCGAATTCTCATCGTTCCGATATTCCAGTTTCAGGTCAATTGCTCCTCTGATGTATCGTAATATTCTCTTCGCTGTCTTCCAATGCTCTTCAGTTGGACATGATTGAAATCGACTGAAGTAATTCACTGCCGCTGATAAGTCTGGACGAGTCGTACAAGCCGTGTACATCAAGCATCCGATTAATTCTCGGTACGGTTTAGTCGTCAGTTCAGCTTCAGTCTTCCTTTCTAATTTTGGTTGGCATTCCATTGGAGTAGAACTCGGTTTACAATCGGCCATTCCAAAACGTTGCAAAACGTCTTCTAGATAGTCGCGTTGGTTAATTCTCAAAATTGATTCCGAGAAAACTCTTCGTTTCGCCCATGCCACGCATTTCGAATTCATTTGACACCAGCTGTTTAATCTTGATGATTTCCTCGATGTTTTCGCTCAATATAATCAGATCGTCTACGTATAACAGCTGGTATACCATTTCGTCTTCATTGTTACAAGAATATAAGCAATGATCATATTCTGAGCGAACAAAACCATTTCCGAGCATGAAACTATGGAATCGTTCATTTCACACACGTGACGCTTGCTTCAATCCGTAGAGTGACTTATTTAATTTACAAACAAAATCACCTTGCACGAATCCATCCGGCTGTTCCATATAAATGTCCTCTTCAAGTTTTCCGTTGAGGAATGCCGTCTTCAAATCCATTTGATGTATTTCCATGTCACGCTTGACAGCAAGAGCCAGCATAACTCTTATTGTAATAATCCTTGCCACCGGAGAGTAGGTTTCGTGAAAATCAAATCCCTGACGCTGGGTAAATCCGCACGGGCTACCAGTCGCGCTTTATACGACGCCAACTTACCCACATCGTTTCGCTTTCGGGAAAACACCCACTTGCAAGTAACAACTGATCGATGCGGCGGACGTTCAACCAAAGTCCAAGTTTTATTTCGCTTGAGTGAATTAATTTCACAATGAACTGCTTCCATCCATTGAGCTGCATCATCTCGTTTTGCTATTTCACCAAATGACTGAGGAACATTGTCAACGTACGCCACGGCACCAAGTGCGAAGTCCAATGTGCTAGAATTCAATGCAAACGCCGAAAAGTACTCCTCCCACGACATTCATCGTATCACTGTCCGCTGAACTCTCCGCCTCGTCAACACCGTCTGAATTCTCAACGTCTTGAACACCGTCCGTGAATGACTCTGTCTCGAAGAAAACTGAAGAAGAATTCGGTTGCGACTCATTAAACACAACATCTCGTCGTGTAACAATTTCGTTCTTCGATGGGTCCCACAGGCGGTAACCATTCACAGCATAGCCGACCATTACCATTTTCGATGATTTCATATCCAATTTCTTGCGTAATTGGGCTGGTACATGTGCATATGCAGGCGATCCAAAAATACGAAGCCTTGACAGATTGGGTTTCTTGCCTGTCCAAATCTCAACTGGTATCGCATCCAAAATAATAGCACGTGACGGACTGCTATTCGCTATGTATGCCGCACAATACACGGCCTCGCCCCAAAAATCCTTGCTCATTTTTGAATCAGCGACCATAGAACGTGCCTTCTCAAGCAATGTCCTGTTCATTCGCTCGGCGACGCCATTATGTTGAGGTGTGTACGGTTCGCTGTATTGAATCTGAATCCCGGCTTCATCACAAATGGCCCTGAATTTATTGGAAATATATTCGCCACCATTGTCGCATCGGATTCTTGAAATTTTCTTCCCAGTGTGCGTCTCCGCCATCGATTTGTACCTCTGAAACATATCAAGAACGTTAGACTTGTTCTTTATCAGATATACAACAGTGAAATGAGTGTAATCGTCGATGAATGTTACCAAGAAACGCTGATCATCCCACGTGACTGGCGTAACAGGCCCACACACATTACTGTGCACAAGCTCTAATACACGACTCGATCGTGCTCCGCCTGAACCGTTGAATGATTTTCGAGATTGTTTCCGAAAACACATGGCTCGCAAACAGCTTCAGCATCGTTGTTCATGGCATCCATTCCATCGACTAAAGTCGACAAACGCTTAACGTCAGCGTAGTTCAAATGTGCCAACCGACGATGCCACAGACGAATGCTTTGTTTCACTTGCATAGATTCCATTCCATTCGACGCTTTCGCACATTCATGTCGCACACCCTTCAACTCAAACACATACAGCTTTTCATTACGCCTGCCTACTGCCATATCCAAATTATCCTTTGTAATACGGGCCAAACCATCGTCGAAAATTACTTGGCACCCAGCGCTCTCCAAACGACTCACAGATAGCAAATTGTGTTTTAAATTTTCGATCAACAAAACATTCGTGAGCGTGCACTGACGCTCTGTGCCATTGACGATGATAGTTCCCAAAATTGTACGACATTTTGTTGCTGTGATCGACACACCATTCTTCGCAATACCAATTACGACCGGCTTGGTCAAATTCCTCAGCTCGCTGAACATTGACTTATCATTCGCCATGTGCTCTGAAGCACCCGAGTCAACAATGAAACATATTGTCGTCTGCATTCCACACTGTAGCGCAAAATCACCAGCATTAGCCACAAATACCACTCCATTCGCATCTGTATTCGACGCGCAATTCGCATTTGGCTTTTGATAATGCTGCTGATTGGGTTTCCCCTTAAAATTGCTGTTCAATGATCCACTAGTAGAGTTCCGTTGATTTAATTTCGGACATGCGTCCCTTCGATGACCAGGCTTTTTGCAGAAATAGCACCTAATTTGCTTCGAAGAATTATTGCCATGCATGGCGACGTTGTCTGAATCACCGTTCAGACGACCATTCGATGTTTTGCTTTCCTCTTCCAACAGGCGCGAACGCATCAATTCCAAACCATCAATTCCGTCTCCAACGCTGTCACGACCATGTCATATCGCTTCGGTAGCATAATCATGAGCGATACAACCAGCATTCGATCATTTGTCTCAGCGCTACACGCCTTTAATTCACGTATCAATTTGTCGAATGCAAGAAAATGTGAAGTTAGGTTGTCAGAATCTGAGTATCGCACCGTCAACATACGCTTTCTGACACCAATTTCGGTCGCCACACTTGAACGTTCGAAAATTGCTTTCAATGTATTTATCATCGCAAACGCTGTCGGCCGGTCCTTCAGATATTCCAAATGTGAATCCGCAACACGTCGAGTTATATGCACCTTGCACATGCGATCCTCCTTCTTGATTTTTTCGAAGTCGGCACCGACTGCAATTTTCGCTTCGGCGGTATCTTCTTCCAGCCATTTTTCGACACTCTTTTCCTCCAAAGTAATTTTCAGGCGGGAAAATCAGTTGTCGAACTCACGTCCTTCGAATTGTTTGAATGCAAATTTTTATTCATCAGCCATCTCAAATTCTTATACACAAATATATTCCAATTACCAATTAAAAATTGCTTAAATTGGCCCAACTAAACGTTTGTTTCGCACCAATTTACACGCGATAGCCCATAACCTCTAGAATAATTCGCAGTAGCAGCAAAAGAAAAACAAAAGTTAAAATAAACGTGTATATTCGATTAATTAAAAACAGAACTGAAATTAACGTTATTTCAATTTATATAACAGGGCTGCCACCTCTCACTAGTTACTTGTTGTCGACCAGTAGTTTTGTTCAGACCAAACTATTGAAGCTTTTGAAAATTGTAAATTGAAATTATCCTTGAGGTTAACCTTTACTCGGTGTATAGCTTACAATAGTGTTGTCTGCGTATAGGGGTCAATCTGACCCCATGAATATTTTCATATATTTCGTAGGGAAAGTAAATAAAAACTACCAAACTGCCAAATTTACAAGTAATTTGGCACCTCTTTTCATTGCATTGCATTTATAAGATATTAGTTGAGGTTATCTTATAGGGCATGCGCCATTTAAATAATAAGAAACATATTTTTTAATTTGAAAATCGATTGGGTTCAATACCCCAATACACAGAGAGAAGGTTATATAAAGAAAGCAACTGGGTAAAGCAAGACTTGTTTTTTTTTTTGTTAAAATTACCTATTTATATTGATGATATTCAGAAACTCTGGCTTACCGCACATTAAACTATACATAGCATCGGTGGTTCAGTGGTAGAATGCTCGCCTGCCACGCGGGCGGCCCGGGTTCGATTCCCGGCCGATGCAAATTGTTTTTGGAAATAATTATGTATTTACTTACGACTCGAATTATTCAACTACGGATTATTTAAGTCGCTTTTCTAAAACTGCTATTTTGGTCATTTTTAAATGTATCGATTCAATTGTAATAAATATTTGACTTTCTAATTTAAGAAAGTATTATGTACTTGGATGAAACAAAATGAAAAACTTATAAACAACAAGTCCTACTTTTTTTATCTATAAATAAAAGCTGAGCTGTTTGTTCTACTGTCAATAAAATTATGTTATCCAACGGTTCCATAGTGTAGCGGTTATCACGTCTGCTTTACACGCAGAAGGTCTCCAGTTCGATCCTGGATGGAACCAGGTAAACATTTTAATTTTTTATCTGTTGATAAATAATTTCAATATTAAAAATTTTCATTGGTAATACATGGTGTAATAGTTGTAGCGCACATTTAGGGGTCTTATTTTATGCAGTTTTATTTGAATGATTTTTTATGTTTTATTATATTGTATTTTACGTACATATTTTCCTGACTGGTGCTGAATTTAATTTTAACTTTCTATAGTACGCATATGCAGTATGTACATCTGTGTACGCGTGCAATTTTCTTCAATTCAAGTTGAAATGTTATAACTATTTTTGTCTGGTTTCTTCTACATACATTTTAGTTCAATTATTTTGAATGGTGGTTTGAATTTAACCCTTTGCTATGTCTCACATCGAATGTGATCTGTTTTTTATGTAAATTACTTGTAGTATTGGATGGTGGGACTAGTACTGCTTTTAATAGCTCTCATTTATGCAATCAATGACTGATTAGATTCGATGAAGCACCGAATTCATAAAATATAGAACCATCCTATTATAGGGTTTGTGTTTAAAAATAACGACAATTAATGTTTTTTTTTTCGTAGCTCATTCAACTGGGTAATAAGATTAGTATTTAGCATCTTGATAAATAAAATTAATTTTGTTTCATTTATTACTACTTTAACACCCGTACTATATAAACTACATTATAATCATATATTACGCGCATTGATGACGTCAAAAATGACCTTTGGCAAGAATACCAATTTGGGTATTGAAATAAAGTGCAACGAAAAATATGGCCGGTATTGTGTGGCCAAGCGGCCGTTACGAAGAGGTGAATTAATATTGTGCGAAAATTATTTATTTGTGGTGCCAAATTTTGATTCGAAATTGTGCTGTTGGAATTGTTACGATATATATGATCGGGTGTGCACGTAAGTTTGTGTAATGTGATAAGTTTTGTGAACTTGTACATATTTTCATATTTTAAAGACGTAGTGCAAATATAATAAATAATTTTCTGGTAACGTATTTCTTATTAGTAATTAATTGGAATGAATTTTTAAATTAGAATTAAAGAAAAACGATAGGAAATGCCAATTAATATAATTAAACTACAAAAAATTCAATAATTTCACAAATTTAAATGAAAAATGTACAGTATTGAAAAATGTACATTTTTAATTAAATTCCTCTCATATAATCGCAACTGAGAACTTTAAAATAAGTAAGTGTTTTGCACCATGCACAAATGGTAAACTAGCATTTCAAACCATCAAATCCATATTTTGACTAAATTGTTTCATTTGCATAGCTAAAACATGTATTGTTTTATACAAGTTGAATACCATGGGGTCACCGGTGATAGGCACTGAGTTTGTTAGTAGCGCCGCGGGGGTCACCGTTGACCCATAGTAAGATAAACGCGTCACACATGATTACATACATTACCTAACCTTAATGTAGCGATATTTACGGTATTTAAGCTCTCTTTATTTTTTACTTTTTTTTTGGAAATCTAGAACCGATCAAATTGATACTTGATGAGAGCAGTTTTAAAAGTTTTTTACGTTATACAAAGAAAGTTAAATCAATTCTAAATAAGCTAAATATTTTGAAGATTCATCAGCAATTCTGGCCAAGAGAAAGCATTGCTGGACTGTGTACATAATGTACCTGCAAAAACCCTGAATACTGTTATAGTACTGTTACAGAACATGATGCAACCCAACTTAAATCAGTAATTCAATACTATAATATACTATCAACAAACTTCGAACAACTTTCCATATTATCGAAAAACCTGAAAAATTTGAAAAATTTCGAGGAATCCAAGAACATCTTCAACAATTTTGAATAGTATGTAATACCAAGTGATCAAAATCAACGAGTACCTAATCTCGAAATTCTTGAATAATTTTCAACAATAATTTCGAAACGAGTAATCTTGAAACCAAGCAGCCGTTTCGCAAAACTTTGAATATTCTCGAAATTATGACTGTTGGCAAAACATTGAGTAAAATCAACATGTTAAGGTCTGGAGGAACTAATAGGTTAAAATTTATATGATAATATTGAATAAGCTAGTTGGAATTGACTACTTACATAGTACATCAGCTGATTCCATTGGTTGATTGTATTTTATATACGCTATGAATTATTTATATCTCGTACATCTACATTGTTTCTTTTGGTCTGGATATACTTTGTTGCAATCTCCGCAGCTGATTTGATATATGTACATCTGATTTTCCGAGAAATAAATCTTTTCTTTTGTGTTCCAATATTACTTTAATAAAAACTTTAATAAGAAATGAAAATTACGTGTGCGTGTACAAAGGTTTCAATCGAACTGAAATAGTTAAGTTCGACATTCGATAGAAGTGACATCATTAGATTGTTATTTCCAACAAATCGCCTAAATCTAAAAAACCCAAACGTTTTCGAAGTTCACAGAATGCTTTGCAGTAGACGTCAATTTTCCATCTTCAATCGTTTCACGAATGAAACTGTCTTTAATTTCAATGAGTTTCATGGGCTTGCGGTCTCGAGGTTGTTACGTGATCTTAATGCACGATTACGTGATCGATTATTTTTGCTGCTTGCGCCAATGCAGCAAATTCGGCTTCCATTGAAGATAGGTTCAACGTTGCTTGCTTGCCTGCCAACCATATTACGATGCATTCAAAGACTTTCAACGCATATCCAGATATTGATATTCTGTCATTCTAAACTTCATCCAAATCTGTAATTTCAAATTCATTTGACAATGACACACACCACTACGAAATAGTCTACATACAATACAAGATAGAACTTTACTGCATTGCTTATCTCT
Source organism: Tipula vernalis (assembly GCA_958295665.1). Classification (NCBI taxonomy): domain Eukaryota; kingdom Metazoa; phylum Arthropoda; class Insecta; order Diptera; family Tipulidae; genus Tipula; species Tipula vernalis. The sequence continues at coordinate 320,765,179 of OY282559.1, forward strand.
ATGTATAAACAGCTATCAGCTTTGCATTGTTTCAAACCCTGTTTGATGATGAAAAAATAAAAACGTTAAGTAGATCGCTCCGCACACTTTATCGCCAACACAATATTAAATTTTTTCAGTTCATTTTTTAGAGTCCCTCATTTAGAACGCCAATCGCTGCTCCGATTCGCTTCAAACAAATACATTATTTCATTTTGCACGTATTGTTCTGCGTTCAATAGGAAACAAATATTCGTTGACATATGCAATTGTGTTTCATCATTCGCAATTTCGTGCTTTGCACTATTATTATGAGACGATTCTCCATCAATTTCTGGTTCTTGATTGCTGTCATCGCCCGACGACGCAATTATTTTTATCATTTGAAACATGGACTATTTTCGTACCAATTTCCATCAAATCATTGTCAATGAATGTCTGCGAGCTACCATGATTGTAAGTTCATCGGATCCCAAAGTCGATAATCATTTGGTGCGTAGCCCATCATGGTACCGTTTTATGACTGCAAAATATATGTAATCATCAATAAAGGACACGAAAAACTTTCCGCCGTTCATTGAATATTTATTCGAACCCTGCCTGTGCCCAAATGTATTAAAAACGAAAAAAATAAATAATTCGTTAGTATGGTCACAGAAGAAAGATTAACCAGAATAGACATTGCGTGGATCAATTTTTTTTTTCATCTTACCTTCTTTTTTGGACATTGAAAAGTATAATTATTTTCGAATATTATGAATTTTTTGAATATTTAATACAAATTATGCTGTCAAAACAAAACTTGTCATATAATTTCACTAACTATACTGTTAAGGATTCTCAATTTTTATTATTTCAAATAAAAACCAGTAAACCAAAGATTACATAACCCAACTTTCTCTTACCTTCGGCAAATCAAGGTCAAAAAAATGAGTCCAAATTTTTCCATACAAAAACAGCGTTATGAGATGACTATTCTGGTTAATCTTTCTTCTGTGGTATGGTTGCAAGTGTGTGATCTTAGCGAAATGCTATTATAATCGATATATCAAGCACAAATGAGGTGAAGAACCGACCAGATTTTCCATATGTTCTATCTTGCACTAAGCCTAATCACTTTTTGAATAGATCTATGTTCGATTATTTATATTTGGACGGTTCCTGTGAACCAATTGTTTGAATTATTTGATCTGTTTATCTGTAAATCAAAAGCAATGAACTTTTTCCTATATTCTCTTTCAGAATTCTTTCCGCGGGCTAATGTGATCTTTTATAGTTAGAAATAAACGTGTGTTTTGTTTTTCAAATTTCCAGTAAATGCAAAGTGGTGCCATTTTGCACAATATGCCGAACACATCCGATCCAAGAATGCAACTATTTAATTGGACGCAACTTACCTGAAAAATTTCTAGTAGATCATCCTCTGTTGATTCTACCAATAAAATGTGTTCTTTCAGTACTGAACGAAAATACCAAAAATTATTTATCAGCCCTGATGGAAATGGAAACCCATTTGGAGAAACGAGATGCGAATTCTAAAAAATTCGTCGAAGCGAATATTGTTCAACCATTAAAGCGTTATGAAGTATTCGATGAAAATATTGTTCGAACAGTACAAATCGATGATGAATTTATTCAAAAGATGTGCGCAATATTCGATGTTAATGGCTTGGATGTTCGAGCACCCAATGAAATAAAAGGAATTTCCGATGGTGTACAATTGAGAGCGGTTTATCCGATGACCGTTTATTTATCGCATTCATGCTGTAACAATATTTTGCTAACTATCGATTCAAGCTATATGATGAGAATTTATGCGAGTCAGGATATTGCACCGGGCGAAATTATTTGTTTTAGCTACACGGATATATTGATGGTAAGTTAAAATATACTTCTGCTGACTGTTAATTAACAAAATATTTCATCCACAGAATACACAAGAACGTCAACATATTCTGTACACGAGCAAATATTTCAAATGTGATTGCAGTCGATGTTTAGATCCAACAGAAAATGGTACTCACTTTAGTTCGATAAAATGTCGATCTTGTGATGAAGGATATTATGTTCCCTTATATACTTCGAATACCGATACAACCGAATCAAAATGTAATCAGTGCAATTCAGTACTTATCAAAAGCGACATTGATGCAATTTTATCAACCGCTCGTGCAGAAATGACAAATGGCCGTGGTAATTTATTTGCAATGGAAAAGCTAATGATCAAGCTTAAACAATTGTTGAATCCAAATCACTCGTATGTATTAGAATTAAAGCAAGAGATCGCCTCCATCTTACGCGATAGTTGTATGCAAGAAGTTCCGAACCGTGCCATATTAACCAGAAAATATGACTTATGTAGTGAAGTGTTGACGATTTTACGAAAATTACAACCGGGAATATCCCGACTTGTCGGTATAGCGTTGTACGAGACATACACTCCCATTATGCGTTTAGCTGAGTATGATATCGAAGAGCAGAAGATAACAATGAACGAATTTTTAAAACGCCTGATTGAAGGCGAATCATTGCTGAAAGAAGCGATAAGTCATTTAAGGTACGAAGATGTATCAGTCCCTGAGGGAAAACTGGCCAAACAAGCAATGTCCGAACTGAAAGAATTACAAAATGCGATTCGTGGTGTACAAATCTGTTTGGACAATTAATAAAACCATCTTAGAATTATAAATTTTCACTCGCCGCCATAAAATTTGTTATAAAATTTATTATTTTTATAACACTCGCCAACCGATTATCACAATCACTATTTTCGTGGCATTCATAGCATTGATATAATAAATAATTTAGTTCATTAAAATTACTGTTTGAATTTGATTCTAAGTCGTGTAGAAATCCATTTTCCCGTTTTCCATTCATATCATACATCAGTATTTGGCACATTTGAAATAAATTAAAATCGTTTGTGGGATGAAGGCAGAACTCTTCTGGTATGAACGCAATACAATTATCACAGTCAATAATTTTATGTTTGGCAATCGATTGCGATGACAAAACACTCGAGTCGATTACGATCGTATTATCGAGATCGATTAGTGTTGCTTCTAAGGTGGTTTTATTGATCGCAATATTATCCGGATTGATGTCGGTGGGATAAAATCTGTAAGTATAAAAATATTAGATGCACAATAGGTAAAGTTTTAAAATGACCGTACCGAAATCCATCAACACCTTCCGTAAACTGTAGCACCATTTTTAATAAATTAGCCGAAATTTCCAGTCGATTACGTAACGGATAATCATAAAAATTTGATAATGTCTCTCCATTGTACGATTGCACGACTATTAAACCGCAAACTTCATAAATTGTAGGCACTTTAAAATTATTATTCGCTAAAAACTGTTAAGAGATAATTAATAAACATTGTTTTATGTTACGATAATACATTACGCTACTTTTAACAGATCGACTTGCATACTACCACCCCGAAAATCATCAATCTTTGGTATTTGTCGACTTTTTTCGGTACAAAATCTCAACCATTGATAATTCTCAAATTTATTAAAATATTTTACAACCACTTCGCCATACTCCCGATGCTTACCAAAACTTATAAATTGTTGTTGGTTCAGTAGAAATTGGAGATTAAATAAAATCATGCTTAAAACACCCGCATTTTCAACGCCATAATACTTGTAGGTTATTTCTGATTGTAATAGGTCGGTACAATGTGGTGGCACATCGTCAATGTAATTGCCATCCGCGTATAATAAATAAAGCCAACGATCTTGTTGATCGCATAATTGTGTAATGGGATACTTTAAAATTATGGTTGTGTATAGGAATAATTTTAATGCGGTTGAGTTGAGTTTAAATTGCATTTAGTTGAATAGTGGATGATGATTCGAGTATTGAGGTCGCTTTGTTGCTTGGCTGCAATTAAAACAAAATACATGTTAGTTACGAGTTAGTAATAATATGCATAATTTTTTAACGCAATTGGGAAATAAAACTAATTTTGGCCAGTTTACTTCTAAGGAACGAACGTCAAAAACTTAAATTAAACCAGTGTAATCCGGAGTTAACTAGCTTTAATGCAACTTACTCGCTTCGAAAACTCCAGTTTGGCTTTTAACCGCTGATATTCAAATAAAAAAAAGTTATGATTTTAATATGTTCTGTAAACACTTGCCCAAAAATTCACCAAGCGTCAGAATAATTATTATAGTAATTATTTTCGCGTGATTCACCAGCTTACTCCCTTGACGCCCTGTTGTTGGCTGCTGCTACTCAACTAACTCGACCGTTATCTAATTTCTCCCCTCTTTCTATATACATATATATTCGTTCGTCCACTTTCGTCGTCCACCGGTATTCGTCGTGTACATGTTGTTGTATTCTACTCTATCGTTTATACCGGCGATGATAAGTCTCAGTAGTAGTATTCTAATCCTCTTTCCCCTATATACTTGTCTATATATCTTCCTATAAACCCTACAACCGACCCAATCAGTATTTCACCGCGCCAACCGTCAAAAGGAGAGAGCAATGTGAAATCACCATGCCCTAAACACCAAATACGCCAACTTCGAACTGAAGGGATTTTTCAGTCATTACAGCTCGGCCAACCTACTATTTCACTGCCCCCAGTGAACTTCAACACATGCCTCATATATTGTTCACTCAGCATCAGTCAGACTGTGTTATACGAGCATCAGGTCCAGCTTTGACCTCTGAGCAATCATTTACAGCTTTAATTGCTACGCTTCCCTTGTTATCACCGTCTCACTGAACGTCGGTTCTACAGCATACCCCGATCACCAACTATAACAAAAGAATTGACCCCCATGAATTTCACATAATTCATGTGTGGTATTTACAGCCATAGTTTTCGTTCATATTCAGCATAATGAACAGGAAAGCTTAAAAACGAACACGCGTAACTTTCTTCAATTACACAACAATATTTTATTCAGTTAACATAATAATTGAATTAATTCAGCAGCTCAAATTATATAATGTAATAAAATTCAATAATTTTCATAAAATTTTTTTTTTTTTTTTTTTACTCCATATCCATGGTGTCTGAATCTTCGTTTCGATCATCTGCGTCGTCATCAAAGTTTAAATCCTCTAATTTACACCAAGGTTTCATCCGATCTGCCGACTGAACGCCCTCATACGGTTTCTGCGTAATCTGAGTGTTGTTTGTGTCTGTGACTACATATCTATCGTTATCAAGCACCGTTTTAATCTGGTATGGTCCCCTGTATCGAGGTTGAGTTTTTTTCGAAACCCCGGCCAGTGGTTGCTGCCTGATCAATATAAGGTCTCCCTCTTCGTACGTCCTTGGAGATCGGTGAGTTGCATTGAATCTGTCAGCATATTTCGTTTGCTTCTTTAACATTTGCGACATATTCGATCCCTCAATTCAACCATGGAAACATTAGTTTCAATCTCACCATGCAACTCCTCTTGTAAAGCAATCAAAAGTTTATTCTTCAATATACTTTCAGGCGTATAACTCAATAATAGTTGTTGCGGAGATTCACCAGTCACCGAATGCTTTAGACTATTAATTCCCCATTGGATTGCTGTAATGTGTTTATCCCAATCTATTCCTTCGGCATCAGTTGACATTGCTGATATAGCTGGAGAAATGGTTCGAAAATATCTCTCAATTTGTCCATTTGCCCTAGGAGTTTGAACAGCTGTTGCTACATGTTGGATTGCGTTCTCTTCACAATATTTTCCAAACTCTTTAGACATAAACGATGTTCCTCGATCCGTGATAATCCTTGTGGGCATACCAAAGTATTGCGTAGCTTCATCTAACATCTTAATAACCAGTCCTGTTTTCGTGGTTCTTACAGGTTTTAAAATTAGGAATTTGGTGAATGTGCAAACGATCCCCAAAACATACAAATTCCCGCTTTTGCTCTTAGGGAACGGTCCCGCGTGATCCATATGAATGGTGTGAAATGGAATTGGTTCTCTCTCCACCACATGTAAGGTATAATTCGTTTCATCCCTTCCACGTTGATGATATAGGCATTCCACACAGTTGGCTATATATCTTCTCACAACTGATCGCATCGCACTGAACCAAAAATATTTTCTAATATATCCGAGTGTCCTCTCGAGACCACCATGGCCCAAATCATCATGAGCCATCTTAATTACTCGCCATCGAACGCCACTTGGAACCACAAACTTCTCTCCATCATCACACATTCTATAAACTCGTCCATCTTTCAGTTTATAGGTATCTACATATGATCTGGTCTTGCTATCGATTCTATTCGTTCCATCCAATACCTCTCTTAAGTGAACCAGGTGTGGATCTTGCTGCTGCAATGTTGTAAGCCAGTCATACTTGTCAATACCAATCGACAAGACCCTATCACTAACCGTATCACAGTTATGGCCAACCTCATATGGGACGCGGCTCAAAGCATCCACATGGGCCATTTGTTTACCGCTACGAAACTCCAACTCATAGTCAAATTCTGATATACGAAGCCACCATCTAGCTATTCTGGGATTTATATTCTTCTTTTCTTGAGTTAATCTCAGTGAGTTACAATCGGTAACTACTTTGACATGTTTGTTCAGTAAATAATGCTTAAAACGATCGAGACTTTCAACTACAGCCAAAGATTCCAACTCGTAGCTATGGTATTTCGATTCACTTTCTGTCGTCGCTCTGCTAAAATATGATAACGGCCTCATTTCTCCATTTGTTTCTTTCTGCAATAGAATTCCCGCTAACCCATGGCTGCTTGCATCAGTGTGAAGCTCATGATCCGCATTCACGTTATACAAAGCTAGTAGCGGTCGGTTCACTAATATTTCCTTCAATCGGTTAAATGCCCTGTCCTTTTCATCATCCCAACCAAATGGAGTGTCTTTCCTCAATAGATCGTTCAATGGTCGTGCTATATTTGCAAATCCCGGAACAAATCTTCGAAAATAACCACATAATCCCAAGAACTGTCTCACCTCTTTAATCGTCTCTGGCTTTTTGAAATGTTCTACAGCTGCTATTTTTGCTGGCCCCGGTTTAATTCCCTCTCCCGAGATTTCGTGTACCAGGAATTTAATCTCAGTCTGTAAGAAGTTGCACTTCGCTAAATTTATAGTGAGACCCGCTTTAGTCATTTCGTTCAACAACTCTTCTAAAATTTCCAAGTTTTCCTCGATTGTCTTGGTGGCAATTAATACATCATCCATATAATGAACAAGGTTATCCGAATTTTTCAGACCGAGACAAAGTTTCTTCATTAGTCTCATGAAAACAGCTGGTGCGTTCGACAGACCAAATGGCATTCGGTTATACTCGTAATGGCCATCAGGGGTCACAAATGCCGTAAGGTGTTTTGACCTCTCGGAAATACCAATTTGGTGATATCCATTCATCATGTCCAAATTCGTGAAATATTTCCTATTGGCTAGAGAATTCAATGTTTCTTCAACATTGGGTACTGGGAAGTTCTCTTTCTTGGTGATAGAATTCAATTTTCGGAAATCAACGCACATTCGGTACTCACCGTTCTTTTTTGGAACCAGTAACACCGGACTAGCATACTCCGAAGCCGATTCTCGAATAATGCCTTGTTGTAATAACGTGTCGACAATTGTTTTTATTGTAGATTTCAATCCATATGGCACTTTATAAGGACGATAATTGATGATTTCATTACTTTTCAATACTATTTCCATCTCCAGTAGATCCGTTCTTCCAATTTCATCTGATGTCAAAGCCACACAATTGCGATATTTATTTAATAGTGATAATACCAATTCGATCGCGGCGCTCTTTGAATTTTCCCCGATATTAAGGTCGCATACTTCGATTGGTTCACAACTTGAGTCAGCATTTGTATTATGCTTCTTCACAATTTCAAAGGTTTTGTATGACTTAACAATCTGTACATCTGGCCTATCAAATAAATCACGTCCGATGATAACAGGGTAATCCTGAGAAGAATCATCCACCAAAATTAATTCAATATCGAACGTTTTATTTTGTAATGTCAATTTGCTGTTAAATTTCCCTAACGACTGAACTCTACTGCCACCGAATCCCTTCAAAATCATTACGTGCGGTTCGATCTTCCATTTATTTTGGTTTACAATGCTCTGCCAAATGGTAGTACAGCAACTTCCCAAATCCATGAAAGCGACTAATTCCATACCTTCGATCTGAATCAGAATATGATATTCATCTTTCGGATATTTGTCCAGATTATTGATGGTCATTTGTTTTAACCTACAGTCGTTAGCCAGATGTCCCTCTTTTTTACAATTAAAACAAATTCTCACTTTGCGTGGGCAACTATTCGCTAAGTGGCCAAGTTCCCCACATTTGAAACATCTACGGACATTGGTTTCAATATTTCTACGAATAACTTCTTTATTTTCATTCACATGACAAGGACGACGTTTATGATTATATGGGTTAAACCGTTGAGTTTTCAATTCAGCACTGTTAAATTCTTTTCTCGAGTTATTAGAAATCCGGTTCCGATTACCAACTTGTATATCAACAGCTTCAATCTTTTTAATTTGTTTCAGTAAGTCATACATGTCAACACAGTTTGAAGCCAAGAGAACGCCCTTTAAATGTTCATTATCTAATCCCGAAATGATATACCGCATGATTGCTTCATCAGGTAAACTGATTTCCTTTCCCAGGCTAACAATTTCGTAAAAATAATTTTCAATGCATTCATCCATTTTCCGTCTACGGCTCATTATCTTGAATAATATGTCGCCATCATTACAACACTCGGGAAAACTCTTAATAATTTCAATTTTAAAATCTTCCCAGGAACAAATTTGGCTTTGTACTGCAGTAAACCAAAAACTTGCTGGCCCTGACAACCTGAGTGACGCGTAAAATAGAACACTCATGTCGTCCCACTGATAATTTATTTTCAAACGTTCAACATGTCTTACCCATGTACCCGCAGACAATTTACGGTTTTGTTGAGGATCAAACATTGGGATCAAAACACTGACTTCGTTAATTCCCATACGAAAAGGTTTTCCACTCACCTGAGATGCCTGTACCCCAGTTGTGTTCATTCCCGACGAACGACTTTCATCTTCTAGACGATCAGGTAATTCAATTTCCGGAATCACATTTTCGCCAACACGATTCATTTGCGATCGTAAAGTTTCGTTGTCTTTTCTCAAACGACCCATTTCCGCCATTGCTGTATCTAATTGAGCTGTTACTTCTTTCAATTGTCTCGCAATCGCCATTTTGACTATTAAACACTTTGATTTGATTTTGTTTTGTCTTTTGTTATTATTTTTTTTTAATTAATATTACGCAATACGACACGCGAATGTACGACCCCACATCTGAACTGTAAACACTTGCCCAAAAATTCACCAAGCGTCAGAATAATTATTATAGTAATTATTTTCGCGTGATTCACCAGCTTACTCCCTTGACGCCCTGTTGTTGGCTGCTGCTACTCAACTAACTCGACCGTTATCTAATTTCTCCCCTCTTTCTATATACATATATATTCGTTCGTCCACTTTCGTCGTCCACCGGTATTCGTCGTGTACATGTTGTTGTATTCTACTCTATCGTTTATACCGGCGATGATAAGTCTCAGTAGTAGTATTCTAATCCTCTTTCCCCTATATACTTGTCTATATATCTTCCTATAAACCCTACAACCGACCCAATCAGTATTTCACCGCGCCAACCGTCAAAAGGAGAGAGCAATGTGAAATCACCATGCCCTAAACACCAAATACGCCAACTTCGAACTGAAGGGATTTTTCAGTCATTACAGTTCCGAAGATTGTAAGAGAATTCAATCCAGTTTCGAACTGATAAGCTTATGATTATGAAAAAATCAATCTTCTCATCAGGCCGCGGCGATTGGACTGATTATACCATAATTTACATTCTATATACACAGAATGTGCTGTGCGTTAAGTACTAGCGAATCGTACTAATACAGATGAATTCTCTTACAATTTTTCTTCTTCACAATATTCAGGAACTTTCACTCGTGCAGTTAGAAGAATTAAACGAAGGGTGTACACCTTACAACAGCTTCCTTCAGTTAAAATGACAAGTCGAAGCAAATAAATATTCGTGGATGATGACAAGAAAAGTAATTTGAAATGTTATTATCGTCAAAAATCAGTGCACTACGTTGTTCTGACGATGTAAATAAATATCAAATTTTAATAAGAATGAAGATAATATTTGCCACCTCAACACTTGTTGGCACAGCTTGAACAAATTGAAAGGTTTTCTGATATGCACGCACAGTCCGATATATTATGCCGTTTGCGTAGCTATTACACTGGAATCCTTGGTTGACGCTAGAGAAAGTGCCGTTTACATTATCGCTGCATGTTATTCAAAGTACAGTAACGGTTGCCTACCGGAAAATTTACACCGGCCACTAGTCTGAACATAACTTGATGGTATATTCAGAGAATTCGTTTCTGACATTTCGACTTGTCGATTTATTGAATTAAAATAAGTCGATCAGGCGGGATGGCATTCTTAAATTAACGTTTCCGAGAACAGGTAAATTATGACGCCAATGATAATAAGATCTTTATATCCGCAGAAGTAATGGTGAACATCAAAATCAGATTGATTTCACTGATGTTAAAAAATGGACTAAGATGTGTTACTTCGAAGATTATATTGTGCTTATGTCACGTTTCAAGACGACAATGACTTTGATAAGTTTATTTAACAGCAAGTAATATTCCAAGATGGAAGATACATCAATAAAGCAGGGGTTACGCTACAGATATATGTTTATTTATAAACACCCCCACTATATTAAAATAAATCCAATTTTAATAGACCTACTATTAATTCAACCCCATTACACAATAATTTCGTTTTACTGCAGCTATGGCTTCCGTTAAAACATCTGCGACTATTTTGTCGGTTGATATGTAACTAACTTTGACATTAGCATTATCGACGCTGTCCTTTATGAATTGATGCCTAATATCGATGTTTTTAACGCGCTTGATATGCATTATATGTTTCAATCAAATGGCTTCTTGAATTGTTACTCAATGCCGTATACTCAGCTCCAGAACTGAACAGCACCACCTTCGGTTGCCTACGACTTCCCCCAAGGGATTGTAATACCTTGTAACATAAAGATGTACGTGCACAGAATCTGAATATCCCAATCAACCAACATTTTTGCAATCTTTGGTCTATTTCCATTTTAGGCGTCTCAGATATAATAATGATCCCACTAGCTGTTGATATGGTATGTTTTTTAATTCGTCATCTTGTATATTATGAGACATTGATTTGCTCATATTGAATCGTTTCTGCCACTATTTCAATCCATACATTGCTTTTTGTAACTTACAACCTTTATTTGGTTCATTTTTAAAACCTTCCGGTTCATAAATGTGTAGATTGCATCGTCTAAATTTCCTTGTAGAAATCCCGTAACAGCATCCATTTGGTTTATTTTACCAATGCTATAAGAAACCGGATAGAAACATATCGAATTACTGATGTGTAAGTTTCATCGAAATCCACTCCAGGAGTTTGTGAATAATCTTTCACAACCAAGCGAGCTTTTAACCGAATAACGTTTCCATCGCAGTCACTTATGGTCTTATAAACTTATTTTGTTTTAATAAGATTCTTGTCTTTACGTAAAATAAATTAAAATCCAAGTGTTGATTTCAGCCAATGAATTGATTTCGTTATTCATTGCTTTACTCCATTCTTTCTCGTTATCACTTATAGCATTTTAGTAAGTTATTGGACAATCAGATAACTCGGTTGCTGATGCCACATACGTTACAGTTTTAACGTCTGATATCACTGTATTCCTTTGTTGAGCCGTTTTTATTACCAACCTTAAAATTTTCTTCAGAAACCTCAGTGATATCGTGCTATCTAGAGAATCTGTACGACAACCAATTATTTAGTAAGAAAATCCCAACAGAAACACAAAATTGAAAGCCTGAAATTTCGAATCAAATTAAGGTCAAAAAGAAAACACCTACCCACGAGAGCAGGTCGGGCAGTCAAAACTACTCTCCGACTTCTAAATTCGTTAAATCAAAACTAATTTCACTGTACGCATTAACAACGTGGCGTCTATCGGTCATATTGCTCATGTGGAATTCCGAGCTCCGTAGCCATTGTATAACCAGAATCCACACGATTGGTTCGAAATTTTAGAGCAATAATTTAACGTTGCAAACAGCAACCAAATATGCAAACGTAGTAGTAGTTCACCGATCTATACATGTGCAAAAGGCTCTACCCCTCGAACTATCATTAGGTGATAAAAGACCGTCTCAGCAGCTTCAAACCGTATTGACCAAATTTGAAAATGACGTGTCCTTGGCTGTGCTAGCCAACCGAGCTGACAATGTCTTTGAGACAATGACGTAATCCCAGCTCCACGGAAATTTCGGCTTTAATTAGGACAAATTCACGTTCCAATCAAGTATACCATCTTTACCAAATGGAGTTAGTTTCTGAAAGTTGCAAACACCATCATACATTTATTAATTCGAAAACAGAAATCCCAAACAACTAAATTCCCATCATCAATTGGCGACGTACGGTGATGATCAATTGTCGGGTCGCTTATTAATTCACAAACAAAATGTACAAGCAAAATTTTTGAATGAGACGGCTAATGGGGGCTAATGGAACCCCAGTTAAAGCGTTTGGTACACGGGGATTTACTTTTGCTGATGTATCGATGACTATAATCGGAGCAGATTTCTTAAAAAGTAAGGGACTCGTAGTTGATATATAGAGGCAGAGGCTCATTGATCCGTCATCTCCAATTGTAAGATCGACAGATCAGCAATACACACCCCAAAATTTACCAAATTATAACTGAGTTCCCGGAAATAACTCAACGTATAAACGCCGTGGGTGATGTAAAACATAATGTGACACATTGGTTAGAAACTACGAGACGACCAATAGCTAGTAAAACTCGCCAGTTAGCACCCGACAAATCCTTAATTGCCAAAGCTGAGTTTGAACTAATGATGTTTCGCGAGATTTTTAGACCCAGCAAAGCTCTGAAAAAATCAAACGGAGATTGGAGCCCATGCGGGATTACCGTGCTTTTTAAATAAAGTCACAGTACCCGGTCGTTAACCGATTCCTCATCTCCAAGATTTACTAATTTGAAGGTTGTAGCATGTTCACTATGTTAGACCTTCCCATTGAACCATCAGATATTCCAAAAACAGACATTTCCACACCGTTCGGCACTTTAACATTTTGTAGAATGACGTTTGGTCTCAGAAACGTAGCATACTCATTTCAACATTTGATGCATGCTGTGTTATTCATCCTAAAATTCTGTTTTGTCTATCTTAATGATATCCTAATCGCGTCAAAATCTTTTCAAGAACATCTGGAACACATACAAATTATATTTCAAAAATGTTCGGAACATGGCTTAGTTGCCAATATTGATAAATGCAATGTCCCAAAACCCGACATTAAATTTTTAGGCCATACGGTAATTGGATAAGGTATCTTACCATTGCAAGATCTTGTCCAAGCTATACATACAAGAATTCGAACGACCAACAATCGTAAAACAATTAAAGCGTTTTTTAAGCTTTATTCCGGGAGCCACATCAGATCAAATTCCACTATACGGTTTCTTAAGAGGCTACAAAAAAACAGTAAAGTTCTTATAGTATAGCTTGGACCGCTGAATCGATTCAACCCTTCGCAAATTGCAAAGACAGGTTGTGTCTTGCTACACTTTTTGTGCATCCTTTGTCTACGGCAGAGTTGACAATTATGGTAGATGCTTCTGACATGGCATTTTGGATAGTGGTTCAGTAGCATGTTTCGGATACATGGCAGCCACTCAGTTTCTTCTCCGCGCGGCTTATTAAATCGTAACAAAAGTGCAGTGCTTTTAGACAATTAAGACACCAGGATTTTATTAATGGATTTACAAATGACATACGACGCGTCTCGGATGCCGATAATGTGGCTGCAGGTGCTCTGTCATGGATTAGTCAAATTTGCATTCCGGAAAGTATTGACTATGTAGCGATCGCAGAAGCACAGACCAATGATGAAGAGCTAGGAGAAAAGTTTATTAAAAATTCGAGTCTAAAATTCAAACAAAATCCGGTTCCATTTAACTCCAACAAATTATTATTTTGCGATATTTCGACAGCTATACCCAAACCATTCATATCTCTAAATTTTCGACAGTTAATTTTTGACTTCATTACAATTTATCATCATATCATTATCATGTATGCATTAAAGTATCAGTTAAACTTTTAACAATACGACAAAGGCTCAAAAATTATGGCTCAAAATTGTATAGCTCGTCAAAAATCAAAAATTTTTTAATACACGAAATCTCCTCTCGGTACATTTAAAGTAACTTCAAGGCGTTTTGCGGAAATCCACCTCGACATCATTGGTTCATTGCCGGTTTCTGAAAATCAACACTATTACGTGACATTAATCGATCGTTACACACGTTGGACTAAGGCTGCCACTGTCGCATTTGCCGTGTATTCTTTCGTTTCAGAGTCGATTGTCACCGCCCAATTTAAGTTCCAATTGTTCATGGAACTATCCAACTTAATGCGGTTTGAGAGGAAAAGAATGACCAGCTACAATCCGAAATGTAATGGCATTATCGGGCGATGGTATTGTACGCACACGGATCGGATTGGATACTACCCTACCATCGGTTATGCTCGGTTTAAAGACAGCTTTTAGCAAAGAAACACAGGCAACACCAGCGGAACAGTCTATGAAAAGACGCTACGGGTACCAGGACAATTTTCCACAAACAAAAACACAAAAATTCCCCAGTCACATTGGGTAAAATTATTAAAAAACCATTTCATTTAACATCAACTCGTATACACACGTATTCTTGAGAACATATGCACTAAGAAAATCGTTATAACTGTAATGATACATGGCAACACTGGTTGTAGTACGTAGTAATGTAGTATGTAACATATGACAACACTTATTGTAGTACGTAATAATGAAGTATGTAATAAAGGAATGTGGGGTAAACCAACGGGAGTTGAATAAAGTAGATAAACCAACACGAACGTGTTTTAGACATACCATCACATGGTGTCAGAAGCAAAAATGATAAAGAAAAGATAATTAAAAATTAATTAAGTATTAAATAATAACAATAAAAATTAATTATTAATATTAGAAAATTAATTAATATCTTGAAATCGATAAAATATTAAATAAAAAATACCGATAATACAAATTTGGGATAATAAAAATATATGTATTTAATAAGATGGCGGACGCAATAAAACTACCAAGAAATTTGGTAGTAAAACCACAAGATATGGCGACCACGTGGAATTTATGGTTACAACAATATAAGTGGTACACAATTGCAACAAAAACAAACAAGAAGGATGAAGAAGTGCAAGCAGCAACGCGTCTTGCTTGTTTAGGCGAAGATGCAGCGGTGATATTTAATAATTTTCAGTGCGGAAGAACAAAAAACCGCCGAAATAATAATTGATAAATTCACAAAGCATTTCGTGCCAACGAAAAATTTAACATTCGAGAGATTCAAATTCAATAAAATCCAACAAGAAAGTACTGAAGCATTCGACGAC
Source organism: Tipula vernalis (assembly GCA_958295665.1). Classification (NCBI taxonomy): domain Eukaryota; kingdom Metazoa; phylum Arthropoda; class Insecta; order Diptera; family Tipulidae; genus Tipula; species Tipula vernalis. Next base: position 320,780,768 of record OY282559.1, read on the forward strand.
CTTTTGACAAGAATATTCGTACAGGCAAAAAATTGCGAATTTGGTGTACTAAACGACGAGCTAGAAAAAGACAAAATAGTCATCGGAATAGCGAATCAACAAACCAGAGAAAGGCTATTAACGGAACAAAAGTTAACCTTAGAACAAGCGATAAAAATTTGCAAATCTCTGGAAGAAACACATAAACAAATGCAAATAATGGAAAAAGGAACGGGGGCAGAAATAAACGTGATAAAAAAGCAAAATAAATTTACAAACAATAATAATAAAAGTGGTAAAAATAGCAAGCCAATGGAGAAAAAAAATTGCACAAGATTTGGACGCGGGGAACATAGAGCAAAAGATTGTCCAGCGTTAAAGGCGACGTGTAATAAGTGTCAAATTAAAGGACATTACGAGAAGTGCTGTAAAACATCGGTTCATCGAATAAATCAAAACAGTAAAACAAATAAAGTGAACGAGATAATTGCCGACCAGGATGAAAGACTCTTACTGTACTCAATTAACAGTGATGCCTCACAAAACGAGTGGTGGGAGTATATAAAGGTGAATAATCACAAAACCAAATTTAAAATTGATACGGGTGCACAATGTAACGTGGTATCAATGGAAACCGCTGAGTTATTAAGGAAACCTAAAGATGAAATAAAACCATCCAAAGCCAAATATTTACTTTCATTTTCAAATCATGAAATCAAAGTTTTGGGTGAGGTAACCTTAAATATAGAAAGTGCTAGCGAAGAAATAATACCAATAGTGTTTAAAGTGGTTACACAATCAGCGCCTATAATTGGGTTCAAAGACAGTAAAACACTAGGATTTTTAAGACAAGTAGCCCAAATAAATTTTGTAGAACAAAATCCACAGTTGTTTAGAGGTTTAGGAGAATTAAAAAACTTCGAATACGACATAGACATAAAAGAAAACCCAAATTTCGAGATAAAACCAGCTAGGAGAATACCACATCCGATAGAGGACGAGGTGCGTAACCAGCTAAATGAAATGGAAAAAATGGGTGTAATCAGAAAAATAACCGAGCCAACTCCAGTGGTAAGCGCAATGGTTATAGTGAAGAAAAATTCTAAGTTGAGAATATGTGTCGATCCAACAGATGTCAACAAAAATCTGAAGCGTAGACATTATCCATTGAAGACCTTGGAATATATAGCAGCTAAAATAAAGGATGGAAAATATTTTACCAAACTGGACTGCAATAAAGGGTTTTGGCAGATAAAGGTTTCTGCACGAACGGAGAAATACTTAGCATTCGCTACTCCTTGGGGTAGATATACGTGCACACGTCTTCCGTTTGGATTATCATCAGCCCCTGAAATATTCCAGCAGGTTATGTCAAAGGTACTGGAAGGAATCCCAAATGTAGAATCATCAATGGATGATATTTTAATATATGCGGCAACAATGGAAAATTTGGATCGAATTACAAGTATCGTAATGAAACGAATCAAAGAAGCAGGCCTGGTGTTGAACAAGGAAAAATGTTGCTTTGGAGCACAATCAGTCAAATTTCTGGGTCACGTGTTATCGAAAGACGGGTTGCAGGCGGATAAAGACAAAATTGAAGCAATTCATAAACTTGAAATGCCTAATAATGTCCAGCAATTACAACGGCTGTTAGGCATGGTGAATTATCTAAATAAATTCATACCGAATTTGTCAGAGCTGACAGAACCACTAAGGTTGTTATTGAATAAAGATATTCAATGGATTTGGGGGGATCAGCAACAAAAGGCGTTTGAGGATATAAAACAAGTACTTACAGTTCCTCCAGTATTAGCGTTTTATGACGTTAACAAAGATGTTACAGTATCTGTAGATGCAAGTGGAAAAGCAGTTGGAGCAGCTCTTATCCAGGAAGGGCGTCCAATCGCGTATGCAACACGTTCACTGACTAAAGCACAGCAGAATTTCCCATCAATAGAAAGAGAAGCACTGGCAATAAAAATAGCTTGCCAGAAATTTCATCAATATATATATGGAAAAAAGTAATAGTTGAAACGGACCACAAGCCGTTAGAAACCATATTTAAAAAATCGATACATCAGGCGCCAATAAGACTTCAACGTATATTACTGGAAATGGCACAATACAACCCAATAGTAACGTATAAAAAAGGTACGCAGTTGTATTTAGCAGAACCTTTAAGCAGGGATTGTAAACCCGAGGAAGTTGAATATGATGAACGCAGCTTTGAAGTACAAGTGATTCCCACAAGTAGTACAAGTGAATCACAGATGATTGCTACAAAGATATGGTCGATGCAACATTACAATCCAAAAAGCTCCAAGAACTAATCGCAGTATTAGACCAAGGTTGGCCAGGTCTGGAGAAGAAAAAGGAATTACCGGAATGCCTTCAAAAGTACTGGAATTACAAAGAAGAATTGTCACATTACGAGGGTTTAGTTTTCAAAGGAAGAAAGTTGGTCGTTCCAGAATCGCAGCGAACCAGAATGCTTAAATGTATACATCATGGTCACTTTGGCATAGAGACATCACAAAGGCGAGCAAGAGAATACATGTTTTGGCCAGGTATTTCAGATGACATTAAAAAATTTATCGAAAGATGTCTCGTTTGCGAGAAAAATCAAAGAAGTCAAGTAAAAGATCCTATACTGCAAAAGGATATACCTGAGTTCGCATTCCAGATAGTCGCAAGTGATTTATTTCACTTCAACGGTGCTCAATACTTGTTGATAGCGGACAGCTATTCAGGATTTTTTGATTTTGAAAAACTGAAATCGGTTACTTCAAATGAAGTCATAGAAATCTTGAAAAAATGGTTTGCAACTCATGGGGTACCACAAATATTCGAATCGGACAACGGTCCACAATACGCATCGCAGGTGTTCAAAAAATTTGTGGAAAATTGGAAATTTAAACATCGTACATCAAGCCCTATGTTTGCGAGATCAAATGGACTAGCGGAACGCTTTGTCCAAACAGCAAAGAATTTATTAAGGAAATGTGAGATGGACAATTCAGATGTACAACTCGCATTATTGTATCATCGTAATACATCACCTTCAGCTGAATTATGCTCTCCGTATGAAAGACTGTTTAATCGAAAAACTAACAATCCAATAACTTTCAACGTAGAAATGTTAAAACCGACAGTGTGGAAGGACATCAGCAACAAAATCAAAAACAAGAGAGATAAGCAAAAGCTATACGCGGATAAGGGATCAACGGAAAAAACAAAAATTCCGGCCTTAGGTGATAATGTCAGCATCCAAGTGGCGCATCGTAGATGGGTGGGAGGAAAAGTCATCGAGCTGGCTGACTCACCAAGGTCAATAGTAATACAAACAACAAATGGACAGGTCCTTAGAAGAAATCAAGCCCACGTAGCAAAAACGAAAGCAGATTTCACAAATGAAAGAAACCCATCATACACAAACTTGCCAAACCTTAGAGTCAACGAAACCGAGGAAAGCTTACAACCAAACCGAAATTCCGAGGATATTCAACCGGCGGCGGTTCAACCGCGCGTTCAACCTCAACTTGATGATACGCAAACGGGGATAATACCCACTACGTATATAACAAGATCAAGTAGACAGATTAAACCAGTTAAGAAATTGGGTATTTAATTAATAATAAGCATTAGTAATAATATAATAACAAGGGGTAAAGGTTAAGTTAAATAATTGGATTATGAACTTATGAATTGTTAAGTTAAATAATTATGGTTTATTACATTCAGCATTCTTGTTGCTTTTATAAAATAAGGGGGATGTAATAATACATGGCAACACTGGTTGTAGTACGTAGTAATGTAGTATGTAATATATGACAACACTTATTGTAGTACGTAATAATAAAGTATGTAATAAAGGAATGTGGGATAAACCAACGGGAGTTGAATAAAGTAGATAAACAAACACGAACGTGTTTTACACATACCATCACATATACACACGTATTCTTGAGAACAGATGCACTAAGACAATCGTTACAACAACCGTTTACTAGCCCGCATCTAGTAATATCGAGATTCGAAAAATCATTCGTAATAAAAATTAACAACTAATAAATATCCATAGATAGGTTAAAACCATGCTATCTAGAGAATCAGATGTATGCCCGACGAGGATTTCAAATAACGTGAAGTTTGTCCAAAAGGAAACAAGTGTAGTAAAACAGTAAAAGGGTGGATACCCTCAGATAATAAGTAGTTTACGTGCGTATCTGTTGAGAACTACACTAGTCAAAGAAAACTTGTAGTACGGAAGTGTAAGTGAGTGATAACCCTTGTAGATCATTGCAATAAAAATTTGGGATAGAGTCCGAAGAAGAGACTACCCATATGACTTCTCTATTGAGAATAATACATCATGACCAACGCCCATCATAAGTGAAGTTAGTCCTTTTTCAATACACCCTATGAAAAATTGTTGTTTAACATATTTGTTGCTTACACCACCTATACATCATCATTTAACTAGACTCAGTATAAAACTTCCACTAAATCAAAACAATAACAATCTCATTAACGACTTTATGAATCACTAACCTAAATAACGTAATCCGCTTTTTTTATGTAACGTATTACACTAGCGTACACTTGACCTCTCTCAATTCCATAAAAGACTAGCGAATTTTTTGTTTTGCCGCGCATATTTTGCAACAATCACAATCGTGCGACATTGTTTATTAAATCACGTGAAACCTTTGTTGTTGTATTACACGAGAACAGAATATTTACTGTATGTAGTCTATTAGCTAGTATGTAATATCTTATTTTTATTTATAATAATTTTCTTATTACGATTTATTACTAAATGAATTTGAAAAACCTTGATTAAGCTTGTAGCTATGTAGCTTCAATATCGCAGATTTAATTTTACTGATATACAATAATATAACAGAACACATATTGTAATGTTAAACACGATCAGTATTTAAGAACAACATCTCAAATACATACTGCGTATTTCGATTACATTTCACGATTTTTGCTCTTAATGCTTCATTGCTGTATTACAGCATGTTCCAGAGAAGGAACAAGTTTCTCCAAACACAATCGATTTCAAATATGCGAACAACTTTATTGGAACACGCTGTACTTATTTATCGCTGAATACGCGAATTTAATTGCGATTATTAAGTTTTGTTATATTTTGTTATCGTTTTTGGCGAAATCATTTATATTGTTGTACTGGTATTTCTTCTTTACAGCCAAAGATAATGAGTAGAAAAAAGGGGTTTTAACATAAATCGCATACATTTATTATGTTTTGATGTAAAAATAGATCTTCATTTCAAGCCATAGTTAGTTGAGGGGTGTATTGCCTGGAAACTGAAGAAAGGCGCCGCACATATCAATCGGAAGTGTTTATGGTGTTTAAGGCTGTTCCACGTGTAGGGTGGCATAATATGAACTTTTTTTTCTTCTTAGTATCGATAATTATTATTAGTACTGATAAGTTATTGACAAACATCGTATTACTGGTGCGTTTACAGGACTTCTGCCCCGGGCAATTTTATCTGGAGAAAATGTTATTATATTGAAATAAATACACTGTACACCGTAAACCCCTCGGTTAAGGAAACATTAGTTGCTTTCCAATCGACCAACCGCAAGTACCCGCTAGCAAACCGCTAGTAGAAAGGTTTTTGTCTTCGCTAAATGAACTACTCGTAACTGCTCTTGTTATTTTTCACGAGCAGTTAAGACTGATTTACATTCAACGACAATCGACGTCTGCAAAAGAATTGAAACACAACATAGGAAAAAGTACAAAGACAAAAAGAGAAAAAACTATCATCTGCTTAAAAAAGTCAATTGAAACCCGAGAAACAAACCTCGTCTGCTTTTTTTTGCAGATGTCGAGTTTCATCTTTCTTCTGTAAAATCGTCGATGCGTGAATAAATAACTATAAAAAGGTTACATAAATAAGAAAACCAATCATTTACATTGGTTTATGACATTTTTTGTTTAAATTTACTTTTTATGTGTAAATAAAACGATTTTTTGATTTGACATCTGCATCTGCGAAATTTTTTGAATGTAAATCAGTCTTTAGAAGCAGTTACGCAAAATTTCGCCGCTAGACGGTTGAGTGTAGAACCGCTTGGTAAACCGCTTTTTTATGCCAAAAATATTTATTTTTTTTGTGTCAAAATAAACATTTTCCTATCGCATTTGTCAATACGTTGGTTAAGTTGTTAAAAAAAAAAATATTTTTATTTTTAATTGTTCGCCACACTAAAATTTTGACAGCAATTGCAAAACATATAAGATTTATAGGGTATGTTTTCCTAACATCATCCATTTTAATCGTTCCAATCGACCATAGCAAGGACAAATACCTTTCTACTAGCGGTTTGCTAGCGGGTGCTTGCAGTTGGTCGATTGGAAAACGACTATACAAATCAAACAAAAGATTCAGTTTTTATTTTTTTAAAACTCAAATTACATTTAAGAACCTGAAAATAATAATAATCATGATATAAATTAATTTACTTTCACGTTTGGTATGATTTACTATTTAAACCTCCTAAAACAATGTCAAATAATTGTCCGTACACACAAAAAAGTTGAGGGAATTTGGTAAAAAAGTTAGGTCTAATGTATGGTGTTGTAACCTATTCATGCAATGACTCTTTAAAACCTTCTTTTCATTGAGAAAGCCAACTTCCAAGTTATTTCGGGGGAATTTTTGGCCCATTACTCCATAATGACCCGTTTTAATTGTTCTTTACCGCTAATTTGTTGTTTAAGGATCTCTCGCTCCAAATAATGGCATAAATGAATCAATGAGGTTGAGATCTGGTGGCCGGGGAGGATGAGGAAGTGTTGACTTTACATTGTACAATAACCATACTTTGATCAGCTTTGACGAATGCCTCGGGTCATTGTCATGTAGGGAGCGAAAACCTTGCCCATGTCCCATTTTCTCAGCGCTTATTAACATATTATCCTTCAAAATATCCAAATAATTAAACCGGTTCATTATGGTTTCAATGTAGGTCAAATGTCCTAAACACTCCTTCAGCTAAAAGCTCCCCAAACCATTATACTTCCGCCACCATGTTTTACTCAAGTTCAGTGTTGGGTTACTGCCACATCATAACTCGCCCATCTGAACCAAAAACGCTAAATTTACTTTCGTCCGAGGGAATAACATTTTCCCGGAACTCTTCGGGCTCACTCACATATCCCAATTCATATTCCAAGCGCTTTTAATATTTTTTTGTCAGCCAATACATTTCTTGCGTGTCGCACATCAACAATATTCTTGTTTATGAAAAATATTGCTTATTGTCTGAGATTTTATCGCTCCTTTTTCGCGTTGATAAGCTTTGGCAACGATTGTTGGCGCTTTAAGCTTTTCGATCCTGTTTTATTTCCTTGTCTATCAGATGTATTTGACGTTTGTTCAGCTTCCGGTTGCGACCACGCCCAGCAACCATCTCTAGCGATTTGGTTTTTTTGTGAGTTCTGGATGATATATTGAATCGAAGATCGCCGGCGATTAGTTGTTTTGGAAATTTCCTATAAATTTTTACCTTCACTCTCCAATTTAATGATCAATTTTTTAATTTCTACACTATTTTTGATTAACTAACTAACATTCACATTTTTAATTAACTGTTTGGCGGTACCAATAACGTCCCGGTACGCTCCCCATATAACTTGTGGTTCACTGGGCGAATAAATTGACGTCGCCAAAATGGTACTCACTAACTCGTCCCCTGACAAAAAAAAAAGGTTAATAAGATGGCGAACAAGTAACACCGCATTTTTATGTGTTCTAATTTTATTATTTATTTCGGTAAATTAAACATTTTAATAAAGTTAATTTTCGATCGTTATAACCATCGTATTTATTATTAGTGTGAGAGTAGCAACATAAATCTCCGAGCTTATAATATCGAGCTCAGCACGTGCCCCAAACGCGTGCATACGGAAAGTGGAAGTGTGTTCAACCGGGCACAAACGATATCTAACGTATTAATAACCACCTCCACATTTGGTGACCTCGACGTGATCACAATTACGATAAATGTATGATATCCACACATCAGTGGCAACGATACGAAATACAAAATTACATACTAGGCCACATTAACTGTAAATCGTGGTTCAACACAACAATCTAGCGGAACACACGTGTTCTATAAAATTAGCAGATCAAGTTGCGAACAGAACCACCGCGGGATTCGACGCAATATATTAGACATTTCATCCTAATTTCATTTTTTTCTCTTTTTATTGAGGCTTTGTATTATATAACTTTAAATTCATAAGATACATACGGAGAAACGGTCTACGCGTCAGGGGGTAAGTGAGTTCAATTGTCTATTTTAATTTGGTGGCTTTCAACTGTTTGGATTTCCATTCATAATTTTACCGAACGATTAACGTCTCTCGTTCCGAACATTCGCTCAGTGACAAATTTAACCGCAAACCCAGTGTCGGTTTTCCACCGCGTTTCAAACATTTCGTGTGACGTCTGTTAATATGATTGCCGACGAAAGCGACGGAGGGGCGAAACACAAAATAGTTGAAACGACGAATGTTTACAAAGTGTCAATAAAGTATGCACCATTCAACAGTGATCCTTTCAAACGATCCAGAAATTTGGTTCACTCAATTGGAAGCACAGTTCGAAATTGGTGGTATTTCGGTCGATGCTACTACACGATCCTCAAACAGTTAAATGCATACGTAAGTAAGTATACGTACAATAAGTACGAAACTTTAATCGACAAAAATCAAATTGGATCGATTGCTATCAGGACTGCAACTCGGCGACAAAAAACCACCCCAACTTTGGAGAGAGATGGAAGCCTTGTCTATAAATCAAGTAATCGAACCAGTTTTAAGAAACTTATGGTTGCAGCGCCTACCAACACATACACAGGAAATTTTATCATGTATGGACGATGCAAATTTGGAAAAACTTGCAAAAACCGCAGACAAAATAGTTGACGTCCAAAAACCAGCTGGCATTTATAACCTCAATGTGCCAAAAGGCGACAACAGAACAGTACCAACCAGCTTAGCAGCTCAGATCAACGAGTTATCACAACGGGTGGAAGAACTATTCGGTCGATTCGAAATGCCTAAAGACAAAACATATCGCGGCCGCTCTCAAAACCCTAACTCTACGAATACTTAACGTAAATGCAGTAATTCACGATCGAGCGAGCGAGTAGCCAAATACCCGAATTGCTGGTACCATCACAAACACGACGTTCGAGCAAAAAAATGTGCAAAACCATGCCATTTTAACGATTCTAACCCATCATCAACAAATTCAAAAAACTAACTGGCACCGCGCTACATGCGGCAAGCGGCGGTAGCCAAACACCAAAAAGCCGTCTAATCGAAGTCGATTCTCAAAATAAGTTACAATTTCTAATCGACACAGGCGCTGAAGTCTCTGTCATACCACCAACGAATTCGGAAACGTCGAATTCGCCAACGTTTAAATTATTCTCAGCAAATTCTACCGCCATCGATATGTACGGTTGTAAAAATCTCACACTCAACATAGGTCTGCGCAGGCCACTGACGTAGTTCATCTTGGCGTAGGTCGATCGATGCATTCTTGGCACTGCTTTTCTGGCACACTTCGATCTATTAGTCGACATCAAGAATAAGAAACTCATCGACCCTATCAAAAAACTCGATATCAAAGGGAAAGCAATTCAAATCCCGTCTTACGGCATTACGACCATAAAATCCGGCGCATTGACACCCGAGATACTGGGATTACTACGCGAATTCAAAACAGTAACCCACGCCACAAATCTAAACACAATAAAGCACAACGTCACTCAATTGGGCGAACCCATTACATATAGCACGAAAGAAAGACGGTAACGCGACTATAGAGCCTTAAATGCGATAACAAAACCCGGCCGTTAACCGATTCCCTTCGTGACCGATTTCACACACCAACTCGAGTCATGTACAGTGTTCTCAAAAATCGATCCCATCCGAGCCTACCACCAGGTACCTATCGATGAACGAGACATCGAAAAAACGGCAATCATCACTCCTTTTGGATTGTTTGAGTTTCTCCGAATGACATTTGGGTTACGTAACGCGGCTCAAACGTTCCAACGATTGGTACACTTAATATTTCGAGACTTGCCATTCGTGTTTCCGTACATCGACGATCTGCTGATCGCATCACGAAACACGGAGGAACACCTCAAACACGTGCGTATGGTCTTACAACGTCTAAGTGACGCGGGATTGGTAATTAACCTTAACAAGTGCGAATTCGCAAAGAACGAAATATTTTTTCTCGGATTTCACATCACCACAACCGGCATGGGACCGGATAAGCATAGAGTAGAAGCAATCCAAAATTTTAACTACGACTGATGGCATTCTTCGATTTTTAGGGATGGTAAATTATTACCGAATTTTTCTACCAAAGGCAGCACACGACCAGGCGATATTATATAAATTCATAAAAGGACGTAAGAAGAAGGATAAATCACCAATAAACTGAACCGAAGAATCCACCGAAGCGTTCGAAACATGCAAGGCGAAGCTTGCAAACTGTGCTCAACTGGCATATCCCATTCCAAACGCAAATTCGCTATTTTTGTCGACGCATCAAATACAGCGGTAGGAGCGGTACTACAGCAATATTCACAAAAAAGGTGGCAACCACTTTTCTTTTATTCCCGAAAATTAAGCAATACCAAAACTCGTTACAGCACATACGACCGGGAGATTTTAGCCGCTTACTCGGCTATCAAACACTTTAAAAATTTTGTTGAAGGTCGAGAATTTAACCTATTTTCCGAGACGGATGTACGGTTTTCACACCAATAGACCTGGTACGCGCATACCATCAAATACCTATAGAGGCTTGCGATATTCCTAAAACAGCGATTACAACGCCATTCGGACTCTTTGAATCCACTAAAATGACGTTTGGTTTGCGAAACGCTGCGCAGTCCTTCCAACGTTTCATGCATGCCATCTTAAGAGGATTAAATTTTTGTTTTGTGTGTATCGATGACTTGTTGATCGCATCGCATACCCGTGAAGAACATCGAGATCACCTGAAAATCATATTTCAACGTTTGAAAGACGCAGGTCTGGTGATTAACTTAGAAAAATGTGTATTCGCTAAGAATGAAATAGATTTTCTCGGACACACGCTAATTGCACAGGGTATTAAACCAATGGTAGCAAGAGTCGAAGCCATAAATAAATTCGAGCGGCCAGAAACAATTAAGCAGCTCAGGCGATTTCTCGGAATGCTGAATTTTTATAGACGATTCATTCCACAAGCCGGAGGTAATCAAGCGCTACTCAATGAATACCTAAAACATAGTAAGAGGAATGACAAACGCAAAATAAATTGGACGGCCGAAGTTATAGAAGCATTTAATTACGGGAAAAAACAGTTGGCGGAACCCACTCTATTGGTGCACCCCAATCCAGAAGCACGGCTTGCTGTTATGGTAGACGCATCGGATAAGGCACCGGGTGCGGTTGTGCAACAAGAAGTTTCGGAAGTTTGGCAACCGCTTGCTTTCTATTCCGTGAGACTGACGGACACGCAGCATAGCGCATATGATCGCGAATTACTGGCTGCATATTCTGCGATAAAACATTTTCGATACCTGTTAGAGGGGCGAATATTTACAATATATACAGATCATAAACCGTTAATTTTTGCATTTAAGCAAAATCCGGCTAAAGCTTCCCCAAGGCAATTCCGTCAGTTAGATTTTATCGGGCAGTTTACCACCGATATTCGACATGTGACAACGATAGGGAATGTTGTGGCCGACACATTATCACGGATCGATGAAATTTCAATACCAGCGACCATTGATTACGAACGGATCGCCGATGCACAACAAGACGATGCAGAGTTAAAGGTCCTCATGGAAAATAGCCGACAATTGAAGTTCGAAAAGGTTCCAGTATCCGATTCGGTAAAAAGTATAATTTGTGAAACCTCAACGGGCTTTAACAGGCCGTACATACCTAGCGAGTTCAGGAGAATTATTTTTAAATCGGTTCATGATTTAGCTCATCCGGGAATTTCCGCATCTGTTAAACTGATCACTCAGAAATTCATTTGGAAATCAATTAACACAGATGTACGTAAAATGGCATAGTGTTGTTTAAATTGCTAAAAGTCCAAGGTTATCAGGCATACTAAAAGCGAATTGGGAAATTTTCCACTAGTATTACATGGGTTCACACAAATTCATTTGGATATAATCGGACCCCTTCCTTCCTCTGATGGTCATCGTTACTGCGTGACAATGATAGATAGGTTCACTCGTTGGCCAGAGGCAATACCTATCGCAGATATTCGAGCCGAAACGGTAGCCCTGGCTGTACTGAGTGGTTGGGTAGCTCGATTTGGAGTCCCACAATCTATTGTGACAGGCCAAGGTTCTCAGTTTGAGTCTGAATTGTTTTCAGAATTATCAAAATTCTTAGGATTCGAGAGAAAGCGAACTACAAGCTATAATACTCAAGCTAACGGATTTATCGAACGATGGCACAAAATACTAAAGGCCGCAATTATGAGCAGTAATAGGCCAGATTGGACACGGTCGATCCCACAATTTTGTTGGGACTTCGGACAGCTTTTCGCGAAGATTTTGAGAAAACGTCTGCTGAACTTATCTACGGTACGTCGATACGCATTCAGGGACAACTTGTTAAAGAGACAAAAGTTCTTAAGTTTCAGTCAAATTTCGTTATTTCTCTTAGAGAACACTTTAAAGAGCTGCGCCCACATCCGCCTACACGACACACGCCGAATGATCGTGGAATTATTTTTAAATCACTAAATACTTGTTTTCATATTCTGGTACGTGCAGATATGGTGCGTAAATCTTTACAGCCACCACATGATGGTCCATATTTGGTGGTGATCAGGCGAGCGGAGGAAAATTTTGTAATAAGCATTAAAGGCAGGCAGGTACGAATATCAATAGATCGTCTTAAACCATGTTTTGTAGAGGATTCTGAAATATTATCAACCCCATTGACACCACAGTTGGTCACACCACAAAATAATTTAAATTCGGACGCGGCTACATCGAAATTTCAACCTGTTCATAGTAATACGGTAACTTTTAATACTAAACCGGTACACACACAGATCCCAAATAAGACAGGTAATAATGAGGCACCAAAGGCAATTTTAAAATCTTCGATTGGTGAGAAACCAAACGGCGGCAATTCAACAGAGCTGTTTAGCGGGATCGGCAATGAAGAGCCTGCGGTAACGCGTACTGGCAGAATAACCAGACTACCTGCTCGATTTCTAGATTCGCTCACCCATACAGGTTCTCTGGTGGGGGAGTACTGTGGCTGTAGTGTGTGGGTTAGTGATTGTTGGGCAAAAATCGGGTAACACGATGGCGATTGTCGTTTATAAAATTTGTCGCTTCTTGTTCGTATATAATATATCCGACTGGTTCATATTGATTACATGTCAAAAAGAAAAAGTAGATGTGCAATAAAAAGAAATTCACTTTTTATCGTGTAATCTTTAAGTTTATAAGTTAATATAAATGTGTAAAAGGTAGAACATAATATTATTACCAAGAAACTATCGTTATATTTGTGAACAGAAATATAAATATATTGTTTTAATTTGAAAGAAAATAAACCAAAAAAAAAAACATTGAATACAACGAGTACGCGCTCGTGTGGAAATTGAAATTATTCGGTTTAGGGCATTATCCCATATATATTACAATTATAACAATTAATAAAAATCAATAATTATAACAATTAATAATTGTCAATCATTAATCAATAAATGGTTTAAATACAAATGTGTACAAGATTCAGTGTCGAAGTTTGATTTTCTAAAACAATATTGTGGGGCAGCACGTGCTGATTCAATCCTATATTTTCATCGCTTCATTGGGGACATACCGGTATTGTAAAATCGCAAGGCACACCATTCCCCGCTTTATCTTCAACAAGTGTGTTGCCTATTATATGGACAAAATAAGTGCTGGTTGAAGCATTAACAAGTACTTAAAAAAACCAACTGGAACAATTGTGGATCAAAACCAAAACTTTACATCGAAATTGACTAGAGAATTAACATCACCGTTCAGTTACTGCAACTAAATTTGATACTTTGACAGACTTCGGACTTAGTATTCCGGATAAAGGTAGTTAAATATTAGATTTAACAACCCTCAAAATATTCATATAATAAAATTCAAAATATTTATACTCTTACTTACATAACATGCAAAACTCCCAAACATCTGGTCACCTGGATTATTATGTTTCGTTTACTTTTTATCAATCAAAATTCGTCCCAACCATACATCGAGCGCTGATGTAGTAATTTTTCGTTCAGCTGCTTTTCTGCAATCTAATCATTAAATATACACAATAAATTATAAGACACAAAATAAATTTAAGTGGAAACAATTGAAAATTACATTTGAATTCATTAATTAAAACAAAATAACCAAATTTATTAAAATATAAAACAATTTTTTCAACACCACCGATACACACTTATCGCGCAGAAGAGACAACTAGAGAATAAAACTCCAAACAAAACAATAACAAACAAGATACTCGTTGGTATATACATACATTGATACAACACATTCAAGTTGAGTTCAAGGTGAAATTAATGAATGGTTTTTGTTGTTGGACTTGTACAATTTGTACAGAATATTGGACTATGGGTATGTGCGCGGCAGCACCAAAAATATAGTTACAAATTTTACCTAACAAAATTATATAATTTTATACAAATTCATTTGCATTTATTAATATTATGAAAAATTTAGCTATTTATACATTAAATCATTACTGTATAAATGTAGTTTTAGTTTAATTTAAACACAAATTTATAATCTAGTACTACAAATCTTGCATATTGATAGGCAACAGCTGATAACTGCTTTGTTTATATAAAACACATACGCAAAAACAAAAAATCTCGCCTCTCCGAAATTTTATTCTCAATGAATTGAACAAACACATACATCGAAATGTTCTAAGTTTGCAAATTTTTTTATTTTGTTTAAGAATTTTATAAACAAGTCGGTCGACGAACATTTTTGTGCTCAATTTCTCATTCATACGAGGCAAGCGGTCGCTAGTGGTTTAACGTTTTGGTGTACGTGTTAATAAATTGCGAAAATATTTTAAATTTATTTAAATAAGAAAAACAAAAATTAAATAAAGTCTACTATAAGATTACGTAATCGCACACAGTTTTTGTATTCTATTATTTAAATCAGCTGATTTTGTAATAAAATTCGCGCTTTATTCGAATTTAGTGGGTTAGTGTTTGGTGTTTTAAATTATATCGATTTATTAGAGAGATTTGTGTAAAGTACATAATCAAAGTTTTGAGCTAAAGCTAAAAGTGAGTAGAATAATATTGATTGAAAATTTATAGTTTGGTGTGTAAAGTGGAATTAATTACTACTTGCAAAAATTGGTTGCGGGGTTTATTTATTTTACCGGCGTATTTTTTTTATTTTTGAATCAGGAAAACCAAACATGTTTGTTTTTGTTCAAAAAGTGAATAAGCATATAAAATGACGAGATTTTTAGTTATATTGTGCGTTGTTTAATATTGTATTAAATTCGAATACGTTTTGGTATTTATTTGACAAAATATGTAGTTTATTTGTAAAGCGGCGATAAAACTGTGTTGTCTTAGCTGGATTAACACGTTCGTAATCAGGGGCGACTTAACGCCTATAGGCAAACTAGTGGGATAGCCTTTGGTTTTTCAGAACCGCCGCGCAGCTGTTAATGCTCGACAATGTGACAATGAACCGCTTGTGACTTTATTAGTATAAAGTGAGTTTAAAGAATACGCCTGGAAAATTTTGCAGATTTCTTTCATATGATACATAGAACAGTTTGTCTGAATACGTGGAACTTTTCTTTTTGATTCCTTGCTCAACGATTGGGTTAATGTCAATAGCCTTGCGTCCAAAACATTAACTTTTTGTTCCGTAAACCAACGCAAGGAATTAGGCTCCATCACATTTTCCAAGATTTCTTTGTAAATATGTTGGTTCATTCTAAATATTGGCCCAATGCCGCGATAAGAAAATGCTTCCTAGCCATAATGTTCTCACGTAGTATATGATTTGAATAGTGTCTCTTGGGATCGAATTCTTTAGTTTTCGAACGTCTCACGTACACCTTACCTTCCAACTCAAACAAACTAACAAACGAATTTTGCTAAATTTATCGTTCGTTTTAAATTTTGCTTGAAAATAATTCGCTTTTTGCGTGTAATGCACCCACCCAACCCAGATTGAAACATCCGACGTTTAATACACCTGTCTATTGATGTAAACGGTAATATTCTCGGTGGTAATATTACCGGTAAAATAGGTAATTTTAGGTAATATTACCCAAAGTGGTGTTACCGTGGTAATATCGGTAACATAAATTAAAAATGTTTTTTCCAAACAACTCAATTAGTCTAAATGCAAAAAGAGTTGTGACACCACTGAATTATACTTCCTTATGTACTATTAACATACTGCACCAAATTTTTGCTATAAAATATAATAATCTACACCTTTTTCATGTTTCATTGACGTATTCATTTGGCAAATACGTAATAGAGCTAGAATCTGACCTTGAATATGATCCATCGCTCAGTCTGGAAAAAACACCAATCACTATTTTAACTAGAAAAGTGGCTGCAACGTCTTAGTCGATAAAAGCTCTATTCTGCTGGAATTTCGTTGACAACATGAGACCAAAGTAGCACCGGATGGTCGATGAGCTATTGCTCGAGCAATTTTCGTTTCTGGTGCTCCATTAGTCTCAACCATAAAGTCGGCTTGTATTGATTTATTCAAGAAATTGCGACCGTTCTATAAACTTCCTTCGAGATACCAACTTTCCAATCAATTGTTGAGCCTTGGGTATTATCGCGTGGAAGGGTCAGTCTTACCAAAAATTGCTGGCACATCTGACGTTGCAGACCGATGCTTGGTCGAACATACGCAGGGACTCCATAACAAATTATGTCATCAATACAATACACCCAGAGAAAGTTGAAGCGGTATTAAAAGACGTCGAAATTTATAAATTTATTGTACTTACTTATTACTGACAATGGAGCGAACAATAAAGCATCCCGAAAAATGGTTAACAAAAGCTATCCCTATATTACCGAGTATGGGTGCATTTGCCAGGGACTTAACTTACTCATTGTCGATATCTTCAAGATTCAGTCTATCAACGGGTTGAAATTTTCAGTCGCACATTTTTCATGCTACAAAACTCGCACATTTTTCATGCTACATTCGATCTACATTCAGGTATGCCCTGAAGGTGCTGGCTATCGTTGACGAAGTAGAGTCAGTTATGAAGGCATCTACCTCCGATTGCTAAATGGCCATCTTTTTTTTGAGAGTTTACTGTTTTGTCTAAAGTGGTGTACTGTTTTGTTAATATAAAACAAACTTTTAAACAAAATAAATGCGCCAATTACGAAGAACTTATAAGTATTCTCAAATTTGCTTGAACCAGCTATTCAAGGAAAGAGTCTTTCGGAATCACAGAAACTTGAAGCGACTAAATTTATTTTTTATGTCGCAGAACTTCACATAAAATATAACGATCAAGGATTTGGTGCTCAAAAATCGTCGATTGACAATTAGAGATCTTGTTGACATCACAAAAATATTGGGCGGGAAACTCTCTAGGTTTTTGCATCATGATAATGCGCCGTCTCACACTGCATTGGTTGTACGTGACTATTTGGCCAAAAATTCGACCCATATTGTTTCGCAACTGTCCTGTGCGTGATTTAGCTCCGCTTGACTTCTGGCTATTCCTGAAACTCAAGAAACCGCACCGATGACATCGTTTTGACACTTTAACGTTCAATAGACTTTAACAACTGTTTCGAACACTGGAAAAAACGTTGGCATAGGTGTATTGTATCCGAAGTAGATTTCTTTGAAGAGGATGAAATATATTTGAAAGATAATCAACCGTTTGTTTTTTATTTAAAAATCTTACTACTTTTGTCAAGACGTCAAAATATTACTAGTATTCTTTGGTACAAATTGGAATTAAAATATTGAATAAAAAGTATGTTACCTATTTTACCCGTATTACCGGTAACATTACCAAATTTAAAAATATCGGAAATTTTACAACAGTACACCTGTCCCACCAATTCTGTGCAATTTGATGTGATATGGCTCCATTTATTTCCTGGTGGTCAAAAAACATTAATTCTTCGTTATCTCTCTGATCTAGCAATTATTGGCAATGCATCCAATCAACTTTTAATAATTCTTGTTCAATTCTGTTCGCCTTAAGTGCCGCAAAAGTCAGTCTTCATACAAAACAAAGGTGATTAGAGATTGCGATCGGGAATACCGCACTTATATTTATAATACATGGAAGTTTCCATTTCAGCTCGGAAAGCCCGAAGGAGGATATCCCTTTATTATTTTTATTATTATTAAAATTGGTTGGAACCGAGGTTCCGTGCTCAATGCAACAAAGGGCCCATGGTGCAAACCAGTGTTTCTATCATAAATGGCGAACGCTTGCTGCAGCCTTAATAAACTGAAGTAGTTTGGGCCAAGGCAAGGAAAACAGCTGATCTTCAACAATAGACGTAGAGTCAAATATTTGCAACCTAACTCTATCTAAAGCAGGACAGGTACACACGAAGTGAATGCAGTCATCATCGTCTCATGTACACCATCCTGAGTCAGACCCATCCTGCGGATATGCCTTACTACTTCAGCAAAAATCACTTCATCAATGGTTATTACAATTGGTGATGCTAATATCACAAGTAAAACGAAAACAAAATAAATTAAAATTTACTTAAAGCCCTTTTTGCACCTTACAATCGTTTGTGTTCAGCGCACACGAATTTTTTGCAAACACTAACTGATTTCCGGATAGCCTTCCGTTTCTTTGTTTACATTATTTTTTAAACAAAGCCAGTCAGTATTTTCCGGTTTAAAAAGGATGCCTATCGCGAATCTATCGGTCCTATCGGTTTGCCGAGAACGCATACAATTGAGAACGTGAATTAAAATGTCTATATAAATTCCAGACTGATGCTCGAATATTTAGGTGTGTTAAACCTAATTGCAATGTCAGGTTCTTTAAAACTATCGACTTTTACAAGTTTTACTACTAGGGTTGTTTGGATAAGCACCTTCCACGCAACACACACGCAAGACCGTTGAGTTCTCTTTTTTGGTTCTAAGATGGGTTAAGGGAACAATAAAATTAAAGGCGGCTAACACGAAGAATTTATGTATGGCGGGACCCAGATAGCCGGTTATTGCCCAACGTAGATTTTTTTTGGTTATAAACTGTAAACAAGGGTTAAATTTAATATAGGGAAACAAAACTATTTTGCTGTTGTTTGTATTCAGTCGAAAAAATTACCATGCAAAAAATCAGTTGGCCTCACATTGCTAAGGGAGGCATGTGACTCGTCAAAGCAGAAAACAAACATCTGAGAGAGTAAAAAGCCTACTTTTCTCGCATTTTATAGGAAAATGAAATTTTTCCATTTGTAAACGAAAGCTTGCTTAGGCCCGGATTCTCCTATTGTTTTAAGGAGGCCCTGAAACGAAAGCTAGCCTATCCGTCACTGTTCGTAACTCAACCATTTTTTTTTGTGTACAAGGGGAAACTGACGTGTTAAAATATAATGCCACATATAAGTGCTAGAATGTCCTTTTGTCCTTTCCATGCTGTTCCACAAGCATATACAACATCTTTTAATAAGTCGCGTTGAATTAAAATAATTATCAAAATAAACTTCCTACTGTTTCCCTACTAAATCTTTGCTCAGCAATATCTGAAACTGTGCCAGTATATAATTGAACTTGCGAGTCAAACCCATTTTTGTCAGCACGAACAAAAATTTTGTGGTCCTTCTAACCGGCTTCAAAGGGATATATTGACGGAGACTGCTTCTTCCTTGTACTTTATTATAGATTCGTTAATTGATTGATATTTTGATAGCTGATAAAACTCTTTGTATGTCCGAGACAATTCATCTGACATAGGCCTCATTTTGTATAGCTTATCTTAAGCTGGCTCTCTTTTTTTTGGCTGAAGTAATTTTTTTCCAACAAATTCTTTGAAAAAAACCTGAGAAACATGTCTACTGGATATTCCAAGTCGTTTGAAATTTCCTTATCCTCCGAAATTTTAAGCTCTACGGCTTCCTCAAACGGCTGCACAACAGTGCTAGCCTAACATCTTTTGTACACACCTTGTTGTGTAGAAGATTAAACGAATCAATGTCTAATTACTCTTCGCTATCTGAAGCATCAGAGTCACAAAATTTTCCGGTCTCGTGTCGCGTTTTACGAATAAAATTCGTGCTCAGAGCAGAAATTTTGATCATGAGAGTTCCGATTTTCGCCTGCAAACTAAAATAAAATAAAATTTACTTTACATTTAGTACGTATTTGAAAATCATATCACATACGCCTTATTAAAACTTGGTCTTATTACAAAAGATCCGTCGGGCCACTTTTTGTATTAAGCATTGGCCAAGTTTTAATAAGGCGTCTACATAGAATTTAAATGAGTTGTGAATTCATGAAACAACGGAAATCTAAGACAGCTTGATAAAATTTGAAAAGTGACAAGTGTTCAAATTAAATTTTAAGTCATATTCGGTGGAATTGATAAGTGTTTGATAACCAATTGGGTGTTTAATTAAAAATTTTAAATTTAAACGGAATTATTATTATTTTTTTTTCATTAAATTGGGTGACTTATAAACACTATAATAATAAAAAAATATTGTGTTCCGACTTACTCTCATCGAGCTGAGCTCTTAACAGCACCTTAATACTAAAAGAAATAGGTACGATCAAATCTAGGCATAGTATTAACTCAATAAAAATTTCAAAAGTATCACACGAGAGAGATCTTTCTAAGAGAAAAGTTAGAAGTAACAAAATCAGAACTTCCAAACCAAAATCAAACACCAACTTCTCTAAGAGCTGAGCTATCTGTTTGGTAGACGAAAAGCATTAAGTCTACAAATTTGATTTTTAGTCAATGCTTTATTAAGTTCAGCTACAGCTGACAGGCTTTTAATTGCGTCACAGAATTTTATTTATTTATTTACAAAAATTTTAAGTTAAGGAGCAACCATACTTAAACAATCAATTTTGAGCACAAAGCTCATTTACAAAAGATTGGGTATAGTACATCATTTAACATAACAATAAATTAAAAACACGCGCAGCCCAGCCATTAACCACAAAGTTCTGTGAGTTGTCTCAAACAGCCTGAATTTAGACCTTTTGGATTTCTTAAAGTTTTAAGTTCAGAACTGCAGAAAGGTTGTTCCAAGGCAAGAACCTTGCAATACAATATCCTTAGCGGACCGAAATTCTTCCGATGTAACAACTAGGGATCGAGCTTGAGAGAAAAAACATCCCAATCGGTTAACTTTCTGTTATGGAATGTTTTAACCGTGATCAGAAGTGACCGTGATAACACAAACTGACATCTACATATATCACTTCTGCTGAATAGAATTAGTAAAAGTTAGCTCACGCGTTTTATTGGTATTTGAAGCTCAGAAGAGCTTACATAATTTAATAGGGAAGGCCTTCGATGGTTGGTTAATGTTTGAACTACGAATAAAGGGAATGTGTTTCTGCTTTCTCCACAACATTAGATTATTAAGCTCATCCGTAGGAGGCAAATACACGTTTGATTTCTAATGACAGGAATCTTACAGAAAATTCTGCCATTACGGCGGATTTCTACCAAAAACAGTACCATCAATAAGGCAAGGTAAGCAACTTCCTTAATTCAAATGAAGACTTAATTACTGTGACTTACTGTGATGCAACTTGAGTTTTATTGCAAACATGGATTTTGAACACCATCAAAGTAAGAAGATAAAACTCCTACGGTCCGGAGAGATCTGAAAGTGAGGGGGGTTTTGAGGGATCCGCAAAAACTAGTTGGCCAAACCAGACCAGATGTTTTTTTATTTTTTGGTGATTTCCTCACAAAACCATTTAAAATTGAATAAGAATGATCGGCCGAACGTTAGATAAGTCAATTTCACCCCATCTCCGCCGTGGTTATATCATTAACTGTTTTATCTGGCTGATACCGGAGTAGTCCAGAGCCTTGCGGTTAGTGTTACTAAATACGTTTCGTTTTCAGACATTTTGCAAATAAAATGGGCTTGGGTGGCTGAGAAAAACTCTCATTTATTAATAGCCTATTGCCTAGTTCGTCATCCACGTTAACTTGTTGCTTTCTATTTTACAGATCGAAACTACTTAGCAACTCCTCTAATTTCAATATTTTCTAGTTTGTTAAGTACCAACTCTTGGCTGACAGTACCAAATGATTTTTTTTTTATATCAATGAATAAAACAGATTTTTTTTTTACTTTAGTCGACTGATTTTAGAAGAAAAGGAATCCAATTTGCCAGACCTGATTTCAATTAAAATAAAATTTCGATGTTTCAGTTTGAATGTAAATTAGGGAGAGTTTAAATTTATTATTTACTATTAAAATTAGTACTAATGAACAATATCCGACTCTCGCTCCTATCGACGTTAAATTAAAATTACATTAATCAAAATTTATATTTAAATTTATTAATTTACACAAATAGTTGTGGCGACTTTTGATTAATGCCTTTGTGAATATCAGCCATTTGTTCATCCGTTTGTACATATTCTAATTCACAATTATTTTCTTGTAATTTTTCACGGATGAAGTGTCAATGTGCTTGCTCCTTTTATGAAATACAGATTATCCATGTAAAATTTTGCTTTAACTTCTTGACCAGGATTCAATTCAGCAATTAAATTCTTAAGCCAAATTACCTCTTTTATAACTTGACAGGCAGCTATATATTCCGATTCCGTTGTTGATGTCGAAACTGATTGTTGTCTGATTGACACCCAACTTATAACACCTGAACCGATGTTAAAAACATAGCCACTGGTTAATCTTCTCGTTTCACTATCACCAGCATAATCTGCATCACTGTAACCAACAAAATCAAATACATCATTTCACAGTTAAATAATATACCTAACGATGCCGATCTTGAGTTGGTTTCTCCAAGTAACGACTGACAACACTAATATCTGGGCATGTACCAACTGCCAAATACATTAAGCTTCCCACTGCTTCACGATATGGAAAATCTTTATTTTTCTCGTCGTTAATAAAATCACTAAGATTTTGATTGCTATCAGCTGGTGTGGATACCATATTACACTCATTCATATTGAAGCGATTCAACACTTTATTAACATATGCCTCCTGATGAATGCGTATCGAACTCATCTCGGTTTCATCATTACATGCTATTAAACCATCATCCACATAAATAGCAATACAAGTATCTGATTTACACACTTTGAACCCAAATTTACGTATAAACTCAGTAAATTTTTGATTCCAACAACGTGATACCTGTTTCAAGCCATATAAACTTTTAATTAGTTTACATACACGACCACTATTATCATCATATCCGATTGGTTGGCTCATTTAAACATTTTCTTTTAAATCACCATTTAAAAATGCTGTTTTGTCATCAAACTGCTTTAGCTTCATTTTATTTATTGCAGCTAGTGATAAAATAGTATGAATTGATGTGAATTTTACCACAGGACTGAACGTTTCATCATAATCGACACCATACTGTTGCGTAAAGCCACGTGCTACTAAACGTGCTTTAAAACGATCAATCGATTCATCAGTTTTTTCTTTAACTTTAAAAATCCAACGATTATCGATGATACTTTGGTCTTTTGGTTTTTCAACCATAACCCATGTATTGTTATGAATTAATGACTCATACTCCTCATCTATTGCGCGCTTCCACTCATTGCATTGTTTTGATTGAATAGCCTCTTCATAAGTCTTTGGTTCAATCACATTTGTTACGTTAGCTTGTTCAATGAGACTTTCTGGAGGTTTAATACTTTCTCGTAAATTATAATGATCATCATTTTCTTTGGTTTATGATGCATTACCATCATTTTCTTTGGTTTCTTGCTTAACCGCTTCTTTAACTATATTATCGCATGAATCATGAACAACATAAGCTTTGGATTCAATTTCATTAAATTTTACATCACAGCTTATAAATACTTTACGACTATTTGAATCATACAAATGGAAATTTTTCGTTGTAGGCTCAGATCCAACCAAATGAACCCTTTTTGGATCCCACTTTTTTCGACCTTGCTCTTTTGGTATTTGCACATAACATTCAGTACCAAATATTTTAATATGACCCAAATATGGTTTACGATCGAACCATTTTTCATATGGTGTACTACCCATGCATTTACTATTTGTTGAACGATTTAACAAATATGTTGCTGTACGTACTGCTTCCGGCCATAATAGTTTCGGTAAACCACTTGCAATTAAAATAGTTCTCGCACATTCTTGTATGGTTCTATTATCACGTTCAAAATGGTCATTTTGTTCTGGTGTGTATAGTACAATATTTTCAACTTGTATACCTTCTTTTGATAATAAACTTTTGACTTTTCCATTAACAAATTCGGTACCATTATCGAAACGAAAATATTTAATACATGAACTGTTCATATTTTGTACCATTGGGATGAACGAACTTAAACAATTAAAGACTTCATCCTTCGACAAAGTGTAATACATTTTCTAATCGACGTGGTTTCCACTGATTGCTTATTCGGACTTCAATTAAAATTGTACCGATACCATGTATTTCTAAACAATGATCATCCGCTACTTCAACGAAACATTTTTCTTTATATTCGACATATTCAGAAAACCACTCACGATGAAATGTCATGTGACTCGACGCACCTGAGTCAGCATACCAACAATTGTTGTTATTACTATCACTTTCACTTTTTCCACTTTTAGTAACAACACACCAAGCTAAACCGCTTTCCTTTTTATTGTCCTTTTTATTTGATGAATTTTTATTGTCTATATTTCTATTTTTGGGACATTCTTTTGACCAATGACCAGGTTGATTGCATGAATGACATCTGGTTATCATCTTTAATTTAACAATCTCCATCTTTGATCGTTTATTATTTTTGCCTGTTCTTACAGCAAAAGCAACACCAGATGTTGACGCATCTTCACCATCAATCCGCTTCAAATTGTCTTCCTCCAATTGTAAAGATGACATCCATGTGTCCATTGATCGTGTTTCACTCGTATTGTACCAAACTGTTTTATAATTATTATATTTTGGCAGTAAACTACTAATACATAATACGAACCATCTTTAATTTATCCGACAATTTTTCACCTTGCTGTTCTATTTAAGAAGCCAATTGATTTACCTTGGACACATAACTAGCGACTGTTTCATTATCTTTCATTTTGCATGCAAAATATTCTTCATATAATGTCATAGCACGAATATCCGAATTCTTTTCATAAATGCTGCTTAATCATTTTTTTGGTTGTTGTCCATGTTAAAACAAAATTTGCACATTCAACATCCAATGATTGAATAATCCCATTCATGGCTTTTCCTTCATCTCGATCTTATTTACTTATTACATCTGCATCATCTTTTGGCGAAGGACATTTTCCTAACACATTATCGGTTAGACCATGCGATTTCATATATGCAGTTATTTGAAACTTCCATAACCGGTAATTTGTTCCATTCAATTTGTGTCCGCTGAAATTATTTTCATCATGCTTCTCTGTTAAAATATTCATTTTAATATTTTTTAATTTTCAATTACACTTCGACGAGATGGCTTTTGAAAAATAACTTATTTAATTCTTATGCATAAAAAGTTTACGGTTCGGCAACACGGCTTTTTTATTTTATTAAATATTTACAGTTCGGCGACACAGCTTTTTATATTTTAGCAAATCTTACTTTTTTTAATATTTAGTGCTCTGGGCCCATAACCTTTTGAAATTTATCAATCAGAGCTGGAAAACTATGTACTAAACAATATTGAGAGATGCACAAATAAAAAATACATAACGAAAAGCGAATTTGTTTTTAGTTAATTTATTTACGTCTTTATTGTCTGACAATCAAGCTTACAAGGAAGAGAAGAACGTTTATGCTTTTAGTATTGCCTCATTCAACATAATTTAACAGTATTGCCTCATTTAATTTAATAATATAATTCAACAGTTTTCTAAAGAGCTAAATATGCTGTTAGCAAAATTAGATTTTTTTACGTTGCGTCACTCACTCGAAACTAGAAATATTACAAACTAGAAATCCTACAGAACCTCTAGAAAGGTCAAGTTCGAAGGCAATTTGATGGAAGCGTACGTTCCCCGTCAACTTTCTAGCAGTACTGAGGCATTTTTAAAATTGGTTTGTGTAAAGTGGGACTTTCCTTTGTGACTCTTGAAAGATGTCTTCATATTTTTGGAAGTAATAACGATTTCAGCAAAACAATCATACTAAGTTGAATTCTATCAAGTCTGTCTAATTTTTTTCATATGCTGAATGCTGAAGGTTCTTCCAGTTTTGCCAATATAAAGTTTGGTGCAGTTACACCTACATTTTTCATTTTTTTTGTCCTAATTTATCGTTGGTTTTGTAGGCAACTGCGAATTTATTGAATGTTTTCTATTGTTTCGAATTTTAATTGGAGTTTTAGTGAGAATTCCAGTACAAATTAGGCGTTTAATTCACGTAGAACACTTGAGAGAATTTAACAATAAAAACAATGAATACCTATAATTTATCGCCGAACTAAACGAGAGTTTGACATAAAATTAGATAAGATATTTGAAAATTATTTGATTTTAAGACACGTTTATGTGTTTTTAAAATAGTCTTTAAGTCGTTATCGCTAATTATGGTATGTAAACATTTTCTAATCGAGAAAGCCGCATTAAAAATAAAATTATGAGTACTACAACAAATTACGAGTAAGATTGTTGGTGTGAGATTATCTACAAAAACCAATTTGGAATATTTCTTATCAGTATTCAATTCATTGAACCACGCATTTCGAATATATTTGGTCGCGATTCGGTCACGTCATATTTAAAAGAAAATATATGTAAGTACAGGCAACGTACTACACACATATTATTCTATTTTTATGTCGAGCATTTTGTAATTGAACACGATTAAATAAATTTTGCGAAGACAAATTTAGATTGTTTATCACTCGACCAAATACAAATGGGGCAAACCGTGTACGCGTATGAAGATTCAAATAACATAAATAGTAAAATTTAAGTTTAACCACCTTATTGTGGAATACTTACATGCTAAATAATAAATATAGCGACTTAATTTTGAAAATTTGTTATGCGCATTAAATAAGCCACCCAATGAACATTGACGAATGATTTGCTTAATTTGCTGAATCACGAATAATAATATCGTTGCTTCAAGGTGAAGTTCAATGTTAAAAATAATAATATTTGTATAGAGAAATACGTCATTTTCAATTTAAATAAATTAATTTATATTTCACAAGTTGACACTAAAGTTATCTTATGTTTGGTTCTATTTCTTTAACATCAATATCTATGGCCGACAAATGAAACTTTAAATCTTAATTTGTTATGTAAATTATGTCATAAACTGCCTATTACGAAACCATTTTAAATTATCGAACATAGTCGAATGTACTTATTATATATTCTGTCAAAAAAGTACCGGGAATTGTTAATTTCGAATGGGGAATACTTTGAGGGCGACAAAATAAACTTTTAAGATTGAACCTAAAATTTGTGTTTTATTTAACAATTCGCGGTACTTTTTTGACAGGATGTACATTATCACTATATTAGGTTCAAGTTTGAATTAAATTAAACCAATTGTGAATTCCAAAATGCGAAAAGGCACTTACGTGGAAATTCTAGTATTTGAAGCTTCCTATTCTTCAAGCCACTATCGGATTCATGGTCCTTACCCTACACTCTACGAACGCACTCATAAAATAAGCAAAAGTGCGAGACATACACCCCTATTCCCTTAGTCGTGTCACTTGTCACTTGTACCGACTATCAAATTTTGATATTCTCTTAGTCGATCCATGCGACAATTGTCGTTTGAAGTGACGGATATAGTTTTACGTCGCATTCTCTTATATTATCACTTCGATCGACTAAGAGAATACCAATTTAAAGTTGAAGTGACACGACAATTGTCACGTCGAATGAAGTGACACGACCAATGGAATAGGGGTAATATTGTATTAAAACATTAATGGAAATTTAATTCTTGTAAATCAATTGACCGATTACCTTTTACATGTATGATGTAAGCAAAGAAAATTAGAAAGTGGCGACAGAAAATAACAACAGGAATCTGTAAATCTTTAAAACGTGGCCCATCGAGATGAAATGAACTGTTGTTGAGATAGTAAATATAATAAACATAATTTAACAAATATTCTAATAAGAACACAATTTAATCATTTAATTATGGTCAAAATATTACGAATTGTGTTGATATTTAAAATGTATAGTAAAATTTTCTTCGTGTATACGGTAATTTTCTCTTCGCCATTTTCACTGTTTTGAAATATAAAATGTATTAAATTTTTCAGCACTTTTAAGGCGGAAAAAATTAAAAATCACGTAATTTAAAAAATATGCAAATTTTGATGATTTTTATTTTATTTTTTTTAATTAAAATGTAAATAAAAAAACGTAAACATTAATTTTTTGTCACAATTATAGAAGTTTTCAAACTTTCCATTTTGTACAAAAGGTGTGAAGCCATTATAAATTGCGCTTCAGCCATATAAATGTGTGCTAAACTTTACGAAACTTCAAAATTATAGAAGATCTAGTTCATCGACTTAGGAATCTGAGGGAACAAATTCCAAATTCGTTAATATTAACTAAAATATTAATGACATTGGCTACACAGTACAATCATTTCGTAAGTGTGTGGGATTAAACTAATGTCGAAGAAAAAACCCTGCCTAATCTAATTTCGAGACTCTCAATAGAAGAAATTTCGCATCAATTCACAAACCAGATCCTGGGAATGCATTTACCACTAGGAAACACAATCCATAAAAAACCTAAAACAACAATTTTGTAAACAAAGGTAATCAACGCCATGATGGAAGATACTACAACTGTAATAAACCCGGTAATTGACAAGGGATTGCAGAAACAAAAAAAAAAAAAAATACAAAATCACTTTGAAAATAAAACTCAAGGCAACGCTTATGAGTGAATCGTTAACATCGTTAACATCAATGACCCCAGTCAAACCATATGTCAAATAATTTTGAATGGTTTGTTAATTTTGTCGAATTTGAACCATAATTACAAGTGTGAATATGTAGATGGGTAACGGCGACCGTATCTTCTCACACGGCAACGGCGATATAAATATTGCATTAACACGAAATAAAATACAATCTCTTCTCACAAGGGAACCTTTTGAACTGTCATATTCTAAAATTAATAAAAGCTATTCTAATTTGTAGTACTCTGTGAGACATTAACGAAACCATTTTTTTTTTTGGCAACCAAGCTCTTTTTAGGGGTTAAAACCACCCCTTAATTTGCGAAAATAAGACTGTGGATTTACTGTGGATTACTTGTACTTTTAATGAGGAATGACCAATTTGTTTCAAAAAAAGTGGAGTAGAAGCCAAGATATGTTGAGAAAAGCGTTTTTTGAGGTTAAATTAAGGGGTGGTTTTAACCTCTAAAAAAGCTTGGTTGCTTATAAAAAAAATGATTTTGTTAATGTCTCACAGAGTACTACAAGACAGATCGAAAGGTTCCCCTGTACAACTCGAGTCAAATGATACAGAATGCAGATTATTTCGGAATGGAAGTGTTGTTTCAGTGAAGAAAACCAGCAGAAATTATATCCGGTGAAATTTCAAGTGATAATACCTACAAATGAAAAAGAAGCTCACATTGTAATGAAAGAATTACTCCGAATATGGCACGAAAAGTTAGTTCATTAAAACCTCCCACACGTGCCAAATTTCGTGAAAAAGGAGTATATACTCTTCGACAAAGAAAATAATTTTATTGCGATCCGTCTGTTCTAGGGAAAACGCATCGACTTCCATTTTCGGGTTCAGAAAAAAAGGATTTTGAAATAGGACAACTAATCCATGTCGACGTCTGCGGCCCCATATAGTTATTTAATGATAATATGTCACACTGGAAACAATTTTTTTAAGGAAATATCTGAGGTAGCAGAAAACCTAGAAATGTTTCTAACAAAGAGAAATAAACATTTTCAGAAAGGCGTAAAAATGTTGCCCTACAGACAATGGATTAGAGTTTATTAACCAACCAGTCAAGTGGTTAACGAAGCTTGAAGAACTCTTTTGCATGCATAGGGACTTCCAATAAAGTTTCCAGCAGAAGCTATATACACCGAGGTTCATTTAGTAAATAAAACTAGAACGACACCATATAAACTGTGGTTGGGAACGGATGCGGACGCTGCAGACCTCAAGATATTTGGTCAGAAAGTGTTCACTCATGTGCCGAGGGAGAAACGGTGCAAATGGGACCCTCAAGCAGAAAAAGGTTCCTTTGTGGGATGTAGTCTTGAAAAACCCAGGTTCGAGGATGTTAAATTAAAGAGGAAAAATAAAACCGTGAATTTATCAGGTAAACTTGAAGTTCAAAATATTATTAAAGAAACAATCTCCACTCAAGAGAATTCAATAGGTTTAAGACGGCCAGCAAGGTGTGCTAATTTAGCTGAATGCTCAGCATCCTTAACAGAACATTATGAACCTGTTACATAAATTGAAGCACTTCACCAAAATCACACGTGACAGTTAATCGATTTCCCCGAAGGAAGGACCAGTTATTGACAATAAGTGGAATTTCAAGGCAAGGTTGGTAGCTCGAGGCTTCAAAAAACAGTATGGTGGAAGTTATTATGAAACACTGAGTCCTGTAGTTAGATTTGACTCTTTCGAGTGATACTTTCGATCTATGCCTCAAAAAGAATGAATAATCTTATATGGAGAATTACAAGAGAACATCTATATACAGCAACCCATTGGTTACGGCGATGGAACGGATAGAATTTATAAACTGGATAGAAGGCTTTACGGTCTAAAACAAGCATCAAGATGTTGGAACCAGCGGTTTAATGTTGTTCTAACCAAATTTAATTTAAAGGCAATGAACACAGATCCTTGTGTATTTACAAATCACAGGGAGGATAAAAAAAAATCCTATAGTCATTTATATCGATGATGGGCTTATTGCTTCTACAGACTCTGGGTTAGCCGAGTATCACTGTTGCAGAACTTGAATAGGGAATTCAATATTAAGTCCAGTGAGGCTAAATACCAAAGAGTCTAGAAATCGAGCAACTCTCAGACGGGAATGTGTTAGATAAATTCAACATGGTGAATGCTAATCCTGTGGCTGATCGAAATTACCAAATGTATGCATCCGAACATAGAGGATCGTCTGAGCGCACCTTATCGTGAGGCAATCGAATACCTGCGTTAAAGCGAATTTTAAAATATTTAAAATTTGATTCAGCATTGGCGAATATGGTGACAGAATTGCTTGCGAAATGAAGAAAAATCTGCCCAAATCTTGCAAAAAAATCATCTAAGTTTGTTTGATGTCCGAGCAAAACAAAAAATGTTGAATTTAAATTGAAAATGTGACCAATTCTGTTTAATTAATGTTTAATATGTTTTGTGAAATGGATGTTTTAGCAAATTATACGATATTCATCAGCTCAATAGCAGTCGATTTTTTTATATTGTGTTATCGAAAAATTCGACTCGCTTTATTTTTTTTTTTAGTTTCATAACAGCAAAAAAATTCAATTTATCGAATCAATGTATTTATTTATTTAGAAAGGCCTCAATAGGTGCTGCCATACTTGATCGCACGCATATTTCATTGTACTTTTCCAATCGGCACTTTTTCTGGAATGCTTATTCACATTTTAACAACTCTTCATTACACTATACTGCAACGACGATGTTCGCTTTGCTGTATTTGTCATGCTCGTCATATTATGTTTAGCCTTAAGGTCGAGTTACAATGGATCCGTCCCATTCCATTCCGCTTGTCCGTCCAAATTGCTACCTGTGGTTTTGCTACCTCACTTAACTTTTATTATAAATTCTGGCCTCACAAAATCGATATTTCCTGATGCGTGGAAAAATGCGACAATTTCGCCTATTTCAAAAATACCGAATCCATCTACAGTAACTGATTTTCGTCCTATAAGTATATTACCAACATTATCTAAGGTTTTTGAAAGAATTATTCATGCTCAGATCAGTGGCTTTATTGCTAAACATAACCTATTGGATGAACTACAATCTGGATTTCGTGCCAAACACAATACTATAACTGCCTTGTTGAAAGTTACTGATGATATTACTATTAATATTGAAGATGGTAAAGTTGCAGTTTTGGTTCTCTTAGACTTTTCTAAGGCATTTGATAAAGTAGACCACGCTATGTTGTTATCGAAACTATGTTATGAATATAACTTTTCCAAGAGTGCTTGTCAACTTATAAGTTCTTACTTGCATCTGCGACAACAATCTGTAAAATATCATGGCAACTTTAGTGACAACATTTTTGTCACATCTGGGGTTCCTCAAGGATCTATTTTAGGACCTATTCTGTTTTCATTGTACATAAATCAAATTTGTCAATCAATTAAACAAACGGGAAACATTTGCTATCACCTTTTTGCGGATGATTTGCAAATCTATTCTTTCGGGGATATTGATTCGGTTGACACTGTGATTAATAATCTAAATCAAGCTTTGTGTAATATTTTGGAATGGTCCATAGTGCATAAACTTCAAATCAATCCTGCGAAGTCACAAGCCATACTAATAACTAACAAAAAACGTATAAATTTACCGATAAACAGTCTTTTAATTGACAATCACAGAATTGAGTTTTGTGACGTTATCAAGAGTTTGGGGTTGATCATAGACACTAAATTAAATTGGAGTACCCATGTTAATAACCTATGTGGTAAAATTATGGTATCTTAGGTAAATTGTGGAGCACGGCGAAATTTATTTCAAGTGATGTGAAATGTCATATCATTCGTACTCTTGTGGGACCTTTACTTTCATATTGTTATTCGATATATTCGCAATGTTCCAAGATGTCCCTACGAAAGTTAAATGTTGCTTTTAATTCTTGTGCTAGATACATATATTTGAAGCGAATGGGCGATCCAATTTCGCACCTTTCTGAACAGATATTTGGTGTAAGCTTGAACCAGTTTTTGGAACTGTCGGTGTTGACTGTGATGTTTGGTTTGACTAAAAATAAAGTTCCGAACTACCTTTATGATAAACTGAAATTCTTGAAATCGCAGAGGACATTAAATTTAAATTTGCCTAAATCATGCAAAACTAAGCCAAGACAACGTGCTTTATTTATCCATGGAGTGAAGCTCTGGAATAGTCTGAATCCGTCTATAAAGGCAGCATCTAATTTGCGTGGTTTCAAGGGACTGTACCTCGAGGGGCTGATTGGCACATAATTCCTTTCCACTAATTCGTTTTTTTTCTTTTTTCTTTCTTCCATTATCACGTCTTCTAATGTTTTACCTTTTGTTCTTAATCTTTTCTTCTGTATTTTTAATTATATTATATTTAATTTTAATTATTGTTCTAATTATTTTTCTGTGTATATGCTGGAATACACGTAGGAATATATCCCTGGATATTGTAAAAAGGCTATGCCTTATTTGTGTATAATTAAATAAATAAATAAATTAGTTTTATACATTTTCTGTACATTTTGTATGAAGAAACGGAATGGTTAGTTATAATAAAATGGAAAGAGACGGACGAGCTCATCCGTTTTGCCAAAAAGTTTAGAATTTACGGAAAGACGGACCATCTTAACAAAACAAATCAAATTAATTTTTCTTTTTGACATAACGTGAGAAAATGAAGAATTCTTCACTATCCAACTCTTTCATTTGGAGAAAGCTAGTCTTAAAATACCCGGATTCCTCCCTATCCAGATTTAATGGACACACCGCACCCACCATCTTCTTTTTTTTTATAAATTCTATAATATTCTTTATACAAAACGTATAAATCAAAGAGAATTTCTAAAGATTTTAGAATCTCGTAGTCTTCCATTTTATTTTTTTATTTGTTTTTCAAATGTCAGTTTAAACAGACGGAACGGATGCAATGTAATCAACAAACGGAAAAGACGAGACGGAGAACGACGGTACGAAACGAGACGGATTCATTGTACGAACTCAATTTGAATTCAGTTTCGAAATGACATAACTTTTAGCATTTCGTTAAATTTCAATGAAAACAGCGCTAAAACGCATTTTCCGAACACTAATTACATGCCTACTTTGATTCATAAAAAATTTAATTTTTCATGTGATTTTTGTTGTAAATTAATTGTTAGCATGATTTGCAAACATTGATAAACGTATACGAAACAGTTTTGATATAAATTGATACATCGCGAAATAGCCCAATCAAAATACCGCTATTTTATTAAGTAAATATTTGTTTGTCAGCATTGAGAAAGCTAAAGACGAATGATGCATTTTTAACATAAGAAACATCGCAACTTGACCTACTGCCGATGATAACAAAAGTGCGAAAGTAGGTTTGCTTATCGTCGACATTCTAATAGTGTATATTTGTCATGTTGGAATATTTTTATTTTGTCTGGGTTTACGTTGAGTTATTGCCCGATATTAGTTGAGTTTTGAAATGTAAGTCGTACAGAAAATGGTTTTAGACACAATTTAAGGTTTATTTGCTAATATCAAGAACAGCTCACATTGAATTTTCTAATTATTGAACCACAATAACATTAGTTATGTTCTCAGTGATTTTAGAGCATGATGCTGGCCTTTCAATAAGTATGTTACAGCTTTAATTCGAAATAAAATAACAACAATGTTTAAGTTTTAATGAACCTAATGTCTTTCAAAGCAATATGTTGAACCTAATTTTCTATGATCTTTTCGCCTACTTGTGGGTTTCTGAAGCTTTTTGGTAAACTTTGGAATCACTGGGGTATAACTTGTTAAATTTTTCCTTGTTTTCAAATATTCCCAGGCGTAAGTGGAATCGTCATTTAGTAAGCTGTACATTTTTTCCAGGTAGTCCGTTCGTTAAAGTTAAAACTGTTACATTGCCCTTGTCAGCCCTCGTGACCATAATCTCTGGATTATATTTTAAAAGTCTTTGTTTATTTTACAAATTCAGATTTTGAATATTTGTACTATTTTTGTAATTTGTTAAAATGTTTATAAAATGATTGCGAATATTTACACGATCGTTGTCCCTCAAACTAAAAATTACACTTTCAACATCTGAAATAATTTTGAAATATGGAATTGAAGAAGCAATGGTTGGAGGGAGGACAAAATGTACTATCTAAACTTTAAATGATTTTTAGATGAAGCGGAATTTCGATATTTGAATAATTTACTAGCCATTTTTCCCACGTACTTAGTAAACCATTCGTAAAATTATTTAAATTATCATTTATGATTTGCTGAAAATTTGTTTTTTGTCTTACCTTAATGTCATTGAAATGATAGTTGAATGTCCTTTCTGCTTGTTGATAAAATTCTTCGAAAACGCTTCTTTCTAAAATTCCCTGAAAAAACCGACTGATTATAAGTTAAATTCCCTTTTGTGTATTTAATATTTTTTATCGTAATCGAAATTTTTTCGCTTATTATAACCCGTGGAAGACATCGTGGCTTATGTTGAAATTATTTTTTAGTTTTCTCGTCTTTGGAAAAACTTTTCCTTTTCTGTATTTTAACAAAAAATTTTGTTTGTTTATTAATTTTGCCAACTGATGATTTCCATTCATGCGGGATTTCATGCTTTGATGAAAAAACTTCTGTTTTGATTTCCATTAGTTGTGAAATATTATATATATTATTACAATGAAATGATTGGCATGATCGCCATTAAATGATATATTTATTTAAATTTGATATTGACTATTTGTAGTTGATTAATTAATTATTATTATGTGAAGAAGTGCCAAGGGTGAAGAGTGGCCTACGCTTCTTAACGCAATTTCTTGCGTCGACTAAAGCGCCCTTTTGGCCCTCGCCATTTACCCACCTTATATTGCAAAGTTAATTGCAACTTGGTTTCAGCGGGGTGGCTCCTTGTTTTAAGAACAAACTAATTAATTTAGTTGATCACTCAACTAGATCCAAATTTTTTCTTTTTTTGTTTACAAAATTTTACAGTTTATATACTTAAATTTAATGTGTAATTTATTCTCTGATTGAAATTTACTTTACTTATTAATTTGTTTAATTGACAAAATTTATATTCAATATTAAAATAATCAATCAGCGCATTTACAATTTATTACACTAACAATTGTATTTGCACGCGTTTAATTTTATTACATTGATTACAACAATAACTTCTTTGTACACGCGCTTATTGAAATGAAATGTATGATTATATTTCAACATTGCTGATTCATATTTTACTATCACTAATTACACTAACAAATAATATACTATTTATATTTCCATTTACAAACGATTGGAATGCGTTTGTTTATTTACTATATGAGAAATGTAATATGTCATTACACCCTTCTCCTTTTGGAAAAAAAAAATTTTATATTTTTTTTTTTTTTTGTTAATTTGTAATTTTTAGTTTTAATCTATTATTATGTATTTCTTTTATTCTACCATTAATATCTAATACAGAGTTTACACCTTTCCTTTCTATTATTTTATATGGTCCTAAATATGGACTTTCATATTTTCTTCTATCTTCTTTCTTTATGTATACAAAATCACCTATTTTTAAAT
Organism: Tipula vernalis; assembly: GCA_958295665.1. NCBI lineage: Eukaryota > Metazoa > Arthropoda > Insecta > Diptera > Tipulidae > Tipula > Tipula vernalis. The sequence goes on from OY282559.1 coordinate 320,817,560, forward strand.
CAATACTTTGAACATTTTTATCTGTTTGTTCTTTTCTATTTATTTTAGCTATATTTAGTAATTCTTTTGCTTTTTTGTGAGCGATTTTTAATCTTAATTTTAATTCTTCAACATAATTTTCTATATTATAAATTGGTTCTTCATTATTTAATGTCTCGTTAGGTAACACACATAATTTACCAAAAATTAATTCAAAAGGAGAGTATCCTGTATCCGTATGTGGAGTTGTATTATATGCAAATACATAATACGGTATCCATATATCCCAATCATAATCTGTTGTGAAAGATAACAAATATTCATTTAGTACTCTATGATTCCTTTCTAGTGATCCTAACGTCTCATGATGATAAGGTGTTGATTTTATATGTTCAATTTTCAGTAATTCACAAATATTTTTCATTAATTCATTTATATACTCAGTTCCTAAATCTGTTTTGAGTTTCTTAAAAATTCCGTATTTTAAAATAAATTTTTCTACTAATACCTTTGCTATCGTTTTAGCTTCTTTATTTTCTATTGGGAAAGCTTCAATGTATTTAGTTAGTTCACATTGTATTGTTAATATGTACCTAAAGTCGTTTGATATTTTTAATGGTCCTACTGTGTCTATAGCTACTACTTCAAAACTATTTGTTGGTGTGTCCGTAATCATCAAAGGTTCTCTAATTTTTCTAATCTGCTTATTTCTTGCACATTTATCACATTTTCTGACATAATCTTTTACCATTTTATTCATATTTTTCCATATATATCTTTGTTTTAATTTGCTAACTAATCTTTTGACTCCTGAATGCCCTCCGTGGGGTGAATTGTGATACTCATCTATCAATTCTTTCATTTTATTTTCATCATTTATTTTTTTGTTGCGCTTTATATATTATTATATTTATACTGGTTTGCTTATTATCATTTATCATTTTTGCATGCATTTTATTATATTTCTCTTTAAATTCACTTTTATTTATGTATTCGAATACTTTATCTTCACTTGCAAGTGCTAATTCTTGAATTCCTGAATCTTTCATCTTGAATATTAGTTTCTCCAAGGTCAAATCTAATTCTGAGTATGGATTATCACCAATTTCTGCAATTACTTTTCTAGGAATTTTATTTCTATATTCAATATTTATTTGCAAACCTTTATTATATCTGGAGTCTTTTAATTTATTTTCTACTTTTTCATCATTTATTTCTTTATCATTGGTTTCTTTATCATTGGGTACCCTTTTATTATTTATGTTAGCTGTTTGTTCAAATTTTAACCTAACCGCGTTCTTTATATCTGCTATAGAAGTACTGTCCCAAATATGCATATGGCCATACTGCGTAGATGGTTCTGTTTCTTCCAATGTTTGCTTGGTTTTATTTTCCTGTTTTCTTCTAGTTTCACTTCTTGTAATTATCTTTATATGCTTCGTGTCTTCATGCTGTGTAGGTATCATTGCTTTTAATGTGTCAGAATTTATCTGTATCCTAGATAATGCATCTGCGTTTGTATTCATTTTTCCTGCTTTAAAATGTACTTCGAAATCATAATCTTGTAGATCTAATCTAATGCGTGTTAACTTTGATGAAGGATTTTTATGTGTAAATAGGCTAACTAATGGTCTATGATCAGTTACTACTAAAAATTTCTTACCATACAGATATGGTCTATAATAATTTATGGCCCAGTGAATAGCTAGTAATTCTTTAATTATAACTGGCTTGTTTAATTCATGTTTTGTTAATGACCTACTGGCATAAGAGATTGGTAAATCTTTTCCTATTTCTCCTTGTGATAGCACTGCTCCAAGAGCAAAATTGGATGCATCTGTGGTTAATATAAACTCTTTATTAAAATCTGGATATTTCAAAATTGGTGGATTAGCTAATTTAGACTTTAATGTTAAAAATGCGAATTGACATTCATCTGTCCATTCAAAGAGAACGTTTTTCTTTAATAAATTATTTAATGGTTTTGCTATCTTTGCAAAATCTTGAATGAATCTTCTGTAATAATTACAAAATGCTACAAAACGTCTGGTTTCATCAGCATTTTGAGGAATTGGATATTTTTCTATTACTTCTTTCTTACTTGGATCAGTAAGAATACCATTAGCTGTTACTAAATGTCCTAAATAAACTACTTCTGTTCTTAGGAAATTGCATTTCATTGGATTCAATTTTAAATTATATTCTCTTAATTTTTTAAAGACTTTTATCAGATTCAGATTATGATGTTTTAAACTACATCCGAAAATTATTATATCATCAACATATAAAAATGCTTCTTGTTCAAGTCCAGTGAGAGCTATTGTCAACATCCGTTGAAAACTGTTTGTAGAGATTTTTAATCCAAAAGGCAATCTTTTGAACTGAAAGTGACCTTTGTTGGTGGAAAACGCTGTTATAGGTCTGGATTCTTTATCTAATTCAATTTGATGAAATGAGTTGGTGAGATCCAACGTTGAGAAATATTTAGCTCTGCCTAGTTTATCTAAAATATCATCTATCCTTGTTAATGGGAATTTGTCATCCATTATATTTTTGTTTACTTGTCTGAAATCTACCACTAAACGATATTTTTTTTCATCTGTATTGCTTTTCTTTGGTACTATGAGTAATGGAGAATTGTATGGGCTAGTTGATGGTTCAATAATTTCTAATTCTTTAAGTTCTTCTACTTGTCTGTTTATCTCTTCCAATTGCATATGCGGAAGCCTATAATTCTTGATATACACAGGATTATTATCTAGTAAGTTGATTTTTTGCTTATAAAAGTTATTTGCAGATAGTTTCTCTTCTTCTAAGTGAAATATGTCAGAATATTCTTTGCAGATCTCTATTATACTTTGTTTAGCTATATTATCAATATTATCTAATTTTAATTGCTTTATAAACTTCTTTATTCTCTCCTTTGTATTTATTATTTCATTTGCTTTAAATCTTAAAATATTATATTCTCTTAATGGTTTAATTTTTGGTTTTAATTTTTCTATAACAATCTCTTCATCCGTTGTGTTTAAAAATTTTAGATGCATTATACCTTTTGCAGGTACAATCGTATTTGCTATATAAACACCTTGTTGAATTTCTTGATTAAAGATTACAGACTCTTCTTGTATCGGTATTTCAATTGCGGCTATCATTTCAGTTCTAGGGGGAATAGTTATCTTTGAGTGTTTTGGTAATTTAGTCTTCATTGGTATAGTTATGTTCATACCATCTTTAAAAATAGTCATCGTAAATGTTTCATAATCAATTTTGCAAAGATGTTTCATTAAAAAAATCTCTACCTAAAATTCCATCTGTTAGTATTGGGAAAGTGTTTGGTACGATTTGGAAAGTTTGAGCTGTCCAGTGATCTCCTATTCCTAAGTTTATTGTTTTTGATCCTAGAGTCACAATTTCTGTTTCTGATATCCCAGTTAATTTGTATAAGTTATCATTTTCATAGCTGTCATTAAATTGTAAGTTGTTAATTTTGCAAAGTGATACGTCTGCACCTGTATCTATTAAAAATTTTAACCTATTGTTATTTATGTCTGTATTTATTTCAATGTAGTTTGTAAGATTGTTATTTATACCATAATATGTTTTTATTGTAATATTCCTTTGATTCGTATAATCCGGACACTGTCTTTTCTTTGATAATCTATGGTTTAGGGCCCCGATGGCCCTTCCTCGTTTCCCGACACATAATGTATATTTCTAGTTTTATTATTATAATTTGGTTTATAACCTATATTTCTATTACGACCATTAAATGAATTATTGTTGTTGTTTACTTGGTGTTTATTATAATTATGGTTTTGTTGAAAATTTCTGTACCTATTATAATTAAATCTATATCTACCTTGATTATTCCTTCCTCTATCTGTATTAAACCTACCTCTGTAATTTCTGTTATTATTTATTATATTTATATTTAAACCTTGCATACTTTGCTGCAAGCTAATCTCTTGTGCTATTTTCTGAGCATCTAATAAATTATCTGGCCTAGCTGCCATTACTGTGGTTCTCAGGGGCTCATTTAGCCCTTTTTTGAAAGCACTAAGAGCTGTTTGCTCGTTAATCACTCTTATAATTTTAGCGTGCTCATCGCCCTGATCTCTTATTTGTATATTGTTCAATTCCGCCAGCAGAGTGTCTATTTGCTGAGCAAATTTTTCTACAGAAAATTGGTTTTGTTTTATACTTGAAAATTCAGACAAAATTTGTAAAACTGTTTTTGTCTTGAGGAAGCTCTTTAAAAATATTTTTTTAAATGTTTCGATATCTTTTATTTCACCAAGCCCAGATACCTTGGCTTTAACTGCATCCGATGTTCGAGTTTTTATTACAAAGCTTATCAATTTAATTTGTTCTTCAGTTTTAATTGTGTTTGCTAAGTATTCCACTAGATTTACAAAATTGTTCACCTCTTGAACTTTACCAGTGAACTCTGGTATAATTTTAAACGCTAACGAAATATCAAATAATGCCATTGTTTCTATACCTATATATTCTTTGATTCTCTTTAAGTTTTTATATATTTTTATACCTTCTTCTAAAATTTTAGGATTACTCTTTATTATATTTTTTTAATGACTCTTCTAATTCTGTTATTTGCTTTGTTTTAAGCTTTATATAATTATCACTATATTTTCTATTTGGACTTTTTCTTAAATTTACTAATAATTCTATTACTATTTTCTTAATATTTTCTAATTTAATTTCATCTTTCATGTTATGCTTTAAACATTTCAATATATTTTTTTTTTTTTCTATTTAATTAATCTGTTTATAATTACATAAATTAATTACATCGATTCATATTATTTTTTATTTTTACTTATGCTTTACTTATTTCTGTGTTTACATGTTTCTTTATTCTCCTTTTCAATATTTTTTTTTTTTTTATTATAATTAAAAGAATTATAAAGGTTACTACTTGGTTTATTATTACTGTTTCTATTAATGTTAATTCTTTCTCTTCACTATCTTTTGATGATCTAGAATCTGCTGCATTTTGTGCAATTATTATCTCTTTTTCTGGTTTTGCAGGTTGACTACCCATTTTTAAATAATATTTTACTTAATTAATTACAAATATTTTTATTTGAAGTTTTTGATTTTTTAAATACTATGTGACTTAATTAATTACAAATATTGTAGTTTTATTTGACTTTCTTTTTCTTAGAAAGCTTTTGATTTTTTATAATTTCTTTTTTTTTTTCTTTTAATATATTTAATTCGGCTTGAATTACTTGCCGATCTTTAGGTCTAACACACGCGCCTAATATTCTCATTAATTCTTTCTTTTGATTTTTGATTTTGTTAATTTTTCCTCCACGTTTAGTTTTCTTTATCGTCTGATGTTGCCTCTGCCTGTACTCTTCTAAAGTAATCCTCTTTTTGGCTGCATTCACTTTTATGTAGTCCTCCGTAAAGTACTGCTTCTGTTGTGTTGCCATTGAATCTGCTCGTCAGAGATCTGGTCCATTTGCAAGATCGCCATGAAATATTATATATATTATTACAATGAAATGATTGGCATGATCGCCATTAAATGATATATTTATTTAAATTTGATATTGACTATTTGTAGTTGATTAATTAATTATTATTATGTGAAGAAGTGCCAAGGGTGAAGAGTGGCCTACGCTTCTTAACGCAATTTCTTGCGTCGACTAAAGCGCCCTTTTGGCCCTCGCCATTTACCCACCTTATATTGCAAAGTTAATTGCAACTTGGTTTCAGCGGGGTGGCTCCTTGTTTTAAGAACAAACTAATTAATTTAGTTGATCACTCAACTAGATCCAAATTTTTTCTTTTTTTGTTTACAAAATTTTACAGTTTATATACTTAAATTTAATGTGTAATTTATTCTCTGATTGAAATTTACTTTACTTATTAATTTGTTTAATTGACAAAATTTATATTCAATATTAAAATAATCAATCAGCGCATTTACAATTTATTACACTAACAATTGTATTTGCACGCGTTTAATTTTATTACATTGATTACAACAATAACTTCTTTGTACACGCGCTTATTGAAATGAAATGTATGATTATATTTCAACATTGCTGATTCATATTTTACTATCACTAATTACACTAACAAATAATATACTATTTATATTTCCATTTACAAACGATTGGAATGCGTTTGTTTATTTACTATATGAGAAATGTAATATGTCATTACAGTTGCCTCCATTTTTCAATCCGGAGGAGATCCTTGAAAAAGCGGTTTTAATAAAAATTTGTGATTGTTTTATTTATTGCACTTTTGAAAGTGAACCCGAATAGAGTTCGAAAGCTAAATCTCTAATTATTTAAAAAGAAATAATAAAGAGCCCTAAATTAAATAAAAATTGTTTTATTGGTCATAAAGGGCCATTAAGGTACTTTTAAAAAAAATATTTTATTATTAATAAAAAAAGGATTTTTTTACTATTCTCTCGTAAAAGGTCTACACTTTTTAAATTGTTTGAAGATTTATCAAAAATGCCGCTAGATGACGAGTAGAACTTGTTAATATTAACAAACAGATGGCATTGCAATATGATATTTAAAAAAGAAAAATTTAATGAAGAAAACTGGCTAACAATAAAGTACTTTTCATACCAGGCGCCTCGGCTTTGAGCTTCGTAAATAATTTTTTTTTATTTCGTTGTTTAATTATTTAAATTAGTTTTATTCGATTGATACCGTTTAATTGTATAGTAATAAATTCAATTTGTTGAGAAATAATTTATTTTTAAGTGATAATTTAAAAAAAAAAAAAAATATATTACAATGAAGTTATCTACAAAGCCAAGGCAATGCGTTCCATACTCGACTGCGACATTTGAAAGTTATAATGTCAACCTATTTCAATTCAGAGAGCATAGCGAAATGTGACTAAAATCCTCTTGTTCGTCGTTTGTGGGACTCTAAATCAACATATTTAATTTCTTCCAGATCTTCTCAGTATTCATAATATAAAATTGTTTCTTGAACTAATTTACAAATTTTCAATTAAAAATCGGCGTCCCAACAGGTAAGAATGACAACATCGCCGTACCGCAAATCCATCTATCTATCTATCTATCTTCTTCTTCTTCTATCTTCTATATGTATAAAGAAGGAAAGTATGTTTGTATGTTTGTGGGTTCCACAAAAGCTCTTGATCCACTCGAGCGATTCCTTCTAAATTTTGCACGAATACTTTTTAGTTAATGATCAAATATTGTTACCCCTTCCTCATGTTCCCCTGTGAGGAGGTATTTATGTATGTACAAGTGGAATTTCTAAAACTTCACCGATTGAGCTGTTTTTTGGATATTCAGTGCAAAATCAGAAATAAATGGACACGTTATCATTATTTTTTTAACGATGATGGTCATGTTAATGGTAATGATGATAATTTTAATGAGGGGGGATGATGATGATCTTAATGAGGGGGGATGATGATGATGATGATGATGCTGATGATGGTGATGGTGATTGTGATGGAGGTTGTGATTGTGATGGTGATTGGGTTTGTGATGGTGATGGTAATGGTAATGGTATAAAAGTAGGGTGGTATGATGATATTAAGGTACGATTTTGACATGATTCAATGGTGTGATGGTATGATGGAATGATGGTGTGATGATAAAATGGTTTGATAGTATAGTGGTGTGATGATATTAAGGAATGATAGTGAGATGGTTTCATGGTATGATGGTTTATTCTATCTTCTTCGCCTATATATAAAGAAGAAAAGTAGGTTACTTGATCCACTCAGGCGATTGCTTCCAAATTTTGCACGAATACTTTTTAGCAGCCGACAAGAAACATAGGGTTGTTAGTGATTAAAAAATGTTACCCCTTCCTGTGGGGAGACATTTTCAAGTGGAATTTCTAAAACCACCAATTGAGCTGATATTTAGATATTTAGTGCAAAATCAAAAATAAAATGACACGTGTATTATTATTTTTTTAACGGTGATGGGTGATGGGTGATGATGATGGTGATTGTGATGTAGATTGTGGATGTTATGGTGATGGTATGATGGAATGATAGTGTGATAGTTTTGATGGTGTGATGGTATAAAGGTACGATGGTTTGAAGGTATGATGGTGACATGGTGCAATTGTATGATGGTTTTATGGTACGCTGGTATGATGTTATTAGGGTATGGTGGTGTGATGGTATGGGCGTAAGGCGGTGTGATGGTTTAATGGTTCTGTGGTGTGACTGTTTTATGATATGATGTTATGATTGTACGATACTATGATGCTGCAATTGTATGATTATTATTGATAACGGTATAGTTCATAAAATCCTCCTTTGGAGGCATATCAAACAAATTTGAATCACAATATGCAAGTTCATTTTTAAATTTACGCCTCATCGAGGGAGTTTTTACCCCAACTTCTTCAATTAGAGAACTTGAGGGAAACAGTTTTATAAACATAGACTAAATTACCTGAATCAGTTACATCAGTTAAAATACATGGACATTAAAAAAAATGTCTTTAATCATTATAAAAACGTACTTAATGATTTTCTAAAAATCTGAAATAATTCATGTATATTCTCTGCCTAAATATGAAAATACTTAAAAAATTTGTCCAACTTAAGGGGTGAAGCATAATTGGGCTAATATACACCATAATTACTATCAAAATAATTTTAGAAATATGGAAGTACGTCACAAAGACGTTACAAATTTTTTAAGTATTTTTTACTTTATACGGTGTTTTAATTTGTCTAACATGTCCATGTATTTTAACTGATGTATCTCGGCCGCCATCTTGAATTTCCAAAAAAGCCATAAAGCAAATAAAAGTAGACATGTCAGCCATTAATCTAACCCCAAAACGATTTTTTAAGTTTAGCCAATTTTTGGGCAGGCGGGGTGGCCCAGTTGACATGGAATGCCCGTATACATTTATACACAAGCATTGTGGCGTGCATCTTTTAATTCCGACTTAAACGTTCGAGACTTAAAATATTTTGTTCTTAAATCGAAGTATATCAAATATAAACATATAACAATTTCGAAAATTAATCGAAACTCAAATTTTTTAACTGTTAATTTGAAACTTCGAATTTGTTTCATTTTTAAAGTTTATACCAATGCAATTGATAGATTTAAGTTTTTTAACCGCGATATACTAGGGCATTATATCAAATCATACAGCAAAATTTGGAAATAGTAAATTGTTGCAATAGAGGCGGGAATAAAATCTGTATATCTGTGTAGATACTCTTTATACGTTTCCACTCTATTCATCCAACCAGATTTAAACTTTTTGTAGTGGTTTCACACGCCAATTATCAGGTTTCGTAGTATTTTCTAAGGAGTCTAACCCCTTGGTCTACGGGCTCCCAACAATATTTTCTAAAATTTCGATTTAAAAAAATGCAGGACTGAGTTTGGATAAATGCTTAAATGAAATTAAACGTATCCTCGCTTATCCGAAGGGGCGCTTCCCTTGATTTAGGGGAGTTAAAATATGTTTTACCACCTTTTGAAAAGTGCACTAAAAAAACGATATAAGTTGATTTTTAAAAAAATGAGGTTTTAGTGCCATCTTTGCTAAAATAAAATATTTTATTTACCCCGGGCATCGCCGGGCACCTCAGCTAGTATGTTATAATTTACGAATACAACAACAACACTCTAATTAAAACTAACACACAATTATTTACGAAACAAAAATTATAAACATGTAATTCTTATCACGATTAAGTAAACATGTGACATTAATCATCATTTAATAAATAATTCAATAAATTATATAATTAATTCCATATTAAGACCATAAATTAGTTAGATATGTGTATTTCTGTACATGCGCGTGCACCTTGATTTTACATTAACAACAAAAATATTTATCAAGGTAATTTGACGAATTAAGTACAGACATACAAACAAATTTAAGTTATATGCGAATCATCTTTATTAAAATGGTGGTTTGGCGTCTATTGGAGGGGGGAACCAAAGTTGAGTAGATTAATTTACCAGCTCGTAACCTTTCAGTAGGGTGCGCATCACGTAAGCTGTTCTGGTCATGTATTAGGCAGCTGCGTGATAGGTACAATTGTGTAAGGGGTAACCTGTTCACAATTCGCAAGTGTACGTGCTGCCTCCTCGTGGTAACCACTGATAACTAAGGTCATTTGGCACATTTTTGGCCATTTGACACAGGCTAAAGTACGGCGCTAAAGGAGAAAACCTTGACAAAAAACCCTAATCTAAGGTGGAACGGCATATGCCGATGGATGAATGACTGATAGGTTAGTCAGTTCAAAATATGCGGACTCTGGATATCAGACACCCTCCAGTTTTATTTAGCCTTCCTGTAGTAAAGCTGGGTGGCCTACAGGCGATTTACAATTCCCAGCAACTCGTAAGAGTAAAATCAAACGGAAGACGGGGCAGGGATAGGAATATACGGGAGTGGGACAGTCCTCTCGAAGTCCTTGGACTCCAATGCTACCATCTTTATAGCGGAACTACATGCTGTAATAAACATCTAGGAGGGGGAGCAATAAGCCCAGATAGTATGTATCACGTACCGGCTGGCATTATTATCAAGTTCATTAAGAACTTGAATATTGACTGGACGGATAATTCAGTAGGGTCCAGCACAATAGGTCTTTTAGGTCGCAGTGCGAGGTGGCTGATCGCCCACATGGCCCTCCAATAATAATAATCGTTATTCAAATTGGAACATTGTCTTTTAAAATCTATATACTTAATATAAATAGAAACCAAGAGTGGGTCTTGTCAAAATGTCACAAAAATATTATCACCCTTATCATTTTTAAATATGTACATCGATACAATTTTTTTATGTTTTGTTTAAAGCACACAATTATTTGCAATTAAACATGTAAAATCACAAAAAAACCATGTCTTAGATAAGATTACTAAAAGCCAGATCGTAAATTTTTGGTTATCATTGTGATGTTCGGCACAAATTAACATTTTTGATTGATTGGAAAACATGTCTCATCAAAACATTTGCGAAAACTTATGTCTTACACATTTGATAGGTTTATCGATGATCTTTTTGTACAAGTATGTATAATTGAAAACGAAATCATGGTTCACTTCTAATTTATCTGTAGCGATAAAAGATAACAAATAAAATGGCTACTTCTTAGCAGTAGTATGCACAGATTCGGAGTTGCCCATAACCCTATTATTGTACCGTAAATAATTAATTAAAAAAAAATCCGCATCACTTTAAAAGTTCAAGTATTTATAATCTGATAAAACAATTTCGAAATGTAGGTACTTAAAAATAGAATTGTTATCACTCGAACAATATTTCTCTCCTCTTGATAAGCTACATAATACTTTTTAGCGTTTTCGTTTTTAATTTCGCAAATTGTTTTCTTCCGCCATTGCGTAATCCTAATACGCACAACAATTGTACGATAATAATTGGTTGATAAATTTATAAAGCTTTCAAATCACCTAATATGCCACGCTTAATATGTTTATAATTTATAACTATGAAAATTATCACAATAAACTTAACTTCATTCAAATTTGATTAATTCTGCCAACTTACCACAATTCCATTCGAAATTTCTGCAGGTATTATAAAACTGACCGTTTGATTAATAATTAATACCGTTAATTAATAAAACAATTAGACCGTTTGATTAATAAAATCAACAAAAATCCTACAATGAATAATCGTCCACAAATTTTTGGGCGATTGTGGGTACTTTAAGCCTTTGGGTACCTATCAGCGCTGTCGCACCTCTTCATACATAAGCTAAAAATACCAGAAGCGCATGCTATCGCGCTCCTCTCAAATTTGTTTTTTGGCATCTTAAAAAATATCCACAGACACAATCGTATAGTTCGTTTTAGCAAAGTGGCTCGCAAATTACAGTACATATGTAGCACACCAAACAGATTACTTCAAAATTGAACATGAAATAAAACATTAAACCCCTGTTAAGGGTTAAAATTAAGTAGTTTGATTATGCGAATGAACTTTATCCTAAAATAAAACTAGAATTAACCACAACAACAAATTTACATAAGTGTGTATGTGTGTTAAAAAGCATACATTCGGGCGATTTATAGAAAATATTTTTCTATAAATATCCGAATGAAATATTTTTATTTAATACCTAAGAAAATCGATATTTCAAGATTTTCAACGATCGGCACACATGTCGTCGGTAGGCCTATGTGTCCACATTAATCATGACAAACCGTTCAAAAAGTTATTGGGGTTTACCTAGTTAATCTTAGATTATTCGAAAATGTGAAAAATTTTATCTTAAGCATGTCATTTTCGAATAATCTAGGATTAAGTAGGTAAACCCCAATAACTTTTTAAACGGGTTGGCATGATCAAAGAACACACAGAGGCCTACCGAAATATTATAGTGACATGTTTGCCGATCGGTGAAAATCTCGAGATATTAATTTTCTTAGACATTCTTTTAAGATAAAAATTGGTCACATTTTTGAATAAGTAAACCCCAATAACTTTTTAAACGGGTTGTCATTATTAATGTAGACACACAGGCTTACCGGCTTACCGACGACATGTGTGCCGATCGTTAAAAATCTTGAAATATCGATTTTCTTAGGTATTAAATAAAAATATTTCATTCGGATATTTATAGAAAAATATTTTATATTAATTCGCCCGAATGTATACTTTTTAAAACACATACTTATGTATATTTGTTGTTGTTGTTAATTCTAGTTTTATTTTAGGATAAAGTTCATTCGCATGTTTGATTTGTATTCAAAGTTTTAAAATATGGCCGATTTAGCTAAAACGTATATTTTTGAACATTTTTATTGTTTGAATTTTCCCCCCACCGGAATCTACAGAGGAGTGTAAGTAAGCAATCGCAGGAAATAATAGTGCCGCTGGGCTTTGCTTCGACGGCCGCTGACTTAAATTTTCATGCTCGTTTGTAAATTCTGGAGAATGGAAAATTTAACTTTTGAAACAAAACTATAAAAAAACTATAAATTAAAATGAAAAATCACCCGAAAATTATTGATCAAATTTTTGGGCTATTTTTCATTTCCGGTTTTTGTCCGTTTTGGTTTTTGTAGAATAGATTAACGTTAGATAAGCAAACAAGACGTCATACAAAAACATCAATGGCTTAAATTTGAACCGATCGCAAATTTAGTGGCACAGGAGTCATAAATAAATTGCTGGGAACAGATACCTCAGAAGTTTTAATGAAACAGGTGACCTAAAAAATTGTTGGGATATTGAGGAAGTGCTAGCATCTAACCAACCAACATCAGAACAAACGTAATGTTGTAAACACTACAGTTAGGGAAGGACTGAAATAGTAAAGCTAGCAAATAGAAAATCCAGACCGTTGCAAGGTTTTTGAAGCTGGGGTAGATAGTGCTCAAAGAACCTTCCACTAGCGTGAGTTGTTACTTACCGTTGTAATTAAGAAGGACGGCAGCAAAATAACCAAACTTCGAATGATTAGGAATAAGTCTTACTGTGCTTCAACTATAGTCAGGCCAAATCTTAAGTAAGATTTTTTTCCAAGGTTCTAAGATGGAATGAACATAAAATGTAAGTTTTTTCAGCCTACAAATAAAAATCGGATCCAATTTGAAGGAACATCAAGATTTGGAAACAATATTTTGGCAAGATGATCCCAATACATAATTTAAGGAATTAAAATTAATAGCGGCTTAAATGCTGTTTCACAAGGCTTTATCACCTAAATCTGATGACAGTAGGGGCCAGAGAGGTTCAAAATAATCCTAAGATAGATAGGTAGAAGAACCAAAAATTCAATAACCGCATTTGTCAAATAAACCTTCCAATCATTCTGCTTAAATATCCTCATAAAACTAAGTTACCGTTAATCGAACATCCTCAAGATCAAACATCGTTTCACGGAGGTGTCAGCTAGCCCTCAGTAACATAAGGAAGCAATATTAAATCGTAAATGGCAAACAAGTCTCGAACTACTTGTTAAACAGTTAATAAATGTGTGAGATGTTGCCGTTTTAAAACTCAGGAAACACTGTAAATAAGGGAAGAATAACCTTTACCATCTCGGACGTTTACTCAAACAGAAATTGGCTGTGCCGGCCCTCCCCGATTCACAAGGTTTTCGTTAATAAGGCAACAAACGCGACTCATTTAGAAATTACCCATTTAACAACAAATGCTTTCATTATATACACATTGCTGCACTTAGGTTTTAATATCGTTTTAAATAGTTTTTAACAGTGAGTTTGTAGAGTTCAAAATTGCCTGCAGCCTTAAAAATTGGTATTACCTCGGTAAATTTTGATTGTTTCGGAAACACCCCAATTTGGATGGCCTTAGAAGAATGTTCTGTTCATTTCTGTATTATTAATTTCATTCGCTTGTACGGTTTATGGCTTTCTATTCTTCAAATTGATAAGTGTACAATCATACCATGTTAGAAGACTCTTTGTCGAAATTTTAGAAAAAAAAATGTGACTTTCGAACGTACGGAGAATTAAGAAATACAAAGAAATCCAGCCTGGTTGGCTTTCTTAGCGTTAAATCTGATTCCCAAATCTGTTTGCTCAATGCAGAAAGACATTTCAGGTGAGTTCATTGAAACTTCCATTGCATTATGGTGATTATCATTCGACCAATGATTCCATAACATCGAAGATTCTAGAGAGAACATAAGGTCTAGATATCTTCAGTATATATTAGCGGTCTTATTAATTTGGTAGAGGTTTGAATTGAGAGTAGCGTCAATGAAATAAATTTCAGATTCAGATATAATATTAAATGGGACATTATAATTGAGATTAAAACCCTAGTTATCAGATGGGTCCCATTTGAAACACGATTTGACAAAACGCGATATTTCAAAACGCGATACGGCACAAAACGCGATATGATACAAAACGCCATATTTCAAAACGCGACACGGTACAAAACGCGATATGGTACAAAACGCGTTATAGTACAAAACGCGATAATTCAAAAGGTGATATTTCAAAACGCATATCCTAGTTCCTTCGTACATGTTCAATTTCATCATACGTACATGTTCAATTTCATCATAAAGGTGAAGGAAAATTTGAAATGTTAAATGAAGAAAGATTAATAATCTTAAAATATCGCGTTTTGCGAGTTTTGAAATATCGCGTTTTGTACTTTATCTCGTTTCTGAGGGATCGCTTTGGTTGCTTACACTTAATTTTGAACAAAGATGTATATAGTTGATGGAAAAAAATTCCGACCTCAAAATATTAAACAACGTATGCGTCAAAGATAGTTTAAAGGACTTAATAAAAAAATTGTAAAGCTTTAGATGACATTTTGTTTAAATTTTTATAATAAAACGTTGCATGGTTATAAAAAAAAGAGTCCAGGGGGCCTATTCTCGAATTTCACATCCATTTTCCACATGTGGACATCTGTCAAAGTTGTCAAAAATTGATTCGAAAATTGTAATTCGTATATAAAACACATGCGGCATTGACATTTTCCTATATGGGGAATTTTTCCACATGCTTATACCCATTCGGAAATATTCCCTTAGTACCGAAAAAATTCAATTTTTATGAGTTTTGACAGATGTCCACATGTGGAAAATGGATGTGGAATTCAAGAATAGGCCCCCAGATGACCATATTGCTGATTTCAATGCAGTGTTGAGCAAGTAAGCTTACTCGAATGATAAGGAGTCGTAAATCTATGCCAGTTTCTCGTCAAGCCTTTAAAAATCCACTGGCGTGAAGAAAGGGCTTTAATTTCCCGGAAATATTTAATTTCCTAATTCTGTCCATGCCAATAGACGCACTTAATGAATCGAAGGTGGAAAGCACAAGTTTTTCTTTTAAATAATGGTTTTAAAAGGTGTTTATATTTTGGACAATGGCTGTTTTGCAAAGTAAACATGCTTGCTAACTAAAATAGTAAGAAAAAAAATATTATTATCAAAAATATATTGGAATAATAGCGCTGAGTATCAGGTGGTATGTTATATCATAGTGTGGTGCAGCGACAAGAAAATCACAATTAAGCAACCGAAACCTAGCGAAAAGAATTAGTTTTGTTGCTAAAGAGCATTTGGCAAAACCTATGTAATTTAATAATTTGGAGGGATGGAGGCATTTTGTAATTTAATAATTTAGAGGGATGAGAGTAAATCCAACGTAAGACGACGCCCAAGCCAGGAGCTTAAACCTAGGTATACAGAAAAAACAATGAATCATAGCAATGCATTAGTAATGGTTTGGAGATTCTTCAATTCGGTTAAAATCGATGGAATTATAGATGTCCTTAAATATATCGAAATTCTCGATCAGAATTTAGATGGTTATACGGTCGTTATCAGCACCTCAAATATAGTCTAAAGGTATGAACGGCGTATTTAGAATGGTAAAAAAAAACCGAGAATATATGCGGAAATGTTAAATGAGAAGTTGTCAAAGAAAATTATTTCCGTTACATGTAAAAAATGTGATCGATTTTAAGTGTCTTGTAATTAAAAGCAAAAACTACATTTGAAGTAATTGCTTAGTTTAAAAACCACAGATATCTGATGGCTTTGATGATCGGTTGAACTTTCAGGTTGAACTATTTGTAAACATATCTGATTCTGTCAATAAGGTATACAAAATACTGATAACGGTATAATTGATAAATGATCATGTATTATAGTTCAAAATGCGTATTTATCGCAAACTAATTCTCTGTCTATAACCAACAATTAATGCGAAGAAAAACAAGTAATGAGAACTGCAATAAATATCTAACAAACATACAGCAGTGTAAACAAGCAGACAAACACAAATAACAATAATAACTTGGGGGGGAAGGATGAATCACAGCAGTACAACCAACTGTGATAATTATTACAAAACATAAAGACAAACAAATAAATCGCCATGTCATTATTGTTAACTATAACTGATAACAAAACAACCTTAATGAATGTATGAAAATGGGTAATGTAATTGACACTAACCACGTCTCGTATAAGGTTAGTATTCCTTCCCAGTGTTTTGAACCTAAAATAGGAGCTGATGCTTTGTTTGGCCGCATCATTTTCTAGTAAAAGAATTTTGTTTATAATCAGGAAAAGTTTCAAAGAGGTTGCCATCATGTTCATCGGTTGTGTTACCAATAACAACGAAACATTCTTGGACTTATTCCAAGCAATGATGTATTCTGAATTCTTGTTGTCAAATTTAAAGAATAAACAAAGTGCATTATAATTTATTTGATTAATAAATTTATGATTTTCAGCATTCGTACAGTGATGGTGTGATTTCATACTTTAATTCGATTGAGTGGAACTCGCTATTTTCATTATGAGCTCTTGACCGGGATGTACAAGTATTTTGTGACATTCTATTCACGGGTATCGACAGATTCGTTTCTATTTCTGTGAAAAAAATCAGTAATAGTAAAGCTCCGTGGTTTGATAACAACATCGTAAGAAAAAAACTATATTACAGATGGAAGAGATCCAGGGCTGCTGTTGATAAATTGGCTTACACAGTTTTATCTAAGGAATTTGATAGTCTCTATTTGAAAGCATATGCAATATATGTACAAGCTATATAAGTTCAAAATGATATGATATTGAATCCTAAATTATTTAGGAAAACATGTGAATTTCCGTCAACTTTATCTTATGGTGATGTGAAATCGGGTAATAATTCTGTCGATATATTGCCAATTTGTTTGCTTGTTTTTTTCAAACTGCTTATAGGTTGAATCATTTTGATAGAGACAGCTATAATATTGAAGAACAAGGTATTTTAAATAATACTGTGTATTTGCCATATATCACTTCTGATGATATTATTAAATCCCTTCATCAGTTTAAGGATGCATGTGGTCCAGATTGTATCTTTCGCTAATGACCGGTATTTTTTCAGAGGTGATTGAGGCTGGTGCTTATCGCAACGTCATTTATGCTGTCTTTAAGAATTTCCGTTTTGAAAATTGTTACTCTTAGAACCATTTAAACTCTTAAAAGTGATAGTCTTTGAACCATTTACGGATGTTACTAGCCATTGAATCTAATGTCTAAATATTATAATGATGTAAGTTTGTAATGTAGTTTTGGTAGCACACAGTTTAAAATCAGACTTAATTTTGAATAATGTTTTTATAGTTACTCTTTTAATCGTGTTCTTTGCTTTTCTAAAATTGTATTGGAACTTATGTTCATAATTAATTTTGTTGAATAAATACAAAAAATCAACAAACGTGTCCTCGAACAATTTCAAAAAATGAAAACTCCCTTAAAATGGGTGAAATTACATGATCCCAACTCTACATTGAAACCTTAAACTTAAGATACCATCTGTTCAGTGGCGTAACTAGGTATCCGCAGCACTCGCAGCCGCGGGGGCAAAAATTGCAATTTGCAAAACGGCAAGCGACAGTTCTTGGCAATTTTTGAAGAAAAGGCAGTGGTATAGTTTTTAGAGAAAGAAGAAATCGTTCCTCTTGCTGTTAAATATTTTCTTAAGAAAGGCCAATCAATTTCTTATAGATTATAGATATTTAGATTTAGAAGAAAATTTGCTAAACTCTAATAACGATTTTAGTGCTTGCTGGATTGATTTATTTGTAGTATATGTTTTGCACTCCAAATTTACCTCTTTTGCACTTCATTTTCAACCTTTTGCAAATCAAATTAAGCGTTTTGCCAAACAAATTCAACCTTTTAGAAATCAAGTTTTGATTAGAAAAGGTTAAATTTGATTTACAAAAGATTGAAATTTGATTTACAAGGAGCGTCTAGTATGGGACTATTGTTTTCAGCTCTCCCCATGATTTACCAAGTTTTTTCGCTTCGGCTAGCATAGTTCTCTTCCAGGTTATAGCTGGTCTTCCCACTTTTCGTTATGTTATTTAGAGTTTTCCTCAATGTATCCATCTCCATTTGCCCTTTTTTATTTTGGTGTCAATGTCTATTTGTTTTGTGTTACATGCAGTACTGATTTTACACATGCGTTGAACAGTCGTAGCTTTATGTTCCTTGACAGGACGTACGCATTTCAGACGTTATGGAGCATATTGAAAGTGTTTCTTGCTTTGTTAATGCCGTTGGCTTATATCTTCTTTAGTGTCGCCTGTTTTTGTCACAGTACAACCAAGGGTATACGACGCTCTACCAGAGTACGTCAGATAACCGTGCTAAGCTAAGGCCTCTAATATCTCAATGTTGTACCGCTTCATTTCCTTTTTTACTTGTGCTAACCGTGCCGTTTCTGTTACACTTCTGATGTTCCAGTTTCCAATTCGTGCCCGTGTGCGATAGCCAATGGTCGATTATTTGTGTTGTTTGCCGGTTTGTATTATTGCTTCTAGTATTCGTTTCTGTAATCATTTTAGCTTTCAGATTAATGAATCATTGGTCCATTGAATCCTAGCCAGTTTCCAGGGCTGCTGGGTCACCCAAATTTACTGTATACACTTTTTAAAATTTCTCGAGATTATTGGAGTATATAGCTTGGAATTGGGATGAGTGATATTCGAGATATGTTTGAGATTGTCGGATGTATTTGATAGTTCGATATATACGAAATTATCCGATATTATTTGAGGGTTAATTATTATTGTATATCATTTTTTTGAGCTTATCCTTAACTTGCTCAGTAGCATTTTGTTTAGTAAAGGGTTTTTCATTTCGGGGTATAGAACTTTGAATTTAAATAAGATACCGAAAAATAATTTTAATAACCATGAATATGACTTTATTATAATTTTATGCCATTAATATTTGAATAAGATATCGGACTTCTGGCCGCCGCGGCGCTTGGATGGCGTAAACCGGAGGTCCATTTTTCGATAACTCTAATCGAATATTGGCTTAGATAAGTGACTTAACATACCACTAAAGAAAATAGTCCAAGCGGTGTTAAATCACACGAACGCGGTGGCCAATCTACAGGTCCATTTCTCGATATTAATCGTTCATCAAATGTTGGTTTCAGTTAATTAATTGTGGCCCCGTCTTGTTGGAACCGCATGTCTCTGATGTCATTACCATCCAATTAAGGTACAAAAAAATTAGTAATTATGTCTCTATACCGGTTTCCATTGACTGCAACGTTTTCACCAGCAATATTTTTGAATCCAGCACACCAAACGGTAATTTTTTGTGGATGTAATGGTTTTTGGAACAAATTGAACAATTCCTGCACAAGTTGAATCTTATAAGCATGCAAACTAAGAACCTTACGGAAATCCTCCATAAAGATGTTGGATCTAGTTCAAATTGTTGTGCACGATGACGAATCATTATTATCATTTAGAGTAAACGTGGTGTGCAAGCGAACCATAGTTAACCGAATTAATTGCTCTGATGGACGATCATGTCGACCATAAAATGGAAGTGGCGCGCGATGAGTTTCACGAACTGAACCATTATTTTCAAAGTAAATCTGAACAATTTTCAAACGTTGCTCTGGTGTTAGTCTGTTCATTATGTATCACTGAAAAGTGTTGCCACCTTAAAGGTCTATACCTCGAAATGAAGCACCCTTTAGTATTAGTAACATTAAATTGCTTGACAAGTAATTCGATATTTATTCGAATTTTTCGAAATTTTCGTGGGTTTTCTAGATTTTTACAGGCTTTCCGAAATTATTCATTAATATCCAGATTTTTCAATATTATTCATATTATAAGATTCACATAATATAGATATTATTCAAATTTTTTTGGGGTAATCGGGAATGTCCGCGGTTTTCAAATTTATTCGAGTTTTGTACGGCAATGTTCTGCGATTAGCTTTGAGTTGTGCGAACTTGCAGAGTTACACTTATAAATTTGAATCGTGATATTTATTAGATTTTTCGTGATTTCAATATTTCTCCAGTTTCCTGAGTAGAGGGTCCTTCCCGGGAATACTCGGGCGGGAATTCCCGGAAAATTTCCTAATTTTTTGTTTCCTATTTCCCGGGAAAAAAACTAGAAATTCCCGGAATTTTTTGTCTATTCTCTATTTTTTAATCAATTGACACATGGCCTTTTTGTTTCAATTAGCACAATATAGTTGCAAGGGTTCGTCAACAAGCGAGTTAATACGGCATTTGCAACATGTACATAAAATAAATCTGTTGTAACGAAATACATTCGGGCAAATACATAATGAAGCGTACAACATATGACCGGTCGAGTTATCTCGGGTACGATCTGTTTGGACAATATAGTATTGTATGTCCCGAGAAATCTCGGGTCTGGTCCTTAAGGAGTTAATGGTGCATTGCAAATGGTAAGAAAAAGTGTAAAATTTTTTAAAATGTCACCGGAAAGAAATTCAATTCTTCAAGAGTATGTGAAGCAAAATTACAAGATGGAATACCCAGATGGACTCAGTTCGAGAGGCATTAAATGATTTGGGATCCTTAATATTACTGAATGACAATTATATCCCAATATTGTCAAATATTTTCAATGCGCTTCAGCCATTTAAATTAGCTATAGAAATTTTGGGAAGACGTGATACAAATTTGATTACAGCTGATGCGATTTTAAAGTTTTTGTTTGAATCTTTACTTGTAAATGAAGATAATATTTCAACAGAGTTATTCGAAGTTTTATCACGTCGCATTTAAGAACGAAGAAACCACGATCTTGTGTCTTTAGTCAAATATATGCAGACTCTCGACATGCAATCAACTGAAACAGCAGACTTGCTGTTATCATCAAAGTCGTCAATAATCCGAAATTGCAACCAGATTTTTAAAAGGTTATTCAACAAAGAAGAGTTTGGAATAGAACTGGAGGGTGAGATACATTCAGGGAAGATGACGAATCGGATTGGTTGCAGATATTAACGAAAGGTTGGCTGGCGCAATAAATGTAGCCCTTAAAACTAAAAAAATTGCAACGTCGTCAAACAATCAGAGAACAAATATACAAAGGGAGTTACCTATAATTTCTTTTTTTCTTAATTTCTCGGAAATCCCGGGAAAATTGGATTCAAATTTCCCATTTCCCGGGAACAAAAAAAAATCGGGAAAAAGCACCCTACCCTCTATTCCTGAGTTATTCGGAATTATTCAAGAATATTCAGGTTATCTCTATTTTACATGGCGGTGATTAGCGCATATAGGATTTCCTTTGATTTTCCATACCTACGAATAATTCGATATCTGTGAACTTTCTAGAATATTCAAGATACTTTGAAGGTTCGATATTTTTGAGATTATTTCGAAATTCTTGATATTTTTCATATTATACTCAAAATATGTGATGCTTAGCATAGCATTGAGGTGATTGTAAGAAATTTCATTTTGATTGAGGCCATTGAACTGACTGACGTGCTGTTTTGTACTCTCAAAATCAGATGCTTTTAATTAATGCGAGGCTAGACAATAGGAAGAAATACATTTTTAATAAAACACTTTACTTGTTCATAAGTACAAGAAGCATTTCTAGTTATACCACTGCATCTGTTGAACAACAAGTACCACTATGCAGATTAAGGGAATAGGGATAGAGAATGTCCGCTAAAGCGAGGTTTCACTGTAGAATACAAAATAATTGTAAATATGCAACTAACCATTATTTATAAACTATATGTGTCACTAATCAATGAATTTCATTTTGTATAAAAAAATAGAATTTATGTGAATCAAATTTGTAGCAAACTATATTTGGAGCGATATTTAATATTAAATGGTTTTTGTCAAGCTCCCATCAACTGTAACCGGAAAACAGTAAGTTGATTACATCAATAAACCTCAAAAAACATAGACGTTACATCTATGCGCAGCCAAAAACAATTAAGAACATTCGTTGCTGTTTGGGCTCAGAATAAGAAACGTTAATTAAACAACCAAACGTAACAAGATTCCGTATTTACGTCACAATCGATTATTCTTGTTAAAAGAATCACAAACGTGCATGATCTTTGTATATCTTCTAAAAATAAGTTACCTATTGATTACGCAACATAATAAAAACTTTAACAAACGTACACGAATATTACGTCACATGTCTTATTTATAATTAATTTGTTTTTCCAAAATCCAATCTAAGCGGACATTAAAATTTTAGTCATTTTACAATTTGTTAAATAAATCGTCGAAAAATATTTCTCTAGAATCATATAAGCTGATAAAATTACATGGAATTTGGTAAAATTTTATGAATGCACTTGTCAATAAATAATATTGATACCATATAAATGGTGTTTCATCAATCTAAATTGCCGCCCACAGAAAAAATCACAGTGTGTGGTTGTTTTTAATTCACGGTCATTGAAATTATGTAATAAAATCATTGTGGTTAAAGATTCGCGCGCTTTTTTTTTGATGTATTTGAGGCGTACAAAACAATCATTTGCAGAGGCAACAAATAAAAAATAATTTTATTAACATCTTATGTTCTGTAAATTGAGGTCACCACACTAACTGTATCGATTTAAAATAATGTCACCGCCGAGCAGTAACTATTTACTTTAAGACTGAGTTTCGAGTGCCTCAATCAAATCTAAGTATCCACTTCAAAAAGTTTATTTTTTAAACACCGCTTCCAAGAAACCCTACAAATAAACTTCGCGATAATTTTAATACAAAACAATCACAATGACCAAGCACAAATTTTGGAGGAATAGAAGCACAAACAAAAACAAAACGATTTTGAAAGAATTAAGATTCGTCTTAAAGTACACGTAAATATATTGTTGTTTGTTCTTAAATATTCTGCTATAGATTGGCCTTGATTCTGAATAAAAATTTATAAGAAACTTTTACTATTGTTAACTAATTCCGCGCAGCATCATTGTGACTCAAACTCAAAATAATGATTGCACATAAGAAACTATGCCAAAACAGTTATATTAACCTGTTCTATGGAATTTTGTTCTTGTTCGATTTCACTTTGGAAATATTCTTTATAAAAATTATTCTACGTTCCGAGATTTATAAGATGTGAATCGATTTTGTTATTAATCTTTATGAGGCGTATTAATACTTCTTTAGAAACAAAACTTTATATTTATGTAAATCGCCAACATTATTGTATCACGCGTATCTTTTATTTATGTGACCGCAACCGAATATATTATAGACACGTGACTTTCTTTATTCTTTATAAATTGTTCGTTTAGTCTTCGACCGCTCAATCTCGAATATCAAATGATGATTTCAAAAAGCGAAAAAATGTGTAGAATTTTTTATTTTTTTTTTTTAAGTATTTATAGTTTTGCGAAATAAAAAATTAAAATCTGGTTTGTCTTCTTCAAGAAGAAGGCTTTTGAAAAAAAAAATACTTAAAACCAAAGGTTCATTGTACCGCATCTTCTGTTATTTATACTCGGTATTGATAATAATTACCATTAGGTATTAACTATGATCAAATACCCTATGATATAGTCGTTTATATATATATATATATATATACAGTGATGCAATTTATTATTCGTACACGATCAAATATTTTTATTCTTTTAATTAGTTAAAAACACTTAAGTTTTGTGTAATCAATTTTTTATTAATACGTTACTGTGTACAGACAGGTACATGCCAATAAATTAATAAACTAAAAAAATTGATCATAAAAGAACTTAAGTGCTTTTAATTTATTAAAAGAATAAAAATGTTTGATGGTGTACGAATGCATATATATATATATATATATATATATATATAATTTTTAATGCTACCTAGCTATACACAAAAACGGTTCTCAGTAGTGTTCAGGATTGCAGTTGTAATAAAAAAAATGTAGCTAATCTCATTTGATTGGTTTTTCCAGTTACTTGAAATGTTTAGCAACTTATGTTATCGAATTCTTTTACGTTTTATGATATATTATAAATTGTAGCTGCATTTATTGATGTTTTGATCTGATTCGGATTAAATCATGTTTCATGAAACGACAACGAAATGCAAAAGTTTGTTGCTTTCAATGTAAACGTTGATCTGATCCGTATTACTAAGCGTCAAGAAATGCGGATTCTATATTGTGGCACAAAATTTGTTACTAAACACATTGCATCGTGCGATAGTAGCCACATTTAGAATTTGGAAATTAAAAAACGAGGAATGTCAGATTTTACAAATTCGCAGATATTATTTTATATGCTAGTGTGCCACCCTGTCAAATTAAATTCCAATTGGAAAATGAAGATTCCTATTGAAATATTTAGTACGTAAAAATTTAATTTCTCTACAAGGTCTAGCTGTTTATAAGAGGAGGTACACATTTCTTCCCAAACCTAGAAGCGCTGTTTATGGTGGAGTGGCATTATTATATCGTAAAATTGTGACCTTCCACCCCGTCAAATTTTTCTTGGGCCCCTAAAAATGCTTCTTTTACCTATGAACAAGTAAAGCTTTTATTTCACATACAAATTTGCTTTACGTCGTTTTTTAATTAAAAAATTATTTCTTCCTATTATCTAGCCTCCAGCCCCGCATTGCTTAAAATTATCTGATTTCGAGAGGAGGATTTAAGAAATTGCGCAAATTTCAATGTTTACAAGTTCATATTTAGACCCTGCAGACTGTTAGTGCCCGAAAAAAATCTCAACTAATGCAGTGGAAGATAGTAGTTTCTTTACCGGTAAAATCTTTTACCATTTATCGGTAAACTTTGCAATTTTCCCATTTACCTGAAGTTTTCACCAGTAATTAAAATTAATCAAAATGTTGCTTAGATTCGTTATAGAATAGAGAAATATACAAGTAATGTGATGCTCAAACTTGACCCGAAACAAATAATCACATCGATTCAATGAAATCTTCTATTCTTCTTGAAAAATCTTCTTCAATCAAATAGAAGAAATCAAAAATGGAAGATTCTCTTATTTTGCTATTCAGTGTAGCAGTGGGATTCTAATCTTCTATTTTTATTAAGGAAAGTTCGAAATCGAATTTTTTCTTCTATTTGATGTAAAGGTCAAAAATTGTTATTACCAAAAAGCAACAGCTGTGAATTTGTGATAAATATTTTTAGCAATAGAGCTTATTGTGAATACATTTATTTTAATGAAATTTTAATTATTTATTACAAATTTTATAAAGTACTCGAATTTGATACCCTAAATTGCGCCATTGATTTCTATTAATGGAGGGTATCAATTTTCGATGTTTCATTTGAAAATTCCTCGTTTGCGAATTCTAAGCCATCGAATTCAATTAATTCTTCAGCATCTATTGCTGTATCATACAAAAACTTGTTGTGTAATGCAAATATAGCATATATGATTTGGGCTGCTTTCTTAGGGGAATAATGCAGAACCCGATGGCGTAACAAACATCGAAATCTACCTTTCAATACCCCAAACAAGCTTGATAGCTCCCTTGCCCATAAAAATTCAAAGTAGCTAGCACCTAAAAAATAAGACTCACATATGTACCTTCTATTTGCATTTTAAAATAATTCATACAAACTTGTAATTTAAATGGTATTGAGTGGAAGCGAGATTTTGCTGCTAACTCAGATATCAATGTCACAATATTTCCCTTTTGCAAACGAAAATATTTGTGGAATACACTATCAGGAAGCTCAAAAGGATCCCCGTTCATCGGGATGTTCTTCAGTCTCATTTTTACTTTTTGTCACAAAAAATATATTTAATTAAATTTTTTTAAACAATAAATAAATTTCCTTACGTAGCAATGCGCTTTTGGCGGTTTCTTTCCCTTTGCATTAAATAAAAATCCATTTTTTAAATTAATTTTTTGATTTAATCAGAAAAGACGGAAATGAAAACACAATCATATAAGAACACAACCTGCTTTTGATAAAAATCGAATAAAAAATATTTCTTCTTATCATAAAAGTCGCATTTGTATGTCTTCTATTTTTAGTAAAAGTCTTCTAAGCGAAAAAATCAAACAATTTGCTTTTTTTAAATGTAGAATAGTAATTCTTCTATTTTTTCCTTCTATTTTGACATTTAATAATTTTCATACAAAAATATAGAAGAATAGAAGATATTGAGAATAGAAGATGTACTTGAATCGACATGATTATCAATAATTTCGACATAATCTCAAAAATGTCGAATATTCAAAGTATCTTGTATATTCTAGAAAGTTCTCGAACGTCAAATTATCCGGATATGTAAAACCGAAGGAAATCACTGCCATGTGAAAAGTAAATAACCTGAACATTCTTTCATAATTTCGAATACCTAGGAAAACGATGAAATATCGAAATTTTGGCATAATCTCGAGAAATCTACATATCATGTTTTTTATGTATGAAGCTCAGAACATTACCATACAAAATTCGAATAAATTCGAAAATCTCAAATAATAATAAAATTGTCGAAAAACTTAAAACCAAAGCCACGGAATAATCTCGATTACCCCAGAAAAATTCGAATAATCTCAATAATAAGAGAAAGTCTGGATATTAATGACTAATTTCGGTAAGCCTGTTAATAAACCGAAGAACATTTCGAAAAATTCCGAAAATTAGTGAAATTAGCGAATTATTTGTCAAGTAACTTAATGTCACTAATCCTAAAGCGAAATGCTACTAAGCAAGATAAGACTAAGCTCAGCCAAACGTAGTAGTAGTATCGGATAACCATATTATTGGAATAAGCTCTAAGATTTTCGAGTAACATCGAACAATCAAATACATTCGACAATCTCATACATACTCGAATAATCTCGAAAATCTCGAATAATGCTAAACTCCAAAACTCTCGAGAAATTTTAAAAAGTGATCAAAAGATGAAATCCGAGAAAGGGCGATATGAAATGGGAAGCGACGAGAATTTTCAAAATCAGGATAATCTCAACGAGAACAAACAAAAAAACATCATCCGGTTTACAGTTAGTTCAATTTGTAATTACCGTTTACCGGTAATCAAAAAGAGGCGGTAAATGAGATACTATAAGCCGAACGAACTCTAATTCATTATAGAGACTGACTATAGTTTGGCTAATATCAAGCAATGCCGCTTCTAATAAGCGAAATTGTTTTCAATCGTGGTTAGATATTTTCCTAAGAAGAAAGTTCCAACAATTTATTTCTTCTTGATTTTTAAGTACATCACAATGATTCTTCGCTAACTGCTGAGCAGCAATTAGCCCTCTTCATCGTTTTTCAAATTATATTCAACATTTACATATATTTTCAACATTTAATTTGATTTGTAAAAGGTTTAACTTGAATTAGAAAAGGGGTAAATTTGGAGTGTAAAATGTATATAACAAATAAATAAATCCAGCAAACACTAAAAGCGTTATCATTTGATGTCGAAAGCATTAATCTTAAATGAGTTTAGTCAATTTTCTTCTAAATCTAAATATCTGTCAAAACCTAGAGGCATTTTTATTTCTAAGGAGTTTCATTACTTGTAGTTACTCAGACAATAACATTCAGCAACCTTGAAGAAATTATTATGCCTGTCTTAAGAAAACATCCAACACTGCCAGAAACCACCATTTTGTTAATTTGAAAATGTGGTCTAATTTAAGCTTAATCTAATATGCGCACGCTTGATCAATATCGTGGGCCCCCCCCCCCGTTTAAAGTTATGGAACCAGTAGCCGCCTTAACAATTAATTTGAAAAAAAATCTGATACTAGTAAGTGTTTACTAGTAACCCAAGATGACAAGAAAAAGCCATGAGTGATTTTAAGAAACTGTTTCAGTGGCTGAGAGGCAAAAGTGGCTTGACTTCGACTTGATTAGAATGGCGAATGTGGGCGGAACGGCCAGTGCACTAGATCTGTCAATGAAATCTATTGAATTATCGGCCGGTCAGTTGGAATTTAAAAGAATTTATTTAAATTAAATCTTTAAATCCAAATGAATGTTACCTTAGAGGGTGACCGGTTGGGATACCGTGAAATACAAGTTACTTCCTTTACCTTATGAAACAACATTATTTCTTTCCAATTTCCGGTTTTCGGATACAAAAGTTTCATAATTGTTCGAATAAACTTTTAGAATAGAATCCGTTAAAGCGTCGTTATGTACCTTCAATTCGTACACCTATCTCTTTAGTTATAAAGCGCACAGTCTGTTTGTACGATATAATCTTTAAAACTGCGAAACCGATTTTGACGAGGCTTTCATCAATGGACAGTGTTTCATCTCAGGAAGGTTTTAAGCTACAGCATCTTAAAATCGGTTGAGTAGTTTCAGAGATTTCAGAGAAAAAAACTAAGGCCACTTCTTTCTGTTATTTTTTTTTTTTTTTTTTTGTGGAACATGCCTAACAATTTAAATTGCCATTGATAATTCCCAAAGAAAATGAATTCAAAATAAGGTCGGTACTGACAGAAGACCAGTAGATGGCCATCCGCATCGTTTCATTGTTATCGTTGGCCGAAAACAAAAACTCGTACCCAATACTTATATAGATTCGATTATCGTAAATATTTGTCGCCAGAATATTTAATCAATCAGAAATATTTTTTTGTATCTCATATGTTTGCTCCAAAATATTATTTGTGATCAAAAGTTTAGTAGATTTACGTTAGTTTAACAACCAATCCGAGGAATTCCTTATTTTGGAAATGAGCGTCCTCAAAGAAACGGGGAAGAAGAGCGGTGTACTCCATATTGCAATAGTCATTCTAAGGTCACATTCGAGTAGTTTTAATAATTTCGCGTTGGCACAAATTAGCTGAAAATAGAATTTCACTAGTTCGAGTAGATTTCGATAAATCAAAAGGTTTTACTACCCAAGTGTGAAAGTTTAATGTTGAAAAATTTTTGGCTTTAAAAAGTTGAGCCTTGCTCAAGAATAAATTGAGCCGTAGGTTTATATCGTTAATGCACCAAGGCCCCAATATATGTATGTAGATTTTGAACCACAGTAAATTAAATATTACAGGGAGTTGAAAGGATGGTTGGATGGATGTAACTGCGAAATTCAATTTTATATAAATGTAGTAAATATTTTCAGAGGCTTATCGCATGGGTTTACGTAAGTAAAATGACCGATGCTGATTAGGGTTAACATTCTGCTATGAATTCGCGCAGGCTCACTTTTGTTTTCTGTTCTAAATGAGATTGTTTTCACAAGATTATTTTTTTTAGATGATTTTAAAATTTTGAACATTGCTTTAATTTTTAAATAGTAATTTAGTGTAAACAAAATTGTTCATAATTTTTCAAAATTTTGTTCTCTAGCAGCATATAAATCAATAACAAACGAGATTTTCGAAATTAAACGATTAAAGTAAAGTTGATTGACTTTAAGTTATGTGGTTTTAGCGCTACTAGAAAGTTCAGAAAATTTGGATTTTCACTTACTTGAAAATGTTTTTGCGGTATAGGTACAACCTAGTTAATTTGACATCCTTCTCTTCAAAAACGAGCGGAAAGCGATCGTCAGTGCTACTAGAACAGCAAATAACTTTAATGTTGCGATTGACGTGTCCAACTGTCAAAAAAAACTTAAATCACCAAGTTACGTTTTTCCATAATACAGCTGCTGGTCGTTTTATTTAGTCACTTGCTGTTGGGCAATGAAATAATCTCATCCGAGAAACGAAATTAGGTAAAGCCTCACTAGCTCACTTTCCGAACCATTTCTCGGGAAGTTGGTTACCTTTTCCGGCCTTCGTTGTTGCGTTTCTCGATATTGTCAATGTTGTTATAACGCTCCGTGATACGATATGCAAAACATTTTGTTCGTGTTAAGATGTGTCAGCTGATAACAATACCAAGTACCAAACTTCTGGACAAATATAGAGAAATTACATAAAAGAAATTAATTAATTGGCTTATAACTTTTTATGTATTAGATTTATAATGAAATTCTTTCGATGATTTGTCAAAAAATTCTTAATAAATAAAAGAGCAACAACAGTTGGCCCCTCGCACCCTATAATTATGCAATTTGAAGAGAACTGGATTAATTTAAATAGTCTATAGCTTGAACCTTGAGTCTCCTCATTTTTAATTCCTTTATAGCTGTATGAAACTGCGATCGGTTTAAGAGGTGTATCATAACTGAAATATAATTTTGAATTAATTTTGGAACCTCTGACTTTCGTTCAAGAAAAAGCATCTATGTTTTGTGATTTAAAACTAGAATTATTTTAATTAAGTGTTTTGCTTGTTTAATTAACCTAAATTCTTATCCTAATTGGCCTTCGGACTTAAGAATTTTTTATAAATTTGGGCCGCAAAATATTTTCGCCAAAAATTCCTGCATAAGTCTGAATTCTTTTTAAATGGAAAGTTCACTAAATTACAGCAACTACTTTGGTTTCCACAACTAACAAATTTACTAAAAATCTTTATAAAAAAAACCTTATACGACTTGTTTAGTAATATTTTATTTATTTTATTTCCAGATGACGGAGCTACAATTAAAAATGGCTATCCCATCGCCATCACCAGCCCACAGTTTAGGTACTCGCCTAAATGATTTACTACTAAATGAAAAGTATACAGATTGCTCGTTTAACATCGACAACAATATAATCAAATGTCACAAACTAATTTTATCATCAGCCAGCCCTGTCTTTGAGGCTATGTTCTATGGACCATTGGCTGAAAAATCAATGATTGATATTCCTGACATTAACTATGATGTCTTTAGCATAATGTTAAATTTTATTTATACAGATAATTTAATTATAGAAACTACTACTACTAGTAGTAGTAACGGTAGTAATAGTGATAAGGAAAATAGTAATAATAATAATATTGACTATGATATACTAATTGAGTTGTATTACTGTTCGGAGAAATATTTAATTAACGACTTAATGTTAAAATTGTTGAATTTAATCCAAAAATCGTTACGCTACACAAACATATTGCAAGCGTTAGACTTGGCGGTGCAGCTTAATTTAAAATCGATCATAAATATTTGTATGAATTTCCTAAACGATTGCTGCCTCAATAATAATAATTTTTTACAAATTCTAAACAATAAAAACACGGTGATTAATACAAACAATAATATATCGAAAAATTGTTTAAATTTAATACTAAATGATAAGTATATCATGAATAGTAGTAATAGTAACATTAATTACAGTACAAATGATAAAAATTTAAACTTAATTCTGTTAATTAAAAAATGGTATTTGAATGAATGTAATTTTTTGAATTTAGACTACAGTGATAATAAAAATTTACAAGCAATTTTTAAAGATATCAACATTAGTGATGACATCCTCAATGATATTGTTAATTTAAATAAACTGAATTTAAAAGAGTTGTCGTTTATATTAAATAACAACAATAATAATTGTAGCGGTAATAATAATAATAAACTTTCGTGGATCACGTGTCAACGTACTTATTACAAAGCCGTGAAACCATTTATTATAAACTATGATAATTTAGGATTTAATACAAATATTACGTGCGACCGTTATATTATTATAAAATCATTATCGATCAATAGTAAAATGATTCCGATCATACCATATCTCCAGGAGAAATACACTGAAAATTTGTATATACAAATTATATCGGCGAATGATAATGAGACTTTAGTATACGATCAAAAATCGATAATCTTAAATGTTGAATACAACTCAAATGTTAATATAGCTTTCGATCGATCGATTATTTTGGCTCCTGATTCTCTGTACAAAATTAAAATTATATGGGATCATGCGTCGATTGGTAGCGAATATCCGCGTAATATATTCTCACCGAGTGAAAATCGTAACTTTTGTAAGCTAGACTTTGATAGTAATTTTGAAGGTAGTATTTTGAATGGTATTAAGTATGCTATACTAAGTTAATTTTAGCGGAAATTCGTTTTTAAGTAAAACTCGATATAATTTTGATGTAAAATTATTATTTTGTTTTGTTGAAGATTAACTATATCATTTTTTTTAAATAATAGAATAAAAATTAAATGAAACATAAAAATGTAGTTTTAATTATTAATCAATCAAATTACTTCACGAAATCAATTTTATCAAATCTTGTCATAATTTGATATTATACAAAAATATTGGAGAACTTCGAAACATTAAAAGCTAGCCTGTAGCTTATCGCAGTTAAAACTAGCCACCGGCGCTCGGATATTTATCTTACAAAAGTCAGAATT
The DNA here is from genome assembly GCA_958295665.1 of Tipula vernalis. NCBI lineage: Eukaryota > Metazoa > Arthropoda > Insecta > Diptera > Tipulidae > Tipula > Tipula vernalis. The sequence goes on from OY282559.1 coordinate 320,850,512, forward strand.
ATCTAATTTCTCGTCGGTGTCAAATGCAAAAATCTGGAAGAAGATATTTCCCTTGGAACAGAGCTGTATCATGGAAAACCAAAAGTCACAAGGCACAGCGTGATTAAATGGGGGAGATTGAAATTCTACAATACCACTAAATCCTCATAGTTATTTGACGCTATTTCCGTTACAGTAAAACAAATTCTTTTCAGAGGAACCGGTTTCTGCTAACAATCAAAATCTGGTAAAACATATTCGTTAATTTCACATACTAACTAACCTAGAGCAAAATGCACATAATATTCGAAATTTTGCCAGAACCATTATCCAAGAATTTATGAGAGCTAAAAAATCAACGATTTGTCACTGTATCATGCTCAACTTGAGCTAAATAGCGAATACGAAAAATTAATTTTTGCATATAGCGACGATATGGTCGGTTTAATATATTATTCCAACTTGATGATTTCTTCACTCACTTTTTCTCTGATAAAATGGTGATGTACATCTGTACGCTTGTTCTTTATTGCTGCTCATGATAATAAGAGTTTCCTCATTTTGTTTGAAGACTTCATTCAACAACCCTCCCGAGTGGCACTAGACATGGCCATATACCAGCGTTTTAAAACTCGCTCTGTAAAATTACCTTTCTACCGATCGAATAATAATTTTTACAACTGATCGACTTGAATAGTGAGTAGAAAACAAAACATATTCTGATGATTATTCATTTTGCTTCGAACAAAGAAGAAAAGAAAAGTATTCTCTACTCAGTCAATTCAATACTATGAAATATTCTATTCGTTATTCAAACAATGGGGAGAGTGAAACTAAAGAATGGAAGATGGGGCGAGGGGGGGGGAGGGGGAGGTGATATTGATACTTTTGTCAGTAGATATACTACCTTGATCAACAAGTTCCCGGAATAACCACCGTGTGGCGCTCCCATCGTTCCGATTTGAGTTCTGTTTTTTTTTTGTTAAGTTGGTACATCTGTTGTTGATATTCCCTCTTAATCTTAGCGTCATAGCTTGACATTTGCAAAAGTTACGTAGTCAAGAGTACATCTTTTTCTGTTGGCGATTATTTACAATTTTAGAAATGATTTGCGAGGCTGAATTCGATCCCACATTCATCAAAAGGATCATTACTGGAGACGAGACGTGGGTTTATGAGTACGACACGCAGTCCAGACATCAGGCAAGTGAATGGCGTTCACGAAAAAAAAAACACGTCGTTTTCAGTCAAAAAAGAAGGCAATGCTCACGGTTTTCATGGATTACAACGGTGTAGTGCATCATGAATTTTTGCCAGAAGGCCAGACCGTAAACAAAGAGTATTATTTGGGCGTTATGAGACGTTTGCGTGAAGCAATTCGCCGAAAGAGACCAGAATTGTGGGCAGAAAACTCGTGGATTTTGCACCATGATAACGCACAGTGCCATCATTATTCGTAATTTTTTGACGAAAAATGCAACAAATACCATCCAACAGCCATCGAATTCACCTGATTTGGCTCCCTGTGACTTCTTTCTGTTCAATCGAGTTAAAAAACCATTACGGGGAACGCGTTTCAGCAGCCGAGAGGAAATAATGGAAAAATCGCCAACACACACAGAGATAGATGCACTCTTGACTAAGTAACTTTTGCAAATGTCAAGCTATGACGCTAACATTTAGAGGGAATATCAACAACAGATGTACCAACTTAACAAAAAGAACAGAACTCAAATCGAAACGATGGGAGCGCCACACGGTGGTTATTCCGGGAACTTGTTGATCAAGGTAGTATTATGAGTGATTCCTCTTTATTTTTCTGAGTTCCAATCCTGAGTTTTCCTTGTACCTTTTAAAGGCTGTCCTGTAAGTCTTACGATAGGTTTCCAGTTCCCTGGACCAATGGACTGGTTTTCGCTTTCCCTTAGGCTTATACCCCTATTATGGTTCTCACCTCACCGACGAGTCGCCATGTCTCGAAAACTCGTGTGAGTTCAATTTTTGTATTATGCGAAATATTAATTCAAATATTTTGCCTGTAAAAAAATTATAGTGGTTTTTATTTCTATTATTACAACAAACAAAATCACCGTTATTGAAATGGAAATTAAATCGAGCTATTAAGGCCCTAAGATTTGCTTTGAGATAAGAAGAAAACCATCGCGTAAAGAACTATTTAAGTGATCTCTCGGCAACCGAGAGGACAGATTATTCTTTGTGGAAGGCAACAAAAGATTTAAAAAGGCCAACAAATTCGAATCCACCGATTAGACTACCAACTGGAAATAGGGCGAGAAGTGATGAAGAAAAAGCCAATGCTTTTGCTGCTCATCTAGCAACAGTATTCGTCCCATACGTAGAAGATAATTATTTCGTGCTACCCCAGACAACGGATGATGGTTTATCCTACAAACCTATAAAGTATAACTGGAAGAAAGTTAAGAATACAATTAAAACTTGCATAAGCCCGAAAAAGGCACCAGGACATGATCTCTTTACTGGAAAAATGATAAGGGAATTGCCAGATAAATGCATAAAACTAATAACATTTGTATTCAACGCGATCATGCGAACCAGTTATATTCCTCAAAAATGGAAGATATCTTTGATCACAATGATACATAAGCCAGGGAAAAATGAAACGCAAATCTCATCATATCGTCCAATAAGCATGCTGCCCACATTCTCAAAGCTATTTGAAAAAATGTTATTAATGAAATTGAAACCAATATTAGAAGAACGGCGGGTTATTCCAGTTCATCAATTTGGGTTCCGAAACCAATACGGTACTATGTATAGAGCAAGTGCACAGAATTGTAAATGCAATCAAAATTACCTTCGAGGAAAAGAAATATTGTTCTGCTGCCTTTTTGGATATCGCACAAGCTTTTGATAAAGTTTGGCACGATGGACTAATTTACAAAATTAAAGAGCTTCTACCGAAGAAATTTCACTCAATTTTGGGAAACTATCTTCTTCAAAGGCAATACATGGTCAAACAAAACAGCGCAACTACTTGCTTAAATGATATTAATGCAGGTATCCGGCAAGGCAGCGTTCTAGTATTAATATCAACATTTGCCGATGACACGGCCATCCTGGTGTCTCACACTAATCCTAAAATTGCCTCAAAGGAATTACAGAATCATTTAAACAAAGTCGCGGACTGGCTGAAGGCATGACGAATAAAAGTGAACGAAAAAAAATCAACTCATGTCACATTCACGCTGAACAAACACACCTGCCCAGCACTGAAATTAAACGATAAAAGTATTCCTCAACAAACGAAGGTAAAATACTTAGGTTTGCACCTGGATAGAAGATTAACGTGGAAAAATCATATTGAAACAAAGCGCAATCAAATAAAAATTACACTTTCCAAAATGTATTGGCTGATGGGAATAAAATCTCAGTTGTCATTAGCCAATAAAGTTCTACTTTACAAAACGATAATCAAACCCATATGGACATATGGTATTCAGTTATAGGGGTCCACCAGCGCTTCAAACAGAGAACTCCTGCAACGAGCCCAAGCGAAAATACTTCGCAGTATTACCAATGCTCCTTGGTACATTCGAAATAGTAATATACATGACGACCTTGCGATTAAAACCGTTAAAGAAACAATTAAAGAATTCAGTTCGAAATATTATTCAAAACTAGAAGCACATCCCAACGAATTGGCCAGGAAAATACTAAAACAGCCGCGATTTAGGCGACTGAGAAGAACAGATCCACTCGGACTGATGGACATGTGAACCTGTAAATTTACTAAATGATTATGTTATACTTATAAGTATAATCTAAATTAATTAAATTGTGAGCACTAACAATAGGTATTAACATTGGTTAAGACTTAAAATATGTAATCATTTTTAGCTTATGATTTGATTACTTCTTGTGAGTTTCTTATGTAGAAAGATTCAAGAATAAAGTCATTGGCAACATTTAAAAAAAAAAAAAAAAATCTATTATTTCTTTATTCTTTACAAAAAATCGCACTAGGTAGCCCCCTAAATATATTGGGCGAGCAATTTTGGCATTACTCTCATTCACTTTATACTCATGGCAAGAACCATAATACTAAAATTTGATTTAGGTGACTTGAAGTCGCTTCAAGTGACCCAGGTGAGAACCATAATAGGGGCATTATAAAATGGGCAAGCAGTACCGGTTGCGTGCGCTACTGACGCTATTCACCATGTCCCCCAGTTCCCTTACATTCGCCGGGTTCTCCGTGGCCCTCGACGGCAAAAATCCCTACCTTAATTGTCCATTTTTGCTCGAGTTTGTCCTAGGGTTCCTAAAGGCTTTCCGAGTAGCAGGGTGAACATCGAGGCTATAAGTTAAATATCGATGATCAGAAAAGAAATGTTCCTTATCCAAAGATCTGATCTTCCCAGACTTACAAGAGGATATAATTTGTTACTCCCCGTAGTTTGGGATTCACCGGAGTCATCCGTCTCGCAACCCTCCGTAGGGACCTTGTCAGCGCCCTCCCGCCTGGATAGGCTGCCAACATTCTCCTCTTCCGGTTGACCAACTCCTTCGCTCATGGCTCTCCTCGTCATCCAAGTGAATCAGCCTTAAGCCGAAGTTACTGAACTGGCTAACCTTAACCTCTCCCACTAAACTGCTGCTAGGGACTCCTTCCAATTATTGGTTGGAATAACAGGATTACTGGCCTGAATGACCTTCAAAACCTCATCAACAGTAGCTGGTTTAGATAACAGCCAGACTCATGCCCTTGGTCTTGGTTACCGCTTTTTTTTATACAGATCCACCGATCTCACCATCATTTAAACAACAAACATATTTCGATATATTTTTATTCTTTTTTTTTATGTAGATAATTATACTTTTTAATTAATGTTATATAACACAATAATTAAAACTATTTTGTATTTGTCATTTTGTTTTCATATCATTTTTAGTGAACAAAAATTGTTTAGCTAGAATATAATTTTTAATATAATTTAATAAAGGAAGTAATTAAAATTAATGGAACGTTTTCTTGTTATCATTTTTTCACAATTGTTTGTTTTTTTTTTTAAATATCTTAAGAGTATTTTCTTAAATAAATAATTATTGCCGTATTATCAGGCACAATTTTGATACATAATTATAATCAATCATAATTAGTAATAAATAGAATTTGTTTATATAATAATAATAAATATGCACGTTTAATAAGCAATTATTTATTTGGAAAAGATTTTTAGGAAAAAGCCGAAATAATTCGTGTTTTAATATGAATGAAAGATAGCGTTGGACAAAATTAACGCAAGGATTGGTTCTTGCCCCCATTCTTCGTTAATTAAACAATATTTTTATAATATTTTAATAAGAAGATTTGGTTCATCGTTCAATTAAAAAAAAAACAAGCAAATTAGGAACAATGTATCGAATTTCGAAACGACAAAACTAAAGCACAATAATAATTACAAAATGGGATTTTGCTTCAATTGACAGATGTCTAGGTAGGTGATAAATACTTTGAAATTAATGTTTCGTCAAGTATTTCATTTTTAAGTTGAAGGTTTTAATGTTATTTCGCTTTTTGCTATACACTGGAGACATAAATGAGCTATTGCTCAAAATAGAATGTGTAAGTATGAGCTGGATATTGTTTGATAAACAATTTAAGAGGTTTTATGCCTGATCGAAACAACTTTCTCAGTATACTTTTTTGTTCCGATTACTTTGCTTCGAAATGGGCTTTTCTTTTAATATTAAATTAGCGGCCTCATGCGGTTTACGAAATTCTTATTCGAATGATTGACGAATGTTCAACCAATATTGGAAGGCTTTTATTAATTGCGTAAAAGCCTCGAATATGTGCAACAGTTTTGAAAATAATGGGTATTTCACAAAATATTAAGTATCAAACAACTTTTAATCCTAAATATCCCCTTTATAAATTATTGTGCTTTATTTTTGTAGCGTCAAAATTCGACACATTGAATAAAACTGATGTTTGTAATTTTTAAATCTTTTCAAAAGTAAAGTAATAAATTCATTTTCTTATTTTATTTAACGAAGTAAGCACAAGGAGGATTCCGTGCTTTAGTTTTGTCCGACACCTGTATATAATATTTTCCAGATGTAAAGTATTGTAGTTTTATGCCGCACCCTTAAAAACAGTCGTCTGTAACTTGAATTAATTTTTCATCATCTTTTTTCAAAAATTACTAAAAAAATTATCGCCGTTAAGTTCTTCTGTTGCGAAATTATAATAAGAGTTACTGACGACAATTTTTGAGGATGCGGCATTGAGGACGATTTTTTATTGAAAATACATAATTTCGACGAAACAAAGATCTGTTTTATTTAGTTTTTGCTAAATATTTGAGTTTGACTAGATTTTTTCTTTAATTTAAATATAAAAAAATAAAAAAAATAATAGCGTATCTTAAAGTAGTATATATGTATTGTTATATAATTGCGTCTGTTAATCTGAATATCTCCATATGTATACGTATATATGTATATGTATGTATATAAATAGTAAAAGTCAAACAGGTACAACCGATTTTTTTATACATATACTAATTAGGTAATTAGTTTTTTTAATAATAAAACATAATTAGATAATGGCGTTGGTTTTTATTAATTGAATTGCGGTAATTTAGTTATTTCAGATATGCCTAATATTTTTTTGTTTTTTTCTAGTTTAATGTTTTAAATTGACTTTTTATTTTAATTATTGTACCAGCAAAATTTGCGAAACGATGAAATAAATCGCTTACACTATAATAAATATTGCATCAATAACAAATAAAGTTTTTCATAACAATTTTTTTTTTTTTTTTTTTTGATTAAATTTTACATAATTTTGGTGTTGGTTTACTCTTGAAGTATTTCAAGGAATGCTCTTGGCACCAGTCCCTTTATTAATCCCTGTTTTCCATGCATGTAATCACTGTTAGGCGGGTTGCATTCCCAGATGAAAATCACCTGGAAAATATTTGAAATAGGAATTTATTAATTATGAAATATTATTAATTAGAATGGAAATAAATTAAAACCAATTTTATTGTACCAATAAATAAGGTGGACGATGTAAACATTGACCCACCTAAATGCTGAAAAAATAAAGCATTGTAGAAATAATTGTCAAGCTCAAATTCATTTTGTAATACAAACCTGCCTTGGGAAAACGAAGGCGTCTAAGGAAGTGTAAACAAAAAATAAACTTAATCTTCATAGGTCATTTCAAGGTCATCAAAAAGTATTTATTAAAATTTTTTTCTCTTCAAAAACAAATTCTTGCAACAAATGTTTATTTATACAATGCTTAATTTTCGGTGGTATTTCGGCAATTCTGAAACTCATTATTTTCAAAGCTTATAAATTAATTAAAGAAAATCGCAAATAAAATCGAGAAACAAATTAAAAATATTGATTGGATTTCAGATATCAAATTATAAAATCTGAATATGATTGGCTTCACAAATTTCAAGGATTTATAAATATTTCTAAAAGTGTGTTTCTTATAGAGTAATGGAATTTTGAAAAGAATTTAGAAATTACAGTCTGAGGCAACTCTTTGGGAACGATTACCTTCTCTAATAAAATGTTCCCTACTCTGAAAAAATGCTATCCCAGGGTTTCTGAAAGTAAAGTCGTGACTAACGTCGTAACTATACAGAAAGATATCGAAAAAATCCAAAAATCAGAAAGCGATTGTAACGATTTCATACAGTTAACAGGTTTTGTACCTATTTGGATCACACAAATTTGTACCAGTTCTTTTCCTTATAAAACAAAATCTCCACTCAATTAGTCCGTTGCATTTTAAGCTTTTGGGTTTCTTAAACAACCACACATACATAGAAGAAGTCGTGTTGCACAAAAAACATCCAATCTCTAATAAATTACATTTCCTCTCTTTCTTCTTGGATTCCGGAAAAATACATATATTCCGACATTTTACTGGACGGGTAGGCAATCGCAAGCAAAAAACTGATGCCAATGTCATGTAATAGTAGATTACATACCGAGGCGGAAAGTATTCCATTCCTGTCGAGAGAACTTTAGTTTACTGAGAGGCGTAGCCTCAAGATGAACTACATAGTTTTCGAGGCGGGAATGGTACTTTTCGCCTAGGTTTGTATACTATTTTATTCACAATCAAAGGCATTTAATAAAACAAGCAACACTATAACATAAATAAAAAACAACCTATCTCTATAATATTATCGTTTATTTTGGCAAAATATTATCAAAAAATTATTTTGGCAAAATATTAACGGCAAAATCGGTAATAGCGCCCCCACGGGGTAGTAATGCTTTCATTACTGACCGATTACGTCTCATTACTAACCACTTCTTTACTATTACTTATCGCTTGAAGTGTATCCATATAAATCGCTCACTTTCTAACCTTAAGAGGTTGGAAACGTTTTATGTTTGTATGGAAAACAAATCATTAATTTTGAAATATTCGGGAAAATGGAGTTTTTCATTATAACTTTAAAATTAAATCACCCTTCTCCAGAATATTTTAAAATTCTTATAACTTTGTAGTGAAAGTGAAAAAGGATCCTAGGATTTTATTTCGCTTTATAAAAATGAAAAAAATGAACGAAAAACATTTCGGGGGGAAGTTTTGCAAACTGATTCCTAATTTTAATGCTTAAGTCATGCAGAGCTCTAGTTTCCATAATCAAAGAACAATCATCACAACCTATCAATAATAAAAGGCTTTTTGGTTGCTATTTTTCATATTTTAACTGAATATAAAATTGGTAAACTTTACGATAAGTCTGGCTTCGATAACATGGCCAATAGAATATTTTTGTGCATCAACATTTCCCTCGACTATCTAGAAAAAGGAAAACAATCACTAGCGAGTATTATACGTAGTACGTTATTGGACACAAAATTAACGATGCAATCAAGGAAAAACGAACACATTTGGCAAGGAAAGAGCTCATAAGTCATCAATGGCGATGGTAAAATTATATCACTTACGCTTCGCATTGCTTCTCCATCTATCTTATTTTTCATGTTTGGTACCTAACGACTATTTTCTATTTCAGAATTTAAAAAATGGCTGCAGGGAAATAGATTTGCGTCGAATGACGAAATAATTAGCTCAAATAAACGCATATTTTGAAGTGTTAGAGGAATCGCTTTACAAGACAGGTATTTAAATGTTGAAAAATTGTTGTATAGAGTTAAAACGAGATTATATTGAATATTAAATAAAAACATCAATGTCAAAAAGTTGCGTTTTATTATCAATAGATCGCGAGTTGGAAACGAAACTTGGAAATTGGAACAACGAAAATTGGAATAATTTTAGTTTTTCGATCATTTCTTAGTGATTCGCATTTCTTCGACGTTTTATGAAAAATAATTAAATCCGTATGAGATTTAAAGTCAAGTTTTTATTATATAATTTGGTACCAACTCTGTCGGACTCAACTCTTAAAATCGTTTAAAAAAAATTAATTTCAACCAATCTAATAGATGCTTTATTTACAATGATTTGAGAAAATGAAATGCCCGAAACAGCTAAAAATTTGATTCCAAACGGAAAAGAACCATCAGATTTTTTTAAACAACCTACCTAGCGATTTCAGAAGAATTCTATTACAAATTTCTTATAGGAATCATTCGTGGTTCCGTGAGAAAAAGTAAAAACCTAAGGTAACAGTTTCGGACTGTGGTTTAAAGTGTAACTTAAGACAAAATTTGAAAATTTATAGAAGCTAAGGTGTGAAAACTAATTCTAATTGTTCTCTGAAAATATTATAATACATGGCCCAGCTTAATAACCCTAATATAAATATGTCACTAAACACTGTATTACGGAGTGTTCCAGGAAATTATTTTTGATGTCCTTGAAATGACTTGTCAAGGTCACCTTAATTGTTTTTAAATAAAGAAACTTTAGTCTGTTTCGCGCCAGACGAGGGCAGGTGCAAAGAAGATGAAGTACTGTCTCTTCCTCCTCTTCGTCCTCGCAACTACGACAGTAGTCATGTGAGAAGACACCAAGTCTACTCGCATGCCTCCCTATGAGACAGTGCCCCGTAATCACTCCAACAACCACACTGATCTGACTTCGCTGAAGTGAGATCAGCTGTTTGGATCTCGCCAAGTTCAACTTTGGCCAGACCTGCCGAGTTATTATGCAAGAAGATACTTGACCATCTGTCATTCGTCAGCTTGCTAGCTTCTTCCTGAAGCAGCAGTTTGCATACCGCAAGAGGCATTTCAATATCCTTGCTGCTTTCTGAGAAGCGGTCCGTTGTACCACGTCGAGCCAGTTCATCGGCGTTTATATTCCCTGTACTTATGAAATGTCTTGGCACCCATAAAATGTGGATGTTGAACTGATCTGCCATCTCGTTAAGAGATGAGAGACAGTTCTGGACTACTTTCGACGTGAGGTGTGATTGAAGCGCTTTAATGGCAGCCTAACTGTCCGTATATAAGCAAATATCACAAACTGATATTACATTATACCTCAACCAGTCTACGACTTTCTTTATGGCAGTTACTTCAGCTTGAAAAATGGTACAGTAGTCGGGGAGACGGAAGGAAAGATTTAACAGAAGTTCCTCGCAGAACACTCCAGCCCCGACTTTCCCGTCCCGTTTTGAACCATCAGTGAAGAAGTTTATAACTCCTGGTTCCAAAACTGCACCCATCATCCAGTCCCCCCTGGATGGGATCCTAATCCGGAACTTTGTGTCAAAAGATAGTGACGAACGGTACAGTCAGTGGCCTTGGGAATTTGTTTGTTGCACAAAATATATGAGTGCCCTGTATTGTTGCAGGTCCACATTAAGATGGATTTCAGCCGTATGGCAGTACAAGCTGCCAACTGTTTCCCCAAGATATCTAGAGGAGTCAAAAATAGCAGTCTCTAGTGCCTGAGTGGATGTGCTTCTCAGTGCACCACTACTGATCCACAGAGAGATTGTCCTCTGAACTTTTATCAACAGCTTTTGGTTGACAGTTTTGTCCAGAGCACGCCACCAGACTATTACCCCATACAAGAGTATGGGTCTGACTACTGCGGTATAAAGCCAATGTAAAATGCGGGGCTCCAGCCCCCATCCTTTCCCAATGGCATTTTTGCAAGAGTATAGCGCTACCGAAGCTTTCTTTACCCTTTCCAGAATATTGGGTTTCCAATATAATTTGCTATCCAAAACGAGACCCAGAAACTTCGCTTTAACTATAAAAGTCAAGCTGAACCCATTTAAAGTGGGAGGATCGATGTGAGGAAGTTTATATTTCCTAGAGAAGAGAACCAATTCGGTTTTGTGTGGGTTCACATTCAACCCAGGGCATTTAGTATAAGATCACGAAGGGTGCCGGGATATTTACCACGGACACCAATAGCAACATCATCCGCATAGGCAACCACCTAGAAGCCACCGTCCTCCAGTCTCAGCAACAGGTCATTTATGACCAAGTTCCAAAGTAGTATTCGAAAGATTTTTCAATGAAAAATACAAGAGAATGAAGAGCAGTCTCTACAGATCTCCCCTTGCAAGAGGAATGTTGAGATTTAGACAGCTTTTCCTACACAATCGTGCCTCTAATATGAGCTTCTATTTGTCTTTCCAGTGTTTTAAAAAGGAAGACAAGCTAATCAGTCTAAGGTCTTTGGGATTGCAGTGTGAGCGTTTTGAGAAATACCTCGTTTGTATTGACTTTTGACTGATACTTTATTTCTTTTTTTTTAATAAATTAGTTTAATAAATTAGTTTGTGGTGAACAACTACTAGGTTAAACGAGGGGGCACTTTCTTGTGGAACATACTGTATAGAAATTCCAACATTTATCGAAAATTTGTATGTGCGCCACAGCCTTTGACTATATAATAAACTAACGATTGAAAAAGTAGGGAAATGCAATGCACGTTCCTCTGTCTGTATGGGCGTATAGTACAACTATCGGAAGTAAAATTAATACCGCTAGCCCCAATCAAAAACATGATGATGCAATCGTTAATTTATTTTTTTAGTTGCATGGTGCAATGCAGTTTTGTTTTTCCTTCCCTGCTTTGATTGTTTTCTAATGAAGAAACAAGAAAACATTTTACACTACACTGTCAGGTGTTCACACCAGATAGTAAATGGAGAGAAATTAGTGATCAATTTCAAAAAGTTTAGAAACAAGAATAGAAAATTTCAATAAAACCAATGGTGACATGTTGCATTCTGCACTTTCATTACAAACTTAAATAATTTAAATTTTTCATAATAAATAGAGCATAATCCAAAGCACTCTCAATAAAAACGAAAACTAAAGGCACTTGCATGAAACTGGACGAAGAAAATTGGTATAGTATTTTTCGGAAAACGGCCAGAAAAATTTACTTCGTCAAGTTTGCCTGTTGCAAAACGAAAAACGCCCTCGCGAGGAGACTTTTCGTTATTTTATTTTAAAAGCATCATGTACCTTTGTTTAATTGGTTCGATTTTTTTTTTTACTAAAGTGTTCACTTTTTATTTCACGACTAAGTTATGCTAACAAAAATTTTCCATCAATGCTTCCAAAAAAAGGTGCGTTCCAATCACTCTACTGATACTAAATCGATGATGCAGATCCTTTTCCATGTGTTATTAAAATTTTCGATCCATTGGGTATCTACCCACAAATACTTGTAATCAATGAAATTAAAATTTTAAAATGATGTCGGTTTTTGTTAATTTGTTGTTGCTTTTGAAAATCTATTCTGTGAGTCGAGCATTGAAACGAAAGACTTTTAAATTCCTCAAAAGCGTCTTACACAACAAGCGAGGGTCTTAGATGTGTTTCATCGTCATCACTAATCACAATCAGATGATAAAAAAAACTCCTTTTTACTTTCCGGTTTGGACGGTCGGTTTTAAGGAAATCAAATTTTATATCTGTCGAAAAACAAATTTTATATCTGTTTCAGATAGAATTAGTACAAAGAAATTTCCAACATAGAATTGCTTACTAATTGAATTACGTATTTAAATTTAGAAGATTGATTCTACCATTTGTTAAAGTATGTCAGGAGCAAAAATTTCGTAACTTCACATCATAGCTGTTTCAATCTTCTTTAATTTAATAAAAATTATTGCGAACTAATTATTCAATTTGTGTAACATGCAAAAATATTATCGAAAAATTTGTCATCCAAAATAGAAAAATAATTTAATAATCAAACGCCAAAATTTATTTGTAAAATGGTTCTTGCCAAAACCACTTTTAAATAACCGTAAATAAAGGAATCTTGTTGGTTTCCTACTGTTCTAAGATTAAGTCGATGACTGACGTGTTCAATTAACAATTTGTAACTTCGTCTTATTAAGTTACAATCCAACGTAATCTTACTAAATAAAGAAAATGTACATATAAATTAACCTTAAGATTAAGAACTGTGACTGCCCTTCTTCAGTGTTGATAAATTCTTAGAAATCATATAAAATTCATTACAAAAAAAAAAAAAAAAAATTGGGTCTATCCGACTCCTCCAAAAGATACTTTTCTCACAAAGTGTCCGTTATAGATCACTAAACCAACCATTTATATTTTACAAATGTTTTCCGTTATTTTGCGAGGGTAGTTAAAAGATATGATTTTTCTTTAATTTGGAGACTCCCTTCCCCAACATCACAATTGGTCACGACAATATAAATCTTCTACTCCCATGCCGCCAACTCACAGACTCACAATTAATGTTAGATTATTTAGAACTGGCACGAGTTCAACTCCCGTTACATATCCCTAGTATACTGTTGAAAATCATTAAGAGTTTAAATTACTCAGTTCAGAGAGCATCCACAATGTTCAAAATTTATTTTCTGAAAATTTGTGCCATTTGTTCAAATCACATTATGTAAGCAATTTGAGAATTGGCTGATATAATTCTTTACTCAATGCTTTAGTCTGAAAGGGGACCGCTATGGGCCATTCGAGAACACAAAATAAAAAAAAAAATAGAAACAATACAATTGTCACGTAGCGTTTCATTTTCTATATCTCCCGGCGCTTTTCCCCTAAACTTGCTCCACCCTAATGGCGTGCTATTATTTTAAAGGCGCCCGTAAATTAAAGCAATTCATAAATAATGTATTTTATTATTAAAGCAATTTATAAATACATAATGTGTCGATCAACATGTCTTTGAAATTTCACTCTAAAATGTCAATAAAACGTAACAGAAGTGCCAATGTCACAGAAATGGGAATGTCTTATTATATTTAAAAGCTTACTAGATATATTATTTGCCACCAGCAAAGTATTGTAGATAAATCTTGTCTTACAGAAACCTAGGGGACAATTTTTGGAATTTGGATGGTGTATTAACCCTAGAAAAATATTTCTTCGAAATGTTCGACATTATTTCGGAAAACAGATCAACAAATTTATAATAATCCTTTTTGTGAAAATGACCCTCACGTAATGCTTCAATCGACTTCAAATTTTGTGAACAGGTCGATTATAGATTGTCATATTTATCATCAACATAAAAAAAAAACGTCGGTCCCGTTGTTGAGAAAATCTGTTGGCGTTTTCTCCTCCACTATAACCCTAGACCCTAGCTATTCTAGACTCAAAAATTAAGATAAACTGCTTATTACTAAGATCTATCTTAGTACAAAATTTCGACTAAAACTATCAATATTTGTGAGAATGAGACGGAAGGACGAACACGACATTTTTTAAATCGATATTTTAGAGTCCTGATAACCTAATTCGTCGAGAAACGTGAAAATTTGGATTTTTTCGTATTACAATACCCCAATATAACTTCGTTATAGTAAGAAAACTAAAAAACGTTGACGAAAGCTTTAGACAAAAATTTATTATTACAAGAATTCCATTCCAATAATTCAGTACAAAGTCATAATCTTTAAGTGGGCGACAAAATCATAATATAATCGCATTTTTTGCTTATTTAAATGTAACAAATCAAAATTATCTTACCTCATTTGCGGTTAAATTTAATTCCGAACCATCTTTGGCATCATACGAGCATAATACTCGTGCACGTTTCATAACATTATTCTCTGGACTTTGTGTATCATCATTTTTATCATCTTCAATTCCAACTGGTTCATATGGTGTCGGGCCCCCCAAACTAATATTACATAGTTTTATAGTTTATAACAAATTTATTTTTGATTTAAATTTTTAAATTTACTTATATTATATAAATAAGATAAGAATCGTTAGTAAGGTCGATAAAAAAGAAATTCAAAACAAAATTTCAGTTTTATTGATGTTTGTTTTTTTTTTGTGGTATTTATAAATATGTATACTCCTACGTAGGTGCTAATTTAGTACTTATTATACTACAGAGTTTCGATAACGGGATTATGGTTAAAATAACGTTTGTTAATCACTAATCAATCGCTAATAAAATTATTACAACAGTTAAACAAAAAATAATTTACAAAAAGGAAAATTTACAATTAAAGCACAGAAACGTTACTAGGGTCAGCATTTTTAGCTAAAGCCAATATTATATCCTCCTCTGTTATCATTTCATTGGATGGTTTGTTTTTCACAGCTGAAGATAATTTTAAAGAGGATGCTAAAGATGAGGAAGAACTATTTGAATTTGAATTAGAAATGGAGGGAGGCCCTTCATCATCATCATCATCATCGTCACCCCCACCATCATCACCGACGTTATCGCCTACACTTTCCGTCATCACATCCTCACTGTTAATTCGTAATCTTGGTTTTGGAGGTAACATGCTTTTTTTGGTAAGAGCAATTTAGTTAAACAGATTTTTTTTTTTTTTATTATTCGAAATAGAGAAAGCATTAGAAAGAATAATAATAGTAAAATGTTAGACATATATATAAACTACAAATTATATATGCGGATAGTATTTGCTTTCGTTCTAACAATTAACATTGAGATTCAAATATCTTAAAGTTAAAAACACTCAATGATTGGTCTCTCACCTGGCTAATTCACGCTGGAGATCGTTCATGATTTTCATACACTGGCTGTAATATCGCACCTGTGACTGAGCGAACGCATGTAAATTACGTAAATGATTTGCTTGATATGTATCCATTCCTTCGAGCAAAAGTTTTGTAATATCAGCCTGTCGATCGTATTTTGATTGAGCAACACGTAAATCACATTCAGCCTAGAAATGAAATATTTAAAAACAAAAATGTATTTAATAAATTTTCTAGACCTCGGCAAGTCGATAGTCGGGAAACACATTATTCAAATCGCATTTTACACTAATTAAATATCTACAGTAATTACGAAGCACAGAAAATTTTTGTGATTCAATCATGTTAGTGTGCAATTTTTACATAATAATACAATATACTACTATACAGAGAGTAAGGCTTCATTATAAAATAGTACCTGCTCAAGAGCAGCCTCCGGGGTAACCCCATCAGTCTACGCGCAGCAATAGAATATATAAAATATAGTTTGTCTTGAGATCTTTCCAATTTTTTTGTGATTTTATTTCAATTTTTTTTAAATTTTTTATTAACGTCTAGTTCTATCATCAAAGGTACGAATACGAGCTTACCGTTTTTTGGCCCAACATACTTCTCGCCTTTTTGACTCGATTTTTACAAACGCCCAAGTCCAACCTGTAATCCGAAATATCAAATTATTAAATTAGTAAAAAAAAAAAAAATCAATCGCACTACGAACCGTTTAGAATGTAAAATCTTTGTTTCATTTGAAATCGCTTTCATTTCACCATCTAAAAATTTTTTCAACGGTTGTATGTAACATTTCTCTGCCGACGTAATAAAATCCCATTCGCACTGTCCCAATTTTTGTTCAGTATTACCAACTTTGATAAGTGCTCGGCCGTAATCACTTTCTGAACCAAATTCTTCACCAGCTTTAATCATATCCATGCCCAAGTAGCCGATATTACTTAAACGATTCGATTTACTGTCCACATCGATTTTTTGGCATATATAGTCCTCGACTCGATTTCCAGGATTTGGTGTTAATACTGCTTCGGTGTCAAGAATTAATTTTGTGGTCCAATTTTTTGTAAGTTTGGCGCGTTCCAGTAAATTTTCATAGTGAGCGTCCAACTCAATTTTTTCTGTTGTTCCAAGCATTTCTTCTGTTGCCTGACAAAACAAGAAAATTATTTGTAGTTATTATTCTTGGTACAATTTGGCTTGTAAAGCATATTTTTAAACGGCAGAAAGAAAAGTTTTTTTGTATTGCAATTTTAAATAGAATTTGAATAAATTATAAGTTAAATGAGGGTTATCGCACGCTAGTTGGAAATAACATGCAATGAAATCTGATTTATGCAGAATCAATAATTTCTAATTGTCGGTCGTTATATTATAGGTAACCTGTAATATGGTGAAACTGAACAGAAATGGCATTTGAATAGACGGTTATTTATATGTACATACATAAGAAACTTTACGCATGTCGATTTCGAATGATACAAACAACTTTCTGGAGGCGAAACCAATTTCAAAATAAAAGCTTCAGAAAAATTTTCAATTTGTAAACGAAAAAAATCTCAAAATCTAAAGCAAAGCAATTCAAAATTTTCCAAAAAATATTTTTTCTAATTAAATTTAATGATTATCGACAAAAAAGATTATTTGGGTTAGTAAACAGCTTAATATTTAGGATACACAATTTTCTTTGTAAATCCGCATTCTCAATTATGGGCGTAATCCGTCATTAAAGCTTCTTTTTATTTTCAAACTGATCCAATTGAAATATCTTAAAACAACATCTTAACATAAGAGTCTGAATAAATTAAATTTCTGGTGCTGTCGCAGTTATTATGTAAGTGCTGCAGTAAATTTAATAGGATTTATAGTCAAATTAATTCTCCTACTCAATTCAAAAACATTTTATCGCGGAACTTTTTTTGCTTCAATGCTTTCGTATTATTTAAGTCAGATAAAGTTAAGTAGTTTTCCTGATTTACATGATTCAAGGCCGATTTTCAATTGACACGCTTAAACTAAGTTTACCTAACTCGAGTTAAATTGTAACTTTAATTTAACCATTGATTAAACTAGTATGAGTTTCTCAAAATTGTGTCGACTTAGGTTACCTAATTTTTACTTCCTCTGTGGTTGGTTATCTAGATTATTATAATTTTTGTACTGCAACAAACGATCAATATAAATTATTTTTCGAAACTCCATTTTAGATTTAGTTAAAAACTTATGCCCAGTTGCATAAAAAAAGGTTCAATTTCGCAGTTTCTTAAATAGCATCAGTAGTAAAAATTATCCACCTGAAGTAAGAGAGCTTATGGCAAAGAAACGAAAAGCTCGAAAGTCTTGGTAAATAAATCGAAATACAGAAAATAAAACCATGCTTAATAACCAATGTAAAAAATTGAAATCTCCCGTCAGCACAGTTAAAAATGAAACAATAATACATACATATTTGTCTTCACTCACTGACCAAAAAAACTCTGAATACTCCTTATGGAAAGCAACCAAAGTACTTAAGAGATAAACAATTTCGACGGGACCCATCAGAAATGATGATGGAAGATGGGCTCGAAACAGTAAACAAAAAGCTGATCTGTTTGTGAGACACCTCGAAGAAACGTTTCAACTTGAAATACAAACTGTAACCCTCAAGACTTAATAACTGGACAAATCATTAATAACTACCAAATAAAGTGCAAGCATTTGATCGAGTTTGGCATAAAAGATTGAAGTACAAGCTAAAGCGGAATCTTTCCAAACAATATTATGAAACTCTGAGAACCTACAAAACTGACAGGGACTTCCGTGTAAGATACGAAGAAGAATTCTCGGACTTGAAGAAAATTTCAGCAGGTGTTCGGCAAGGTAGCGTATTGGACCCCATCTTGTACCTCCTATATACTCGGGACTTACCATCAATGGACGATTCAACCATAGCAACTTATGCTGATGGCAGTAGGGAACAATGTATTAGATATACCATCAGCAACTGGATGGAAAAATGGAGAATCAAACTCAACGAAACCAAATCTGTAAAATGGAAAGAACATGTCAAAAAGAAAAACGAGGAACTGAACATGAAGGATAGGAAAATGTGCTGGCTCATAGGTAGACACTCTTAACTATCCATACATAATAAATTGATTCTGTACCGGCAAATTTTGAAACCAGTATGGACGTACGGTAAGCCGCTTTGGGGCTGTACCAAGAAAACGAACATCAAGATGATACAGACATTCCAAAACAAAGTACTTCGAAACATTGTAAATGCCTCGTGCTATATTACAATAGAAATGAAGACCGCCACCGAGACTTAAAGATGGAATACATCGATGAGGTTATTGCGCATTAAGCTCTCAACCATTTGACTATATCTCAACAAACATGATTTTAATTATGATAAGAAAATTAATACAGTTAAAGTTAGCCTAAAGTTTCCCAGCCGAAAGTAAAAAATCGATAACGCAGAATACTGTGTCAACCAAAAGTTTCCAGTCGAAAGTAAAACATCGGTAATGCAGATTATGTTAACCCAGCCGAACATAAACAAATTAAGTCGTAATCAGTCGATACCGCTTAGCGGAAAATTACTATAGATTCGAGAAACCTAAAAAATACTTAAAATTGGTATAAAATCAGCCTCTAGAGAGTTGTGTCAATAGCTATCGCAGGAAAAACATTCAGTAAAAATTTCAAGTAGGAAATCCGGGAAAATTCGATTTTCCAAAAATCATTAGAAACTATAAAAACAGCCTCTAGAGTGTTATCTCTGGAATTCAGTTCAAGTTAGCAGCGGGAAATCTGGCAAAATTCGATTTTCCAAAAACCATTGGAAAACTTATATAAAATCAGCCTCTAGAGTGTTATGTCTGGAGATAGATTGCATTTACTTATGTGACTTCCAATAGCTTTGGCAGGAACAAAATCGAGTTCAATTTTCTAATGGGAAATCTGGGAAAACTCGATCTTCCAGAAATCATTAGAAAATTTGTATAAAATCAGCCTCTAGAACATTGATGGCCAAGCCAGATTAGTATTTGTGACCAATTTTATTAATAAATAAAGTAATAAATCTCCGATTAGAAAAAAAGCAGTCAACTGAACAACGCGGTAATTATTTATGAATCCCAGAGTCACAGAATATATTACTTGGAAATGGATGTGAGGACCACCGCAATAATTATTCCATCTTGCGGCATGCCAATTTGGCTTGGTAATTTCTCAATAGGAGAACTTGATCAGAGAAAAATTGAATAGTCAATTTTGTAAAAAGATGGGGAAAAATTAATTCCATCAAGTTGTTTTGTTACGGTGGACAATTGGAAAAAAAAGTTACGGTGGACAATTTTGAAGTATGTGCCTGGTTGAATCCAACCAAGTAAGAACGACGAAACGGACGAAGCTATACCTCACCGCCTATCAGTCAATATTAACATATTAATCAAATATAAAGGGCTGAAACCTCACGAGGTGATCAGAACTTCGGTCTGTATTACGTGCGTTCGTGAGATTTTATCAAGTCAACTCAAACTAACTCCCGATTAAGTTAGGGGTCAATTCAAACAAGCCGAATTTCATAATTGGTTGAGAAATAGGCTAGTTGAGAAGTTCCAGAACTTCATCGAAAAATCATTTTAGAATCCCATTTCCAACGCACAAGCCGAATTTCATCATAATTGTTTGAAAAATAGGCAAGTTCCATAATATTTGGCCATATTCCAGAACTTCATCCAAATATCATTTTAGAATCCCATTTCCAACGCACATATCAAATTTCATCATAATCGGTTGATAAACAGAGAAGTTCCTTCATACTATTCCATATTCCAGAACTTCATCCAAAAATCATTTTAGAATCCCATTTCCAATGAGCAAGCCGAATTTTATCATAATTGATTAAAAAATAGGCAAGTTCCATAAGAATGGAAGTGTAGAATCCCATTTCCAACGCATATGTCAAATTTCACCATAATCGGTTGAAAAATAGGCAAGTCCCATCATACTTGGCCAAATTCCAGAACTTCATCCAAAAATCATTTTAGAATCCAATTTCCAACACACATGTCCAATTTCATCATAATCGGTTGATAAATAGACAAGTTCCTTCATACTTTTCCATATTCCAGAACTTCATCCAAAAATCATTTTAGAATCCCATTTCCAATGAGCAAGCCGAATTTTATCATAATTGATTAAAAAATAGGCAAGTTCCATAAGAATGGAAGTGTAGAATCCCATTTCCAACGCATATGTCAAATTTCACCATAATCGGTTGAGAAATAGACAAGTCCCATCATACTTGGCCAAATCCCAGAACTTCATCTAAAAATCATTTTAGAATCCTATTTCCAACACACATGTCCAATTTCATCATAATCGGTTGATAAATATGCAAGTTCCATCGTACTTGGTCAAATTCCAGAACTTCATCCAAAAATCATTTTAGAATCCCATTTCCAACGCACTTGTAAAATTTCATAATAATTGGTTGAGAAATAGACAAATTCCATCATACTTGGCCATATTCCAGAATTTCATTCAAAACCCATTTTAGAATCCCACTTCCATCGCGGAAGTCAAATTTCACTAAAATCAGTTAAGAAATAGATAAGTTCCATCCTAATTGGCCATTTTGACCCCTAACTTAACCTTCAACTCGACGCCAAACTCAATACCCAACTCAATATTCAAACCAGCATATCGCTGATGACGATGCAAAAGGGTGTGTCTACGTTTTAGATTTTTTTCAGGAAGCGAGAAAAACGAGCGAACTTACCTTAGTAGATACACTAAAATGAACTAACAAAATTGAATATTTGTTCACGTTTGAATGTGTTGCTGTCATACATTTAATGTAAAAGGCAGCAAACACTAATTTTCTTACCAATTAATCAATAAGAAAATTTTGAGGAATTTTGTAGATAAACAATTTTGCATCGTCACCGGCGATATATTAAAAATTGGTAAATATTTCTATAACCAGGTATTTTGGGTCAATTCGTATGTCAGGTACCCGACCCTCTTGATGCACAGGTTCCAAAAGCTTTTCAAATCTCGACCTTGACCATAGAAACAGATTGGCCAAAAAAAAATTCTAAATCGAACAAGCCGTTCTCGAGATACCATTGGTACAGACATACAGACATCCAGACAGACGGACGATTTTTTTTGCTTTTTTAGACTCAGGAACTTTCAAAATGTCGAGAAAAGTGGTTTTGCACCAACCAAATTTTTGATCATTTTTGACAGGATTTCAATACTTTGGTCTTTTTACACCGAAGAAGTAATATTAACATATTAATCATCAATATTAACATACTGCCTTGATCAACAAGTTCTTGGAATAACCACCGTGTGGCGCTCCCATCGTTCCGATTTGAGTTCTGTTTTTTTGTTAAGTTGGTACATCTGTTGTTGATATTCCCTCTAAATCTTAGCGTCATAGCTTGACATTTGCAAAAGTTACGTATTCCAAGAGTACATCTATCTCTGTGTGTGTTGGCGATTATTTACAATTTTAGAAATTATTTACAATTTTAGACATGATTTGCGAGGCTGAATCCGATCCCACATTCATCAAAAGGATCATTACTGGAGACGAGACGTGGGTTTATGAGTATGACACGCAATCCAGACATCAGGCAAGTGAATGGCGTTCACCAAAAAAAAACCACGTCGTTTTCAGTCAAAAAAGAAGGCAATGCTCACGGTTTTCATGGATTACAACGGTGTAGTGCATCATGAATTTTTGCCAGAGGCCAGACCGTAAACAAAGAGTATTATTTGGGCGTTATGAGACGTTTGCGTGAAGCAATTCACCGAAAGAGACCAGAATTGTGGACAGAAAACTCGTGGATTTTGCACCATGATAACGCACCGTCGCACAGTGCCATCATTATTCGTAATTTTTTGACGAAAAATGCAACAAATTCCATCCAAGAGCCACCGAATTCACCTGATTTGGCTCCCTGTGACTTCTTTCTGTTCAATCGAGTTAAAAACCATTATGGGGAACGCGTTTCAGCAGCCGAGAGGAAATAATGGAAAAATCGCCAACACACACAGAGAAGATGTACTCTTGACTACGTAACTTTTGCAAATGTCAAGCTATGACGGTAAGATTTAGAGGGAATATCAACAACAGATGTACTGTAACTTCACAAAAAAACAGAACTCAAATCGGAACGATGGGAGCGCCACACGGTGGTTATTCCGAGAACTTGTTGATCAAGGTAGTATTAATACTTAATACATTGTCTTTAGAACGCTTACAGATTTAACGAAATGTTCAGTATTACGAACATTCTCAACAAATTTTCATTCGCTAACCAAACGAATTATAAGGAAGTAAAATAAGAAACTTTTACATTTTCATAAATTCATTACAATATGTACAATGAAATTCCAATATAGGGAACTAATTTCACCGGTCCGTTTGCTTCTTTATATCGAAATATCAACGTATTAGCAAATAAATCGCACTGAAGTAAGTTCATAAAACATCTTTGAATCGCCTCAGTGAGTTTAAAACGTTCAAAAAAAAAATAAATTAAATGTTTCTTTAAAAAGAAATTTTGTAAAGGCTAAAAAACCGATCAACTAGGAAACTGGCGGCCAACTTCAAAAATTTGCTTTCCGCAGTCATTCAATAAGCTAAGAACGAACGGCCGATGGTTTAGAGAGGTATTTCTGGCGGAGCTAATTCGCAATGTTTCACAGCATTTCAATAGGGGTGAATTTGAATTGTAAATGGTTTGTTGAATTACATATGTATTTATTAATATAGGAGCGAACACTAGAAGAAAAAGTATCTAGGTAATTCTGAACAATGGTATTGGTGGGCAAACGAACTTAATACTGAAAGAAAAGTTCAGTCTTATTCAGAGAATGTAAAAGTAGCTCAATCTCAAATTTAAGATCTCTATCGTTTTATTTTCTAAACGGTTCCACACCGTTTGAAGAGTGAACAAAACAAAGGAATTACAAAGGTAATTGAATTACAAAGTATATTACAAAAGTAATTGAAGGTAACATGAAATTATTTACTATCCATGATGAATCGACTAAATGTATTGCATTAGAAATTGAAAATTAAAGAACAGGGAGGAAAGCTACAAAAATACTTGATAGTGAGATTGATCGTATAGTTCCCCGTAATATTGCTTCACCAAGACTGAAAAGAACTCTTTCCTTTAGAAGAAATACGATTGATTAAAAAACTTATCAGAATGAGAGCAGAGGGGAGCATAATGAAAAAATTCAGTTATACCTAATCATCGCCTAAGAGGAGGGTTGTTTAGGGTCAACAGTCCGATGATATTTAAAACTCAAAACAATAGCATAGTTTTGTAAAACAATAAGTGTTGCCTAGCCGACTTTAAATTGTAACCGCAATACAAAGTTAGTATAATCTCGTTACGAGAGTACAGAGATCCCAACCCAACCACCAACAATTTATTATTACAACAACAAAATCCGTTATCAGCAAAGTTAAATTCTTATCAGCGGCACTTAAATACTAATTTAACTAAACCTTTCCTTATCAATCCAATGTTCCATGCAAATAATTTTTTTGTTTATATACCCAATTAAAAAAACATATCAAAACAAATCGTTTAATTTTTAAATCCCCAAAATAGACGAATTATTATAGATTTAAAACACACAATTAATTCTTGCTATTTTTGGATATGGTATTGATTATGGCCAAAAAAAAATCGTCAGCCATGTTTTTTTCTTTTGCAGTTAAGGCGACGACGAGACACATTACATGACGATTGACGATTATTCATCATCACTTAACTAGTTAGCTAAGTAGCTATCTCAAACCAAAACAAAATACGATTATGAATCATCATTAAAATATAAATAAAGATCAAGGAAATTGTGTAGATTGATTAATTTAGTAGATGCATTAACAATAAATATTTACTTGTACAGCTCTGGAAAATGTATTTTCTACAAACGAAACAATTTTCTTTGGATCAAAATCAGGCATTTTCACATTCATTTTTGCACTGTTTTCTTTTTAAATAATTATTAGTTCACAATTTTTATTTAGCTATATCACTGTTTTTTTTTTTAATTTAGTTCTGCAGAAAATTTTATTGGAACAACTTTTTTCACTTTTTCAACACGAACTCACAATTGAAATACACAAATTTTGAATCAGGAATGAATGAATGAAAAAAATGTTTTGACAGATTAGCGACTCACTCGCGCGATGTTTTTTTTTGTTTTTGGTTTGAAGAGAGAGATAGAGAGACAGAGAGAGAGAAGTTTGGTTTTAAATTTCCCGCAGTATTGATTATAGTAGTTTCAGCTACGATTTGAAGATGGCAGTAAACTGAAAATTTATTTAATTTTCCATAAATTTACCGAAATTAGGCTGTTTTAAATTTCTAACGAGTAAATTATTTATATTGGCAATTGTCTTATTTAAATAATTAGCGATATCTAATTTCGAAGTTTAGTACAAACAGTGTGGAACCTAATAAATGGCCGCACAAAATTTGATTTCCTCGTTGCTCGCGCGAAATGCATAGGGCGTTTCTTATAGAGAACTGTATGTAGATCTAGCGGCAGCAAATTAAAGTTTGATGGAGACAAATGGACGTGTTGGGTTTTCTTGTATCCACTAGATAATGTAAACACATATTTAATTTCAAACATAAGTTATTCCAGAATAGCCAGAAAGGTAAAACTTCTGTTCGTAACATGTTGACACATTGATGCCAGGATTTTATTAGCCAAAGTCTAAAAATAAAAATCAAGAATAGAAGTTTGGATGGGTGACCCATATTGAGAAGAGTAATTTACTCCATAACTTATCTCTAATTTAGGGGGTCTCATTCGAGAGACATATTTTAAAACTACACATGTTACAAAACGACAAAAACGGAGATACATTTCTGAAATAAGGTCAACTTGAACGGAACTCGGTAACGGTTGACGGAATTCTAACATGTTTAATTCACTTTTCCAATGGTTAAATGCAGTTAAGTCTCTTCCCGATTATAATAATAATTAAGGAAGAAAATTCAGTGTCCTTAAGTTAAGGAAAATTACATTAATTGAAGGAAATTTGTATTAAGTGGGGTAAAATTATTTTATATGAGGAAAATTGAATGAATTTCAGCACGATCGATTAGAAAATAGCCTTAATTATGTCGCTCTCGGAGGTGTAATGTGTAGAAAGCTTTCTTCATCATTTGATGAGCGTTCCAGATCCAGATTCGACTCCCACTCGTGGCAAGTAAAAATGTCACGATTGGGCGGCAAGTGTTGTATTGTATGTGTGTGTTTCTGTGAGTGCGTTCGCTGGCTTCAGGGAAAGCACCATTCAGCCTAATAGTGGCGTTGAACACAGGAAACCCTTGAGCAAGATTCCGCCAACCTTAAATAACATAAATATCCTTAAACATCATTATACTTAATCACCGTCTTAAATGGATTATTATCTAATGAACTTGTTCATGAAATTACCAAAATTTGTGTACGAACAAATTTTCCTACTACTTCTTTAACTTACATCATTTAGGCATAAACAAAAAAGTCAAGAACTGACAAGTAAACTATTTCGGTAAACGCCGATTTTTATAGAACAGTTATTTTTGAAAATCGTCAATTATGCTTTCGGATCAGGTATTAGCTATAATAAACTGAACGATAGTTCACAATTTTTTTGTATTTGGATTTGGGCTTCGAGGGTATCTGTCTCCGTTTCGACATATGTCAGTGATCGCGAATTAATCATAGACTCGATTTCAATCAGACAGCAAAGGAGCAGGTCTTTTGATGGAATTCTTTTAGACAAGGCGTGGTTAAGTGCGTTCTTCACGGACCTGACAAGCCTCTTCCAAACTCCCCCCAAATGAGGTGCGGCCAGTGGATCAAATTTCCAATTAATGTTGGCCACCAATTTTGTGCCTCCTTGCTGACATTCTGCAGGACCTTCCGCAATTGTGCTTCTGCATCTTGGAAGTTCGTTCGGCCCGTGTTCACTATATATTTCAGATGGCATTCCTCTTCTTCCTGTAAATGCTCGAAGGATCAGAATAAATGCATCCGTGGACATGGCCAAAGCTAATTCTAGATGTATGGCTCTTGTAGTCAATGATGTGAGAATTGCACCCTCTTTCTTCTCGATACATTTACTACGTTTGACAGCCGACACCCGCGAGGGCTCGATTATTTTATGTGACATCGTGCACACTTTGCTCAGACTTTTATTTGGCCACTTCTTATTTGAGGTATGTGGCATCTCTCCATAAATAACATTTAAAACTGTAGCATCATTTTCGTGGTACATTTGGTGGTGAAAACTTGCGATGAGTAGTAGTATCATTGCTCATAAATGGGACACTGCATTCTGCAGCCTGTGCCTCATCCTGATGATAGATTGGGAATCAAAAATTGGAGACAATTTTCGCAATTCGCTGTTGCGCTGCAATTTATGACCTTCTTTCAGCGCTTTTATTTCGTTGTGGAAAGCTCGCTTCGGATCAGATACGTTAAACCATTGTCTAGTTCGTTCGGCGATATTCTGCACAACTGTTTTTTTCTGCCTCGTCATCTCGATCCTTAGCCCATTCGCTGTGTGGTTTTTTCTGGCTCTCGGAACCGATTTCCAGTAGTACCGCCTGCAACTTGATCCGTTGAACTGAGATAATTTTCAGGTCTCAGGGATGGAGAAAGAGCATCTTGGCAAGGGAATATTTTCGATAACTGACAAGGCGTCTAACCAGTTATACCACTTCCTCATCTGATCCGGCTTAATCTGCTCATTCCCATCTACTCCGGTGCGCCAGATCTCCTTTTTTATCGTGGAACCGAAGTTCATCATCAGTCGTGAACCAGAACATTCCGAGAACTTTGGTGCTGCTGTCGCTGTCACCTAACATCCTCTCGGTTTCAGTCTGAATGGGGCTTCGTAGATCGAAACGCCCTTCTCCATGAATGTATATCACTTGGTGCGTGATTTCCACCCATTCTTCTACTGTTTTGAAACTATCGAGATAGTCATTGATACAGTGGCGATGTTTGATTGCTTCATAGGCTCGTGGTTTCTGTTTCCGATACCCTCCTGCATTCAGATTCTTCATATGCTGGGCTATAGACGGCGAACAGGATGCTCTAAACGCCATCTGGTAAGTAGGGACTTCCTCTTGTGGTCGATCTCTCCAAAGGCATCGCTGAGCGTTTCGTTGTCCCGTTTGAATCTAATCTGATGAGACATTTTTCGTATGTCGCCACTGATGGCATACCTACGTTCACGAAATTTAAACAGCACGGCTACGAGGCTTGAGAATAGATCAGGACCGTTGACTGTTGCCGCGGCATCCCAGTGGTCTCGTCTTGCCCGGTTGATAGGGTTTGTTATCGCAAAAATGGGTAAGTAGTACGTTCTTTCTAATTGCGTTTATCTTCAACGGATAACTTCTTCAGCCAACCCATCTTCTTATATACTCGATGATCTGTAAATTGACATTTTCGAAAGCTTCCGTTCAAACTTGAAGAATCGATGCATAGCCATCTGTCTGGAAAGTCGGCACTTTATGTCATCGTTCCTCGACAATAATCCAGCTTCGTGCCAGCCCTCGTTAGTTCTTTGCAACATCTCCGCAAGTATTTTACTTACTCTGACGTCTTCGTGGGATTCTAACTTCGGTTCGGAAAGTTTCACTCCTAGGCTTACCAAAGCGAAGAAACTTTTCACCTACTCGTGTAGATTGTGGTTTGCCATTTTGTAATGATTCAAGGACACCTAGTTGAATTTCTTTTCTCAAGCTCCGCCCTGTAGGACGGATAGTGATCCAAACCTATCAAATACGTGGTTTACCTCCGTGTATGTTGCAATATCAAGGTTTCTTAAATGGCTGGACTTTTCTAACACTTCTCGTTCGATTGACTGCATTGGGAGGCATAGCTGCTCCGTCGTCCTGACTTCCTGGAGTTCTTATCGGTACCGATGTCTTGCCCAGAAATCTGTAACCTCACTATTTGTAGCTGTGCTCCTCGTCCCGAGTGATGTAGCTCCTCCATTTAAAAAGTAATTTTTCAGGCACTCCTTCGCGAGTCCTAATTCGTCTGCTAGATCGCGTTCTAGAAGTGTTACTGTGGATCCACCATCTAGAAATGCTTATGTAGACACTGTACGTCCTGCTTTGCTGTACAACACCATCGCACTGTATGCTAATATGCATATAATTTTCTGCGGCAGTGCCTGTGGATTAGTATAGTAGTTGGCATTTTGATGTGCGTTAGCTTCTCGGTGTTTGTTACAATCTCGGCTTTACTCGTCGATTGCGCGTTTTTGCATCATTCTAGAGAGCTTGATCCTCAATGTTTCGGTCCTGTCAATATAGAGTTCAGCGTCTTTGGCTGCGAATGTATGGTTGGTCAAAACCATCTATATCGCATTTTGATTGAATTCTGCAGTCGCGGACTCAATGGTTTTCGAAACAACCTATGCCTTGGTTTCTTCGACGCACTACATTCCAACGCCTGATGACAGGCAACGATGTAAACTCCCGGCATTTTCTTGACAATTGATCAAGTGATTTACATATTCGGCAGCTTCCTTCTCTCGTTGTACTGTTGACACTGCTCTTCGGTGTCATGGTCTCGTGAGCTCCGTGGAATTCATCCGGTTTGGCCGTCTTTTGGTTCGGAATTCGATTGGTGTAACTGCTCCCACGGGATGGCTAGAGAAACCACTCCTCGTCTCAGCAATTCCTCACAGCCATACGTTAAATACCTCTGTACTGACTAAAGGATTTTCCAGTTCCGCTAGTCTCCTTTAACGGCCCCATTCCATCTTTAACATCGCCAGCAACTTATCCACCATCTCGGATAGAGGGGTTGTTCAAGTACTCGTGCATCTTGGCCGTTTTTACGATATCACAAAACGCTTTTATCCTCATTGAAAACCCGACGATAGTTTCCAATCGTTCGAGCTTCACGACAGGTGTTTGGTTTATCTGTGCTGTAGCAGAATTGAAAACCAACTCAGGGCGTCCATAGAGCATTTTCATTGCACTCACAGCAGTTCTTACGGCGTTATAGGCATCCCTCTTTAGGCACTTGATCAGTCTTGCAATATTTTCTTCTTCGGTGAAACCGCATTGTTGTGTAGATTTTATAAAGGCTGTTATAAACTGTGTCCAGTACTTGAGATCGATCACAAGAGAGTATAGCCGGAGCTTCTTCGGAATCGCCATTCGCGCTTGCAACTGACTTTTAGTCAAGTTGAAACTCCGGACCATATTGATGGGGTACCGGCTACAGTGCTGTCTAGGGATTGTTGTTGTGGTGTTTAGTCGTTGCCAGTGCAGCGAGGGAACAAATATATGGCGAGAAACAACATCTACCTCTAGTCGGTATCGCATTTTTAAATGTATGCGTTTTAGTTGCTCTATGGTCGTGGCTGGAGGCTGAAGTATCTCTGGTGCTGGTACTGGTTCAAAATATACTTGATTAGCATACTTGTCCACCCAGTTGTCAGTACTGGTTCGTTTCTCTCTTAAGGACACCGGAGATAAGCTTGTGCCCTGTCAACGTCGCATTATTTTCTTTTAAATTCTTTTTCTGCCTTCGAACTCTCGCTCAGCCATTTTGCTCTCCTTGCATACCCCAAAACATGTTTAACAGTATACTTTGGTATATATTTGTCGGCCTGGTCGCATGCCGGGCAAACTTCTGCCTTCTTCGCCAAGTATATTGGCTCGCCCCACTTTAACCCACAAAAAGTGCGTACTTCGGAATTTAGTTGATCCGCGCTTTTTGCTATTTTGGACTTGAGCTAGTTTGGTGGGCTTGCGAGTTTTCTGGATTTCGATCGCTTTGCTGTTGGTTTCGCCTAGCTGTTTCCTTGGTCTTAAATTTCTCGTGCTCATAAGAAGTTTTCCTTTCACTTCCTAATACGCTTAAGGCAGCGGTTTCTAATAAGGCACACCTATTATTGGCCAAATTTCGTAACCGCCTGTCTCGCGCACACCTCTATCGAAGAAGTTTGATTCTTTCTTCTGTTTTAGTCACTCACTCACTTTCAATCCTTTGATTGATTTAAAGTAATTAAATTTTCAATTTGTAGAAAATGTGGCGACAAACTAATATGGGATGTCGAACGTTTCTTTTAATAAATTAAATAAAACTCAAACCAGTTGATGGTCAATATTATATTTATTATTCAGTAACGTTGAAAATTTAATTAATTTTCGTTCGTTACGTACAATTTTCTAAACAAGACTCGTAAGACTCTTCGTAAGACTTCTCGAATGAATTTATTTTCACAAAACTCAAAATGAAATAAAAAGACAAAACCGTATCCTGATTTCAGCTATTACACAGTTTCCATCTAAATTACAGGCTGTCAATAATACTTGGTGTTTTAGGACTTCTTGGGCTGTCGGCAACATAATCGTTACACTAAGAAACCGTTGGTACTCCACATTGATTACAATAAACAGGTGTCAAATACGTACAATTAAAACAATAAAAAGTAACGTTGAGAAGCGACGAGTCTCGTAGATCCAAAAGCAGACAAGAGTGTTGTGAACTTCGAAAAATTCACTTCTACTTCCCTTCTGCTTGGTTTCTTCCAAGAATGAACTGGAGTGGAACGCTATTTTAGTTATTTACGTCGTTTACCACTCACTGTTTTAACAACATTCCCATACGCAAGAGATCGGCACCCAATCCAAAATGGATAATATGTAATAACAATTACTTTAAGGCTTATAAACACCATTCAACTTCAAAAACATAATTACCGCCCACTCGCTATGAATAATAATTACGTGAATGCGTTGTCCTGACT
Organism: Tipula vernalis; assembly: GCA_958295665.1. Lineage (NCBI taxonomy): Eukaryota > Metazoa > Arthropoda > Insecta > Diptera > Tipulidae > Tipula > Tipula vernalis. The sequence continues at coordinate 320,882,238 of OY282559.1, forward strand.
GATATTTTAGAATGGCAAACCACCACAAATCAAATTTAAAATAGAATCCACACCAAACATATATTCCACAAAGAAATTTACCGAACCCATTCCAAAGTACTAAAATTTTAGAACATGTGTTAAATTATTTTTTTGACATAAGCACAACTTCCGTTTTAAAATTCTTTTCTGTCTTTTTGTCAAGTAAATCGGCAACAAAATGGTATGTTGCTTTAAAAATTTATAAAAATTAAAATCATCTCGATAAATTTAAACAAAATATTGTGTTATTTAATAAATTTATATACTGTTCCTTGCAATTTTTATATAATTATCAATAATTTTGATATTTTTCGTGTTCAAATGAAGCTTGCAAAACAAAACGTATTTTGTTCTTGATAATGTCTACAAAAATAATGTCGGATTTATTTAATGTGGAATTTATGTGATGAAAAAATGAATAAACAGCTCGTAAATTTCTCAAATAACACAAAATTTTAAAAGAGCTTTGTGAATCTAATCTCTGTGAAATGAATCAAAATTTAAAGTGTTTAGAATTTTGAGGTTAAGTTCTAATGTTTTGTTCTTTTTTTTCAGTCTCTCGTAATTCCAGAGAAATTCCAACATATTCTTCGTATCATGGGTACGAATATTGATGGTAAACGTAAAGTTACCATTGCTATGACCGCAATCAAAGGTGTTGGCCGTCGTTATGCCAACATTGTGTTGAAGAAAGCCGATGTTGATCTAACAAAACGCGCTGGTGAATGTACGGATGAGGAAGTTGAGAAGGTTGTAACAATTATTTTAAATCCACGTCAATATAAAATCCCAGATTGGTTCTTGAACAGACAAAAAGATATCGTTGATGGTAAATTTACACAATTGACATCATCAGCTTTGGACTCGAAATTGCGTGAAGATTTGGAACGGCTAAAGAAAATCCGTGCACACAGAGGTATGCGTCATTACTGGGGTCTCCGTGTCCGTGGTCAACACACCAAAACAACTGGTCGTAGAGGACGTACAGTTGGTGTATCCAAGAAGAAGTAAACATCTTTATGGATTTTTTTTATTTTATGATTAATGTAAGAAGTTTATTGTTCTAACATCTAACAAAAAAAAAAAAATAAATTTCGAATTTAAGAAAAACAAAATGTTTGCTGTATTATGTTTATTTGTAAGCGGTTTATGTGGAAATGTTACAAGATTCAAAATAAGTTAATATCATAAAAAAATAAATAGCTGGTCTCTACTTTACAGGGATTGGGAGAGTTTTGATTCTTTCCTCCAATTTTGCAATCTCCTTGTTTACATTTTCCAAATTTTGTGCAAAGGCTTCTTGGACACCTTGGAGCAGCATCTTATTATTTGACAACCCAGATGATATGTTGGTTTGATTCGCTTCCAACTCTGCGATTAATTTACTAAAGTTGGTTGCATACTGGTGCAATGCTTCTAAGGCCTTCATTCGATTCAACATGTCTGGTAATATTTGGGTTATGGGTTCAGTTCGTTTAGCAATCTCATACAACTCAAGCGTTTTTTGATCACGAGTTGCATCTTGAGGAGATCCAGATGACTTCTCTGCAATTGCATCCATTTTGGTCAATAAATTTCCAAGTCGAGCTTCTATCAAGTCCAATTGATTTGGTTGAAGTAATGCTGCCTTCGTAGAGAGTTGTTGCACCGCCTCCAATAAATTAGCTGTTCCCAAACTACTGGTTAACCTAGTCACCTTTTCAGGTTTGGCACCAATCACAGATTCTAATTGCGCTAGGCGATGTTCCAGTTCGGCGATACGTGTAGATTCTTCCAAATTATTTTTCGGCATTGCAATTGGAGTGGCCAATCCCGATTTTTTATACTCCTCAACTTGATTTAATAGCTTTTTAATCTCATTATCGGCCGCATCTGAAACTGCCTCCTTACCGAGCACTTGTTCTAATTTCAAACATTCTAATACTTTCTTTGCTGAATTGACCACACTCGAGACAGCTTCGTACGATTCCTTTTCTTCTTTGCTCACTGCCGAATCATTTTGTATTACTGAAATTTCTTCAATCAATTCATTCATCTCGCACTGTAGTCGACGGCACTTTTGTACCGGGGTTTCTTTTTCACCCAATGCGGCTAGTTCCCATTCCTCGAACGATCTTGAATCATATCCCGTGCGTGCTTTTTTACCCAAGCGGTCGGAAAAATCTACATAGCCAGTTAAATATTTGCCCCGGAATTTATTGTAAGCATCTTTTGAGGACAAATGAAGTCGTTCGATCGATTCATTTTCAATCTCTTCATTATAATAGGATTGTGTTTCCTTTTCTTCGACATCAGCTGTTTCGAAAAAATCAGGTTGATCATAAGCCTGCAAACAGAGAAAACACCCAAATTATTTTTCATCATAATAAATAAATCTAATGAGATCAACTCTACTTAAATCTAAATCTCTACGTACAATTCCTGGTAAATTAGCAAATTTGGGATCAGCCATTGCGGTAACAAGCTTGGTATTTATTTCCAACAAAACAATAAATAAATAAAAAACTTTTCAACTTTTTTCTTTGGGTGACAAAATGATTCAATTGTACGTCAAATTTGTGGTGATTTGACAGTTGGGTTTAGTGTTGTATGAGGGGAAAATGACATCACAATTCTGTCGTTTTAAGGTATGCGGTGACATCTATTGAGTAAAGGAAAAATTACAGAATATTGTTTTTTGGACTATCCGGTATCCGTAGAAATTTCGATAGATTTGAGAAAATTTGAGAAATACATAATTTGCAAAAATCAGAAACATGGCATTGTAACTTACACAATAATGGGCGCATTCAGGTAAGCTAATTGGTAGGAATATGTTGCTGTGTTGCATAAAATAAACATTTTGAGACCTGAACATCTATGATACATTCAAAATTTGATGGCAATGTGACAGTTAAAATGTAATTTTTTCCATCGGTAGATTTTTGATGCCAACATGTTGAGAGACCTGAATGCGCCCATTGTTGCAAAGACGTAAATTATTTACAGAAACCAACGAACAATAATGGTAAACATAAGAAATAAGTTTGAACCAACAAATTAGTAAAAGCTTTGAGATTCAAATGGTAAAGCGGCGATGAATTACTTGAGTCAAATTGCTGTATCGAACTTAAGTAAATTTTTATTTTTGTCATTTAACTCGTAGTTTGACATTTAATTAAAGGCAGTGATACATTTACGATTTTTACCTTTAAGACAATAAAAATAGTCGCATTAAGTAGGCGATATTAAATGCCTTTAAGGCAAAAATAGAAAATTCAACATGGTTCAATTTTGTATACCTACGATACATTTTTTTACCTTTCAGGCAAAATTACAAAACCTTAAAAAAGTGACAGCTATTTCAGCCAATCAGCATGCTGTATTTTTTTACCTTAAAGGACCAATTTTTGCATGTACCACTGCTTTAAAACTACATATCATTATTTTTTCGCCATAATACTGAATCTGGATAATGCTGTGGCTATGATGAATGTTTAATTTTCGGGTTTTAATTAAAATCTTTCTAACTTCAAAGGATTCTATTTCTTAAATTTATAAAGCCGTAACTTCCTCAAAAAATAAATTAAATGTAATATGTGTAAATGTAATATGTAATATACGGATCCCAATAAAATAACTTATAAGTATTCTTATGGTCTAAGACAATTTATTATGAGTTTGGTAACAATACTACCGTTCTCTCCTTTTATTAACTTCGGCCAAAAATGACCAAACATTTTGTTGGTCTGAAACAACTATACTATCAACGTTTTGCAAGTCGCTGAGTCCGAAAAAGCGAAACAAAATAAAATGTCCGTCCGTCCGTCTTTGTGAATGTATGTTTGTATCCGTGCTACCCCGAGAACAGTTTGTCTGATTTAGAATTTTTCTTCGCCAATCTGTTCTCATGGCCAAGGCGGATAATTGAAAATGCTTTTGGAAGGTGTAAGTCAAGAGGGTTTACTGTTTAGTTACATTAGGGTTTGAGAAATTTGAGTTGAGACATTTTTTTATATGTGTTCGTTTGATAATCGTGTTGGGCGTTGAGTTTGTGGTGGAGTTGCGGGTTGAGTCGGATCCCATTTGCAGGTTGAGTTGGGGTTGGGTTAGGGTTTAGTGAGCAGTTCAGCTGGGAATTTATTTGTGTGATGAATTGACGGTAAATTATAGCTAGCTAGCTTGAGTTGAGTTCATGTAGCCATGTAATTTGGGGTTGATTTAAGAGCCGGGTTGTTAAATTGGAAATTTATTTGGGGTTCTGTTGAGGTTTGAGCTAGAAGTTAGTTTGAGTTGATTGCGTGTACGAATATAGTTTTTCTAGTCGTGTTGGTTTGAGAATTGAGTTTATGAATAAATTCCAATTTATGAGCTATGGTGTGCGCGTAGTATGACGAGATCAACTATGGCGCAGTTGATAAGTAAGGCGATAATTGTGCGGTAATATGTTCGAATATTTATATTCCACTTAAAATAAAACGCATAATTATTCACAGTATAATATGTTTTATTTATTCGTAGTTTAATATGTATTAAGAATTGAAATTGTATTTGTTCGTCGATCTATTAGACGTGTTAATCGTGCGGACGCACACAAGAGACTTTTTTTGTATGCTGTCAAAACGTTTTTGTGTTGTGTGTCGTACCTTTTTTAATTAGTGTTACCCGTTGCTCGTTTCGATGTTGGTATGTTGGGTACTTCCACGATGGTGCTGCCACACTACTCCCTTCGTAGTGTTCTGGTTATCGGTAACGGAGAGGAATCTGAACACGACGTCCAGATCTCGATGTGGTTGCGCTTGTTTTTTCATCGTCGTGCTGTTTCTCCATTGGAACCTCGATATGTTGTGTAGGTTGCTCGTTGTCGTGTGATTTCTTCACTGGCACTTCGATAGGCTGATCGTCTAAGGGCAAAAACGCTGCTTTTAATCGGTCGATGGAGATTTTTCTTGCCTGGTTATGGATACGGACTTTGAAATACTTGTCGAATCGTTGCACGACCTCGTATGGTCCGTCGTAAGGTGGCTGAAGTGGACCTTTCACCGCGTCGTTTCGCACAACAGCGTGAGTGCAATCTGTTAACTGCTTCTGCACAAAGAACTTCGGCCGATCGTGATGACTCGCAGGTTTCGGTCTAAGTTTGTTCATCATTCGCCTTAGATTTTTCAGAAACTCATTCAGCTTCGTTTTCTGTTGCTGAAACCTCGTGAAAGAATTCGCCCGGTAGCCGCAGTGACATCCCGTATACCAATTCTGATGGCGTCGCCTTGATGTCTTCTTTGAACGTTGACCTTAACCCTAGTAGTATTGTGGGTAATGCATCGATCCAGTCGTTAGTTTGGTAGCCTTTGAATGCGCTTTTAAGCGTTCGATACCATCTCTCGATCATCCCATTCGACTGGGGATGGTAAGGCGTCGTCTTAAGATGGTTAATTCCCAAACGTCTCGTTAACTCCCTGAAGATTTCGGATTCAAATTGTCGACCCAAATCTGTGGTGATTCGTGATGGAGTACCAAATCGTGATACCCAGTTTGATACAAACTCTCGTGCGATCGTCTCAGCTGTCATGTCAGACATCGGATAAGCCTCTGGCCATCGCGTATAATGGTCGCTACATGTCAAAATGTAACGCTTGTCTGAACTGATCGGTAATGGACAAACGATATTCATATTGACGTGTTGAAATCGGCTACCCGGAATGATGAAATCGGACACTGGCGTCTTGTTGTGTCGATGAACTTTAGTTCGCTGACACGCTAGACAAGCTCTTACAAAACCGTTGCAATCCTTGTTCATGCTAGGCCAAAAGAACTTTTGTCGTAACAATTTGTTCGTTGCTCTAATGCCTGCATGTGCTAAACCGTGAAGTCGGGTTAGTATCAGAGTCCTGAACTTTTTGGGTACAAATGGTCTGATTAACTGGTAGGTTGCATCACAGCACAGTGTTTCATTAGATCCTGGAATGGCAAAATACTTTAGAACACGATTAGAATTATTACCTGCCAATAAGGTTTTTAATTCGGGATCCTCTTTTTGCTCATTTGCAATTGCGTTGAAATCGATAATATCGTTATTATCAATCATCTCGATTCGTGACAGTAGATCCGCTACTGCATTATCTTTGCCAGCGACGTGCAAAATTTTGTTTGTAAACTGCCCGGTGTAGTCGATATGACGGACCTGTCGCGGTGATGCCTTCTCTAGTTTCTTACGAAACATGAAAACCAATGGTTTATGGTCCGTATAAATGCAGAAATCTCGTACTTCAACCATGTGTTGAAAGTGTTTTACTGCTTGTTACATCGCTAGAATATCTCTGCTGACACTCTGTTAACTTTTTTGAGTAGAAACCCAACGGTTGGATAACTCCTGTTTCATCTTGTTGATGAAGGACCGCGCCTGCTGCCACATCTGATGCGTCGACGTAAAGTGATAATTTGGAATTCGGTTTCGGATGTGCAAGCAATGTTGCGTTTCGTAGATCGCTTTTGCAATTCTGAAATGCGGTTGTTGATTCGTCTGTCCATGGAATCTCGGTCTTGTCATTCTTTTTGTTGCCAACTATTAGTTTCTGCAGTATCATCTGATTATCAACGGCATGTGGTATAAATCTCCTATAAAAATTTATCATGGCCAAGAATCTTTTCAGTTGTTGCGCTGTCTTCGGTTTCGGGAAGTTGTCAATGACTTGTACTTTTTCTGGTAATGGCTTAATGCCGTTAGATGTCACTAGATGTCCTAGGAACTGCACCTCTGTTTTGCCCCATTGACATTTCGCTGTATTGATGCATAAGCCGTATTCTGATAATCGCTGAAGTACCATCTTGACGTGACATCTATGCTCCGCCGGTGTTTTCGAAGCAATAAAAATATCGTCCAGGTACGAGAAAACGAAGTTCAATCCTCGTAAAACTTCGTGAATAACCCTTTGAAACGTCTGGCCCGCGTTACATAACCCAAAAGTCATGTAAACATACTCGTATAATCCGAAAGGTGTAATTATGGCCGTTTTCGGTATGTCGTTTGGCTCGATCGGAATTTGTTGGTATATAGGCACGCCGTAAGTCAAGTACCGTGAAAATTTCGGTGCCATCGAGGAAATGAGTAAAATCCTGTATAAAACTTATGGGGTAGTTATCTCGTATTGTTTTCGCATTCAACGCCCTTTAATCTCCGCAAGATCTGAACTCGCCGTTCTTCTTCGGGACCATATGCAGAGGACTTGACCAATTACTTTTGGAAGGGCGAATTATCCCCTGATCCATTAGAAATTGCAATTCATTTTGAGCAGCCTTAAGTTTTTCGGGCGACAGCTTTCGTGCTTTGGCACAGACTGGCTGACCTGTCGTTATGATGTGGTGAGTCGTCGTACTAACTTTGCCTTTCTTAGTATTCGTGAAGACAGTTACGTTGCAGAATTCGTGCAATAAATCTGCAAACTCCGAATTAATATCATAGGTTTTCAAAGTTTGCTCACCTGTCTTTTGTTGAACTGCCTTGACTGACAATTTGGTCAGGCTGTCGATCAGCTGACCGTTTTTGATGTCCACCAAGAGTTCGAAATGGCGTAAAAAATCAGCTCCGATGATCGATGTAGTAACGTCTGCTATAATGAAATCCCAGGTGAAACTTCTTCGTAGACCCAATGAGAGAGTCAGACGTTTGGTGCCATATGTTTTAATTTCGCTACCGTTAGCTGCAAATAGTTTTGTCGCTGCTGCAGGTTTTTGCCGTTCGCTGATCGTAGGCGGAAGCACTGAAACATCCGCGCCTGTGTCGACTAAGAATTTCGACTTTGTTAAATTATCAATAGGATAAGTCGCGCTATTGTACGACCCGCGTCGCCTGTATTAGGCGACTGGCCTATTAGTTTTTTGGAATGGTTACGTTAGGCGCCTGTCTTTTAGAACAAGGCTCTCGACATTTAGCTGCTTTGTCTCCGTAGGTTTGGTGGTACCAACATAATTCATCCTGGCTAGGCGTTCGTGATTGACTACGCGATTGCTGACGATTTTGCGATCGGCCTCGTGATCTGGCCCGTTGTTGCCGGTAATGTAAGTCCATCATCTCGATTCGTCTCTCGATATTGATTACCATCTGTGTCAGTTTTTCCACTTGATTCGTCGCATTTGACGGCGGCGCATCTTCCTTCATTGACCATAAAAACGGTAGAGGAACCAGCTGCGTCCATGATTCGATCTGCTAATGTCGCCATTGTTTTAAGTGCAACCTCACTCGTTGATAAAATCGCTCAACTTGTGGTGGAAGTCGTTCCAGTCAGATGCTTCGAAGAAAATCTTCACCGATTTTTGAGCCAGCCAGCTTCGTTAACTCGTTCAAAAGGTGTGAAGGTTTCCGATCACCCAGTTCGGCACCTAATATGGGACTTATGGGAGAACTCGTAGGGGAGCCAAAACTTTGTTTATAATTGTTTATAAATGTGTCTATAGCAGTAAAAAATTGAACTTTCGTTAATTTCGATTTAGAATTTCTCATTAAATTTTTCCAATATCTTATAGTTGATATTTCGTACAATTTGGCTATCAACATTTCATTTCTAAACAAAGATTTAACATCTAAACAGATTAACAGAGAATTTGGTGACATGGTAACGTTATTAATTTTGTTTTTGAAATCCTCAGAATTTAGAATAAATGAATTTGTTTTTGGTTTAAGAATATTGCCTACCACCTGCGTGGTACATTTGGCTTATGAATTTTTAGTATCCCATATAAAATAATGAGCCCTATATCAAAAAATAATTCGTTTAAATATTAGGAATTGGCTCAATATAAATAAAAATTAATTTATAGTTAAAGTGCTTACCCCCGCAGAGTAGGTGTATTAACCATTTAAATTTCTAATGGTTGCCATCTTGGAAAATGAACGTATTTGAAATGTCATTTTCCAAAAATTAAATCCTTCGTTCAATCAGTCACTAATATAACAATGTGATCAAAAAAAAGTAAGACTTTCAAATTTATTTCATACCCTTCAGATAGAAAACGCTTATGAGATTTGAAATTTATTTAATTTATTTATTTATAGTATTTTATAAATAATTTAGTCAGTAAATACTTTTGCCAACATTTTCTCCAGTTTTCGAAACATTTGTTACAGTCGATTTTCGGAATGGCATTTAAAATCTTCCTTGATTCGGCTTCTATCTCTTTTTTGAGTTTCGCGAATAGCCGGAAGTCAGTCGGAGGTAAATCGGGCGAAAGGGGCAGTTGCGGAACAACATGGGTCGAATTTTTGGCCAAAAAGTCACGCACAATCAATGCAGTATGAGAGGGCATTTCTAGAGGTATATTTATCAACGACATCATATGCTGATCGGCACCCAGACTATTATTTGCTTTGTTACAAATTATTTTTGATGTTTTTGTTGCTTTTGTTTGTGATTACTCTTAAATGAGACATTTAATTGTTGGCTAATAACATTTCTAACTGTTCCATGGCGATAATCGTCAGAATTTTTTTTTGTTTTTTTGGCATATACTATGTATTAAATTATATCAGCTTAAATGATTTCGGTTACCGAAGGACAGAAAATATTCAATTTTTCTCACGGGCTTACCAAATCGATTCCGGCTATTATACATAATTTCAAGAAAATTGCTTAGATTAACATTCATAAATTAATATGTTAGTAAAAAATTGGATAAAATTGATAAATTTGTATTATATTCGGAAGTAGCTAAGCTTATCTAATTCTTAGAGTGTGTAATACTCACATTTGATTGGTTTTGTAATGGTCTACATATTTTGAATTGAATGAATTTTGTTTGCAAATTTTCGTATCGGTCGGTGACGGTGACTAATTCAAAACTAAATTTTAATTATATAATGATTGTGTTGTACCAATGATGAATGGCTACGAGGGTTACTTAAAAGAAGAATTGTTATCATTGGTTGAAATTTGTTTACTGAAGGGCGTGTACGATATAGGGAGTTTATCATTAAATCTGGTAGATTATTTTGCTTTCAGGTGTAACTTCATAAAAGTAAATACGATTAAACATGCTTACTGTATAAGTTTATTTACTTACAACGTTGTTTACTGATTAATCGATTTACGAATGTGTGTGTTTGGTATACTTTACAACTAAAGTAAAAGGTTAACTTTTGAAATTTAACCATATTTTCTTGTTTTTATCGTTTTTTAAGGAATTAGTTTATGCTGCAAAATTTGTACATTTTGCTTTGCTTATTGGATGATGTTTTTTCTATTGCGATCTCAGTCTGTTAGAATAAAATTGTGCATTTTCGCTTTTTCTCCATTTTAGATTGCAAAAAGGTGATGATTGGTGTGATCGCACGCGCGTGGATGCCACAAGAAAAATAATTTAAAACAAAGTGATTTTTATTCAGGCAGTGTCGCGTTCCATTTTGCTTTTAATTCTAACCCAAATCGTACCATTCAAACCAAAGGCCAAATACTTTCCTTTAACAAATTTTAATTATTAATATAACTCAAGCGCAATGATAATAATCAATCATTATACGTTAATTAAATTCATTTGTGTGATATATCTAATTGAGCAAATTTCATCACCAAAAAAACTTATTACAATGGGTCATAAACTTGCATAACCTCATGTCTATCAAGAATCTATTTAAAGAAATATAATTTAAAAATTAGTGCGAATTATGGAAATTTATAGCAATGTATACATAATCATACTCCAATGTTGGCACCAAATACCTCAGTCGTTCGGTTGGGTTCCAAGTCGATTTTATTCTGTTCTGAGGGCTTCTATATTTTATTGAATAAATGTTAGTGGGAATTTTAATTTTTCCACGAAAAGCAATTTAATCCCATAAATAATTATTAACACTACAACAGAATCATTATTAGAACACCAGCAGCAGCAATCTCATTAAGAATCTAACGTTATTTCGGCGAAAAATACCCTAATATTTTATTTTTTCAGTATGTTAAAGTTCACGCTCTCTTATTTCTGGAACAAACTTACTAATGTAGCAAATTAACGGGGGACGTCTAATCTCGGAATCAAAACCATCCAGTATTAATTTGTTACTATAAGCTTTGCGAATTGTCTCCAATGAAATTTTAACTCCAATGAAATTTTAACGATTTATAAAGAATATATTTGTCCTTTTTCAGAATTTAACTGAAACATATGGGCGAGGGCCCCTCATACTAATCTGACTCTATAGAAGGAACATTGGCACCCTATGTATATTTTTTTGGGAAAATTATTGTAACACGTCGTAAGCAGTATGCCAGGTCGACAAAGCAAGTTCCAAGATATATAAATATAAGATAACGGAGGTTAACATACTGTGCCAAATACGTTCTGCCATGAAACGTGAAAAAGGTCTGCCGGTCCAACATTTATATTGAATTTTTGATACCAGACTGTTATTGAAGCATTAACACAACAAATCCTCAAGCTGATTTAAATATTGTCTTAGAGCAAAATTCACACGTTGAAGGGAAGTTTGAAATTTGTTCTTAACGAATGAAATTAAATCTTTACAATCTTTTACAACATAAATGTCCAGATGCTTTCTAGACCTGGAAAAATGCCTATTCAGTTCGCATAACAATAAAATACAGAAATATTTATAGTTTTTATTCCTTTAACCCTTTTTTTGAGAGAAGTGGTCCGGAACCTTAATTTGTTAGATTAATTAGTTTCATAATCGGTTGGGGCCTGGAGTATCAAAGGTGAAACAAAGAGATGTGAAATCACATCATAAATTGTTTTATGACGGAAAAGCATCAATTTAAATTCGTCTGGTTCAAAAACAGAAAATAACACCATATCCATGTTTCAGTATACGATAGATGATTAGTCAAGCTTTGTTTCGGGGAAACAAAAAACAAACGATTGTAGCATAATACCTCATTTAATATTTTACTATTAATTTCGGGTCAAAAAAAATTATTTCTAATTTCAATATTTACTCTAATATCTCTTCGAACTTTACTCCAAACAACGTTTTTCTCCCTATTGCAAAACTTTGGAGCCAAGAAAAGTTTGGAACTTGCAAACTTGATTCATCATTTGGATCTGCTGCGACTAATTAATTAATCATGAAAAATGTTGTTCAAGTCTGATACCAAACTTGAATTTCAAGAATAGCAGCCCAGATGTCCCAGTCAAGTTAGTTGAAATGCCAGTTAATAGTGCAAACCCAAGATTTTTTTTAATTACGTTTGTAAGTTTGTTATTGACTCTGTTGGCAACCTCGCCTTATATACACTTTAATTGTTGAATGGTATCTCTCACAACTTTAATTTGTTCAGCAAACGGGACCCCATATGTTTCTAACTTGCTGATGGATGCCTCAAGAAATCCGTTATTTGCTGCAATAAAAATTAAATCAACTCTTACGGTGCTGTCACGCAACAGTTGTTTTGTGTCCAATGCATCGAACACTCGTTGTTCGCATAATACTTTGCGGCTGCGAGCGAAGTTCCCCATCGTGTGGTAATTGGCTATGGTGGGAGTGCGAGGACTGGCTCCCTTTCTTTAAAAATGTCCACTCTGGAAGGTGCTTTTAAAAACACTTTTTTGATATTGGACATCTACTTTAGGATAAGAGCCTCGGATTCTTCGCACACGCGGTGAAGACCGTATGCAAGGCAAGTAACATGTGTTAATTTTGGATAAAATGTTTCTATCGCCCGGGCTGCTTTCACCATGTACGGCGCTGCATCAGTTATAAAGAGTAAAATTAAATCTTTATTGAAATTAACCCCTAAAATTTTAATTGAGTCATCAGAAAGCCGGGCAATGGTGCTGTGATTTGCTTTCTCCAGTAGTCAGGTATTGAACAAAATTTTTTGTTTGGCGACTACCTTATCCGAAACCAGTACACCAATTAAGACGTTTGCCACATATCTGCCAGCTGCATCAGTGGTCTCGTCAATTGATATCCACAAAAACTGTTTTTCGACCAGAACTATCATTCAATATAGAGGGTCTTATTCTACCATCAATCACGTCGCAACAACCACGGACAATCATAGGCTACCATCATTGGGAAGAATTCAACCACCTGGACCTAGCAGATCCGATGTTTAACAAGCCTGGCGATATCGATTGAATTTTGATTGGTTGTGACCATTACCTGTCACTAATTTTATCAGGTCACATCCAAAGCACCAAAACCAATCTAATAGCACGAGAAACCGTGCTACATAGGCTGGATAATATCAGGAACATTGAATAACCAGCAACCGTCACATCTGACCAACCTATGTGTACTTCCATCCATATTGACCAAACACTCACTCGGTTTTGGGAAGTTGAGGACACACCCCTCAAACCCCGCAAGAAATTTATTGTGAAAATAATTTTATACATAATTTCAGAAAAACATCAGATGGCCGATTCATGGTAGCCTTACCATTTGACCGTGAGGCTACACCGCTTGGAGAATCGAAAACACAGGCAATCAAACGACTCCAATCCATTGAACGCAGGCTAGCCAGAAATCCAGATCTGAAATCAAAATATGTTGAATTTATGAGAGAATACCATAAATTAGGCCACGTTGGAATGTATACCGGATGCCGAAATAGACATACCATGGAACCAGTCATACTACTTACCACATCATTTTGTCTATAAAGACACCAGCACCACAACTAAGCTGCGCGTCGTCTTTGATGGTTCGGCTAAAACCAAAAAAGGCCGATCGCTAAACCAAAATCATTTAGTTGAACCGCAGATACAGCAGACTCTTCAGCAAATACTATTACGGTTCCGCTTCCATCGATACGTCATGACCGCGGGTCCAGAAAAAATGATTAAGCAGATTTTAGTTACACCGCCCCATACGGAATTTCAACGAATTGTATGGAGGGAAGAACCGACTGATCTATTTCGGGAATATCGACTGCTCACCGTTACATATGGCACCGCACCAGCACCATTTTTGTCTATCCGTGTGTTAAAGCAGATCGCTGACAACAGTCGACCCACATTTGCAAAGGGCAGCGAATGTTATCGAGAGAGATTTTTATGCCGACGATCTGATGAGGGGTACAGATACATTGAAGCAGCTCATCACGCTAAGACAAGAAATAATATCAATAATGAAGGCGTCAGGATTTAATCTACGTAAGTGGCTGTCCAATTGTCTACCTGACCAATAAGGTTCAATCGACACAAATCAATTAATTGAAATCGATAAAGAATCGCTGTTTTCAAAGGTACTTGGCATTTACTGGAACCCAACTTCTGATGTTTTTTCTTACAGAGTTTCACTAAACGAAGCCCCAACAAACACCAAAAGAGGCATGCTATCAGAATCATCAAGGTTGTTCGATCCTCACGGCTGATAAGCTCCAATAACCATTTATGTAAAAATAATATTTCAGAGAACATGGACAAAAGCTTTAGATTAGGACGACCAAATTGTGCAAATTTCGTAGTGAGCTAACATTAATCGAATCAATTATACCATACCGAGATGTCTCAAATTTGGCTCCGACAGAATAAGCCTACACGGTTTTTCAGACGCTTCACAAAATGCTTATGCTGCTGTCGTGTATGCTGTATGTTCCAACGAGAATGGTGAAACAGAGGTAATAATTGTGTCAGCTAAAACCAGAGTCGCCCCAGTTCAGAAGCAGATAACGATACCAAAGCTGGAACTCTGCGCAGTACTTCTTCTCTCCAGGTTAATGGATAGTGTGCAGGTAGCACTGGACGACCGAAAACACAATATTTGTATGTGGAATGATTCTACAATAGTGTTAGCATGGCTAGAAGCAGTACCTCGCTCCCTTGACGTTTTCTTGGGGAACCGTGTTTCACAAATTATTATAAACCATTCCTTTAGTTTTGGCACCATATAACCATAAAGGAGAATCCAGCCGATTGCGTCTCTCGAGGTATACTACCATCAGAATTAGTGCAACATAAGCTTTGGTGGGCAGGACCACAATGGCTTAAATACCCTGAATTAGAATGGCCAATCAATTCGCAGCTCGCAGTCGATTGCAATGTAATGATACATCCAACACCAATTGAATTGATTGCAACTAGAAATTCGAATTTGAATAAAATTATTCGCGTACTAGCCTATTGTAAACGGTATGTTAAAAATTATAGATTAAAGCCTGATGGAAGACTTAAAACTTTCTTAAAGTGCAGTGAATTATGGGAATCTAAAGACCTCTTGATAAAGTATGTGCAAGAAAAGAATTTTCGTACTGAATTAGAGACATTAAAAGAAAATTTACCTTTACCTAAAAACCACAAACTAATAAATCTTAATCATTTTCTAGATAGAAATGGCATTTTTAGAGTTGGCGAGCGTATAACACATGCAACTATTCCGTTTGATTTAAAGCATCCAATAATTCTACCAGCTGAAGATGACGTCACCGAGATTCTAGTTTGCACAACTCATGAAGAACTATTTTGCGGCAATCATACCTTATTGCTCACCACTTTGAGAAATTATTGGATAATTAACTGCAAGACAGTTATACGACGAGTAATAAGAAAATGTATCAAATGCTTCAGATATACGTCGAAACCTATTCAACCTTAATGGGCGATTTACCAACCAACCGTGTCACCTTAGTCAGGGCCTTTATGTCAACAGGGGTAGATTATACTAGGCCGATCTATGTTCGACCATCCAAACGTAGAGGTCTCAAACCAGATAAGGCCTATATTGCAGTTTTTGTTTGCCTAAGCACCAAGGCAATTCACTTGGAATTAGCTGAAGATTTGTCCACAGATTCGTGCGGCTTTTCGTCGATTTATATCACGCCGTGGTCTGTGTCGCAAAATCATTAGTGACAATGGATCCAATTTTATTGGGGCCAAAAATGACCTCAAAGAACTATTCAATATTTTCAATGATACTAAATTTGTCAATTTTCTCTCTCAAAAACAGATTAATTGGAGATTGAACCCGCCAACCGGACCACACTTTGGAGGATTGTATGAGGCTGCGGTAAAAATCAGTTAAATACCACCTGAAGCGAAAATTGGCAGGGGCCTCACTGACGTACGAGGAGATGATAACGATTTTGACGCAGATCGAGGCTATACTTAACTCCAGGCCAATTTGTGTCATTTCGAATGACGATATAAATCCATTGACACCGGCACATTTTTTGATCGGGCACCCTTACACAAATCTACCCGATCAGGACTTGGTCCTTGGAATTGACGGTGGCGGGGTTTTTTTGAAGGTGTGCCTGTCTGTTCAAGATGATTCAACTGAAATTTGTCAACAGGAGAAAAAATGTCAAAAGTATGATGATGGCGTGTTTGCTAAAGCTTTTGCTGACTCAGACGTTAAGAAAATCTTTATTCTTGCTATTGTGAAACCGGCTCAAGAGAATTATGAAAACGTGTCAGCAATATGGAAAATATTGAAAATTGAGGATTTTTCTGGTACGATAGCAACTGATCTCAAATTAGCCAATATTCTGACAGGGATTATGTCTCATTCATCGACGTACCCTTGTACATGGTGCCTTTGTGAAAGCATAAATTTGGAGCACGTCGGACCTCGGCGAACTGTGGGAAACTCAACCTCATATTTTGATGCTTGGAGAAACGCTGGCGGATCGATAATGAAAAATGCAGACAATTTCAAAAGCTGTATCAATCCTCCAGTTTTTTCAGCTGATGACGATAAAAAGATTCTTGACATTATTCCTCCTCCAGAACTACATCTAATGCTTGGTGTGGTTAATAAAATAGTCAGCCATATGCAAGATGAATTTGTTACTGAAACAACAGAATGGATCAACCTATGCATTGTTCAATGAGAATTTACTCAAGGAGGTTCCCAAATTCAATGGCAATTCATGTAGAATATTATTGAAAAAAGTGGATAGTCTCCGATCGTTTTGCTCCATTGGTGGTTTGAAATATGTGGAAACACTGAAGGATTTTGATCGTGTAGTTCACAATTGTTTTGGCATCGAATTAAATGATTGTTACAAAGAATCAATCGCTCAATTCAAGACTTGCTATTTGGCCCTAGGGCTATCAGTCACACCAAAAGTACATGCAGTATTTTATCATATTGATGATTTTTGTGAAGGCCATAGAAGAGGGTTGGGGTTTTACAGTGAACAGGCCATGTAGACAGTGCATTCTGATTTCAAGACAATGTGGAACAAATATCAAGTTTCTGAAAACCACCCAGATTATAATGATAAATTAATGAGAGCTGTAATTGAATATAATAGTTACCACATATAATTAATTGAATCAAACTTGAATTAATGTTACTGAAATAAAGGTTTTTGTTCTTCTCGACTTGCATGAGTTTTGATTTGTTTGAAATAATTCATTATATCCCCACGTATGTGTTTAGAAGACATCTGTCGACAAAGAGAGAAATAATTCGCAAATTAGCAACCTTTTGACCTGTACTTTTCTGCATTCTATTCCTGAGACTTTTCTCTTTCGATCTTTTTATGCTGGAATCCTCCGGAAGGGCATACAAAATAAGATATTTCACTTTTTCAGAAAATGTAAACTGGTCGGTGGATGATTTCAAAAAAACTTTTATCTTATTTGTTAGACCTTAGGGAACATGATGCCATAAAAAAAACAGAAGTGCAAGCACTTTTGGGTTGAGCTGTGAGAGTATAAAGTGTTTCTATGAAAAAAAAACCGTTACTAAGGAAAAAGTGGCAGTTTCCTTTTCTGTTTTCTAACGAAAAAAATGTGTTTTTTTCCATCAAGTACACGAAAAAATGTTTTTATACTGGCACTAATTTGATAGATTACAAAAAATTAAATAACATGTGATTAACAAATTGAAGCACAATGACATTGATTTATTATGGGTTTTAAGATAGGGAAACAAATTGATTTTAAATAGCACATCGGCACAAAGAAAATGACAAAACATGTTTTGCTTTAGCAAAAACTATAACAAAACTCATAAAAACAGCAAACTTTCCGAAATATAGCTGCATGATTTCACCACACTTAAATTATTGCTTCTAGAGGTGCTATAACGCAAACGTGGAGGACTTGAATTACGAAAAGTTAACAAATATCATACGAATGTGCCTTATCGCTTGCACTTAAATGACACAACTTATTTTGAATGCGTTAATGATGTGCAATAGAAAACACACGAATTCCACTACATAAAAATAAAATCGATAATGGTAAATTCATTGGAAATACGTGAGACACTGAATAATTTTCCAAACAATATTTTATATTTATTTATAACTTGTCACATTAACATAAATTATCACCTTAATATATACTTTTAGATTGGATATAAACTTGGATTAAAAACTATGTTACTAAACTAGCGATGGTTTTCATTTTTTTTATTGGCACTTTCTTCTGTCTGCTCAACCGTTGGTTGATCCGGCTGGTCTATAGTGAAGTTACACGTTGGCCCACCATATGCCGTTGGTGTAATATGGTCCGGTGTTTTGTAGGCAGATTCAATTTGTCCATCAGATTGTGTCATTGCATAATCTGTTGTTGATGTGCTACTGCTACTACTGGAACACGGTAGAAATTTTCCAATGGCTCCAGATTTAAATGGGTTTGCTAATTGATTGTTTTCCATTTTAATACTTCTATGTTTATTTATTTTGTTTTATTTGGTTTGGTAGTCACAATCGAACTAACTAATTTATGGAATTTATTAAAACTTTTATTTGTAGAAAGGTTATCTTATCAGTATTAAACGGTTTGTTGTTTTCCTCAACTATTAAAATCGTTGTAAAAAATTTATTATTGTTTACTTAATGACATAAAGCGTTACTCTGTGAGTTTAGTCAGCTGATTAGAATAAAATAATTCGTTTCATTATTAGGAATAATTAAATGAGCTGATTGTGATGATTTATAAACACAAGTTCCAATAGCGAAATACAAAATATATACATACATATGTATATTGAGCATTGATAAAATTTTATTTCTTCGTAAGATAAGTAATTGGTTTTGTTTAAAATATATAAGTAGTAGGTACTTTTTACACTATCTGCCGTGGGCACTTGGCGAAACTCTCTTAATACACACCTTTTTTAATTTTTTTTTTTTTTTTAAAAACACTTGTTTTAATATTTCGCAAATTTTAAATTTAAAAAATGTGTGTAATATATAAGTAGGTGAAACCCCTTAATTTATAACATGCCTTATCTATTCTGCGAATAAACGAAAATGCTCAGCTTATCTATGGTCAATTTGAATGTCAAGAATTTTCATAAAGTCTCGTAATTTTAAATTAAATTTCCCTAATTTCTGTGCACTTAAGATGTAATCTACCATCGAAAAACACCCCACAATTACACTTATTTCATCTTTTGAAATGTTCTTCAATTTCTCCTGATGGCAGTTTCTAAAACTATTTGTGTTTAATCGCAGATGAAGTCAAAACTGCAGCCAGAGAAAAGACTGATTACAAATTTATTTGGTAGCGAAAGATGCTAGAATTTCTTTCATTTTACTTGCTAAACACGAAATACCAATGTCTTATAAAAATACAAAAAAATACAAAATTTATTTGTAGCATTCATTTAAAGGAATTTTAATGCACTGGAAGGCAATACGTGATTGTATGTATGCAGCGGAAATTTAAATCGGCCAATCATTTTCAGATGAGAGATTATTTCAAATTTCCTGCGATGATAATACTGGTGCAATATTCAATCTACATATGTTTAGTTTGAACAATTAATATCGAATGGTTTCCTATTCAGCGTTAAGCTCAATTAACATAATTCTATTGGTCTAGGCTTCTACCAATAAATCTGGTTATTTAAATAAAAATATTGGCGAGTTTAAACCTCGATTTGAATACGCCGGTTTTCCTCAACTTCTTTATATGACTTTGTATCGACGGCTACACTATCGGCACAAATATTTAAACAATGGTAATATAGTAATGATAACTTCATTATTGCAGACAAAATTAAAAAATTCTTTTATGTTAGTATTTTATATAAAATAGGACAGTGTTAACCCCGAAAAACAATATACAATTTTGGTAATGTAAATTGACTGTTCTGAGACTTAGGACCGTGCAGTGGATTTGCACACTTTTTTGGGACAAAGTATTCAAACAGACCATGTTTTGGCAGACTTTAGCGCGTTATATTATTTGAGTAATTCGGCCTAAGCCAAATATATACGAAATTTACTGGTAAAACTGACCGGCATTAGCTTGACTTAAAGTTAAACATTTCACTGGCAAATTGGCATTGCAAACAACCACCTTAGCCACAAACGAATGTCGGTCATTTGTTCATTTTAAAGAAGGTAATTTCACTGACAAAATGAATCATACTTAACTATGGTAGTATGGACGGTCACTAGGTAATTACACAATTTTTATTGGTTTTAGGCTCTTTATTTCAAACTTACTGATGCTTTCGAATCCCATTCGGATTCAATTTTAAAAGCATAATCTCGAAAGCTAAAACTTCAATAAGTTTGAAATAAAGAGCCCTAAAACCAATAAAAATTGTTTAATATTTAAATATTGGCTCAATAATATACATATGTATGTCACTAGGTAATTTGTTTTAAGTCAATTTTTTACTTTTTATTTATTTTTAATTATCTAAATATGTAGTTATTTTACATTATCTTCAACTGGGTAACAGGGTATAAATTGAAAATCACGAAAATTCCAATATCTGAAACAAATAAATTAAAGAGTTTGTTCAGATGTTTTTAATAAATAATTCAATATTAATTTTATTCAGTAGCACATATTCATTTATTGCTTTCACGCCAAAATATTAAATTTATCTTAATAATTTTAACAAAACTTATAAATACCTACATAAAATCACAGCAGTAATTCATTGTGTGACACACTAATTTAAATTAATTTTAATAAAAAACATAAATAATCAAATAAAAATGTTTTTAATATTAGTTAGCTTTAATTTTGTATTTTTTTGCCGATAGTTCGCACGCTTTAAAAATTATTTTGTGCTGTTCTGAATGTGTATTAAGGTCACAGGATTGTCAGAGTTTAAATAATTGTGCACCTCGGTTAATAATTGGATAATAAATGTGTTTTAATTAAAAATCAATTTGGTTATATCTATATAAATTAAAGAAAATTAGTTAATTAAAGGATTATTTATTAGGCTTTATTAATAATTATTTATAATAAATAGCTGGAATAGCCTATGTGTATTTTATAAATATTTTATTTATTTAATCTCTCCAACGTTTCAAATGTTATTTACTACAAGGAATCCAAAAAATGTTTTACAACATACAAAAAAATATTTAAAATTACAATTATTTCAATAACACATGAAAAAATTAATTAAAACTGATTTTAAAATTATATAAAAATAAGAAAAAAATGTTTATAGCTATAATAATAATTATATAAAATATTCTTTAAAAGTCAAAACAATAACAGAATAAAAAATTTTCTAACGTAAAGAATCATTTATAAAAAATTGTTTACAAAAGAAGTCTTGATTTCTTGATTCATTAAGGCAAAATCACATAAAATAATCCAAAAATTTTAAAAATCGGAAAAAAAAGAGAAAAAGATGACAAAAATTGGCTATAACACACCTAAAAACCAGCATCTAAAATATTTATGCCCATTTATGCCATATAGTATTTCCAACATGATACACATAAAAATGAGTCCGCATAGTATCAACAAACAATCCGATTGTATGTACCTACAAAATACATACAATAATTTATTTTGAGTTGATTGTTGATATATTTGGTAAGTATTTTTTCTTATTTGCATAAATATTTTGGATGCTGATTTTTAGGTGTGTTATAGCCAATTTTTGTCATCTTTTTCTCTTTTTTTTCGATTTTTCAAATTTTTGGATTATTTTATGTGAGTTTGCCTTAATGAATCAAGAAATCGTTAGAAAATTTTTTATTCTGTTATTGTTTTGACTTTTAAAGAATATTTTATATAATTATTATAGCTATTAACAATTTTTTCTTATTTTTATATAATTTTAAAATCAGTTTTAATTAATGTTTTCATGTGTAATTGAAATAATTGTAATTTTAAATATTTTTTTGTATGTTGTAAAACATTTTTTGGATTCCTTATAGCAAAAAATATCTCTGAAATGAATGTTAATAACATTTGAAACGTTGGAGAGATTAAATAAATAAAATATTTATAAAATACACTTAGGCTATTCCAGCTATTTAATATTAAAAATTATTTAAATCAAAAAAAATTTATGTGTATATCAATTAAATTTTTAGCCTTAAATTTGTTTGAAGAATAGCTTCAATGAAAGTAAAGTATTAACTTCAAGGTAGTAGCAAATGCTCTGAGTTGAGCTCCTGTACCTATACCGAAGGAATGCCAGTTATCAGTAAAAGTTATTAGGTAGATTTTCCTGATACAAAGGAATAAGTGCCTTAATATCAAAGCAAACGCTTTGCAATGAAGCAAAGCAATTGCTTAAAGTATTAGCAAATGCTACTTTTTATTCATACTACCCATTATTAACCTTAAACGTCTTAACCTGAGAATCTCTAATTTATTTAATTATCGAATATTTCTGTAAAAAAAATGCATTTCCATTGTTTTTTAATAAATGAATTATTTTATAAATAATCACCAAATATTTCTTTTCATTAAAATTTTATATTATACAGAGATTGAGAAGCCTTGCTAAGAAGTAATACTACAAAATATGTTAAGAGGTTTAGGGTTAAAATTATAAAGAAAAACTATAAAAACTACATTACGTAAATACTTCATTAATACTATTTAAAAATACATCATTATATAAGTTAATTGTATAGGTTTAAATTATGTTTAAATTGACAATAAAATTACCCTTTGAAAGCGAGGACTGTCCCGACCACGAATATTTTACAATTAAGTCGTAACTAAATAAGTGTTCGAGTATATTCTTTATCGATTTATTTATATTATTATTTTTCAATTTATGCAGGTATATAATCTAAAAAAATAAAATAAAACAACAAAATAAATTACTTAATTTTAATTAATTATATTAGTTGTCGAAATGAGATTTACCATTTGTTCCATATATTCTTTATTAATTAGTTTTGTGTTAAAACTGGTCAGTTCCTCCACGGTCATCATTGGTAGTTTTGGAAGTTTTTTTTTTTTTTTTTTTTTTAATTTAAAATAAATTTTATTTATTTATTTTATGTAATTACAATCTAGTCTCCTGGACTAATTAGCAATTTGTTTCTGACTTAATTTACTAACTTAAATTAATCTATGGCTTCTTCCCATTGGCATTCCATAGTGTTTGGTAAATTGATGTAAACCACATCTTTGTTGTGGATTTTAGATCAGCATAATGCTGCTTAAACTGACAATCACACCAGCTCAAAAGGTTTGGTTCTTTTAAGTCTGCGAACTAAATTCGTGATGCTTAGGAGCTGAGTTGCCTCAATGTTCACATGTTGGCGGAGCCTTTCTTCGTGTCTCCGTGCTTTTTCCTGGATTTCATTTAAGATGAGGTTCATTTTAAGGTCCCTATGAAGGTCATTGTTCCTAACATACCAAGGTGCATCAACGATGTTCCTTAATACCATATTCTGAAATCTTTGGATGATATTTACGTTGCTCTGTTTGGTACAACCCCAAAGCTGAATACCATAAGTCCAAATCGGTTTCAATATTTGCTTATAAAGTAGAAGCTTGTTGTATGTTGATAAAGAAGAGTTCCTTCCCATCAGCCAATACATTTTTCTGTATTTAATTCTTAATTTTTCACTTTTCTTCTTGACGTGTGCTTTCCATCGTAGTTTAGCATCCAGGGTCATGCCGAGATACTTAGCTGTGTTCGCATGCGGTATTATTTCCCGATTTATGGTAATCGGAATATGTTCGATTCGTCTGTTTGTAAAGTTGATGTGAACTGATTTAGCTTCATTTAGTTTTATTCTCCATCTTTTTGTCCATTTATATATTTGAGTTATAGCTGATTGTAACTTCTGCGTTGATTCTTCGTTGCTTTTTCCAACAGCTAAGATCGCCGTATCATCTGCAAAAGTTGCCACTGTGTTGTTTTCTAATGTAGGAAGATCATAAGTATATAGTAGGTATAAAACCGGCCCTAATACACTGCCCTGTGGAACTCCTGCATTGATTTCTTTCAATTCAGAAAATGTATCATCTAACTTAATCCTGAAGAACCTATCTTTCAAGTATGATTCTAGTATCTTAGCAAATTGCATTGGTAGAAGATTCCTTAACTTGTGGTTAAGTCCTTCATGCCACACTCTATCAAACGCTTGTGCAACGTCTAGAAATACTGTTGAACAGACTTTTTTCTCCTCTAATGCTTTCTCAATTATACTGGTTATTCTGTGTACTTGATCAATTGGGATGATTTGGGATCAAGTTTTTACTCTCGATTATCGGATTTAATCTTTTTACCAGAAGCTTCTCAAAGAGTTTGGACATGACTGGCAATAGCGAAATTGACCTATAAGACGATGTTATGTGTGGTGGTTTCCCAGGTTTTGGGAACATAATTACTTCTGCAATTTTCCATAAGCTTGGTACACATTTGATTCTAAATGCTGCATTTATAAGATTGGTGAGTTTCACCAGAGCTTTCCTTGGCAGTTCTTTTAAGATTTCTGCAGTAATAAGATCGTACCCAGGAGCTTTTTTCGTATTCATATTAGCTGTTATCTCACGCATGACTTCTTTTGGTGTTGTGGGTAGGATTTCTTTACTTTCTTGCACAGCTTGTTCAGTTATTATCTCGGCTTCCAACGTTTTCGAGGTGTTCGGCAAATTCTCGAGCTTTGTCTTCATTATTTCTAGCCCATTTCTCACCTGCTATTTTTATTGGGGGAATCTGCATTATTGGTCTTTTGATTCTTTTGGTTGCTTTCCAAAGAGAATAATCAGTACTGTTATCATTAGTTAATTTTCTTAAATAGTTGCTGATTGATTCATCTTTCAATTCTTTGATCTCTCTTCTTAATTGTTGAGTGAGGTTGTTCAAATGAGTTTTATCTTGGGGGGCCCTTGTTTGTTGCCATACTCTTCTCGCTCTTCTTTTTTCTGCGAGGAGTTCCCTAATTTCCATAGGGTAATTGTTTCCCTTGATTTTCGTTTTAATTTCAGGAGTATTTTCCCAAGCTGATTGCTGTATATCGTTTACAAATTTGTGAACTTCTTTGTTTAATTGTTCTTCAGTCTTTAATGGAACCATTAAGTTAATTTTTTCTTCTAGCGATAGTCTAAAGCATGCCCAATTAGTGTGATTATTTACTAGGAAAGGGTTTCTTTCTTTCTGAATGATTTTTTCACTTAACGTTAGAAGTATTGGTGAACGATCAGAGTTTAAGTAGTGGCTTTCATCTACTTGTACATAATTTACAGATATGTTCTTTATTATAAAGAAATCAATCAGATCTGGCACTTTGTTTGGATCAGTTGGCCAGTAGGTTGGTTTTCCAGTTGAGAGGGCTTCACAACTGCATTTTCTGATAGCTTTTAGGAGTTCTTTACCCTTAGTTGTTGTTAATCTGGATCCCCAGTGGACATTTTTTGCATTAAAGTCTCCTCCAAGTACAAATCGTTTTCCTAATTTACTGAGGAACTCGAGATAATCTTTTTCTTTCATTGAGTGCTTCGGTGGGCAGTAAATACTAGCAATACAAATAGAACTACTTTTGGATTTGACAATAACAGCAGTTGCTTGTATTTCTTCCGTTTCATATTTTAACTCCTCATAGTGATGAATACTATTTCTAATTATAACAGCACTACCTCCTTTAGCAGTGTTTCCAGGGTGAATAGTGTGATATATTTGATAATTTTTAAATTTAATGTTTGATTGTCTAGTGAAGTGTGTTTCCGTGATGAGACATACATCGATTTTTTCTGTGTCCAGGACCACTTGCAGTTCTTGTTGATGTTGCATCAGTCCATTGGCATTCCAACATAAGATTCTATAAGATCTTGGGCCATTTTTCTGTTTAGGGATGGCTCCCTTAGTGCTGTACTCTAGTTTCTGTAATCGCTCATCAAATGTATTTAGTCTGCTTAAAATTAATTTAAGTGTTTGACTTATATCGTCATTTTGAGCAGTTTTTCCTGGATTTCCGTTGCTCATCATTACTTGAGCATAAGTCATTTTACCAAATTATCCTTGAGTAGTTCCCGACACTCTACGATTTACTTCGGGTCGGTTCATCTTAACCGCTTGTTTCCTGAATGAACTTGGATTTTTAGCAATCACGTTCTTATTTTTGATATTTTGCAGTTCAATAGCAACGCTGCATCCTCTGTAGTTAGCCGGATGGTTTTCTCCACAGTGAACGCATTTAGGTTGAACATTTTGGGCTTTTACACAATCTTTGGTATGATGTTTACCTAAACATTTGACACACCTAGGTTCCCTGTTGCAATATTTTTGTGTATGTCCATAGGCTTGCCATTGTTTACATTGTGGTATAAGCTTAGACCTTCTTAGAGGCTGAATAACCACTTTGCACCCCAAGATGTACTTAATTTGATAAATTTTTTCGATATCTTCATCAGTATCGAAGGTCAACATAAACATGTTAAGAGGTACTTTGCCTCTCCGTTTTAGCTTAATCGATGCTTCAGTTGCCTTAAATCCTTTTGCTTTCAGGTCATCAATTATTTTATCTGGTTTACACGTAGAGTGTAAGTTTTTAGCCATGACCCTAATTGGTCTGGTTTGTTTATCTTCAAACGTGTGCCAAGCACGT
This sequence comes from Tipula vernalis, assembly GCA_958295665.1. Taxonomy (NCBI): domain Eukaryota; kingdom Metazoa; phylum Arthropoda; class Insecta; order Diptera; family Tipulidae; genus Tipula; species Tipula vernalis. The sequence goes on from OY282559.1 coordinate 320,908,934, forward strand.
TTTTCTTCATTTAACATTTTTGTCAATTTTCTGTATGTTTCAGCATCTTCTAAGTTTATTTTGATGGTGTTTCCATTCATCACCTTTGCATTAAACTTATCAGTAGCAGTTATTGTTTTTATTTTTTCATAGAGTACATCGTAGTCTTTGACTTCATCTATTACTATTGGTGGTGGTGGAGGTATTTTTTTTGGTTGTTTCTGGATAATATTTGGAACATTATCCTTTAATTGAGGTGGGGAGGGCGTATTATTCCGTCTCCTTTTTTTTCTCCCACCTTTAACTCTAATCCACTCAGTTTCTCGAGCTAGTTCTTCTTCATCCGTATGATACTCTTGTGGAGTTGTATTCTGGTTAGGAGTAGAACCGATGTCCTCCTTTGGCTTAAGAGCTTTAACTTCGTTTTCAAGCGTCTTCATACGCTCCTGCATCCATGCAATTGTAATATTCAGTTGCTTATTTATATTGTTGGCTTCAACTAATGCATTATTAGCTTTACACAATTCATTGTGAAGCTTTTCTTCGTTTGTAAAACGAGTGTTGTGGCTGCTGGCCTCAATGGAGGGACTACCGCCTCTTTTCGGAGAATACGCGACTTTGTTACTCCTCTGGAAGGGATGTGAATTATCCTTTTCTATTTCACTCAAATGAGCTTGTTTATTCACCAACATGTCTTGGGATTGGTTAAAATAATTGTAGTATAGCAATGGCTGGTCTCCCCCAGAATCCATGAGACCGACCTCCGAAGAGGGTGGATTTACCTGAGCAACAGGTGTACCACCTGGGGTATTAGTTTCCTTATTTGTTCTGCTCATTGCTCATTTATAGTGTATTGCACTCGCCTCTAGTATTTCGCCGATGCTTCACATCGTTGCCCGGGTTGTTACCACGTGGAGGTATACTAGACACATTTGGTGGTTTCTACATAGTTGCAGCGTTGGAATATAGACCACGAGATACATGGCTATAGACGGTCAACCCCTACCCTATTGAGACGCACCCAACACCCAGTTTTGGAAGTGGAAAAGATTTATTTTTTAAAATTTTAGTATCAGTTTTCCGAGCAGCAAGCAATAAATTTTCCATACATTCTTTTGTGATATTTTGGTTATGAATTATTAGTTGTTGATTTTTTAGAATCTCATTTTGATTTTTTTGTAGTATTTTTATATCTTCCTGAATTTTCCCAATTTGTCCAATAATTCTCAGTTGATTGATTATTATCTTCCATGAAGCAATTGCTCCTTAACAAAGGAATAGCATATTGTTCGGTTGTATTACTATCCTCTGGAACTAAATCAATATTTTGAGTAACATTAATTAATGATAGTGGCTGTAACGGTGGAATAATCCGTTGAAAAATCGATGAAGGACCCTCTGATATGGAAGCAATTTCATTATTTTGAGGGGTTGAAATTGATTGTATTTGTAATGATGGATGCTCCAAATTATCATCTTGGAGTTTTTCTATGGGGTTGTTTAAAATTATCATATTTGATTAAACCTCATAATTATTTATATTGGTATTTTGTAGTAACGGTTGTATAGGAACTAGTGATGGCATTTCAGTTGCAATTTGTTCAGTTGGTTCAGGGTTATTACATTTTTTAGAAATTTTTGGCATAGAAAACTCAAATTCATCATCATATGGAGTGAAAGTAAAATGTGATCTTTTGCGAGAATTAGAACTTTCATTTTCCGAGTTTGAATAAATTTCAAAATGTTTTTCATTTTTTTTGCTTCGCTAAATGAAGTTATGTTTGGTACATCTGCTTTATTTGAAAACGTTTTTTTGTAATTAGGTGGCCAAAACAAAAATTTGTCCGTTCGCCATTTGTCTAAAACAATCGCAACTTCTCTCTCATCATCATCTGTGACCATTTCCACGACTGCATACATTTTCTGAAATAATTTTATGTTATTTATTACTTATCAATATTCCAAAATTCTACTAGATTTTAAAAACCACCTATTTAAATGATGTTTTTTATGAATGAAGTTTTGGAAAAATTACCAATGTTTCTGGCTTAGAATACTTCTGCGCAAACATTTTTTTTGCAATTTCGTTTTGATTAAATTTTTTTTCAGGTCGGTCTGCCAATCTGAAAACCTAGCCTCAAAAATATCAAGCCTACTTGATGCAATCGGAATATGGTAGAAATCTATGTTATCCACTGCTTCTTTCCCCCAAATGAATATTTCATTGTTAACTACTTCCACGTAAGAAAATTTTATTATTGTTTTAGATTTCGTCAAAATCCAGTAATTACGATTGTCGTTTCTAATCTCAAATTTTTTAAATACAATTCTACTATAGAATGTTTTACCTTCTTTAACAAATTTTTTTTTGTAATATAGGGTATGGTCTGTCAGGTTTATGTGTATCAGAATCTAAAATATCTGAATTATTGATTTCAAATATCCTATTGCACATTTGAGCTAAGGGTTGATTGGGTTTTCTTAATAGGCGTTTGATAATAGACTTATAACTTTCAAACGCAAAGGCAAAAAACTGATCTAAATTGCCAAAATGTTGCACATCTTTTGCCAAATGTGTTAGGCAATGCATATTATATGTTAAGTGATGTCGGCCGTAGATAGCACGAGTAGCATTAACAAACTGTTTCAAAATGTTATCAGCTAGTTCTAATTTAGTTATGGAATATTCGTTATGACATAATAATAAAACTCCAACGTGTAATAACATAAAATGGTTATATTTTTCTATAGAAATTATGTCTTTCAATACAAATCGGCCCGAATAAAGCAGGAAAACTCTTATAGAAATTATTACCGAATAATGTTACACAAACAATTTTATCGGATTAATTTAGAAAATAACCGAAATGTTTAATGACCAAATCATCAAATAGTACATTGAAATATACAATTATGTATTTTTAAGTATTTTTAAGTGGTCCACCACCATTGTTCGGTAATTTTTATTCAAAATATTTAATAACTTAATCAAAACCATCAAAAAAATATTTTATTTCGTATTACTTGCCATGTAGCCATGCCTTAACTCTTAAAATGTAAAGTAAACGGTAACATTGCACATTTTCTTAAAGATCTCTTTAAACAAAAATTTAAAGTTTAACACTATAACTATATTACTACAGCTTTATAATTTTGTTCCAAAATTGTTGTTTTAATTTAAATATTTTATAGTATATTATTTTTTTTTTTTGATAAAATACGTATTTTTATTTTGATTATTCACGCTTTTCACAACACACTTCAAAGAAATCACTTTCCCAAATGATTTAATATATTACCGTTCTACCTTTACATATTTCGTTTCCGATTATAAAAGACGAGGAGAATTCGAGGACTGTAAAATAACCGTCCGATGGAAATTATTTGTCTTTATCCAATTTTAAATAAATTGTGTTTAGTGTCGGTAAAGATCGTGTCATTGTCGGTATGGATTCGTACGTCGTTTATATTCAAGTCGTTTTACATTCGTCTGATCATAATTCTAATCGTTTGACCGTCAAATGACGGTTATTTGTCATTTCCAAAATTCAATCAATTATTTTAGTGTCGTGTAAAGATCGTGGTACACGAGAGTGTCTTGGCACAATCGTACTTTTTCATTCATATTCGTATCATTTCACTTTAAATCGTTTGATCGCTAAATGACGGTTATATGGCACAACTAAGTTAAAATTGATTTTTATTTTGCATCGTGTACGGATCGCATTCGTAACGTTTTAATCAAGTCGGTAAGCTTTCGGGTGATAATATCTTAAACATTAAAATTTTTGTTGTAATTTTGGACTGACCATTTACACACCTGCAACCGAGCGGTTAGAAATTGTTTTTCGGGAACTTTATTTAAATGTAATAAAATCATAAAAAATAATTCATTGTAACTGTCAAATTTATGAAAAAATGAAAATGGACACAAACCCATACGACATAATTTTTCGAACAATTCTAATTTACTTCTTACTACCGCGCTTGGAGTCGCCGCGGCAAACTTTCAACCAACAACTGGAGAGTCTCATTCGGTATGCTATTCCACGATCGCTGTAACAGAGGAAAGAATTAATGGGATTTGTTACTTGTTTTATCCTGTGGTACCTGGTTATCTAATATAGCCCAGAGATTTTCGATCGGGTTTAAGACTGAAGGAGCCCTTCCAATAACTGTACAAAATATTCTTTAACAATATGGCTCGTATGCTTAGGATCATTAAGACAATGATACATGCAAAAAAATTCCTTTAAGGTGAAAATATACAGCGCATTGATTGGTCATTAAGCGGCCATCTTGAAAACCTTTAAGGCAACAATAAAAAATCAGACGTTGTTCAATTTTGTATACGACCAATTTTTTGTCCTATATGGTAAATTTACATAATCTTATTTTACATTCAAATTAACCAATTAGCGCGCTGTATTTTTTTTTACCTTAAAGGAATATTTTTTTCATGCATCCTGTTGCAATATGTACACATTTTTTTAGCAAAATCATTTTCTTGTGGAATCTCTCAAATTTGTTTTAATTAGAGTAGTGTACAACCGGGAATCAATTTTGTCATTGAATAAATGTAAATTACCGACCCCATTGTACGAGAAATAATCCCATACCAAAATGTTCCCGCCACCGTGTTTTAACGTTGCTTTGATATTGCGACGTGCATTCTCCTGGCCGCAGGGATTACCCATATAAATGGACGTTCTTGGAACCAAAATATTCAAATTTACTCTCGTCCGTTCAAATTGTTTTCTTCCAGAATGATAAGAGCTTATTTGTAGGCTTCCGTGCAAACGATGATCTATTTTTACGGTTCCTCTCTGAAATTAATGATTTTTTCCTTTGAATAATTGCTCTCAAATTTGGCCAAACCAATGTTCTTTGTACTGTTCGATTAGAAAAATTCAAATTTAACTCATGATAGGGTTTATAGAAGGGTTAGCGCTATTTTTAATGGGATTTCCTCTTTTATATTTCAAGTTTCCAGCGAAAAGATAATATTTCTTAAAATTAAATTAAATCCGTTATTATTAGCCTAGCAATGTGGATAATAAATTCATATAAAAATCAATTACGATAACTGATAGTCTATCTGAGTAAACATTACATAAAATCATGACAAATACTTAAATAGATAAGATAACCTATTTGTACACAGTGTAAAAAATAAAAATCCTCAAAATTTAAATTACGTGCATTGATGCAAAAAATTAAATTTTGCTTTATCGATACTTAGAGCTGCAAAATATCGTTTAAGTAAACTATAAACTATTTCAATTTTTTTGCGTCTTCTTCTTATAATTGTTCATATAAAGTCAATAGAACATAAGGAACAATACCAATGATTTTACTTCGACTGGAGAAATTATTAACTAAAGAAGACTAATACAGAAGTTCGTTTTTATTCACAGCCTTGGTAATTCTTGTATTTAGCTGTGCTTTTTTACAATTATAACCATCCTAAATAAGCTGAAAATATTGTTTAAGTTACTTCAGCTTTATAATTATCGCTTCATCATTAACCAACCAAGAGACGACTTTGTTTTGATTTGCTATTATAAAACTCGATTAAATTTTTATCGAGTGCTAAATGGATGTCAAAAACTTGCTAAATGGATGTCAACAACAAAACTTATCTTCTTCACGGTTACAAAAAACCAAATTTTGCTAAGCTTGACGAAACGGGACATTTTTATAAACTTGTAACAAATAAAACCGTTGCGGCAAAAGCGCCAAGCTGTTTTTAAAATATTAAGACGCTATACTTGTGTTATATAAAAACAATCGAAAAGCGACAGTTTTATCTAAAAGAGTCGGGTACAAAATTTTTACATGAGGGGAGAAACGTTTTGTTTATTGCCAAATTTACGAGCTAATAAATTAATATTTTCTCCACCAAACAAAACAGCAATTTTTCAGCCAATGGATCAAGGGGTCATACAAATTTTAAAAGGCTACTATCGCAGTTATTGTGAGGCTTCGGCTTTGGAAAATAAAGAGAGCGTTTCGGAAGTACATTTCAAAATTGAAAGATGCACTTAATTTTATCAAAAGATAGTGGGATAAAGTAAAACCCGAAAGTATCAACAATTGCTTCTGTAAAGCAGGAACAATCCACGTCTCGAAGCAATCATTGGTGAAACTGCTGTTCAAAATGAAAGAAAACGGATATGACTGACTTTTTTCGTAAGATCTGAATGAACGAATTATTTAATTTTCATATAAAGTCTTTAACAGAATTATTTGTGCATGCTCAATTTTAAATGCAAAATAATATAAAAAACAAAAATTATACAAATAATAACATTTTTGAAAATATTTAATTTAATCTAATTAACTTAGTTTTACATTTTAATCAAAAAAGTTTTTAAATTTCAATTCTTGGAAAAATGACAGTTAATTTAGTTTTTAACAAAATTATTTGTGCAACCAAATTTATTCTCATAATTATTTGTGCAATATGGAAAAATTAAAAACGAAACGGTAAATCACTCATGTTTTGTATTCAAATGGTCATTTTTTGTTTAGCCTCTAACATCTCGCAAGTGCTTCAAAAATTGGTTGTTAAAATCCACCTATCACCTCATCTTCCAATTTAACTTAAGCCTCCGCAATTTTAAATAGGAACCCTGCTTGATGTATGGTAGCATTATTGTCCTAAAAAGCAAATTGAGGACCGACTAATTTATCATCAACTAGGAATGTTACGTTACGCAATAAACCGAAATTGAGTACATATTGGTCTTAAATAGCTATAGTTTGTGCAGCAATATTATCTTTTATTTCTTGCGCAACAGAATCTAATCTTGGCAGTATCCAAACTAATTGATGCTCGATGGTTATGTAATATTAAAAATATTTCCGATATTATCAAATTAAGATTAAATTACAATAAATTTTTGATCACTTGCGAGATGTTACAGAGTCGTAATAAAAACTGACCATTTACATACAAAACATACATAAGCAACTATGACACTATTTAATTAGCCAAAAATGTTTTTAAATTTGTCTGATTTACCGTTTTGTTTTTAATTTTTCAATTAAAATTAAAACTTTCGAAATGTTTATTGTTTATATTTTTCTTAAATTAGTTTGTGTTATGTTGTATAAAAAATTAACAAGGCACAAATAATTTTGTTAAGGACTGTATGAGTTAGAAACGGCAAAATCCCAAACAGCCATCCGGTATTCTTCCGGTATTCATGCCAACATCTACCATCATAAACTTCTTTGTAGCGTTTATTACCGCCAAAAGAACAATGCTAAAAAAACCTTTATAATTATAGTATACTAGACGGTACTACCCGGCGTTGCCCGGCTCGTTTTTTGATATGTATATACAATCGATTTATATCAACTTGGGAGAACAAATTTTTTTCTCCCTTTTGTATTTCCCTTCTGTGTTATAATAATGGAGAAAAATTGAGAAGGGAAGCAGTGGAAACTATTTAGTTAAAAAATAATTATTGTGTTTTAAATGTAAAAATTTTAATTGATGTTGTAATACATTTTTATTGTTTGAATTATCGTATCTTATAAAGATTTGTATTTGAATTAAATTGTATTGCTGCTTAAATAAAATTATTTTTTATTATTTTTCATCCATCCAGTGTAATCTGAAAACCAATTAATTTATTTAAAATGAAATTTATATTTGTGAAATAAATAAAATATTACATTATTGAAGAGCTGCACGATGAACAACGTTCATAGTTTTGCCATTTTCAGCAAAAACGTATAATCCAGATGGCTTTCCGACGCGATAACATGCGACATAAAGTTGGCCATATTCCAAATCAATACCACATATGTTGAATGTTTGGCCTTGTGACTTATTTATTGTAATTTAAAATGCCAATCGAATTGGGAATTGAAGTCGCTTGAATGGAATTCTCCTACGAATTTTCCTGTTATATTTGTCTGTTATAAGACATTGTTTCTGTATCTAACATATCTTAAATTTTTAGATTCAAAAATTCTACTTCAATATTTTTGGGCGCTAAAATTGCACGATTTTATAACCATTGAATTTGCTTATAGTTTTGTAGAATGTTTGGATATAGATTTGTTATTAGTTCTTCCCGAGAATTAACAATTGTACAGAAATTTTCTGGAAATTCGATTGATTTGGTTATTTGATCAGCAGCAATTATTCCATTTCCAATGTCAAGCAATTGTTTAGAAAAAAATTCAGTTGAAGGATCGTTTTGGATAAGTACACGCATATTTGTGGTTAGTTTCATTGGTATTACTGTTTGCCATTATGTTTGCGTCATCAGCATATGTTGATCGTGGCATAATGGGTAGTAGTGTTTGTCTGAAATCCCCAGAAAGTAAAATTTGGTTCCACCAAAAATATTTGTGTTGTTCTTGAAATCTTTTAATGTTCGATCCAATGCCTCCAATGAATGTTTATGAGCCATTGTGGATTCGTCCCAAATTATAATGCGACATTTTTGCAGTACTTTGGCCATGTTGGAATTTTTTTTTATATTACATGTTGCGTTTTCATTAGTTTGAATATTTAATGGCAGTTTAAATGCTAAATGCGCTGTTCTCCCTCCATCTAATAAAGTTGCAGCAAATCCTGACGAAGCAACGGCTAATGCAATGTTACCTTGGGAACGAATTTCTGCTAATAAAAGTGAAATCATGAAAGTTTTTCCAGTTCCGCCTGGAGCATCCAAAAAAAATAAGCCCCTAGTTTGGGCTTGAACTGCATGTAAAATTCTGTCGTAAATAATTTTTTGTTCATCTATCAATTTTGGCTTATTAATTTGCAAAATTCAAGTAAATCAAACGTATTGTATGATTATTCACGTGAAAGATCATAATTAATTAGATCATTTGCTAACCTTGAAGGTGATGGCAATCCTAAAGTTTGAAGATTTTGATTTGAAATAGTCATGCAGATATTCTCAAGTCGAATTAAACAGTCATTGAACATGATTGGTAAGAACTCAATTGTGTTGTCGTTGTGAATACTGCGATATGTGTGAAGAATATACTGTCATTGCATTTTTGAATTTTTGCCATAGATCATTTGGATTGGAAGGACTGCACTATCATTGTAATGATAATGGCGAATAATTGGCGTATTTGATTTGGAGATGAGGTAATGACTGCATCGTTTAATGTGGAATCCCAATGTAAATCTGCTTATAATAAATTCAAAGCCAAACATGCTGCGTGAAATGTTTCATGTTGGTGTCCATTAACTATTTTTAAATTATTAAACGATGTAGGTCCTCGAACATTAATTAATAATAAATGTAAATAGAAACATTCTTTTTGATTTGGATGAATGGTGTAAATTCTGCCTAAAATTTTCTGCCCACGTGTAGTAGGAAGCTATTTCTAATACAGCAAATTATGTGTAAATGATGAGTTTTGTTATGTCAACACATGTATTGAAAAATTCTGTTAAAGTAGTTTTTGGTGGAGAAGCAGCTCGCTGTGCAATATTTTGGTCTGTAAAATAGACACATTGTCCATTTTGAAGATGTATCGCTAGATGAATTACTGCTGGATCTCTTTCGTGCATTGAAAATGAAAAAAATACGCCAAATAGCCTCGCTGGTGCTTATATATCTTCCAGTTTGAAATCTTGAAATTTCGTCATTTAAATTGTCTTTTCGCTCAATATTGAAAACTGCCATGTCAGTTCCTCTGTTGATATATTTGTAAATATATTTTATGGATTTTACGGATGAGCATAGTTCAACATTAATGTGTGCCTTAAATGTTTATGATAAAAATGACGAATAAGGCACAATCCATCAACTTCAAATTCATTTGTGTGAATATTTATCGTGAATGACTTTCCAGAATTCTCAGTGGATCTTTTTCGATATAATGGATAGCCATATCAATTCCAGTAATCGTATGCATTGTAAAATCTTTAGGAAAACTTTTGGAACATTTACCATTAATCATACATGGTGAATTCATATTAAGTGCTCCACATGGACCATGAACCATATTTAATTTAACAATTTCAAACAATTCTGGATCCGTGTCTTCATCAGGAATTTCAACGCTTATTACGTTGTCGATATCGATTGATCTTATTTTATTTGTCAGCCAAATTAATATATGATCATGAGGAAGTCCTCGTTTTTGCCATTCGATCGAATACATCCAACAATTCATTTGCCGATACACATGATACTTTGTAATGAGATCCATTAAGGATTTTAGCTTTTGTTTAAAAACTCCTGCTATAATGTGATGTCGATCATGCGATTGTTGACCATGCCTTAATAATTTTACAATATCGTTCCATTTTGGATTGCATGTGAATGTTATAAATAAATCGGGTGTTCCGTAATGACGAACGAAAGTCATAGCGTCTTGAATATACTCTTGCGTATGACGCGGACTGCCAATGTATGATGAAGGAAGAATAACAGTATTACCGATGTTTTCCATTTATTGCATCACACAAGTGGATGTATTCGTCGCTTCGTAATTTTTACTGATTAAAACGAATGTATCGTAGACGTTCACTCTCGATTTTAGCATACATATCGACAATATACTGATGGTATAAATATCTACATTTTAGAATGTGATTGTCTTCAGTAGATCTAATCATTAGTCAACAAGCGTATTAGTTCATACCATTAACTTTTTTGGTCAGTTCTGCGCCGGTGGATGGATTTGTTTGTTATATGTTGATGTGATATCCATCATCACCTTCCCAAAAAATTAAAGGGTATTGAAATGCGCCGTAAGAGCGATGAGTGTCGTCAATTTTCTGAATGACGTTATCTCTACGCTTAATAACTATGTCACGTGATTCAAAAGCTTCCCCAACCATTACAATAGCAACTTCATCAACTGTTGGTTCATTATATCTATATGGACGTGGGCACCTGTTGGTGTTTTATCTGCTTTAAATACGATCATGTAATTATCATTTTCCAATTGTGGTGTAATTTTTTGGAACAATTGTATTAAGTGATTTTTTTCCATTAAAAATTGTTGAATTGTATAAATAATTTCACGCTCTCGAATTACGATTATGCGATGTATTTCGCAACGTTCTTGAACTTGCTGTTCATTTGATCCAATAAAATATATTTGCAAAAATTTCGCATTTTCATTTGGCATTGGATACATTGATCCAATGTGGTGATAAACTTGGCCTTGAATTTTAAAAGTTGATGCAAAATTACGACCGAGAGAATCAATATTGGTAATTTATTTTGCGCCAATAGATGTTATTTGGAAACATTGATTAAATTTCCGTATTTTTGACAAAAATAGCTTAGAATCACTTGATTCCCCTGTCATCAAGGATTTTAAAGGTTCAGGTGATGGATTAAAATTGGTAAAACAACTTTACCTGAAATATTTTACGATAATATTTTATGAATTTTTGACGTAATAAAAAGGGGGAAGTGGGTGGTTAATGTCCAAAAAAAACTTACCTGAAGAGCAACACATCCCAAGAGTTTCATTTTTAAATTTTAATGCATGACAATAATTGCATCTTTATCCATTTCACCGATAAAAATTTTAGGATGGACGTAATAATCGATATCTGATTCATAATTAAAGGCAATACGATGAAATGAAGCAATTACTAATGCTCTTCTGTTCCGCTCGTATTGAGCGTTCGATGCTCTTGCCGCAGCTCGAACATTTCTATTTGCTCTTCGAGTAGTAACTCTTCGAATTTCGGTTATATTTTCTTGTTGAATTTTACGTTGTAAATTGCGCTGCCTTTGTGTCCTTAATTCTGATAATTGTTGGTCAGCATTAATATTTTCTCTATATCGTCTAATCGCTTGTTTTCCTCGCGTATTGCGACCAATATTTGAGCGTCGCATTTTTATGAAAGAAACACTTAATTTTACAATACAATGGAATTATCTTTAACTGTTACTTCGTGTTGTTGGTAACAGAATCATTAATTGAAAATGTATGCACTTTTAAGCGTCCTGCGATCAATGTTTTCTCTTACTCTTTTATTTTTGTAAAATTTTATTTTTAATCGTAATTTTACTTTAATTAATTTGTTTTTAACAGTTATTTTGTGTAAATTAATAAAAATCACTACGTAATAACGTTTTTTTACGATTAATTATACATTTTTTTTTTAATTTTGCGTCCAACGATGTATTCTTGCGCGTGCTGTAATGAAACTAAATTAATGTCAAAAATAGCGGTATTACCACCTACTATCTTGAAAACAGCGCCACCTATCGGGTCCAAATTTCACAAAAAAAAAAAAAAAAACCCAAATAGCAACGAAACAAACCTGTGGTTCAAATCTGAAGTTCCTAAGATGCTTCGTTGCTAAGAAACAGATAAATCGTTATATCTTGGAAACAGCGCCACCTATCGGGTCCAACCTTCACGAAAACCCAAACCGCTAAAATCCTAATCTATGGAGAAAATTTCAGCTTCCTGCGATGACTGGTTCCAGAGAAAGGCTATTACAATCATTACAGACACCATTTTTATATATTAGATAAGGAACCTGAATTCTGTCGTTTTTAATGGCAATATGCTTAAATATGATTAAAGTATCTATTATTTTAGCTCATTCCTCAGGAGTTTCTGGAAGCTACAATAAAAAAAAAAAAAAAAATAAAGGCAATTATTTTATTTTTAAACTGCTAAGGTCAATGATCACCAAGCCGAGACTCGTATAGAGCAGCATCCGTTATCTGTTAACCACACTGGATCGCGTTCATCCATGGCTGCGGTCAACAATTCAGCCGCTGCGTAGTTTGTGCTGCAAGTTGTTGATGAAATAACATAACAAACACAAGTTCGCGAAATTCACTGTTTAGGACGTACATAAGCTGTCAAAACGATTTTCACTTAATTAACTAGCAATCTGAGATGGATTTTGATAAATTATCGAAGGGGTAGGATATAGTCATCTATTCATATCAGTGCTTTCATCCAGGAACATATCCTTATTTTCTGCAAAAATATTAAGATTTCGTTAGTATTTCTTTGGTGAAGGAATATTCTATAGCACTTCAAACGACGGGTTCATTTTATCATATGCATGTGTAAAAATTGTAAAGACAGATTTTATGATATTGCGAAATCGACTTTGATATGATGGACTGACATTGCACCATATGTTTTATTGGACGCTTATAATCTCATGATTCAAAAAATAGATTTAAACATTTTTAAATCGTGATCTTTGTTAATGTTTATGATTAGTTAATAATAATAATATTAATCTGTTTAGATAAAATTATTCTCGCCATATATCAATATTAATACAATATTTTAGCAATTTAAAGCGCAGGGCCCAGTCGGAAAATGTTATTTTATTTAACATACCTCTGTGTTATCCGATCATTCGCCACATCTTAGCTCGGGTAGCCTAGTTTTTTGAATTTGAAGCTTGAAGATACTTATCCGCTGCTTTGTGAAATTTGTGGTGCTAGTAGCTGTTTCATGTCTCTGTAAAAATAACTCCGATTTATTTTGGATCTTGCGGGTTATGGAACTTATGACCTGTTAACATGCTCTCAAAGCGCGCTACTTAAAACTTTGATTCAAGCTTTTTGATTTATTTCATTTGTTGGTTGGGTTTATTGTAAAAATGTTTTTGGTTGGTTTAGGCTATCTGCTAATTTATTTCTGCAAGTACAGAGAAATGATGAAAACACAATAATTTTCTTAATTAATAGAAGACGTGTGTGAGGTTCGAATATATTTAGTATATTCTGCATGACGTGCCTGCGGAACAGATCCGCTCTAAATTTACACAAACAAAACCAAAATTAGACCTTCTTCGTCTTCATTCGTTAGTTATCCACCTTTGGAATTTAGCCATATTTCTAAATCGTAAATGTAGTCTTACTTTAATAACCAGCGTATATCTATACTTATATGAAAGAAGTAACGTCACTTCAAAGATATCGCTAATATAATTTTGGTATTTTTGTTCATGGCCAATGCGAGTCCATCGAGCATGTTATCTTTTATTTATGTAGGTTACAGTGATGTGAAAAAGTTGTTGACATTTCATGTTCATGTTGTAATATATAACTAAAATTCTAAGACTTTTAGTATTTTATTTATTTATTTTTATTTAGTTGTTTGTTTTATTTTTTTACTTATTTCATAATCGAGATCTTTGGCTATTCGGTTTTGTAATAAGTGACTTTAAAATTGTGTAATTGTCCGTGTAAGTAATAAAAAGTATGCTGTCTCCTTCGACTTTATCGATTTTTAGATTTAAGACATACACCCTTCATAGTCTACGATTTGTTGATTTTTCCATATCAAATTGCTCCATTAATAACATTATTATATAACATTTTAAAATCACTTAATGACAGCGTTTTATTGGTGACAGGAATAGGAATAGGACTTCAATATGAACAAGAACAGTTTTTATTCTATTTCTAATAGTTGGTAACACATAAGCAAAAGTAAAAGTAGTTCTGCGAGCAGCTTGTAACTTTTTACTCTATATGATAGATCCGAGGCCGGACAAGAACAACTTACACCAGTTTTTGAAAATTTTATTACACAGGACGACATGCACATAATAAATTTCATTGGGTTGGACATGCACATAATAAATTTTACTTTGAAAATTGTTTAAATCGGTCATTTAGTTAGGACACTCCCATTTTCTTCGGACATATGTTTGTTAAATGATAAGGTTTGATAAAAACACCTCAAGAGTATATAAAAAAATCTTTTTTTGTGGCATAAAATGTAAAATATGACAATATTTACTTAAGTTATCATAAAGCGGGTCTCAAGAGAGTCCATGTTAGTTCTGACGAAATGTTGATTTTTTTATTTAAAAAAAAACGTACGGCAAATATGGTTTATCTACATACATATATACACAGTGCTGTGCAAAAAAAATTGGTCAAACATATTTTTTTAAAACCTAGAGTCTTGGTTGCTAAAATTACAAAACTTTTGGAAGCAATTGGCTTATTGTTTCATTGTAAATACGGAACGGAGCGTTGGCATAGGTTTCGAAATAAATTCCCACGATAAGAATCGTCGTTTTCTGGTGGTCGAACTAAAGCTGTGTGGGAGCCATCTAATAATAGCCCCTATAATTCCAGACATTTGAAATTTCTCGTTAAACAAAGCTCAACCAACAGGAAAGAATTCCAACAGATCCAATAAAATATTTCCTTTATAAATAAAAATTGCTCGAAAACTGTGTAATCCAAGTACCGTTAATACATCTTAGAAGAGCAAGTACTCGCCCGGTTAAGCAATTATTTGCTTAACTACTGGATATTTAGTTTGCATAATTTTGTCACTGGTTTTTAGCCCATGCCAGCGAAGCAGCGTTGTCTTCTTTAATCAAGACGCGCTCGCCTTCTTTGATGTTCTGCTGTTGGTGCTGCCATTTGGACCTTTTTCTTAACATGGAGAGATATCCCAAATGCCATCTTTTCCAGAAACCTCTTGACATGTTTTACAGAAGTTCCCATCCACTCAATTTTAGCATAACTTCATTTGTGCCTTTGTCTGGTACTTCAAGAAGCGATGAACCGATCAAAAAATGGCCTGGTGTCAAAATACGCAAATCGTCAGGATTGTCATTCATGATTGGTGTTAATGGCCTAGAATTGACTATTCCTTCTATCTGGACCAATAGTGTCTGCATTAGCTTAAATGTAGGAGCTGATTCTCCTAGTATACTCGATGAATATGAGTTTTTATAGACTTCACTTCCGCCTCCCAAAAATCCCCAAAATGTAAAGCAGAAGGAGGTATTGTATGCCACTCTATTTTTTGAGTGCCTAGATAAGTAGATTCCTTTTCATTGTGGCTTTGGGAAGCAACAATCGCGAAAAATTCACCCAATTTTCGGGGAGCGCCTACAAAATTGATTGCATTTTCACTATCAATTGCGCTTGGTAGACCTCTTCTCCCAGTGAAATGCTTCAGTGATGCTACGAACGCATCTGTAGAAAGATCGCCAACAATTTCGAGGTGTATGGCCTTCTTTGCCATACGTACAACCCTCGACCCTTCCTTGAACTTATCGTGATAGGGCCAGCGTAGTCGACTCCAACATTCACGAACGGATATATTAATGTTACCCTTGGTACAGGTAAGTTTCCCATAATCTGTTGCCCAAATTTAGGACGACTTCTTACACAATGAATACAGCTCTTGGAAACTTTTTTAATAACTACTTTTGCCCCGATTATCCAATATTTCGTTCTGGTAATGAATAGCAATGTTGATGGATTAGGATATAGATATTTCAAATGTAGGTGATGCACAGGTTTCTCTGTCAATGGATGTTGCTTTGGTAAAATTACTGGATGCTTCATTTAATATCCAACATTCGCATTTTCCAGGCGGCCCCTTACTCTTAATAAACCGTTCTCATCAATCATTGGTGGGTGCTGGGTGGGATTCAATAGGGTAGGCGTTGACCGTTTATAGCCAATTATAAATTGGTTTATACTCCAACGTTGCAACTATGTAGAAACCATCAACTGTCTCTAGTTTACCTCCACGCGGTAGCACCTGGGCAACGTTTGTTTTGCATTTTTAATGTATCACAACGGCTGAACTTCTAGAGGCGAGTGTAATAACACTATAAAAACCAAAGCAATGGATAAAACAAACAAGGAAACGAATACCCTAGGTGGCAGACCTGATGTTCAGGAAAATCCACTCTCTCCGGAGGTCGGTCCCATGGATTCTAGGGGGGACCAAACATTGCTACATAATTCAAATGATACCAAAAATAAGCTAAGCGATATCAACGCTCAAAAGAGTAACGAGGAAGAACTTTCATTCCGAAAGGGCTCCATTACAATCAGATCACCAATAAAAAAAATATTTGCAAACAACGCAATCTCCACTGAAAAAGTAACTTCATTATCAGAACAAATGCCGATTGCAGCAACAAATATTATAAATAGCGAGGAGCTGTTAAATAAATTTCAAAAAATGGAGAAACTAATCGCGCAGCTGAGCAATGAAGTTGCTGAACTTAAGAGAGAAAACTCTACACTAAAAGAAAAGGTTAAAAATAGCATAGCTAAGAATTCAGCACGAGTTAACAATCTTTCTTCAAACCATATTCAGCCATCAGCCAGTCAACATGAACATTCAAATAATTCCAACTGGTTGCTGCGGCAATTTCCAGTTTTTCAACAGAATAATAGATTCAGTGCTCTGAGTCAAGAGGATTATTGCACAGATGAGGAAGAACTGGAAAAAGAAGTTTCCGGTGCTGATAACAGAAATGCTAGGAAACGCAGGCGTACAAAAACGAAAACTCCTCCAAAAAATACTACACAAATTGTGATCAATAACACTGAACAGAAAACCCCAAAAATACCACTGCCTCCACCCATTAACGTGAGCAATATCAAAAATTTCGAACTTTTTCGACAAAAAGTAATAAAAACCACTAGTGAATCAACTAATTTTAAGGCGCTTTCAAATAGTGACATTAAAATTACATTTCAAAATGAAAATGATTACAGAAATGTCAAAAAATTACTGGAAGAATTAAAAAAAGAACCCAGCAACCAATCCGAAAATATAGAATATCATACCTATCAGCTGAAGAGCGAAAAGGCTTATAGAGTAGTTATCAGAGGCTTACCATCTTCCATTAGTCACGATGTAATTAAAGCAGACTTAGAAAAAATGGGACATGAAGTCGCAGGTATTACTAACATATACAAAATGGTCACAACTAATGGTGTAAAAGACAAGAAACACTTTCCATTGTTTTACATCGACTTAAAACAAAAAGACAACAATAAAGAAGTATACAACATCAAGAAACTTGCGTACTGTATAGTTAAAATTGAGCCACCTAACAAGACAAGGGACATTCCACAATGTACGAATTGTCAACAACTTGGACATACCAAGAGTTTTTGCTATCGTCAAACCAAATGCGTTAAATGTGCTGGAGATCATCACACGACAAAATGCAAAAAACAACCAGATATCGCGCCTTCATGTGCTCTTTGTCAACAACAAGGACATACTGCAAATTATAAAGGATGCTGTGTATATCAGAACAAAATTAAAAGTCAACAGAATAATAGAACAAGAGTAGTACAGCGATTACAAACCAAAGCTGCTAAACCACAAACAACAATCACACCATCCACAGTTGGATTATCCTATGCGCAAATCACCAAGTTATCTGCTGATGAATCAAACCAAAACAACAAACATATAGAAGTTAATAACGAGTCTAATGACTTTGAAATTATTAAAAAGCTTAGTCAAATTCAACAGACACTTGGTCACTTAACAGAAAGGGTGGCAAAACTAGAAATTAATTTCTATCCGCCTAGCAAAAAAAGTCAGCATACACACAAATGATTAACTCGTTCCTACGCATTGTAACTTGGAACGCTAATGGGCTCAACCAACGAGCCCAAGAACTGGAAATATTTCTCCATACAAACAACATAGATATTGCACTTATTTCAGAAACGCACTTCTCCAACTAAAGCTTTTTTAGAATAAAGGGATTTAATTCCTACTGGACAACCCATCCTAGTGAAAGAGCCAGAGGTGGTTCAGCTGTACTAATTAAAAATAATATCAAACATAATCAACAAGAGGATATTCGAGAAAGCTACATGCAAGCAACTGTTATCTCAATCCAATATAATGGCGCAGATCTAAATATTGCGGCAGCATACTGTCCTCCACGGCATACACCAACGAAGTTACAATTTAATAACGTCTTTAATAAGCTCGGTCCAAGATTTATTATTGGAGAGGACTATAATATAAAACATACAGCTTGGGGTTCCAGGCTAATTTCTCCTGGGAAAGGAAATGCTTTGTTCAATGCCATTCATGAAAACAAATGTGAATATCTGTCTCCAAGGAGGCCAACGTATTGGCCAACGGATGCAGGAAAAATACCAGATTTGCTTGATTTCTTCATCATAAAAGGTATTTCATCCAATTACACTAGTGTCGAAGGAATTAACGACTTAACATCTGATCACATTCCTGTACTGTTGTCAGTAAGCGCTATAGTCATCAAGAAAAAAAAGAAGCAAAACCTTACTAATAGATTCACGGATTGGGACCTCTTCAGAGAAAAACTGGAAGAGCTAGTTGAATTAAAAGTTAGTATTAAAAGTAATGAAGAATTGGAACAACAAACAAACAATTTCATTGAATACACTCGTATGGCCGCCAGTCTAGCTACTCCAGAATTAAAGGACAAAGCGGAGATTGAAGTCAAATACCCGGCTGAAATCAGGGAACAAATCAAGGAAAGGAGAAAGGCAAGGAGAATATGGCATCTCACCAGAAATCCCGCTGACAAAACCACCTTCAATCGAATAAGTAACAAAGTCAATAGGCTAATCAAAAGCTTCAAACAGGATTGCTTCGACAACTACTTAAGCGGGCTAGGTCCAGAAATGGATAAGGACTACTCGTTATGGAAAGCAACCAGAAAATTTAAACGACCTGTAGTTCGAGTACCACCTATAAGAAATGCTCAAGGCAATTGGGTTCGACATGACAAAGAAAAAGCGGAACTCTTTGCTCAACACCTAGCAACAGTGTTTCAACCCCATGACATTCAATCCAACATTGACGTAACACCTGTCTATCAACCAAATCAGGATTTTAAAAGGGTCACGCCAATGGAAATTGCTGAAGAAATCGACAAAAGTCTTAGTCAAAAAAAGGCACCAGGAATTGATGAAATATCACCGGGTCTATTCAAGGAACTTCCACGCAAAGCAATCATCATGATCACATACTTATTTAATGCCTGTATGAGATTGAAGTATATACCCAAATGCTTCAAAACGGCTCAAATAATTATGTTGAAGAAACCAGGTAAACCAGATGAAGAAGTAACATCATACAGAACAATTTCACTGCTTCCGACCTTATCAAAGCTGTTTGAAAAACTACTACTAAAACGTCTAAAGCCAATGGTAAACGTTCCTGATTTTCAATTTGGATTCAGGAATAACCACTCTACAATAGATCAAGTCCATCGAATAACTACGGTAATAGAGCAAGCGTTAGAAGAAAAGAAATATTGCCCCGCCGTATTTCTGGATGTATCTCAGGCCTTTGATAGGGTTTGGCACGAGGGATTGACATTCAAGATGAGCAAAATGCTACCACAAAACTATTGCCAGCTGCTTGAATCATACCTCTCTGATCGCCAATTCAGAGTCATCCATGAAGAAACATGTTCTGACTTTTATCCAACTCTAGCGGGAGTTCCGCAGGGAAGCGTATTGGGACCCCTCCTCTACCTTATCTACACTGCGGACATACCTACAACGAATAAAACATTCATCGGCACGTTCGCTGATGACACTGTAATTATGTCAGTAGACGAATTACAACCAAGGGCAGTGGAAAATCTTCAACGAGCAATGAACGACGTTACTAAATGGACAATTGACTGGAAAATAGTGCTTAATGAGCTCAAATCAACCCATGTGACATTTACGCTCCGACACAAAAATAACAGTCTACACATATACCTCAATGGGGTGCAAGTGCCGCAGGCTGAATCGGCTAAATACCTTGGTCTGCATTTAGATTCAAGGCTCAACTGGAAACATCATGTGAGACAAAAAGCTGAACAGATACGACTAAAACAACGTCAAATGTACTGGTTAATTGGGCATCATTCCAAAATGAACCTGTATTGCAAAAGACTAGTCTACCAGACTATCTTCAAACCAATATGGATGTATGGTGCGCAGCTATGGGGTTGTACTCATAAATCCAATAGAGACATTATACAACGTAGCCAAAATAAATTTCTTCGAATGGTCACCAACGCTTACCGATTTGTGACTAACAGAGAAATACACAATGATCTTAAAATACAATTGATAGACGACGTCATCCGCGAATGTGCCATTAAACATGAGAAGAGGCTTCTTAACCACACCAACGTTGAGGTCGTACAACTACTGGACAGTACAAACGAAATAAGGCGGCTCAAACGAATCAAACCACATGAGCTAACCGTATGAATATTATATCTTAAG
Source organism: Tipula vernalis (assembly GCA_958295665.1). Lineage (NCBI taxonomy): Eukaryota > Metazoa > Arthropoda > Insecta > Diptera > Tipulidae > Tipula > Tipula vernalis. Next base: position 320,929,927 of record OY282559.1, read on the forward strand.
GGAACTGGACACTGGCAGACCCACACAAGTTTATGCTTATCTCATAAGTACTAATGTTAACCTTACTAATGAATTAATAATGTTTAAGATTGTAGTAGCCATATCAATAAAGATGTTTTAAAAAAAAAAAAAAAACATCATTGGTAAAAGTGAGAATAATTTACTGCTTCGTTTGATTGGTTTGTTCGTCTGAATTTGGTGAATCTCCTCTCTAAACGTTTCATGGTGAACTCACTTGATTAGCAGCTCTTCACTTCTCTGCAGATGATGACTGGTAATGTACAGTACCTTTTCTTTCAGGCATAATTCTGCAAAGCGAGCGCAGTTACTGAGTACTCGAAGCATCAACGTATATGATGAAAATCTATCGATAAGATTCTTTATCGGCGAAGTTTCGTTAGTAGTAACGCAAGTTGTTGTTGCAACCAAGACGGTTTTTTTTTCAACGGTGGTAGGTTCAATTGGAGCATTTTCATTGTTTGGCCAAAAAGATGCTGATTTCTGCAGGTATTCTGGACCATTCCACCAGATTTTATGATGAGCTAGTTGCTTTGGTGATAAACCACGGCTAGCACAATCGGCAGGATTTAACTTCGTCGGTACATGTTGCCAATTACTAGTTGGTATTTTGTCCATTATATAGCTCGTCCTGTTGGCTACGAAACAATTCCATTTTCTCGGAACATCTGAAGGCCAGGTCAACACAATATTAGAGTCCGTCCAAGCATATACCGAATCTGCAGGAGCTTCGAAAATTACTGCGACTTTGTTAAGTAATTTGGTTAATAAATACAGCTCCGCATAGCTCTAAACGGGGAATTGACAGCTGCTTTAGTGGAGAGACTTTCGTTTTAGCTGCAATTAGATGAACAGAGCTTTCACCGTTGGAATTGGTTGATCTCGTATAAACAACCGCTGAATAAGTTTCCTCCGAAGCATCACAAAAACCATGTAGTTGAAAACGACAAGCTATCTGCATTTGAAGATACCTTGGAATGCGTATACCTGAAAGACATGTTAAATCATTTCTTGCGGTGCACCCACCATGTTTGATTAATATCATCTATTGATCTGGCAATGTATCGTCCCATCCAATTTTTGTCAGCCACAGTCATTGAAGCAATATTTTAAACGTGACTGTTACTGGAGATAACCAGCCAAGCGGGTCAAACATTTTACCGCACTCTGATAGTAGTTGACGTTTTGTTGATGGCTCACAGTACAGTTGTGGGACATTGAAGGTGAAAGCATCCTCACTTGACAACCAGTAGACTCCCAATGTTTTGACATACAGTCCCGGTTCTTCGAACAAGATGCAATCCTTCCCTTGCTTTTCTAAAGGTATTTCACTTAACAAATCAGGGCTGTTTGAGCTCCACTGGCGTAGTGAGAAACCGGCATGCAATAAAGTAGTTGATAGTTCATGAAACATTGTAATGGCTGCTGGAACATTGTCACAACACGACAATAAATCGTCTACGTAGAAATCGTATTTGATGGCGATTGCCAATTTGGGGGGAAAACTGCTTAGCGTCATTTGCTATCTGATGCAGAGATCTTATGGCAAGATACGCCGAACAGGTCAGTCCGTATGTCACAGTTTTAAGCTTGAATTGCTGATCTCGCTTCTTGAACCTTCCCGCCATACAATTCTATGGTAGTTTTGATGTTTGGTATGCACTGCCACTTGCCAGTACATTTTCTCTAAATCTGCAACAAATGCAACTTTATGTTTGCGAAACCTCATCAGGATGGAAAACACTTCCACAAACTTTCTTAAATTACATTCCTTGGCGATCATTCGAGTTGTCGCTACCTTTAAACTGGAACCACGTTTGGCACATCGATCATTTTATTGAGTAACAGATGCAAAATCCATGAGTCTCGAGATTGGCATTCTTTCCCTATAGAGCTTTTAATACCTTAAGCAGTTCATCCGATGTTTCTGTGAGATTTCTTAATGACTTTGATGAAGCGCAATGGATATCAAGTTGATCAAGAAAGGTTTGAATTATGGTGCTCACGATCATACGTTTCTTGTCGTAACGTTGTTTCAACTTGTCCCATGCTTCTACATATCTGGCATCAGTAATTAAACAATTTTTTATTAGCCGAGCCGCGCTTCCTTGAAGCAGTTCCTTCAGCAACTGGAACTTGTGAATACGTGATATTGAGTCGTTCTTATGTTCCGTAGCCTCGAACATATCCTTGAAAGACGGCCATTGTGTGTACTATCCATTAAATGGCGGAATATTTATTCTCGGCAGCTTGATTTCGTTGCCTTGACTCATCGTTTTGTTGTGCAATGTTTCGAAATATGACTTTTGTTGCGAGTACATATTGCTTAAAGTGGCATTTAAATCGTCGTTATTAGAGTGTTCAATTGGCCTTCGCTACCTTAATTCACACCTCAAAGCTGCTTGAGTATTAAAAAAACTTGGCTTCAAATTCATCCGCCTTCGAGGTTTGCTGCAGGATCAGGAGTAAGTCGTCTTCAATACCATAAAATTCCTCCCACCATGACTCAAGTTTCTGTAGCCTAGATTCGATCTCTTCAGTCTCTGTTTGGTCATCAATATTATCGACGAATGTGGCCGTCTTAGTTAGAGACCCTAACACGCGGCCACGTTTCTGCACAAGTCTGCTTTCTGTAGTCATTTTTGCACAACACCTTATTTCGCGATATTAACGGAATGCACAATCACTGTTTTAGTAACTTAAATTGGATAAAAGCGTCAGTAGTGGTAAAGCACTTTCTCTTCTACGATATAGTAACGAAGGGAAGTTTATATAATTCCACGTGTCCGGCTTTAAATCCAGCTCGAAAGACCATGTAAAACTCGCAAATCACTTTGTGGATTTAATATCGTGACACAATTATAAACGAACGGCAATTCTTACCTAGATAGCCAATTTGAGAAGGTTGAAGTCGATCGCAATGGTAGAAAATGCGGCAGTTAAATTGTCCAATGACTTTAAGTAAAAAATAAAAAATAAATCACCAAAATGGATGACAAAATTTATTTATTATAATATGGCTACTACAATCTTAAACATTATTAATTCAATGTAAGGTTAACATTAGTACTTATGAGATAAGCATAAACTTGTGTGGGTCTGCCAGTGTCCAGTTCCCTTGAGATATAATATTCATACGGTTAGCTCATGTGGTTTGATTCGTTTGAGCCGCCTTACTTCGTTTGTACTGTCCAGTAGTTGTACGGCCTCAACATTGGTGTGGGTAAGAAGTCTCTTTTCATGTTTAATGGCACATTCGCGGATGACGTCGTCTATCAATTGTATTTTTAGATCATTGTGTATTTCTCTGTTAGTCACAAATCGGTAAGCGTTGGTGACCATTCGAAGAAATTTATTTTGGTTACGTTGTAAAATGTCTCTATTGGATTTATGAGTACAACCCCATAGCTGCGCACCATACATCCATATTGGTTTGAAGATAGCCTGGTAGACGGGTCTTTTGCAATACAAGTACATTTGACGTTGTTTAAATCGTATCTGTTCAGCTTTTTGTCTCACATGATGTTTCCAGTTGAGCCTTGAATCTAAATGCAGGCCAAGGTATTTTTCCGATTTAGCCTGCGGCACTTGCACCCCATTGAGGTATATGTGTAGACTGTTATTTTTGTGTCGGAGCGTAAATGTCACATGGGTTGATTTGAGCTCATTAAGCACGATTTTTCAGTCAATTGTCCATTTAGTAACGTTGTTCATTGCTCGTTGAAGATTTTCCATTGCCCTTGGTTGTGATTCGTCTACTGACATAATTACAGTGCCGATGAATGTTTTATTCGTTGTAGGTATGTCCGCAGTGTAGATAAGGTAGAGGAGGGATCCCAATACGCTTCCCTGCGGAACTCCCGCTAGCGTTGGATAAAAGTCAGAACATCTTTCTTCATGGATGACTCTGAATTGGCGATCAGAGAGGTATGATTTAAGCAGCTGGCAATAGTTTTGTGGTAGCATTTTGCTCATCTTGAATATCAATTCCTCGTGCCAAACCCTATCAAAGGCCTGAGATACATCCAGAAATACGGCGGGGCAATATTTCTTTTCTTCTAACGCTTGCTATATTACCGTAGTTATTCGATGGACTTGATCTATTGTTGAGTGGTTGGTTATTCCTGAATCCAAATTGAAAATCAGGAACGTTTACCATTGGCTTTAGACGTTTTAGTAGTAGTTTTTCAAACCGCTTTGTTAAGGTCGGAAGCAGTGAAATTGGTCTGTATGATGTTACTTCTTCATCTGGTTTAACTGGTTTCTTTAACATAATTATTTGGGCCGTTTTGAAGCATTTGGTTACATACTTCAATCTCATACAGGCATTAAATAAGTATGTGATCATAATGATTGCTTTGCGTGGAAGTTCCTTGAATAGACCCGGTGATATTTCATCAATTCCTGGTGCCTTTTTTTGGCTAAACAAAGAGTTCCGCTTTTTCTTTGTCTTGTCGAGCCCAATTGCCTTGAGCATTTCTTATAGGTGGTACTCGAACTATAGGTCGTTTAAATTTTCTGGTTGCTTTCCATAACGAGTAGTCCTTATGCATTTCTGGACCTAGCCCGCTTAAGTAGTTGTCGAAGCAATCCTGTTTGAAGCTTTTGATTAGCCTATTGACTTTGTTACGTATTCGATTGAAGGTGGTCTTGTCAGCACGATTTCTGGTGAGATGCCATATTCTCCTTGCCTTTCTTCTTTCCTTGATTTGTTCCCTGATTTCAGCCGAGTATTTGACTTCAATCTCCGCTTTGTCCCTTAATTCTGGAGTATCTAGACTGGCGGCCATACGAGTGTATTCAATGAAATTGTTTGTTTGTTGTTCCAATTCTTCATTACTTTTAATACTAACTTTTAATTCAACAAGCTCTTCCAGTTTTTCTCTGAAGAGATCCCAATCCGTGAATCTATTAGTAAGGTTTTGCTTTTTATTTTTTTTGATGACTATAGCGCTTACTGACAACAGTACAGGAATGTGATCAGATGTTAAGTCGTTAATCCCTTCGACTCTAGTGTAACTGGATGAAATACTTTTTATGATAAAGAAATCAAGCAGATCTGGTATTTTTCCTGCATCCGTTGGCCAATACGTTGGCCACCTTGGAGACAGATATTGTTTTCATGATAACATTGAACAAAGCATTTCCCTTCCCAGGAGAAATTAGCCTGGGACCCCAAGCTGTATGTTTTATATTATAGTCCCCGCCAATAATAAATCTTGGACCGAGCTTATTAAAGACGTTATTAAATTGTAACTTCGTTGGTGTATGCCGTGGAGGCCAGTATGCTGCCGCAATAGTTTTGCCACCCTTTCTGTTAAGTGACCAAGTGTCTGTTGAATTTGACTAAACTTTTTAATAATTTCAAAGTCATTAGACTCGTTATTAACTTCTATGTGTTTGTAGTTTTGGTTTGATTCATCAGCAGATAATTTGGTGATTTGCGCATAGAATAATCCAACTGTGGATGATGTGATTGTTGTTTGTGGTTTAGCAGCGTTAGTTTGTAATCGCAGTACTACTCTTGTTCTATTATTCTGTTGACTTTTAATTTTTTCTGATATACACAGCATCCTTTATAATTTGCAGTTGTCCTTGTTGTTGACAAAAAGCACATGAAGGCGCGATATCTGGTTTTTGCATTTTTTCGTGTGATAATCTCCTGCACATTTAACGCATTTGGTTTGACGATAGCAAAAACTCTTGGTATGTCCAAGTTATTGACAATTCGTACATTGTGGAATGTCCCTTGTCTTGTTAGCTGGCTCAGGTGGTTTGGCGTCTATTGGAGGGGGGGGGGGATCAAAGTTGAGTAGATTAATCTACCAGCTCCGTAACCTTCCAGTAGGGTGCGCATCACGTGAGCTGTTCTGGTCTTGCCATTAGGCAGCTGCATGATGGGTACAATTGTGTAAGGGGTAACCTGTTCACAATTAGCAAGTGTACGTACTGCCTCCTCGTGGCAACCACTGGTAACTAAGGCCACTTGGCACATTTTTGGCCATTTGGCACAGGCTAAAGTACGGCGCTAAAGGAGAAAACCTTGACAAAAAACCCTAATCTAAGGTGGAACAGCATATGCCGAAAGATGAATGGCTGATAGGTTAATCAGCCCAAAATATGCGGACTCTGGATACCAGGCACCCTCCAGTTTTATTTAGCCTTCCTGTAGTAAAGCTGGGTGACCTACATGTGATTTGCAATTCCCAGCAACTCGTAAGAGTAAAATCAAACGGAATACGGGACAGGAGTAGGAATATACGGGAGTGGGACAACCCTCTCGAGGTCCTTGAGCTCCAATGCTACCGTCTTTCTAGCGGAACTAAATGCTGTAGTAAACATCTAGGAGGGAGAGCAATAAGCCCAGATAGTATGTATCACATACCGGGAAGCAGTATTGCAAGGTTCATTAAGAACCTGAATATTGACTGGACGGATAATTAAGCAGGGGCCAGCACAATAGATCTTTTAGGTCGCAGTGCGAAGTGGCTGATCGCCCGCATGGCCCCCCCCCAATAATAATAATAATAATAGGTGGCTCAATTTTAACTATAGAGTACGCAAGTTTCTTGACGTTGTATACTTCTTTATTGTTGTCTTTTTGTTTTAAGTCGATGTAAAACAATGGAAAGTGTTTCCTGTCTTTTACACCATTAGTTGTGACCATTTTGTATATGTTAGTAATACCTGCGACTTCATGTCCCATTTTTTCTAAGTCTGCTTTAATTACATCGTGATTAATGGAAGATGTTAAGCCTCTGATAACCACTCTATAAGCCTTTTCGCACTTCAGCTTCGTTTCCTAGCATTTCTGTTATCAGCACTGGAAACTTCTTTTTCCAGTTCTTCCTCATCTATGCAATAATCCTCTTGACTCAGAACACTGAATCTATTATTCCGTTGAAAAGCTGGAAATTGCCGCAGCAACCAGTTGGAATTATTTGTACGTTCATGTTGACTGGATGATGGCTAAATATGGTTGGAAGAAAGATTGTTAACTCGTGCTGAATCCTTAGCTATGCTATTTTGAATCTTTTCTTTTAGTGTAGAGTTTTCTCTCTTAAGTTCAGCCACTTCATTGCTCAGCTGCGCGATTAGTAGCTACTCGCTGTTTATAATATTGGTTGATAATGAAGTTACTTTTTCAGTGGAGACTGCGTTGTTTGCAAATATTTTTTGTATTGGTGATCTGATTGTAATGGAGCCCCTTCCGAATGAAAGTTGTTCCTCGTTACTCTTTTGAGCGTTGATATCGCTTAGCTTATTTTTGGTACCATTAGAATTTTGTAGCAATGTTTTGTCCCCCCTAGAATCCATGTGACCGACCTACGGAGAGAGAGGATTTTCCTGAACATCAGGTCTGCCACCTAGGGTATTAATTTCCTTATCTATTGTATCCATTGCGTTTTGTTGTTTATAGTGTTATTACACTCGGCTCTAGAAGTTCAGCCGTTGTGATACATTAAAAATGCAAAACAAACGTTGCCCAGGTGCTACCGCGTGGAGGTAAACTAAAGACAGTTGATGGTTTCTACATAGTTGCAATGTTGGAGTATAAACCAATTTATAATTGGCAATAAACGGTCAACGCCTACCCTATTGAAACACACCCAGCACCCAATTAAATAATGATATAGTCACTCATGTTTTGTATGCAGATAGTCAGTTTTTGTTTAGCCTCTATAACATCTAGCAAGTGGTTCAAAAATTTGTTGTTAACATCACCTAGAATCTTACCGCTCTCGGTTTTCTTGGCACCCTGCTACAAATTTTTGGTCTTTTTAGATCATGAATATCTTCCACTTTAACTTAAACCTCCTCAAGTTTAAATCGAAACCCTGCCCTGGCCTCTTTTGTATTGGAGTATTATTGTGCTGAAGAGCAAATCGAGGACTGACTAGTTTATAATCAACCAGTTATGTTACTTCAAGAAATAAACGGAAATGGAATATTCTCCTTGAATATTTCAGTTTTTACAGCCGTGTAACCTTTTATTCGTTGCCCAAGGGTAAGTAACCGAAGCTGTATCTACACTACTTGATGCTCTATGTTTATGTAATAGACAGTTTATGTAAGACAAAACTCACTAATTTGTGCAAAAACAGTTCCCTATAGTTCATGGGGATTATCTTATGATGCCGTTCACGTTTCGTTTCCTGACGGTTGCTCATAATCCGTTTGTATGTATGCCCTATAAACTACAACTGTTCAAGGCCATAGTTCAATTTCGATTTATTTCATGAGGTAACATTCCTAGTTGACGATAAACTAAGTTGGTCTTCAATTCGCTGTTCAAACGCAATAATGCTCCCATACATAAGAAGAATTATTGCCATGAAATTATTCAAAAATCTTGAATTTAATTATTTGTCTCGGCCAGGCCAGAGTTTCGATTTAAACGTGTGGAGGCTTAAGTTAAAGTGGAAGATATTCATGATCTAACAAGACCAAAAATTTGTAGCAGGGTGGGTGCTAGGAAAACCGAGGGCGATAAGATTCTAGGTGATGTTAACAACAAATTTTTGAACCACTTGCTAGATGTTATAGAGGCTAAACAAATACTGACCATCTGCATACAAAACATGAGTGTTTATATCATTATTTAATTAGCAAACAATAATTTTAAATTTAATTTATTTACTATTTTATTTTGATTTTTTCCATATTGCACAAATAGGTTAGGTTAGGTTAGGTTGGAGTGGCTGCTTACGCACACTTAGACCGGTGACGGTCCATTATGATACCACAGGATGTATCCCCTTTTACCCCTATTGGAACCATTTCGAGCTACTTATGTAGCGTAAGACGTCCCGCACTTTAATGTTTTCGAGCACAAATAATATTGACAACAAATTTGTGGCTACAAATAATTTTGGCAAAAACTAAATTAATTGAAATTTTTCTTAGAACTAAAATTTAAAATTTTTTTTTTATAGAAATGTAAAGCAGGATAATTAAATTTATTAAATTAAAATTAATGTTTTCAAAAAGTTTAATATTTATATAATTTTTAAAGTTATTTGCGTTACGTTGCATCAAAAATTTGGCAGGTACAAATAATTTTGGTTAGGACTGTACCAACCAATTGTACTTTAATTTCCTTTTATTTTGATTGAATTTTTTATTCACAACCAAATGAGAGACCTTAAACAAAAATATGATAAATAATTTGCATAAAATAAAAAAACTATTGGATGAATTGTGATAAAATCGCTGGATCGAAAGTTGCATTCTCTCACTGAATACAACACAGAATGTTTCTAAAATTTAATTAGAAACCGTCTGCATAAGCAGGCGGGGTATTTGGATTCAAAATTTTGATTAAATCGCGTAATTTATGGTTATTTGGCCAATGTTTCCGTATACGGATGTTATAACATCGTCGCAAATGCCATTTAACAAGTGATCACATCATGCCTCCTTATATGGATACTATTCACATATTTATTATATGGTTTAGCGATAATAAAATCTTAATAATTTTGCACTATTCTTAAAAACGATCTCGTCGAGTATTTATTCTATTATCTATATTATAACTACATACTTACTTAACGAACTGAATTGTCACCTCAGCTAACAGCGTTTTGATATATGCGAATGAAAAAAACCGTTTTTTTTTTGTATTTTGCACCGAACTCCGTGCAATGAAAATCGTGTTAGATCAAATAAAGGTTTAAAAAAAGGGTTGGGTTAACTTTAAAAACCCTCTATAATAAAAATAACCTAACAGAAACGATTTCGCTTACGAGAATTAGTGCGCAATCGCGCTTATCGTACAAGACGATAAGCACGATTACGCATGAATTCTCGTGAACGAAACAGTTTTTTCCTATAAATATAAACTGGAATCAATATTTTGGTGTCAGTAATAAACTGTTCATTATTCAGTTAACACATACCATATATATAAAGTGTAAAAACAATTAAAAAATAAAACCACAATAAGAATACGATGGATAATAATATAACGCAATTAGCAACTCCATTTGCGTCGGGGGCCAAAGGAAACTTTAAAAATTTAAAATCACCGCACTATTCAAAATCAGAGGATAATTCGGAATCAAAACAATTTGACTTTAAGGAGCCTACACATATTAGACCAAATTCCACTGGACGATCGATAATTATTTTCGATTTGCAAGAGGAAACTAAACCAAATTTAAAACTTGAAGTTCAGCAAAAGTAGTAACGTGCTAAATATACTTAATTGATAATACTTATTTTCTATGTACTTAAGTTTATGTACGAGTACATACATATATATATATATATATATATATATACATTTTTGTGATAAACTATAAATACTTAGAGGTATGATCTCATTATGTGAATGTTTTGAAATATAAAATATTTTGCGAATAAAAAATTATAGTTTTGTTTACAAACAAATACAAATGCATTATATAAATAAATATGCTTATAAACATATTATTTATACAGGGTGATCCAGTACCAACTGCACCCATTGAATACCTGAGTCCCACTTTGAGAGGTGATACAGTGCACCAATCTGAACAAAATACTATTCTAACTCTTTCAGGGCTAAAGGTTTTGTTTCTTAGATAGTTTAAATTTAAATAAATTATCAACAGTTAATAAATTCTTGATGGTTAGCTATAGAATGATGTGATTTAAAATTAAATTTTTGACTCATTTTAGCAAGTTACATATAGCATGTATATCGAATGATAACATTTGATTCTAGCAAGTGAAAAAATCAGTAATCGCAGAGGCTAAAGGTGTCGCTAGCTTGAAAGATTTGATAGTTAGGCCGATAGCAAATAAAATTGTTTGTGTTCATTCTGGTGCCCTCTAGAGAGTACTGAATTAAATATTGTTAAAAGTGCTTAAACCAAGTGAGAATTAAATTAAATGTACAATTTTGTGATGATTGTGATTAATTGTACATTTGTTTTAGTGTGGTACCCTTTGATCGCAAAATTACGCTGAAAGAAAAACAATGGTTAAATTAACACTATGATTGTTTTTCAACCGACCTAGCGATTGTTTATTGATACTAAATTACCGACGGGTAAATTCAAACGAAATGCTACAGTTATTCGCCGGTTATTGTAACCTCAGCTATCAATTTAACTTAACTAAGGTTGTAAGTTAATATTCCCAAATTATTTAATATTAGGTTAAACCAACCTACAATTTTAATGTTCACATTACTAAGCACAAAGATTAATTTTAACGGAATTTTCAACTATAATGGTTCAGTTAATTTGCTTACCGTTTAAATAACTATGTGCAAAGGTGTGTGTCTTGTAAACACACCTTCCATATTTAGTTGTCAAAATCTAAGTTCTTTAAATTCACAATTTTATTGTTAATATGTCTTCGATGTTTTTATACTAAAGTCAAATTCCACAAATTGTTTTGTATAAGTTATTTGTGTATGCCGTGCTATAAAATTGTAATTAATGGAAGCTAATTTGATGTAAGCAGTGTTTTTAAGCTTTAAAGTTTGCTTTACAAGTTTGTAATAACTTTACCGTCACTAAATACGTCACTGTCTGCTGCACCGGTGTGCATCAAATGCTATCAATGGCATTAACTCAGCAAATGCGAGCGGTTTTCTCCTTTTAAGTGTTTTTGAAAGGCGAGGATTTGTGTCTGAGAGAAAGTTACATATGTTTCAACTGTTTTTCACCAATCCATCATTGAGTCGTATGCAGATCTAGATATAGATGGGGCAAATGTCATAAGAACTCTGCACACAGCAGATCTAACAACACCAACTACCAACGTGACTACACTCAAAAAAATTATTGTTATAAATTTTTAATAACAGTGTGATGAATTTTATAAAGAAAATCTACTAATAAAATTGAATAAAAACTTTTTGAGATTTACAAATTTTTTTTTTAAATAAAAATATTTTGAAGTTAAATTGATAAACGAATCCCAAAAACTATATTTCAATTTAACCACATCGATTTAGTAGATTTTAAGTATAAAACTTTAATACTGTATTTGGTACATTCAACAAAAGAAGTTTTTAATTTTATAACTACGATTCTCAATATTATCAAATTCAAAACAGTGTTGTAAAAATAGAAACAATTGCTATGAAAACCAAAATTCTTCGTTTTAATTCTACATTATTATCAATTCCGTTTGTCAGCTAAACGTCAAAATAGATTTTGCATGTACGTTTAACAAACAGTTCACTAAAATGGTATTAAATTGTTTTAAGTGCAGTGTTCGGTTTATCGGGTTAGACAACTATATTAAACATTTAAAGTTGGCTCACGGTTTAACTGAAAATAGTCTTTATTATTGTACTTTAAATAATTGTGTTCAATCATTTAATTCTGTATATGTATTCACGCCTCATATGAAAAGAAAACATGCTATATCAGGAACAACTAATTTGAAGTATACGTTAAACCTTGGAAATATTGCAGAAGATACAGTTCCATTTCAAACAAATTTGGCGGAAAATTTAAAAATGGGGAATTGTGAGTTGAGTGCTGATAGAAGTGAATGTGAGCCAAATGTTCAGAAAATAGTGCAAATCCCTGAAAAAATCGATTTGACCCAGAGTTGTTTGAAGTTTACGTTAAGCCTACATAATAATATCAATTTTACCCGAAAAAATGTGTTATATAACAAAATAAGGTACAAGAATTTATCGTTTCACCTATTTTTCTTAATTTAAAAGAGTATCTTCGCGATTTGGATGTGGATGATGGCTTTACGTACAGTGGAGTAATGAAAGGTGCCACCTTGACCGAAAACCCATTTAAAAAGTTTGACACGGAAAATAAACTTTTCAAAACCTTGTATGAGCTTGATGTTTATAGACCTCCGAAATATATAACAATAAATAACGAAGTTTCTGAAACTATATCGAATGGTGTTCCTAAGCTAGATGAAAAAAATTATAAAGCAGTGATTTTTCCGATAACATTTCAAATAAAAAAATATTTTGAGACAGAAAATATTTTTGATTTAACTATGAAAAATTACCAAAATCTATTGAAATTAGATTATTACGGCAACATAATAAATGGGCAAATTTGGAAAAATAAGATAAAAAACTATCGAAACAAAGTTGTTCTACCTTATGTGTTATATTTTGACGACTTTGAGGTGAATAATCCCCCACACAAAATATTAGGATGTTATTACAATTTTCCAGTTATCCCTGATCACGAAAAATCGAGATTGAACAATATATTTTTAGCTGCTCTTTTTAAAAGTTGTGATGTTGACAGTTGTGGTAACGATGTGGCCTTGGTTGATCTTGTACGACAAATGAAAGAATTAGAAAAGCAAGATATCGAAATACGTCAAGGAGAAAATAACATTAAAGTATATATTGTACTCGCGGCAATTACTGGAGATAATTTGGGACTAAACAAAATTTTAGGGTTTACCAGCTCATTTTCAGCCAATTACTACTGTAGAAGGTGTAAACGACGTAAAGATCACATACAAACTGATTTAGTTGAATATTCATCTTACTTACGAAATTATGAAAACTATGAAATCGACTTACTATTAAATGATTCATCGAGAACAGGCATCGCAGAAACTTGTGTTTTTAACACTTTAAATAACTTTCATGTTTGTGACAATGTTGTGTTTGACATTATGCATGATGTTTTTGAGGGAGTTGCTAAATATGATGTCTTCAAAATATTATCGTACTTCATTATTGAAAAAAAATGTTTTACAATTGCTATGTTAAATTATAGAAAGCAAATGTTTAACTACGGCCCCACTGAAATAGGCAACATATCACAAGAAATTTCTTTAGCTCATCTAAAAAGCAATACCATAAAAATGACTGCTAGAGAGATGATGACTTTCATTCATTTCTTACCACTAATGTTAATGGATATGATTCCTCGTAATGACAAAGTGGGAAAGTTTCTAATTACTTTAGTAAAACTTGTAGATATGATATTGAAACCCACATTTAAAGAAACTGAAATTCAAATTCTTGAAAAAATAATATTTGAACATAACTCACAGTACACAAGTTTATTCGGTGAGACTCTTAAACCGAAATTTCATTTTTTGATTCATTACCCTAACGCAATACGGTGTAATGGGCCTTTAAAACCACTATGGTGTATGCGTTTTGAAGCAAAACACAAGATTTTAAAATCGTATGCTTATGCCACAATGTCAAGAAGGAATATCGCTCTATCTATTGGAATTAAAATGAGTTTGCAGTTTTCTTATATGCTCATTAACCAAAGTTTTTTTCAAGACCCATTGGCTTACGAAATATTACATACAGATTCAATACCATCAGAATTTATTGTAATTTCGGCGGACATGCAATTATTAAGGTCGTGTTCTTGGAATGGCATCCTGTATAAAAAAGGTTATTTTCTGACTATCTTATCAGAAATTCTAAATTTATTTGAAATTGATTGTATAGCTAAGCAAAATAATCTAAACATAGTCCTACTATGTAACAAATGGGAAATTATTAATTTTGATGATGAAATTCAAAGCTATCTAGTGCGTCCAACCAATGAAAAGGTCCTAAAACTTATTACAGATTTTAATGTAAATCCAATACATTTATACTATACGCCGAACGGTGATAAGGTCATTCAACTAAAGCATTTCTTCTAATTTTCTATCATTTTCAACCAAAGATTATGTTAAAAATACATAACCACAAAAAATATAAAAATTTGTGTTAAACATATTTTCATATAAATTTATGAATTGCAATATTGTTGTTGTGAAAGTAAAAACAGTCCGGTTTTATAAATTATATAACATATTAAATAAAAACAAAACTTTTTTAGTGTAAATAATAACAGTGTTATAAACTCTACTAAATAAAATATGATGTTCTCTCTCTATATATCCGTTACAAAGAGAAAATAATACATGCATCATAATTCATTATATTTTTCATTAACGTGTGGATCTGTAAACAGTAAAGTCGAAATAAAATTCAAGGAAAAGATCATCGTTCAGCGTGAATTTTCAGTTTCTTTGCATATACATAAAAAAATATTTAATTTTACTAAAATTTAAAGAATAAGTGATTATTTAAGGCAAAGTCATAAGTGATTATTAAGATGTCAACAAATACAACTGAATCATTGGAACAGGATAATGGAGAAAGTAGTATAGACCACGCGGTAGATCATTTGGATGGATCTAATAATGAAGCATATGTAGGAAGAAATTGGATTTGTAGTTTAGATAATAATGTGATTCAACAAATTAATATTAAGGAGAGCACCGTTATCAATTTAAAAGAATTGATAGTTGAGAAATAGAATATGGAAGAAGAAGTGTTTCAGAAACTTTTACGTAAGTAAATCTTGTTCTTAAGTATTTACTGATTAACTTAATTTGTGTAAAATATTTTTTTAAACTTATTTCAGTTAAAAGATGTTCGCTACACACTTTAAAAGTAATGAATTATGAAGATGTAAAAATAATATTTCCAGACGAGGAAATCGGGTATCGCATCGATTTCATCAGTAATCTAACTGAATGGAGAACTACAATGGTAACTACTATATTTTTATAAAAGTTCTATAGTTCTATTCTACCAAATAACACCTCCATTCTCAGTTTGGTTCTGCATTTTTTCGTGCATTTTGATCGATCTTTTTAGGCGTATGAAAACTTTTTTCTGAACGTTTATAAATTGATAAATTATATTTCTAATTAGGGATTAGATTGTGATAATTTACAAAACACTTCAGTTCAAAAGGCTTGTAGTGGTTCTACGGACACCATTTCTAACTGTTCCAACTGGTCATCTACAATAAGTGGCTGGAGCGGAAATACATCTGATTGACAATCAGTTAACGATTTTTTGGAAAATTTTACAACAAGTACAATTATTGGGCGCTCTCTTGTAGAATTCTACAATAACAATAAAAACAATTTTGATGAGTATCACAGAAAAACCTTTGTGGATAACTTCATTAAACTATTTATTACCAAATATCAACGAAGGATGACAAATAAAGAAATCGAGGAAACTTCTAAATTAATAAAAAGTAAATTTCCTAATGAGAATATTGTAAGTAGAGATATTATGTACACAAGTTTTTTTTATGATTGTTGAAGTATCTGTTTATTTCAAAGGAGCTTTGGGCTCGTGGGCTCTTATACGACAAAAATGTCAACGAAACATCTAAATTAAGGAAACTCAGCATCTTAAATTGTGCGAGACCAAAAACAAACCCGCCTCAAAGCGCAACAAATTCCAATTTTGAAACCTTAATTAATTCAAGTTGTGAAGGAAGTAGCATAGATAATGCTGACAATGGTATGTATTAACATTACAGTAAAAAATAAAAATATATCATTAACGTGCGATTTGAATTACAAATGTAGAAACGAACAGAATGTGGTTAAAGCACAACATCGAACTTTGGGCCGACATAACAGAGCGTTGGCGGTTGACTTTTAATTACCGAAGAAAAGACATTTTGAAATCAAATACAGGAGAAATAATACAAATGTGGCCATTATACTGCAACTCTTTAGGCCATAATTTAATGAAAATAGATTTTTACCTACTGTTTCCTGGCAAGGAAAACAATTTCCTTAATAACTGGAATGAGTATAAGCGTAAAGCTAAAACAATATTCAAAACTATAAAAAATAAAGCGGTTAAGAAAGAGTTTGATAAGTGGGACGATGAAATTGAGGGTAATTATAATTATTAATTTTTTAAAGAGGGATTCGTAAAATAATGCTTTTTGTTTTCTTAGGAAACCAGGATTACTTATCAATCATCCTTCTAGCCGGGCTTCTAAAACCAAAAAAAATATCCATAAAAAAAAATATTTGGCAGCCATCCATCACCGATGCCCAACTAAATTATACACGTAACAACCCAAAATGAAATTCATGGAACCTTATGTAAAATGAGAGAGAAATATTTGAATCTAAATATGACGATTCAGCCAGTAATTGTGGCAGTTGGAGATAACCTAAACAATCTACAGGACATTTACGTATTTTTTGATTTCATCAAATTTAAACTGCCCACAATTCCGAAAGCTGTAGACGTAATTTTTAAAATATATCAAATTTTTAATTTAAAATACCCTCATGAATCTGAGCTCATTTGGGCTTTCATTCAGCAGTATTTGTACGACATCTATTTGCCAACTGATACAAAGGCATCCAGTTTATCAGGTGTAATTTTTGAATTTCAGAAACAAAGTTAAAAATTTATGTACATTAAGACATAATTTGTAATTTGGGATACGAAATAAAATGGAATTTATGTTTAAGTTTTGAGTTGAAATTTTTGTATTATTTTTATTTATTTAATAAAAATTTAATGAAAATAATCGAACCTACCTCACAAATTTTGATGATCCAAATTAAATATTAAATTCATCACAATTTCGGTTGTAAACTGTATAACACATATTATGTTGTAAAAAGTATAAGCGCTTTCGGCATAAAATACATAACAATTTTGGTCGTAAATTCTACTCCTACAATATTTTTCGTTGTAAAATGTATAACACACTCGTTGTAGAAAGAATAAGCGACTTAGATTAAACAAAAAGTGCTGTTTTTGAATTAATTACAATCAATAGTTTGAATCAACTATGATTATGGATAAAAAATAAAAATAATCTATGAAAATGAAATTAACTACTTTATACGTTATAAATTCGAAATGCGTGGTAATAAAATTAAATACTTTTCTGATGTATATTAATACTAATATATGTGATTAAATTTAAAAATTTTAAATTATAAAAATTATGACACTAATTTATTGACTAATTTTTAGTTGATTATAAAACGAAATTTTTAGTTTTTACTAAAATTTTTTTTGAGTGTACAAGTAGTAAAGCAGTAACTATTCCAAACTTCCAATCATTACTGCCAACAGCGATGGTGCAAGTGACAGACCGATCGGGAAATCTACAAAAAATGCCGAGGCCCATGGCTGGAATCTGATTCTCAAGCCACATTCATAATGGAGGCATGTATGCAGCGGACGAGACTACTTTCTTTGGTGAAGGAAACTATAAAGTAACCAGTAGAATATTGTGTTGATGTGGTTATATCTAGCCATCCGGTTAAGAAGATAACCATGCAGAACTCCTTTTTAATGCTAACACTGAAAGAGTTGTATGTTACCTCACTATAGAGGAAATACGTAACGGTATGTGCAGAAGTCATTTGGTCAGGTGATATATTATTTGATGAAAGGGGCAGAAATAAGAAAAACTAGCGATATTCTGTCATTGGCGCCGAATGTATGTGTGGGTGGTGGTAGGCTGAAACATTCAGATTGTAAATATGACTACAAATATCTGGTGATTCTGCCAAGATGTCGGTCACATATTCAGTAGAGTTATCATATTGCACATACATGTATGTACTCTTCAGCAGGATATCACTGATCTTTCATCTGATAAGGCAACAATTTTTGGATAATTGGAGGAAGAAGCAGGTTAATATTTTTCTTCGTATTTTGAATTATTCGAATGGGAAGATTTTAACTGGGTGCAAACTGGAATTCAGCGAGTAAGCGTAAGAATACATTTTTTTTCTGTGTAAATTTGGATTATTCAGTTAATCCAATGTGCCCTATTTTGCAGTAATGCATTTTTGTTTAAAAGCTAACGAAAGAGTGGAGGGGTATAATGTAATTTATGGTTGAGGTAATCAACCATAAATTGTATAAAAATCGCCAACAACTTCGAGTTAAGATTTGAAAGTTGTTGTCAGTCGGAGGAGTAATAGATTTTTTCTAGTCAGAAAGTTCTAATTCTTGTTAAGGGACAACACTTTATTTCAGTCACAAGGGATTTTTTAACAAATAGCTTTGAATAAAACATATTCACATTTAACATAAACAAAATTCTGTTTCAATCGACCTTAAGAAAAAAAAAATTGTAAGTATAAATATAATAACCATGCATCATGCACCCACTAACTAAACGGACACCGTTCTTTAGGCATCTGTTGACTGTCCCGTAAGGAACGGGAGGGGACAAGTTCTTTGCACTGTCCTCCCTGTAGTCCTTCCCTTATGAAATTCAGATAATTCGGTAATTCCTCAAATTTCTCCTCACATGATTTTCATACGGTAGGCCACATCCTAATTTGTGGTTGGTCCGTTCAAGTTTACTTTTCCCGGTTGTTCTAAATGAGCTATATCAAGGTCGTAAAGGGAGCTACCAAACTCCATGACTACATTAACCTCTACCTGACTGAGTACTAGGTTAAAGTCGTGGTAGCATCCTTCCTCTTAGGATAATTTTTGTAACTGTGCGAGATTCAGATCTTACCTGAATCTTGCTACAATGCAACATTGTTACAATTTATCCCATCAAACATTTTTGGGTACGTACCCAGAGCAGTGCAATTTACGCACGGTTTTCCATACCATTTTTGCTATACATTTACATAAAACAAATGCGAGTGTGTGTGGATATCCATTTTGGAGTTTGCGCACAGTGCGATTAATTTGAGAAGTAAAAAAAGGTCAGCTTTCCGTACACACAGTAGGTTGGGAGGTTTCAGTTCCACATGTGTCAAACCATATGGTGTACATATTTCATTTTCAATCCTTTGTCTGCAAACGCGACATTTTTTTTAAAGTAAACAGGTAAATAAAATCTATTTTACTTAATTTTTATTGTGTTTAGTGATTGTTTAATAAAAACAATTGTTCTAAAAATGTCGAAAAGAAATAATTTACGAAAAATTAAAGAGGAAGTAGGTATTTTGGTGTCGTACGGACTTCAATCTAAAAAAAAAATGATCAAGAAACACAATCAACAACAAGTAGAATTGTGAATTTGAGTAAGGAAAATATTAACGTAAATATTTTTGAAGAAAGTAAAACGGCTGATGAATATTTAGAAAGTTTGCTTGAAAATAATATTGATATTGATGATGTTAGTGATGTATTTTCATCGGAACATAGTATCGATAGTTTCGAAGTTCCTAATGAATCGGAGGATACTTTGGAAAATGATTTGGCTGAATGGTTTGTGAAATACAAAATTACAAATGAATCTGCATATGCTTTGTTGAGCATTCTAAGGAAACTCCATCCGAATTTACCAAGAGATGTTCGTACTTTGAAAAGAACATCAAAACAAACTAACGTAATTGGTATGGGAAACGGGTGCTACACACATTTTGGTATCACAAAGTACCTAACAAATTTTTTGCAGCAAAATGAAAATAAATATTTTAAAGCTGTGAATATTGATATTGGTGTAGACGGACTTCCATTATCAAGAAGTTCATCGAGTCAATTGTGGCCATTAGGAAACGTTGTAGGTAAAAAGGAAGTTTTTGTAATCGGTGCGTACCATGGTTATAAAAAGCCGTTTTGCTCCGACGTATTTTTAGAAGAATTTGTTAGTGAAATGGATGTGTTAAAATCGGAAGGTGTTATGTATAACAATAATGCAATTTCTATCGGATTACGGGCAATTGTTTGCGACGCACCTGCTAAATCCATGATTTGTAGTGGTTCCTCTACAATACCGCTAAACTGCGCGGTTCTAATTTGATGTCTCGGAAACCACTAACATCTACTTGTTTTTTTACTGACTCCAATTAATCAAACACAATCACCATTTATAATAATAAATAATAATAATTTTATTTTATTTTAATTATAAGTTTTTATTTTATATTTTCACAATTTATAAAATATACAAAATTTAGCGTGTATATAATTTTCATAAGATGGTCACCGCAATAATGATCTTTTTTCGTTTTTTTTAATTCATACCTTTATTGTTTATCCATTATCATTATTGCGATGATGATAGAGATACATACATGAGTTATACAATATTTATTTCTTATTCTAAATAAATGAATCAAATATACATAATATAATTAGAGAGAAATACTGAACAAGCAAGAATTTAATTTCCGTCATTCTATCCATTGTAGCAAGCGATATGGCATACTGGAACACATTGTATGTTATGTCCATAACAATCTCTCATTCGTTTTTGTCATTCCTTTTAAAGATTTGAATTTTTATATTTTTGTTTGATCGATTAACTTATTCAACAATAGGGTGCAACTGGGCATGAATAATGCACTTGTTGATTGCACCAGAGATTCTCGGTGTTAAAGGACACAACGGTTATTACGGTTGCACTAAATGTCAAGTCAAAGGCGAGTACATAAACAGACGGATGTGCTTTTTAGATATAAACGCACCACTGAGAACAGATGAAAATTTTTCTAGCAGAAACCAGTTAGAATATCACAAAAAATTTGAGCCAGTTGCTATAGAACGAATTAATGTAGGCTGCGTATCACAGATACCAGTGGACTACATGCACTAGTGGAATAATGCGACAAAATATAAAGTCATGGGTGAAAATTAAAAAAAGAAAATATTCCTTAACAATCTATGATATATCAATCCTCGATGAACGCATCAAAGTGATTAAGCATAGCATAATAAAGGAATTTTCGAGAAAACCTAGAACTTTCACAGAAATTGATAGATGTAAGGCGACGGAACTTCGGTTGTTCTTATGCTATTATTATGCCCAATATTATTAAAGGGCATTTTGCAGGATGATTATTACAATCACTTTATGTTATTGGCTTGTTCAATAAGAATACTATGCGATTCCGAACAATGCATTCTTAATAATTCATGTGCTACCAGAATGCTACGAAAATACGTTGAAGATTTTCCGGTGCTATATGGCCCAAGTTCGGTTGGGTATAATATACACAATTTGATTCATTTGGCTGACGACGTGGTAAAGTTTGGACCTTTGACCAATTCAGTGTTTTCAAATTTGAAAAAACACAGTCAACCGCTTCAACAACTCAGCAACAGATTGTACGAAGTTAGTAGGCAAGGCATGTATCAGCTGCACAAAATGATGATCAAATTCCATACGCAATATTAAATTATAATATAGATGAATCCTCATACCGAGACCTACAGTTTAAAGATTGTCACTATTCAGTGAAATGGCCTAATAATTATTGCTTTGTAGAAACCAAAGTTTTTGTAATTAAAGAAATATTGCAAGTCAATTTAGATGTTTATATAAAGGGCAATTTTGTAATGAACACAGTGGACTTTTTTAATAAACCGTTTTCGTCAAGCAATTTACACATTTTCTGTTCAACTAATGGACTGCTAGAACCAGAGTTAAACAAATATAAACTATCAGCAATTAAATTTAAAATAATGGCTTTAAAAATGGATTTAACAACGCTTTATTTACCTTTATTATAGGATAATTTCGGCAATTAATTTTAATTATGGAATCACACAGCCCAACAATTTTTCAATTTAAAAGAAAACGTAAGTTGTTCGATATGTTTATAAATATTTTCAAATAATTTACTTCACGTTTTAGTTCAAGAAGAGTCTGTCACAGATAGCAGAGAAAAGATGGCACTGAAAGTCCCTCATACTCTGATTCGGAATTAGGTTATCAACATTTTTTTAAAAATTCGTGATGTTTTACCAACTACATCAATGGAGGTCACAGCTGAATATTTAGAAGTGCCAGATACAGAAAATAAAGAATATTCTAGTAAGTTCATTTTTTAATTGATTTTATTTGTCAAATTGCTTAATGTATTTTTTAGCATTAAGAACAAGCCCAATGAAACAAATCAACGATAGGCTTGAAAAAATGGAAGAGCAAAATTTGGAAATCATAAAAAATCAAAGAACCATAATGAGGCAACTTATTGTTCTTCGGACCGTTCAATCGAACCAATCAAATGTGTCATTAGAAAATGGTGAAGATCCTTCGGATATTCGTTTACCTACTAATTCTGCGGCTGAATTTGAAGACCTAGAACGAAAATGTAAAGAGGATCCTAAGGCTGAAAAATACTTAGTAAGTACATAATAAGTTTAAGTAAATTTGGAACTATTTTACCATCGGTCAGCATTTCATTTAAACGCTAAAGTTGAATGCTAAATTGACTAAGACGCTAAAGTTGAATGCTAAATTGTCCTTTTCAGAAAAACACTTTTAACCATGTTAAACAAAATGATGTGACAAAGTTTATTAGTACCTGCTTAAATAAAATTATAACTGACCAAGTAGCAAAGAAGTTTTCATGGTTTGGTCTACAGAATAATGTGATGATTAAAAATTTTCTGATAGTGAAAATACTCAAAGGTAAATTTCTTCATACATGTTCCAATTACATTAAATTTTTATAACAAATTACACACTTTACTATACAAAGGATCTGCTGCTGAGAAATGCCTCTGAAGAAGATGTCACCACGCTTATTAAAAAATTGTTTCAGCGAGCTAAAGACAGAATCAGGAAACAAAAAAATAAGCAACCGCCATTATAGTTCTTTACTAATATTAGTTTTAAGGTATGTTAACTGCATTAGACATGAAGTCTTTTCTAATTTATGTAAGTTATACATCTAGTATATACTATACAAACTTATTTTTAAGTTTAATATATTGATTGATTGATTATATTAAGTCTTAGTTGTTCCTATAAATGAATTATTTTTTAATTGGTTGCGGCCAATTTCTTCAACTGAGATAAAATATACATTATTACATTTATTTTTAAAAATATATTAAAAATAACTTATTTGTTATTAACTTATTATCTTATAGTTCAACTTATTAAATAATTCAAGTTATATTTTATACTTAAGTTATATAATAAATAAATGCATAATTAATTATGCGTAAGATATAATAATTATACTAGACTGAAGTCATTTCTTTTATGTGATAAATTTTGTGATTTAACTGAAATAAAATATTTATTATTTGAAAGCCTTTTACTTTTTTTTAAATATTAATTTTACGGAAGGCGCATGGTATTAGTTGCCAGTATCGCGCTGCAAACGCACGATTTTGGGTACTGAATTCGTTCAGAATATTGTGTTAAATTGATTTTGAAAGAGGAAGCAATGCGTACGGAAAATTTGCACGCACTACTACATTTACACTAAAAAAAATTCCCCTTTAAAGGGGAAACATATGGAAAAAAGTGACAGTTTCCTTCGGCCAAGTACAAGGAATTCCGTACACTGAGAGCGTGCGTTTCCGAGTACGCCGTGCGATTTTGGAACTGAAAACGTACGGTTTTCCGTGCGCGTTGTTTGTTGGGATATTATCAATTGAACGCAATTCAAAGAGCGTTTTACTACTTAGGTGGAACTGTATAAAATACATGAACATGTTTAGTATTATGATTGGAACAGTATACGTGTTTAGTGTAACCATTGAACATTGTGATAATACTGTGATAATATGTATACATACTCGTATAACGTACATTGAATTTAGTATTTTACAATGTATTATAATTTCGACAAATTAAGAGAATCGTGATTTTTGTATTTTTTTTATTGCGAACACGCGCGAATAAATTAACACACACATACACACGGTATATTTTATACTCTTTATCTCTCTAGCAATATGTGTTATTTCGTTCATAAAATTTGTATAATGGCATAAGATTGGGATTCACTCAATTATATAGAATTATGACTTCTCAGAATTAGCTCGGTAATATTTTTTGTTGTTATTTCGCTTAAACAAATATACATTTACATATGTATTTATTCATGTTTAATTATAAACCAAATTTTTTTATTTCTTCCAAATTGTTTTGATGATGAGCAAATTTCGATAATGAACAATTTATATACGACTGAAAATTAATGCATTAATGAGGTGAATAACACGTTCTCCACTTATATTCGTTCGTTATATTTATGATATACATATGTGACACTCTTGTTTTAAGAAAAGCTGATGTCAAAATCAATCGCTGTTTGTTGAGTTGAAAACATCAAAATTATTTTTTATTGTCACAAAATGTTTGTTACTTTTTTAACAAAAGAAATTTTTACTTTATTGTAATTTGTAGAGTTAATAAGGTTGGATCGGTATTGTGTGTAATTTAGCGCTAGAAATTGCTGAGTGTGATTACCATAAAACAGAAAAAAAAATCGTTTAATGTTATCTTGGAATAACCTTGAATATGCGGTTACTCAGAGAATGCGGGAAATAAGTATGTACTTAATTTGAGAAGCGCTTAATTTCGTGATAATTTTGATCATTTGTCCGGTTATTATTTAGTCAGTTTGTTAGTTTAAGTGTAACAGTAATAAATATATTAAAGTGGTTGTGGTGACCTTATGCTCTACCAAAAAAATAAAATATATGAAACTCGCATAATGTTATCAAGTAGTTAATGAAATACGTTAAAATCATAAAACTTTAAAAGACGCTTGATTTTAATAATATCTGTTCTTTGATACATAACTGTGTAACACTGTAATTAAAGTTAATTTTTAATACTAATACTCATAATTCTAATAGTATATATACTATATATAACTAATTATGAAATAATTTTAATCAGTGGCTGTAACTATTTGAGCTTTACAAATTTGTGTTTATTCGTTGTGTATGAAAACTAATATAAAACATTGCAGATTATTTAACTGCATTAAAACTTTATGAAATTATGTTATGTTCAATTAGTAATATAGTGAGACTTATCAAGCTTCATGTGTTAACTTATCATGCATCTGCTCTGTCTATATAAAATCGTCAATTACAAATTGCTGAAACGTTTCTGATATTGATTCAGAAGAAGCTTTTGTAGACTGAAAGGGATCGATGATTGATTTTGTTTTTGAGTTAAAAACTATAAGAATAAATTAGTTGAAGTTTGTCCTAAATTTGTCCTAATTCTCCAGAAACAAAAGTTAGGACAAACTTCACGCGACTGCACAATTGTGTGAAGTTTGCCCTAAAATTAAACATTTGTCCTAAAAATTGATTTTCCTGTGAATGTATTAGTAACAATATTAAATCTCTCGTTATTATTAATTTTTATTTTAAATAAACTTAAGTTTTAATTACTATTGTCCAAAGAAACAATTTAACAAAATCAAAGTTCATTCGAAATGTGATATATAAAAACTACCCAATCTGGCCCAAAAAATCGTAACTAAGTGGACACAAGTTTTACAGATAGTTGGAGAACCGCTCTTTCCTAAAACAATGATAAAGACGTCATTAAGGATAGTGGGCGATCTCCCTACCTGAACAATAATACTTTTAAAAATGTGGAAGATAAGTGACTTAGGACAGACGTGTTGCGTCACTATACATAAGTTCGAATAAAGTTGGATATTTAAAAAATTCTCAATCTGGCCCATAGATCATACTCAAGTGGACATATGTACATCACTAAGGGTAGAGGACATCAAACAAAAAATCTAGAAGATAAGTGACTTAGGACAGACATATTGCACCCCTATATAAAAGATCGCATAAAGTTTGATATTAAAAATATTCTTGCTCTCTACCCTTCCACTTGAATACGAGCTTTGGTCCAGTATGAGAATTTTTTTAATATCCAACTTTAGACGATCTTACATGGACGCAATACGTCTGTGCTAAGTCCCTTATCTTCTAGATTTTGGAAAGCTGTAATATTTCTGAGATAAAAAGGATTGCCCTCTACCCTTAGTTAAGTATTCCCACTTGGGTAACTTTTAACGAATTTACATATAGGGGGCGCAGCATGTCTGTCCTAAGTCACTTATATCCTAGAATTTTGAAAATTTGAATATATTTTAGATAGAGAAGGCCACTCACTAACCTTGAAAATATTTGTCCATTTGGGTATGATCTTTGGGTCAGATTCAGAATTTTTTTAATATCAAACTTTATACGATCTTAAGGAAGCAATACGTCTATTCTAAGTCACTTATCTTATAGATTTTTGAAAGTTGTAATATTTCTGAGATACAGGAAATTGCACTCTACCCTTAGTGAAGGATGTCCACTTGGGTACGATGGGCCAGATTGAGAATATTTTTAATATCATACTTTATTCGAACTTACATAAAAGAACGCAACACGTCCGTCACAAGTCACTTATCTTCTAAATTTTTGAAAGTTGGTAATATTTCTGAGATAGAGGGGATTGCCTTGGCCAGATTTAGAATTGTTTTAATATCCCACTTTATACGAACCTACTTATAGGGACGCAATATGTCTGCCCTAAGTCACTTATCTTCCACATTTTTGAAAGTGTTATTTTTTAGGTAGGGAGATCGCCCACTATCCTTAATGACGTCTTTATCATAGTTTTAGGAAAGAGCGGTTCTCCGACTGTCTATAAAACTTGTGTCCACTTGTTTATGATCTTTTGACGTAAAAATTCATAATAACGAGAGATTTATTATTCTTACTAATACATTAACAGGAAAATCAATTTTTAGGACAAATGTTTAATTTTAGGACTAACTTCACACCCGTTCATCCAGTCCTCCCTGGATGGGATCCTAGTCCGAAACTTTGTGTCAAAAGATAGTGACGGGGCAGTATAGTCGGTGGTCTTGGGATTGATAGATGAGTGCCCCGTATTGTTGCAGGTTCACATTAAGATTGATTTCAGCCGTATGGCAGTTCGCAGCTTGGCGAACTGTTTCCCCAAGATATCTAGAGGAGCCAAAAATAGCAGAGTCTCTAGTGCCTGAGTGGATGTGGTCCTCAGTGCACCACTGATCCACAGAGAGATTGTTCTCTGAACTTTTGTCAACAGCTTTTGGTTGACAGTTTTGTCCAGAGCAGACTATTACCCCATACAAGAGTATGGGTCTGACTACTGCGGTATAAAGCCAATGTACGATGCGGGGCTCCAGTCCCCATCCTTTCCCAATGGAAATTTTGCAAGATTATTGCACTACCGTAGCTTTCTTTACCCTTTCCAGAATATTAGGTTTCCAATTTAATTTGCTATCCAAAACGAGACCCAGAAACTTCGTTTCAACTGTAAAAGTCAAGCCGAACCTATTTAGAGTCGGAGGATCGATATAAGGAAGTTTATATTTCCTAGAGAAGAGAATCAATTCGGTTTTGTGTGGGTTCACAATCAACCCACAGCCATTGGCCCATAATGAAAGAGTGCTCAGGGCATCTGCAGTGAAAATTACCTCTAACCAGGAAATTGTTAGATCCGTAGTTTGTTGAATATCCGCAGGGATAATACCATCGAGTCCAGGCGACTTATATGGTTTAAAACTGTTTATCGCCCACAGGATCTTTTTTCTGCTAATAATTTGGCCTATGAGGCTACTTGCCCTTTTACCTACTGATGTGCTAGGTACAGATTCGGAACAACGAGGATAATGAGTCTCCATCAAAAGTTCCAGCGATTACGCACTATTAGTGGTCCATATCGCATCCGGCCGTTGAAGATAACTTGGGATGGAAGGTCCAGTTGCTAGTACTTTGCGTAGCCTAGACATCTCCGAAGACCCTTGAATTTTGCCACAATATAGTCTCCAAGAGCTATTCTTGGCACTTCTCAATTGATATTTGTAAATTTTGAGGACTTCCTTATAGGAGACCCAGTCTACAGCAGTTTTTGTTTTTCGTGCTGTTTTGAAGAGTCTTTTGCATTTTCGACGTGATTGTTGAATATCCTTGGACCACCAGGGTGGCCGAGATTTACCCCTAGGCCTGCTAATCGTCGCATCGCTTCATTAAAAGCGCTGGACAACTCGTCCACTAAGCCATCAAATTCATGCGCAGTTTTTGGATGTTTTGGCACCGGAACTGGTAGTGAATTGCCCAGAATGGTTCTAAAGGTATCCCAGTTGGTTTTCCTCCTGTTTCTGTAGATTGGACTTTTTGGAGAAGCCAAGTCCATTTCAAATTGAAGATAACAATGATCAGAAAAGGAGTGGTCCTCCGACACTCTCCAGTCCAATAGACTAATCGTCAAAAAGCTTGAGACAAGAGTAATATGAATATCCAATACCTCCTGTCTATTACTAGTTATAAAGGTCGGCTTATTGCCTATGTTATATATATGAAGGTTAGTACTTAAAATGTAGTCGAGGAGTAACTCACCTCGTTCATTTGTGTCCGTACTTCCCCAGATCGTGTGATGAGCATTTGCATCACTCCCAAGGATGACTCCAACCTTGCGCTTCTTAGCCTACAAGATTAGCTCACCTAGAATGATTGGTGGAGTATCCACTTCATCATAAGCTAGGTAAGCTGATACCAGCCAGAGGTTTCGTTTATCGGCCTCAATGCTGACCGCTGCTACATCTCCATTCGTGACATTTGATAGCAGAAAACAACTTATGTTATTTTTAACGAGAATGCACGACCGAACCTTACCTTCTCTTTTCGTGTGCATTAATCTATAATAGGGAGTCTTGAGCCCAAGTACCCGGTCTTCAGTGACCCAAGGTTCTTGGATCAATACCACATCTGTCGCTTCTTTCCCAATTTTTATAATTAGAGCAGCTGATGCTGCCTTAGAGTGGTGGAGGTTGACTTGCAGAAATGTCAGTGTCATCTCTGCAGCCTCTTCTCCACCACAGTAACATCAGAGTCATCCCCTGATGAGAAGTCCTCTGAGAGCCTCTTTAAAGACTCCATGGACGTTGACATCTCCATATCCGTGGAGAGAGTTTCCGCTTGGCTGGCTATCTCCGCAAACTCAGATGAGCTATCAAGCACCGCGGTAGTTTCTGAAGATGACTTCGGAGCTTCCGGCTTGTCCGCGTCCTTCTTGTGCACCTTGAGTGTGACTGCACTGAAACCATAGTTGATTAAACCATTGGTTTTCTCCAGTGCAGTTAGTGACTCCCTGTTTAAGATGATAACAGCTGACATATAGTCAGCCTTTGTCTCCTCGAGCTTGGTAACTTTCCAATTGTGCGTTGGCAAATCTTGGTTGCCAAACTGCAACAACTGGAGAATCACTTTTGGATCACTAGGCTCCGAAGGGATGTACACCCTAGCTCTTGGTCTGCAGGGGATCTCCTCTTTATTAATCACAGCAAGGTTGGCTCCGGGCCATACCTCACCAAGTCCCCCCACTGCCTTCTTATAAAGCAGGGGCCTATGATCTGCACAGGCAGTCAGTTTCACCTGATTCCTGTGCCAGCCCGCATCCCGACAAGTCGGAGAAGGTCCTGGATTTTCCGACAGGACTTTCAGGTAGGTGGTGGCTAAGGCCCCTTCAACCTTCCTCCAATTGGCAAGCGTGATACTGCCATCCTCTTGGGATTTGTCAATAACTGCCACATCCAGCTGATCCTTGAAGACCTCGTTAAAAGGCCTCATAGCGGTAGCCTGGAGTTTTATTCGCTTTGCGATCTTAGGACTTTCCTCCAGAGATCTGTTTCTTTTAAGCTGTGAGCCAGCTGAACAGCCTTCCGACTTTTCTCGGTGATTTTTTTTGCCCACCCAAGCGTGGCTTTGTCTTTATCCATTCTGTCTTCTATCGAGATATTATTGATCTTAACCAGGGCCCTCCAGACCTTCCTCCTAGTATTATAGGTTGGTTTTGAGGAACCAGCTTCATTGGTGCTTTGGTTCCGCTTTGTATTTGTATACTCAGGTTTGGTGACCCGAGTGGAGGGACCAGCCTCGCTTGAGCTTATGTCCCGTCGATTATTGGTAGACTTAGAGGCAGGCCTAAGGACCCGAGTCTCTTTTTGTTGTTGTGTGTTTTTGTTTGGATCCATGATTTGTCCCACGAGTAGCGGAGAAAGAAATGTCTATCTGTGCAGAGATCTGCAGTACACGAATAAGACTACTTAATCCGGAGGGCACCAAGTATCCGGATCCACCGTTAGCGACTGAGCTAATTTTAAAGCTGGGCCCCCAGTCTGGTCGATTATCGGCACGGTACGATTAACACCTTAACCCGCCCAACGATTTGTTTAAGGTTGACTCCTTTAGCACCGTGTTTTAGCCTAGAAGCCAAAGAATCAGCAATCTAGTTACCAGCGGTCACCAGTGGGGGTAACACGAGCACTTGTGGAAGTTGCAAGTTACGGAGCTGGCCGCAAGTGCCAACTTGAATCCCCCGAACAACTTCACATCTGACTACCTATATTGGCTTAAATTCCGATAAATTGTTGAAGCAATCAAAATAGATGTTTGATATTCAGCCCAACCGGGAAATTTTAAAATCTAACATTCATCAGCGGATTTGGAAGGTAAATGAGGATTTCTTAGTTTATTTCCAAGAGAAAGTTTTACTGGTAAACAAACATGGGATAAATGACGCAGCATTCCTGAATGGCTTAATTGAGAGCCTAAATTCAGATCTCTTAAAAATACAGGCGAATAAGTTAATGTGGTTCATGTCTCCGAGCGACAAGCTAAAATCGTTTTCGCAGTTAACTTCAAAAGATCGAGATGTGTCCAAACCCAATAACGCAAAACCAATTTAAAACAAAAGTGTTAGTCACGCAATGCTAGAAGGCAAGAACTTCACTGGAAATATAGTGCGGTTTCATGTTTGATTTGTTCCGAGAAAGGATACATGGGAAATAGCTCTCAAATAAAATTCTGTGATGATATGGTAGATCAACGGAGTCGTCCGAATGGTAGCAACCCACAGGTAGGCGTTTTCAATATGTTTAGTACACAAAATTTGTTCCATGAAATTTTAACCTCCTGAATAGATTTGATTCAGAAACTGAAATTATGATTTGAATGAAGCTAAATTGAATGCTATTGGATTAGTCGATTGTAAAATGTTGTTTAATAGTGTTGGGGGGAAATTTCTTGGGAAAATGTGACTCACAACTAATAGTCGGCGACAATAATTTTGGAAATGTCGAAAACGATATTAGTAGTATTTTTAAAAATGAAGATCTTATGTAAAGTTTATATTTGTAAAGTGTTAAACTATTCTGACCAATTGAAACTTGAGGATATTTTTAACAAATTTTATTTGAGTGCCAAACGAAGAATATTTTAGAATTAATCCAGGAAAGTTTTTGTATTTAGAGCAACAGGAGCTGGAAACATTGAGTGTGAAGTTTATGCTAAAAAAATAACAAAAAATTACACTGTTAAATTAGATATTTTCCAATTGGAATTTACATTTTTTGTAATTTTGGGTTTTTCGTACCACCAAAAAGATTCTTTTCATCAGGAAACAGGTTCTTTTAATCGTTTTCAGATAGCTGGACCATCTGTTTATCTCGTTAAGCAAAAGCATCCAATTGTGTTGAACATTACTATAATTCAGATAATTTAAATGTTGACTGAATTTTGATGGTTTAAATAATTATTAAGCGTCGATCCTGGAAATGTCCCGAAGGTCCCGCACATTTCTTAGAATAGCTAAGCCATATAACGGTCAATGTCACCAAGCCAATCCAATTATAATGAACTATAATTTATTTCACAGTTTTTGGAATTTTTAATAATTTTCCATTATTTTAAAAGTTTTATATCGCCGGCCGCAGAGATGTCCACAAGGTCTTGCCCAAATTTTCGGATAACTTAGCCATGTGTTAGTCTACGTGGTCAACTCTATCCAATTGTGATGAACTGTATTATACTTCACAGAATTTAGAATTTTTAATAATTTTATTTGTTATAAAAATTGTTCTATCTCTGATCACAGAGATGTCCAAAAGGTCTTGCCTGTATCTTTGGATATCTTGACCATATGCCAGTCTATATGGTCAATTATATCCAATTGTGATGAACTATACTTTACTTCACAGAATTTAGAACTTTCAATAATTTTATTGATTTTAAAAATCGTTGTATCTCCGATCACAGAGATGTCCACAATGTATTGCCTATATTTTTGGATAACTTGGCCATATGCCAGTCTATGTGGCCAACCTTATGCAATTGTGATGAACTATACTATACTTCACAGAATTTCGAATTTTTAATAATTTTATTGGTTTTAAAAAATATTGTATCTCCGATCACAGAGATGTCCACAAAGTGTTGCAAAAATATAGGCTTTTTGGATAACTTGATTATATGCCAGTCTACGTGGCCAACATTATCCAATTGTGATCTCAGTGATCTGAATTAAATTCTGAAATTCTATGAAGTATAGTATAATGCATCACAATTGGATAAGATTGACCACGTAGACTGGCATATGGTCAAGTTATCCAAAAATATAGGCAAGACCTGACAGACCTGATAGACATCGCTGCGGTCGTCGATATAAAACTTTTAAAATAATGGAAAATTATTAAAAATTCCAAAAACTGTGAAATATATTATAGTTCATTATAATTGTATCGGCTTGGTGACATACCACCGCTATATGGCTTAGCTATTCTAAGAAATGTGCGGGACCTTTGGGACATTCCCAGGATCGACGCTAAATAATTATTTAAACCATTAAAAAT
Source organism: Tipula vernalis (assembly GCA_958295665.1). NCBI lineage: Eukaryota > Metazoa > Arthropoda > Insecta > Diptera > Tipulidae > Tipula > Tipula vernalis. The sequence continues at coordinate 320,963,113 of OY282559.1, forward strand.
CAGTCAACTTTTAAATTATCTGAATTGTAGTAATGTTCAACACAATTGGATGTTTTTGGTTAACGAGATAAACAGATGGTCCAGCTATCTGAAAACGATAAAAAGAACCTGTGTCCTGATGAAAATAACCTGTTTGGTGGTACGAAAAATCCAAAATTACAAAAAATTTAAATTTTCATATAATTTAAATTCCAATTGGAAAATAGCTAATTTAACAGTGTAATTTTTTGTTATTTTTTTTAGCATAAACTTCACACTCATCTGGAAACAACTATTGCTCATTTTATTGGCTGCGGTGTTATCAGAACTAGCAAGTCCCCTTACTGTTCACCGATAGTCATGGTAAAGAGTAAGAATTAGGATATGACTCTCGGTGTGTTGACTATCGGATATTAAACAGATTGACATACTTAGTTCGAGATAATTTTCCGTTACGGGCAATTGAAGATTTGATTTCTAAGTTGATTGATAAAAAGTACTTCAATTTTTATTTTTAAAAAACGGATTTAAAAACGGCCCATCAGTCAGTATGAATACCTAAAAATACCTTTTGGCTTAAAAAATGGTCCAAGTGTTTTCCAATGGTTTATTACCAACATTTTTGGTGAATTACTATGGAAGGACGAAGTAGTTATGTATATGTATTATATATATATATATATATATATATATATATATATATATATATATATATATATATATATATATATATATATATATATAAAGCCGACTTGAGTTGCAATTTTGTAAATGTTAAACAATTTCAGTATATCCAAAACTCCAAAATTAGCGCGAGGTTCAACGTTTTATAGGAATGTGTTCCTATTTCAGGGAATTGATTTTAAATTTTAGTATTGGGTCTAAGCCTTTACAAGACCTTTTGAAATCGGGAGTAAAATTTAAATTTGAATTAGGTGAAATTCACCCTTTTGAAGATTTGAAGAATAAACTAATGGAAAGACCTGTCCTGTCGATTTATTCTCTTAAAAAAGAGATAGAGATACATTGCGACGCTAGTGCAATTGGCTTTGAAGCCATTATGCTGCAAAAATCTACGGATGGCAAGTTCCATCCAGTTTTCTATGTTTTGAAATGCAGCACAGAAGTTGAATCGAAGTGTCATTCATACAAACTCGAGACGTTAGTAATAATTTATACATTGAACAGATTCAGATTCTCCGTTTGAAACGTTTCTTGCAATAATGCAATCGAAAGATCCAAGTTGGAAAAAATTGAGAGTTCGATTAGAGAAAAGCGAAAGTAAATTTTATGATTTTACGTTTCCGAATGTCTATAATTACAGATTTAGAAAAGACCGTAGAAATTGTTTCTAGAAATTATTGGTTCCCATAATTGAAACAAAAAATCAAGGAACATATAGAGAATTGTCTCAAGTTTATTAGTACCTAATGTACCTTCAGGTAAACTGGTGGGTTATCTATTTCCGATACCAAAAGCGGAGACACCTTTTGATACAGTACATGCCGTAAAAAATTTAAAGCTAGAAAAAAATGTCGAGCAAGAAGGATGGACGTAAGTATTCTAGTGTTTTTTATTTGAGTGTGAATTCCTTACAATACATAGAAATCAAAAAGCTCCACAAAATTATACAACTTCAGGTAAAGTACTTTCAGAGCGAGTTTACGTAAATATTCTACTGAAAGGGAACCAATTGACGTAGTCTATTTCGTCTAATTCGTAAGTATTTTCAAATTGCATGCGATCCTGCTGAACATTTTTTAAACTCGCAGTCAGATCGGGCTTTTTTTTTGTTATATATGCAAAATAGCGAGTCCTATCTACAGATTAGAGTGAATTGGAATTACTCCGCAAACTTACCTGTCCGCCTGTGAGACTAAACAATAACATTCCACCCTATCATCAAAACGTTTAATATCTCGGCCTATATTTAAATAGAAGGCTTACATGAAGAAAGTACATCGAAGCTATACACATAATATGAAAACATTCCAACATACTAAGCCAGGACTGTAAGGGCTTGCTATATAAAATGGTACTTAAACCTGTCTCGACGTATAGTACTCAATTGTGGCGGAACGCAATGGGCAAGTGTACACTGGTCCGTGCGTAATACAAAAAACATAAACTGGGACCTACACATCGAAACAGTAGCAGACATAATCAATCAGTAAAGCAAAAAGTACCAGTTGAAATTACAACAACACTTTATAGATATTATTGTGGATCCTTTATTTGCTCCTTTGCTAGACAGGACAGATCCGAGAATACAGTCTGAGGCAGTTAAAAAACGACAACAATGCACGATTTAAAACCTAAATTTATTCACGAAAAAAAATAACCAAAAATTATCGTTTTCAACTTTTTAAATTGAGTAATGGTGATTCCTATTGGTAAAATATTGCAATAGCAAACGATTCACAACTATTAAAAATTTATACTAACACACATCCAGGGGTTGCAATGAATACAATGAAAACACATGGGCTTTATACACCTTTCATTAGTCGATGCTGTAATGCAAAAAAGTGAAAAATTAATTTAGGAATATTTATGTTTATTATTTACAAACAACTTTTACTTCCGTCGTCGGTCAGTAGTTTGGCCATTCATTTAGAATAAAAATGTTGCTAATTACAAAATATACTTTTGGGAATTAAGCCAATTTTGAAAAGTGTTTAGTTCTGACTCAGTTTTTGTTAATCAGATTGAATGATAGAATGACCGAATTAAAAGAAGGAAGTAAAAGTTGTTTGTAGTAAAAACTATTTTCAAAATATTCAAATTCCTAAGCTCCGATTTTCCTAAATTAATTTGACATTTTCTTTTGAGTCAAATACAAACATATATAATTTGGTTACACGCTGTATAAATCTTCAAGTACATAAAGGCATCGTTTTGTTACAAAACGGTGTACAGTTTTCTTTTAACAGTACACCTGTTGATTTTTTTAGAATATTTGTAAATTGTACAAGTATTAATCTCATAAGGCTGCAATATTCACGTACCAATATAAGAAAACTGCAGGTTTGAGCATTCGGCTTAATTCTCAGAGTAGAAGAATCTTAGTATATTTTTTTGGAAAACCTGACACAAAAAGTAAAATGTTGAAATTGAATAGAGCTAACGGAACTGATAACAAAGGCGATCATCGTTTATGGAACAAAAAAATTTCGGAAATTATCTTTGTTTTGCCTAGGACTGGTGCACTAAGGACATAGTGATGGTAATCCCTGATTTAATTTTGCCATGAATGTTTGGTATACCAAGAGTGCAGTAACTGCTGTTAACAGTGTTACTGAATTTGCAAATATTATTTTTATTTCTAAGCTCCAATAAACCTAAATTAACATTAATAATTTTGAACTGAAACACAAACAAACATTGGCCTACGTGCATCATACCAGGTACTTCTAGTTTTGATTGTTACATAAATCTTCTAAAATAAAATAAATATATTTAGATAACTCTAAGTAAGGTTTCATTCTTTATTATTATCAATATGAGTTCATTTCTGATATTACAATAATCGCCAGAATGTGCAATGGTGCATTTCATTTATGAAACTGGTTATTCGAGTTTGAAATATTCTTAGTACCTACAGATATGTGGGATGCCTATGGAATATAAATAATGTGTCAGCCACTTATTTATATCGAACTATATACTCGTTAGACGTAAACCGCCAACAGAGTCTGTGTTTAAATTTGATTGAAGTTAATATAGCGCGTAACGATACCATCGTTTATGAAACCAAAACATTCCAGAAATTACCTTTGTTTTACATAAAACTGAATCAGACATCAATCGTCAAACACAGAACGATTTCTATATAATAGATAAATCTTTAGTTCTGACTCAGCTTCTTCAAACACAGGCCAAAATCAGGACGGTTCAACAAAGATGTCGTTTTGAACACACAAAACGATGCCGTTTTCAAATTTTCACACCGATTTCATTCGTGTATGTATAACATGATTTTCATTTATTATAAAATTCAGAAGAATTGAATTGGTGCGAACAGTTTATTTAAAATTTTCAATAAAAGTACACGAATTGAATATAATTACAAAGATGGATTTCAGTTCACTGGCCAAACCGTTTACAAGTGGAGCCAAAGTTAAGGTTGCACCGCAAGATACCAGACAAAATACTACAGATTCACAATGTGGAAATCCACATATTCAATTTGTTCAACCCGCCGCCTCACACATAGTATCAGGAGCAACGGGTCACGCCATAGTTAATTTGACAATCAAACGTGAAGACAATCGAGATTGAAGATGATACAACTAAAACCCATAAACATTTACATATAATAAAACCATAAAGTGTTGTGATTTAAGTAAATTTAAAAGCATTAACTAAATCTTTTGGAACGTGTAGTCTAAGTGGTTTTGCAGAAACAATCATACAGTTCGTGTTCAAGTGGATCCATATAGTGTTTTACGTTTTTACGTCTGTTGGAAAAAACTTACAACTCACTAATTTGACATTTTATCATTTCGTATAGTGAATGCTTTAAAATTGTATTTTTTGGATATTTTGTTAAAAATAAAAGAAATAAATTTTATAATTATTCTCTTTCATTTTCAAGATTCTAGTACTACTTAGTAAACATATTTCAATGATATCGGTACACTACAAATTGAAACAATTTCGGCATAAAACAATCACCGATTGAAGTTTGAATGGCAAAATTCGTGTTCGCGCGGAGTATAGTGGATTTCAAAATCGAATATACGAACTACGCTACGTTGCATACAACGCTACGTTGTATACAAAGTCAAACTATAGTTTGCACGGTTTAATTAGTCTGCTGCGGTTTCTGTCAGCTTTCACATAAAATCGAGACTAAAAACCACGGTTTACTGTTAGAATTCTCGGAAAAAATTCCAACTAAAATCTTAGGTACTACAAAATTCTACACTCCTGTTGAATTAATTAAAACGAAGATTAAATAAAACAAAGGCGGTGACGATGAAGTAGATAAAATTGATGTGTTTGTCGACGATGAAAATAATTTGACATAAAGTTACCAACACATTTATCAATAGATCACGGTCGTTATTCTGTGCGGTAAACAAAAGTCAGCGAATGATATCTTAATTATAGCCGCGTTGAACGGCTCACTTTAAGAGTTCAAGACAGAACTTTGAATTAAATTCACTGTTATCCTGCCAACGATGTTCAAACGGGTATTTACTAATTGGCGCTAGTTATTGCTCAAACTTTTTATAGATCAGCTGTTCTTAACATCGAGAACCACTAATATATTCGATTTACTTTCTGTGAATTTCGTGGCGCTTAGATCCTTTCCATTAAGATTAGTGAAGATGATTTATTTTTTGTGTTGCATACAATATATCTCATTATTAGACATTCAGTAAATTTTTTGTCTTTTTACATTGACATGATCGTAGTAATTTTATCCATTGGTAAAATCTCACTTACATTACGATTAGTATAAATTGATATAGCCCATAAATTTAATTATTATTGATTCGATTCATTAGAGATTTTACAAATTAACGTCGAAAGGTATATCTAAGATCTATTTGGCAAATCAAAAACTTTATGCTTTTTAATCTTTCCCTTATTGCAGTAGTGAGAAGCTTGCCCAGCGGACGTTTGGTTGAATTGTCAATCTTGAGTGATACCTGGCATTGGAATCCCTAATTTTTTCATGTATTGTTGGGACCTGTAAATTACTGTAAATTGGTGCATCTCAAATGTTCAAGTTCGAGTTGCTAGCCGTTCACCACATCTGTATACCATACGTCCAGATAGGTTTTATTAACATTTTAAAGAGCAATAGTTTATTTTTAATCGATAAACTTGATTTTCTGCCTTTCATCCAATACATTTTTTCAGCTTCATTCCAAATTGCTTTCTTATTGACCATATACGAGTATGTTTACGCCATGTTAGTTGTTTATTCAGGTCAGGTACCTCTTCGCATTGTAAAGGTTACATGATTAGTTTAACGTCATTAAATATATTTCGCCATTTTTTCATCCATACTTGAATACTGTTAATATTCCCCTGCAGAACTTCTGTAGCTTTGTTGGGATGTCTTCTACAAATATTGCGACAGTTATTTCATTGTTTGTAGGTATATCTGCGGTAAATATTGTACACCAGATTTAATTGGGCAGACACTTGTATACGCATCTTGATGTTTTATTATAAAATATCTGTTCAGTAGATATGATGTTAATATTCTGTAGAAATTATGTGGTACAAACAACGCTTAATTTTGTATTGTAATCCCACGTGCCACACCTTGCCAAAAGCTTGTTCCCATGAATAAAGCGAAACAATACCTTTTTTCGTCCAAGGCTTCTTCAATTACTTAAACTATTCTGTGTATTTGTTCTATTGTTGAGTGCTCTGGCCTAAATCCAGAGGCTTTATAATTGGTGGCAAGCTTACAGGTCTGTACGACCAAACTTCTTCTGGGGGCTTGTCTGGTTTTGATATTAAAATTACTTGTAGAACCTTCCATTGTATTGGGAAATATCCAATTCTAAGTATAGTGTTGAACAAGTATAGGTTATAAATCGAACAGCCTTATCTAGCAGCTCTTGCAAAATTTTCTTCTAACACAGTTCTTACTTCTAACACAGAAAATTTCGTAATAGTATGATTCATTTGCAATGGTGCTTCGAAGTATAGCTTTGAATGTTGTTATTCTATTCATCCGTACTTTTTGATGAATATGGTTGAAACACCCTTTCAAAATGGTCTGAAAATACTTCAGCCTTTTCTTCGTTATTTCTCGCCCAGTGGCCGTCATTTTTTCATAGTTGTCTCCCACAAAGAATAATCTGTGTTTTCTGTTGGTGTTTTTTTGAGAAGCAGTTCGTTTAGTTTACGTGTATCTCCAGCTAGCTACTCTCTTAGCTTGACAGCATTCGAACAATCCCCATTCTTTTCTTTCTTATTTTGTAGTGTTGTAGTCTTCCAAGCTTTCGACTGAATACATTCATATATATGCTCCACTGCTTGATCTAAATCGCCCTCCGCAACTTGAAGTTTGTGTTTAGTTTTTCTGTTACCTTATAACTGAAGTAGTTTCAGTCAGTTTTATTGTTGCTTAACATTGGTTGTTTCTGTGTATTCACTGTCTTTGTTTCCAAAGTAATTAAAACAGGCGAGTGGTCCAAGGCATGTTCAAACACGGCTTCGCTTTAATATAATTACATGCCTATCACTTGGCCAATAGGTGGGTTCACTGAAAAAAAAAGCGATGACCCAAAGAACTATAAAAATGATCAAATTGTTCCATTTTTATTGCGTGTTTTGGTGGTCAGTATATGGCCCAAATGGTTTTAGGAGCCAATCTTCTATTACTATACAGTGGTTGCTTGTAGATGCTCCTTCTTATACTTTTCTATTTCATTATGTTTAATTATGTTTTTGATTATAACTACAGTACCACTATGACCTGTTTCATCAGGATGATTTGTATGATATATAGTATGGTGTATCTGGGTATTTTTAGGAAACTTTTGCTGGTTTTATGCGTTTCGGATATTAGCATTACATCAATTTCTTGTTCTATCAAGAAACTTTTAACTTCTTGTCCATGTTGTGACAAGCCGTTGGCATTCCAGATTACTAATTTGAGGGTTGCGGATATTCAATGATTTGGAGACAATGGTCGTTAGAAGATTAAGAATAGTATCCATTTTGGTCATTAATTTATCCATCATAATTTCCAACCGTTGTGTAGCAAACTGCTTGGGCATTTGTTCATGATTCTTTTAATGTTGTCCGGATTCGGTTTTATAGCGGGCTGCGACTTCTCCACTATTTTTCCTCTTAGAGGCGGAAATCTACGAGCTTGAACTTATTTATACCCACCGCAACCTCTTTGGTTGGCTGGATGGCTACTATTACAGAGCACGCATTTTATCTCTAAACCACAAGTTTTCTTTTCACATTGATTAGTGAGATGTTCACCTGTACATTTCACACTTCTGGGTTTGTGATTGCAATAAGAGTTGAGTAGTAATGAGTTCAAGACACTTAATGCGGCCACTAAGAGAATCACTAACAAACAAGGCAGAGGCAATTTTTCGGCGTTTAACCAACGTATCAATGTGAAGGCACTCACACCGAATCACATACGATGGGAGACTGCGCACCTTTTCCCACGTAGGTAGATTACGATCAGATAAATGACCAAGCTTCCTGGCCATATAGATAGTAAAACGTTTCTGAATAGATTCCAATCTTGCAATATGCACATCATGATGGTATCCTACCAAACCACTACAGCATATTCAAGGTGAGATCTTACTAAAGAAGTATATAAACTAACACATGAAGATGCATCAATAAAATCCTTTGTCATTCTAAAAATAAAACCTAACATAGAATTGGCCTTTAATATTATGTTATTTATGTGTAACGCAAAAGTTAATTTCTGATCAAACAGAACTCCTTAATCAACCGTTGAAGTTACTCTACAAAGTAGATCTCCATCAAAATAATAATTGACAATATTTGGATTGAGTGTTCTAAAAAACGACATCACCTTACACTTCTGTACATTGATGAACAATTTATTCTTAGAGCACCAACTAGACAAAATATTAATTTCAGATTGCAAAACCTCAGCATCACTTACAGATTGAACATGCAAGAAAACCTTCAAATCATCAGCAAATAATAAACATTTACAGAATTTAAAAATATTAGGAATATAATTCACGAATAAAAGAAATATAATTGGGCCTAAATGAGACCCCTGTGGGACTCCTGAATGACAATAGATATAATCTGACTTAACATCATTCAATAGAACATACTGCTTCCTATCAACTAGATAAGAAGAAATCCATTTAAGAAAATTTGGATCAAGACCAATAACCGAAAGTTTTTCAATAATAATTTTATGGCCGATTGAATCAAAAGCTTTATTAAAATCAAAGTAAATTTAATCAACTTGGGCGCCTTTAGATTCAAGTGACTCAATAGTGAATTTAGTAAATTGCAACAGATTGGTAGTCGTAGATTTTTCACTGGTGAAACCATGCTGGAAACAAGAAATTATCTCTTATTCTCTTCTTCGAGTAACCCCAAAGACAACTAAATTATCATTATAATTAATTATATTAACCAATTCACATATACAATCTACATGATTCAAATAAACATCAGTAGGTGAGCTAGGTGGTCAGAGCCACATCCAGGAACTACAACCAGCTCACTTTGCATAGAAGAATGGGCTGCAAACAGCACACCATCTCCACTTTTTTTAGTGCTGTTAAAAATAGATCTATCACATCTATAAACGACAAAGTCATCAGAAAAGAACTCATTATTAAAGATCCCCTCATGAAACCCTGTTTCCATAAGAGCAAAAAATTGAAAATCCGTTGAATAAAAGAAATTAAAAAATTCAGCTGACTTAGACGACATACATACTCCCAAAAATACGATAAAATGATCTCGGAGACGTCAAAATATAACGATTAGTTTGTTTATCAAAACGACTGGCATCAGTTAAAGAGTTGGTTGGTTTCGTTGAAGAACGAGAAAATTCGATTTATTGGTTCGTCCCTTATTAAAAATTACAAATTCTTTAATTAATGACCCAGCAGGCCAAGAAGTAGGTTGTAATAAATTCTCAAAATCAGTAACGTCCACATATAATTTAAATGACGAAAAATTACGGTCTGCATCATTAATCCGTCGAGATATAATACGCTGGCAGTTTACATCCTCAATGTTAAATTTATCTTTAAGATAATCCAAAATTACAGCTTCGGAAACATCTTTATGGAGTCGAGAAACAAATAAAGTTTTAAGTGGCTTCACAACCTGGAGCGATGAGACCAGATCACCAGTGCCAATAATAATTGGTCGCTCAGAATGAGGTTTGATATAATGTGCAGCCCCACTTCCAGCACAATAGATCTTTTAGGTCGCGGTGGGAGGTGGCTTATCGCCCACATGGCCCTCCAGTAAATAATAATAATAATGTGCAGCCCCACTATTATGAGCATGGTGAAAAGCTTGAAACGACAGTGGCGATTTAGTATTATTCTTCGATTGATCCCGATCATGATTGATTGAGTTTGCAGATGACTTAAACACTTGACCATCAACATCACTAGCATCGATTAACGGTTGATGACCAGAACAGCAATCAGGAATATGGTGAGATTTGTTCAAAATCTCAGTAATCAGTTTGTTAATAGCGGCCACATCCGCTTCAATTTTCTTTATAACTAAGGCCTCTACAGCTCTATCAGCAGCCAGATCAACCTTTTGCCACAATTTCGAGATGTTGTGATTAATAATCCAATCATTACAGCCATTACAGAAATAACAAATATTCATAAATTTTTTTATGGAATTATTGGCGGTTCGATCAATACCGGTACACTCCAAGTGGAATTGTTTACCACAAAAATCAGTTTGGTTGTCCTTCAACAAAGGTCGGTGTTGTGATAGCCTTGGTGAGATAGCCCCATTGTCTCCCTTGCTTCCATATCCATAAGCATAATACATATTCATAATTAAATAAAAAATGTTAAGTTTATTAAAAACGAAAGGTAAAGTCATAACAATTCGCAGGCGTGCAAGAACTTGTCCCAAATAAAACACGTAACATAATGGTTAATGGCATAAAATTTAACCGAAACAGACGGTATCTGTGAGTTTTAACAAAATTAAGTTATAGAAATACAATCAAAAAATACAATCAAAAAATACCAACAATTTTGTTGGTCCAAAACCACTATTCTCGACGTTTTGATTTGAACCAAAATAACATGGTAATAACCACATTAACCAATTTCTTATTCGTTTGAAGGATTGAGTTGTGCATTGAATTTGGGTTTGAGATGAGGGTTGAATTAAGCGTTTAGGTTAGTTCTGTATGCTGGATATATGCTGGTTTGAGGATTGAATTGGGCATTGAAGTTAAGTTCAGGGTTGAATTGTGTTCCATCGGGGTTGTGTTGGGGGTTGGATTAGGGTTTAGTGAGCAGTTGAGCAATTTTTTATATATGCTGGTTTGAGGGTTGAGTTTAACGTTGTGTTTGCGATTGATTTCAGTGTTGGATTGGATTCCATTGGTGTGTTCAGTTAGGATTGATTTAGAGTTGAGTTGGGATTGGGTTAGGGTTTAGTAAGCAGTTCAGCATATAGTTTTTCAGACCGTGTTGATTTGAAGATTGAGCTGGGCATATTAAATTGAGTTAACGTACGCACAAAAAATTTCAGTTGAACGTTGAGTTTGGGTTGAGTTGAGGGTTGAGTTGGGGCTTGAGTTGAGGGTTGAATTGGGGTTTAGCTATGGTTGAGTTTATGGTTGCGTTGAGAGTTGAGTTGAGGTCGAGTTAAGGTTGAATAGATTTTGAGTCGAAGATGAGTTGAATTTAAGTGAGGGCTTTCGTTGGGTATTAATTTAGGGTCATGTTGAGGGTTCAGAGGGAGATTAGACTGAGTCGATTTGAGTTCAGCTCATATATGCATGTAGCTTTCAAATCGGGATATTTCGGAATTGAATTGGCCGTTGAGTTTGTAGTTGAGTAGGGGGCCGAGATTTGGTTCTAGCTAAGTTGAGTTGGGATTGAGTTAGTTTGCATTGGGGTTGATTGAGGGATTTGGATTGAGTTGGAAATTGTGTTTTAAATTGAGTTGAGAGGTTCAGTTAGGAATTGATTTGGGAGTTGACTTAATTTTCAGGACCGAAGTTTTGTTTAGAGAATAATTATTTACAAAAAAATATTTATTCCGTTTTTCTTGTCAATTGTTTGGTTTCCGTCATCAGCAGGCCGATGAACAAAAAAGGACAATTGAACCATAATGTTTCTGTGTCCAGCAGGTGGATACTTGTCTAGGCAAATTAGTTGATAGATTGTTACAATGCAAAGCAGCTGTTAGACTAGTAGGTTGAGCACATTCACTCTTTAAGGTTTTAACTTCTGAAAAGTACTAGAGCAAGATACTGTTTACATCATAAAGCATGGTGTTTTTCCTCAATAGGGCCATCATTTTTACGACTGTAGCCGGTTCTATTTTCTCCGATTTCCTCAATTAACTGGTCTTCCAACATGCCAAACTTATCCGAACCCGAGAGTCAAACTAGCGAGACCCCGAAAAACCATTCAGAACTAAAGGAAACCACAGTAAATCCTGGTTATAAATTTTTTACTATTCTATTTAATTGGAACGATCTCAAAAGACGAATCGTTCAGCAACTATTTAAGAAAATTGTTCTGATTATCCTCTTTGGAAAGCAACCAACATAACGCAGATTCCACCAATAAGAATAGCAGGTGAGAAGGGCTAGGAATAATGAAAACAAAGCTCGACAACACCAAAATAAGTCATGCGTGAAATAAAAGCTAATATGAATAGTAATAAATGCAGCATTTAGAATTAAATGTGTACTAACCTTGTGGAAAATTGCAGAAGAATTTGTGATCTCAAAACCTGGGAAACCGTCATACATAACCATCACATATAAGTGTTTGATAGAGTGTGGCATGAAGTACTTAACCACAAGTTAAGAAATGTTCTACCAATGCAATTTGCTGAATTGCTGCAGCCTCTGTTGTAGCCTTAACACTCCTTTACCGTTTGGTACTGCTACGGACAAATTTAACATAATATGGTTTCCCCATTGAATAGAGCCACCAGCCATCTCATGCTCATTATAACTTTACCATTCTTTCATCAAAGTAGTCCATCAAAGTTCTGATCCGAAAGTAGTTCTTCAAAGTCCCGACGGCGAATCTTCGTTTTCGTATACAGTTAGTTTCCTTAGTTTTTTTAGTCTTTTTCCTTTAGTTAGAATTTCTCATTTCTGTTCATGTAGCAGAATTTGTTGAAATCTCTTTTTAATGATGTATTCCACGTAAGTTATGGAGAATTTTAACTTTTCAGTTATGATTCTTCTTTCATAGCGCTTAAGCTTAACTCTATTCGCTTTTGTGAGTGCTGCTGCTTTAACGCATGTTGAGAGATGTTGGGGCTATTACTGGTTTGTACATTTGTATTGCTGTATACCTAGGTGGTTTGGCGTCTATTGGAGGGGGAGGGGACCAAAGTTGAGTAGATGAATCTACCAACTCCGTAACCTTCCAGTAGGGTGCGCATCACGTCAGCTGTTCTGGTGTCTTGCCATTAGGCAGCTGCGTGATGGGTACAATTGTGTAAGGGGTCACCCGTTCACAATTCGCAAGTGTACGTACTGCCTCCTCGTGGCAACCACTGGTAACAAAGGCCATGTGGAACATTTTTGGCTATTTGGCACAGGCTAAAGTACGGCGCGAAAGGAGAGAACCTTGACAAAAAACCCTAATCTAAGGTGGAACAGCATATGCCGATGGATGAATGGCTGATAGGTTAATCAGTTCAAAATATGCGGACTCTGGATACCAGGCACCCTCCAGTTTTATTTAGCCTTCCAGCACCTCCAGAAACTCGTAAGAGTAAAATCAAACGGAATACGGGGCAGGAGTAGGAATATACGGGAGTGGGACAACCCCCTCGAAGTCCTTGAACTCCAATGCTACCGTCTTTCTAGCGGAACTACATGCTGTAGTAAACATCTAGGAGGGAGAGCAATAAGCCCAGATAGTATGTATCACGTACCGGGAGGCAGTATTGTCAGGTTCATTAATAACCTAAATATTGTCTGGATGGGGATAATTTAGTAGGATCCAGCACAATAGATCTTTTAGGTCGCAGTGCGAAGTGGCTGATCGCCCGCATGGCCCTCCATACATAATAATAAAAAAAATTGCTGTATACCTAGGGATTTTATTAGTTCTAATGAAACAAAAAAGAATTCTGATTACTCCCGATGCTTTTCCACACCTCACTGAACTGTTTCTTTTCGGTGTAAGTCACTTGCTAACTGGGTACGTAAGTATTTGATTTATTGTTCAAGGCAACTCTCATTCCTCCCATATACGATTATTGTTTGTGATTGTTCATCGCTGCTTACCGGCGCCCCTTTTCGTTTATTTGAATTCCTAATGTTTCTAGGAGAGAAAATAATTTCTATATAATGTTCGATAATTCTCCAACAAAATCGGTAGCTTTATATCCCCCATGTTGGTTTTATTGGGAGAAATGGGCGTAAGTCTACTAGAGTTTGCTAGATATTATCCAAAACCAAATTAAATAAATGAGGCGATAATGGGCGTCCTTGTTTCATTCCAATGTTCTTTTTTATAACCGTAGTCTTTTGCTGACACCATGTGATAGTTGGTCTTTTCCGAAGACCAGTTTTCATAATTCTGTTGAACAAGAGGTCCGGTATATTTTCAAGACTAGTTTCTTTCTTAGTCTTTTCTCAATAGATAATAGGCAAGAAACAAAAAGTAGCCCTTTCATCCAGCTAGTGGCTCTAAAAGTTTTACCGTAGGTATATTACGTTCTATCTTCTGGTTAGTCCATAACCGGCCTAATCATTTATTATGGACGCTAACTGGAGTCTATAGAAAGGGTGCCTTGTTTGTTGTTTTTTTATTGTGCCCTTAGATTTATTATATTCAGTTTAACAATCCCAATCCCCAAATAATGTTACTTTGTAACTGTTGAAGCTTTTTTAGGATGATTATCTCCACAACAATGACCGCAAACGTTCTAATATTTCCAGAAATTTTTGCTGGCAGTTTAGTCGTTAGCCATGCTTCGCTGAAGGTTTGTCGGGATGGTATACATAGAAAAAAATATTTAAATACAAAATTTGACAAATACACGGTGTTCAAGCTAACAAAATTGTGAGTTTTAAAAATGTTTGTAGCCTAATGGTTTTATTGATACAACTTTTGCTGATGTAAGTCAAACGAATTCTTGTTTATGCAAAGTATTTTTTAAAGTTTGTCGCATACAATAAACTGATTTAAAAGTCAAAGTTTCTCGTTTCAACTACATATTTGAAGTAAGTATGAGTAGTAAGTATGATTCGCGTTATGGTGAAGTTTTAGTGTGTAATCAAAGCGAATTTTCTAGGAAATGTTTGTACATAAATGCCAGATAGTTAATGTTCGGAGACAACCGTTTTTAAAAATTATGAACAAACAAGTGGAGATAATTACACAAAATAGCTTTAATTAGTATTTAACATACTTTTTATTTGCGTATTTGTACTATTCGACAGAAAATATAAATTCGGAAAATACACGCAGACATCTTTTCAAAAAGGGTTTAACAGTTTGAAGACGACCGTGGAAAAAACATCACATAAGTTTGTTTCAAAACCAGTCTCTACCACATTAGATATTATTCAATCAACAACAGAGCTAATTAGAATTTTGATTAGCTGTATTAAAACCTGAACAAAAATCAGAGCAACAAAATTTTACAAATCATCATGCTTACGTAATGAACTTGAAATATCCATAATTTGAAGCAATGAGCTTCAAATTATACAAATTTCTTGAATATTCCATTTAAAATTTGTCAGACAAAAAAACATATCGATCGATACCTTCGTCCACTTTTACAATTTGTGGTAAATACAAAATTAAGATGTCAGAAAGGTGTTTTTATCATTTATGGTCTTTTAGAACACTATTTCTAAGAACATTGAGCGAAAATTTAGAAGGACATTAGGAGGAAGTTTCATATTAAAGCCACGCTGGTTTGTTATCATAAAGTAAGATTAAGAGTTTTATGTTAAAACGCCATCTATAACCTTTAGCATTAAAACAAACAAATATTAAATCAAGACAACAAATTTAATGGCGGTTATTCGAAATCGAATCAATTGTGTTTTTTTGTTTTTTCTGTGTTAACCACAGACAAGCCAAAATCCATTTAAGATATAACCTCCACAACCTAAAACTCATTAACTTCAAATAGGCTTAAGATTTGTGTATGGTATAACTAACTTCCAACAAAAGTGGTTTGGCGTCTATTGGAGGGGGGGGGGGGACCAAAGTTGAGTAGACTATTCTACCAGCTCCGTAACCTTCCAGTAGGGTGCGCATCACGTGAGCTGTTCTGGTCATGTCATTAGGCAGCTGCGTGATGGGTACAATTGTGTAAGGGGTAACCTGTTCACAATTCGCAAGTATACGTGCAGCCTCCTCGTGGCAACCACTGGTAACTTAGGCCATTTGGCACATTTTTGGCCATTTGGCACAGGCTAAAGTACGGCGCTAATGGAGAAAACCTTGGCAAAAACCCTAATCTAAAGTGGAACAGCATATGCCGAAAGATGAATGGCTGATAGGTTAATCAGTCCAAAATATGCGGACTCTGGATACCAGGCATCCTCCAGTTTTATTTAGCCTTCCGTAGTAAAGCTGGAATGGGAGGAGTTGGAATATACGCGAGTGGGACAACCCTCTCGAAGTCCTTGGGGTCCAATGCTACCGACTTTCTAGCGGAACTACATGCTGTAGAAAACATCTAGGAGGGAGAGCAATAAGCCCAGATAGTATGTATTACATACCGGGAGGCAGTATTATCAGGTTCATTAAGAACCTGAATATTGACTGGACGGATAATAAAGCAGGGTCCAGCACTATAGATCTTTTAGGTCGCAGTGCGAGGTGGCTGATCGCTTGCATGGCCCTCCAATAATAATAATAATAACTTCCAACAAAGGACCTCTAACCCCAGAACCCAGAAATTCCAAACCTTACATTTGCATGAGATTTTTTTGTTGTCGAATCGCTGTTTTCTAAAATACTGACGTTCCATTTTCTATACATGATGACCAATCACTAACCCTATGATAGTATGAGATTAATCGTTTGTTTTTAGTTGTAAAAAGTTTTACCGTTGGCATTAGTGTTACCAGATGTACACCACGAGGAAGTTTCGCTAGTGAATTTTGCAAATGATGTAGCTCTGATAAGGGTTATTTGTTAAGGTAGAGATTTAATCCACGAGGGCAAACAAATCAGTTCAGCAAATTTGAAGGTGAGAGATTAGTTTTGTCTAATTAAGACAGGATGGTAATTAACTGGCCAAGATGGAAACGCTCTTGCCAATTAAGAAAATGTCAAATTTGACAAGTCATCTGTAACAAAAGAAATATGACCCAGGCTGCACGGGTAAAGTGGAAATTACCCATCATCTTAATATGAGTTCAGAGTATACGATATCGTCTTTTATTTATCCTCTTTCTTGATGCGGTATCGAGTTCTCTTCTCTTCGAAAGATCTGTGTAAAGGATTTCATTTACGACTTTTGCTATTCCTTTGTCTCTCTCTCTTAAGTATCCATCACAAATCATATTCTCGTCCCATCTTCCCTGGTATCGAGTTTTCATCAACTTTATGTCTTGGTGAAAATGTTCACCCTGAGTGCTTCGCTGTAGAATCCAACATTTTTTGGAAATTTATCTAGATGAGAATGAAGGGAAGGCCAATTCACAAAGCATGCCAACTTTTGAAATTTCCTGACCACTTTGGCAACAATTTCTTTATACCCTGGGCTTTTTCTGTTTAACAAATTTTCTGTTTGGGTACTAAGCCAAGCTGCTTTGTCGACTTTATTCATTTTAATTATATATAGATTGTATCCTTAAACATAGTTCGAATTTGCTTGATGGCCCAAACACTCCTTCTTTTATTTATGCATCGCTGATTTTTGGTAATCTGTATTTTAAATACTGATAACATTGTGCAGAGGGGAGCCAGGATTTTTGTCGATCTACTAAAGATTCATTTATGATATTTTGTGAACCAGGATGAAGTGACGTTCTTGTTGGCCATTCTTTTTTTCATAATGATTCTTCGTTTAAAATATTGTGTAAACGAGCAATAAACGAGTGATGAAACCTCATCTTTCGTGAAATATTTGAGGAATTCTTTGTATCTGTTCCGATATAAGGAAGCTTTCGTATGCGGTTTCTAAAAATTTCTTGGTGCGTTCAGAACCATATTCTATAGCAGCGTCTTCATCAATTTCCATTTTTCGGCATCTTGATATGTTTTACTGTTCCCTTGAAAAATATCGGTTTTGCCCTTTTTTGAATCAGCTGAAATTGGTTCCATTACTGATGGAACAGTAATATTAATAATTTTCTGTTTATTTTTAATGATCACAAAATCATTTATACAGCAAGGTTTTTTCCATATCGTTGGAACGGAATCGATTTTTCTCCATTTTCAAGCGATACAGCATCAATTTGCAAGAGTCACAATTGATGTGAGGAACCCAATTGGTACGATGATGGTACCAGCTTCATATTTACAACAAAAATAACAAAAAATATCGCAATTTTTATCACAGCAGGGAGATTGCAATGTGGAGTTCGATTGGGCAAAATAAATCAATTTACTGTCAAAACAAATGATTTAAATCATTACACGCGTACAATTGGACAGAATAAATCATTTATTTTTTGATTTAAATCAATTTTAACAAATCGAGATTTTTTGCAAGATTTACCAATTCCAACAAAAAAGAAATGTCAATCACAATTGTGACAATTCAAGACGTTAAAAAATTCACTCTAACAACATAACTGATATGTATGTATTCGTTAAGTAATGTAACGCTTGTTAATATTATCACTGTACTAACACATATACGACCACATCAGTGGCGACGAGGATGGGATTTATTAAAATAAAAAATATTTATAATTGAGTGATATAGTTAAATAAATTAAATAAACAACAAAAAAAACAAAACGTCAAGTTTTTTTTTTTTTTTTTTTGTAAAATCAGCTTAACAGTGAAGATTATGGACAAGTTTAATTCGTTAATTCATATT
The DNA here is from genome assembly GCA_958295665.1 of Tipula vernalis. Classification (NCBI taxonomy): domain Eukaryota; kingdom Metazoa; phylum Arthropoda; class Insecta; order Diptera; family Tipulidae; genus Tipula; species Tipula vernalis. Next base: position 320,981,806 of record OY282559.1, read on the forward strand.
TTTGGAGAGTGGGTGGAACAACTGGAAAGTTCTTTTGTGGTAAACGGTGTTACAGATGATACGGGGGACTTTTACTAACCATAACACCATTCTTTTCCAAAAATCTTAAAAATTCTTTTGAATCATAAGGTGGTCCATTATCCGAGACTAGCCTATGGGGAAACCCAAATATTGTGAAAAATGATCGTAGACAACTATTAACTGTTTGTGCATCTCGTACATACCGAACTTAAATATATTTGGAAAAACTGTCGACCAAAATTAAGAATTTTTCACTATTGAAGTAGAAAAAGTCAACATGTATTCTCTCGAATGGGTAATTTCACAAGCTTCACAAGAATTTGCGATCTTTTCTATATCAGAATCGATATTAGGCCACCAGCAATAACTTCTGGCTAGCATTTTCATTCTCACGATACCCACATGATTTTCATATAACAAGTTAAGTACATATTTTTTTAATGACCTTGGAATAATTATTCGATTATTTCGTATGATACAATTATTTTCAATAACCAATTCGGATCTGATTAAAAAATATAGTTTTACATCTATTTCCAGCCAGACACACAATATTGTACAACTTTCGACAAAATCGGCGATCTTTTTCTGTTTCTATCGCAATGTCTTGAAATTTCAAGGGTTTCTTAATCAATGTGATACTGTTTAGCGAATTGCAAAAACTATAATCAATTTCCGATTTTTCATTTAATGGTAAACGGGACAATGCATCAGCATTTCCTATTTGATATCCTTTTCTGTTTACAATATCATACTGATAAGCGGATAAAATAATTGCCCATCTTTGCAGCCTATGACAAGCAAGAACAGGTAATCCCTTAGACGGATTAAAAATTTCTCTTAGCGGTTGGTGATCTGTGACCAACGTAAAATTTTGTCCATATAAGTATTTATGAAACCGTTTCACAGCAAACACTATTGCCAATGCTTCTCTTTGGATTTGCGCGTATTTTTGTTCTGCTGAACTTAGTGTGGAAGATGCAAAAAACACAGGAATTTCCGAATTTCCAATGTGATGCGAAAAAACGGCACCTACGCCTAAGGGCTTGCATCACACGTCAAGATTATTGGTTTAGAAGGATCATAAAAAGTTAACACTTGATTTGATGTTACAACCACTTTACTCTTTTCAAAAATTTTAGAACATTCATCAGTCCAAAAAAATCCATTTTCCTTCTTCGTTAAATCATACAAGATTTTGAATTCTGATGACGTATTAGGAATACAACGTGGAAAAAAACTTAAAAGACCAAGATAAGGTTTTAGTTGTGTTGTATTTTGTGGTTCTGGAGCGGCATTGTGTCGTATGGCCTTAATTTTGTCAGGATTTGGACTGATCCCCTTTTCAGATAGTACATGACCCAAATATGAAACAGATTTTCTAAAATAGACACACTTATCTGGATTTATTTTTACATTGAAATCTGAAAGACATAAGCAAACTTTTTCCAACATTTTAGCACATGAATCAAAATCAGGTGCTCCAATTAGCACATCAACAAGGTAACATGACACGCCTGGAAAATTTTTCAGAATGCAATCCATTATATGTTGGAAAATGGCTGGAGCCGACACTATACCAAAAGGTAGACGATTAAATTGAAATAATCCCCATTCGGTATTAATAGTTAAAAACTTTTTTGATTTTTCTGAAACTTTTACTTGTTGATATGCCCCACTGAGATCTAACGCACAAATAATTTTGGATCCTGCCATTTTTGCAAAAATATTCTCCATTTTTGGTAATGGATATTGACCTGTTTTGAGAACTTTATTAACAAACACTCTAAAATCACAACAAATACGGACCTCTCCATTCTTTTTTGGAACACAAACTATAGGGCTGGCCCATTGACTAAACATGACCGGACTAATAATTCCATTAACCACTAATCGATTAATTTCTTTATGAACTTTATCCTTTATAGCAAAAGGAACTTCGTAATACTTACAAAAAATAGGAGTACAATTTTCTTTGACTTTTATATCAGCAACAAAATCTTTAATACAACTTGTTCCAATCATTTCGAAAATGTTCTGGAATTTCGATTTTAACATATCGACAAAAGCATTGACGTTGGACCTGTTTGACTGATTAGACTGACTTGAAGCATCACTAGCACTAGACATTGAAATAGGTTGACTTGACACATTTTTAAATACACCTAAATCGTTTTCATGATTCTTTAACAAAACTTGATTTGCCCCACCAGAAGGAGAACACGATGGGAAATGAGAAAAATTTAGAAAATCTTACGCCAATTTGGAGTGATGATATCCAACCAGTTGCGACCAATAAGTGGAATAAACGGCCTGCTTGTATTAATTATTAGCACATCCAGAACCGCATCACTGGTTCCGCATTTTACTTGTACTTCTATTTTTCCCATAACTTCCACTGAATCTCCGGTAACCATTTGAAGATGAACTCCACAAGGCACTAAACGTCGACCTGAAATGAGTGTGAAGTTTATGCTGAAAAAAAATAACAAAAAATTACACTGTTAAATTAGCTATTTTCCAATTGGAATTTAAATTATATGAAAATTTAAATTTTTTGTAATTTTGGATTTTTCGTACCACCAAAAAGATTCTTTTCATCAGAAAACAGGTTCTTTTCATTCTTTTCAGATAGCTGGACCATCTGTTTATATCGTTAACCAAAAGCATCCAATTGTGTTGAACATTACTATATTTCAGATAATTTAAAAGTTGACTGAATTTTGATGGTTTAAATAATTATTTAGCGCCGATCCTGGAAATGTCCCGAAGGCCCCGCACATTTATTAGAACAGCTAAGCCATATAGCGGTCAATGTCACCAAGCTGATCCAATTATGATGAACTATAATACATATAATTCACAGTTTTTGGAATTTTTAATAATTTTCCATTATTTTTAAAGTTTTATATCGCCGACTGCAGAGATGTCCACAAGGTCTTGCCCACATTTTCGGATAACTTGGCCATTTGCCAGTCTACGTGGTCAACCTTATTCAATTGTGATGAACTATACTATACTTCACAAAATTTAGAATTTTTTAAATTTTAGTTGTTTTAAAAATTGTTGTATCTCCGATCACAGAGATGTCCACAAGGTCTGGCCTACATTTTTGGATAATTTGACCAAATGCCAGTCTACGTGGTCAATCTTATTCAATTGTGATGAACTATACTATACTTCACAGAATTTAGAATTTTTAATAATTTTATTTGTTTTAAAAATTGTATCTCTGATCACAGAGATGTCCACAAGGTCTTGCCTATATTTTTAAATAACTTGACCAAATGCCAATTTACGTGGTCAATCTTATTCAATTGTGTTGAACTATACTATACTTCACAGAATTTCGAATTTTTAATAATTTTATTTGTTTTAAATATAGTATCTCCGATCACAGAGATGTCCACAAGGTCTTGCCTATATTTTTGGATAACTTGAGCATGTGCCAGCCTACGTGGTCAACCTTATCCAATTGTGATGAGCTATACTATACTTCACAAAATTTAGAATTTTTAATAATTTTATTGATTTTAGAAGTTGTTGTATCTCCGATCACAGAGATGTCCACAAGGTCTTGCCTATATTTTTGGATAACTTGACCATATGCCAGTCTACGTGGTCAATCTTATCCAATTGTGATGAACTATACTATACTTCACAGAATTTAGAATTTTTTTAAATTTTATTGGTTTTAAAAATTGTTGTATCTCCGATCACAGAGATGTCCACAAGGTCTGGCCTATATTTTTGGCTATCTTGACCAAATGCCAGTCTAGGTGGTCAATCTTATCCAATTGTGATGAATTATACTATACTTCCCAGAATTTAGAATTTTTAATATTTTTATTGGTTTTAAAAACTGTGGTATCTCTGATCGCAGAGATGTCCACAAGGTCTGGCCTATATTTTTGGATAACTTGACCAAATACCAGTCTACGTGGTCAACCTTATATAATTATGATGAACTATACTATACTTCACAGAGTTTAGAGTTTTTAATAATTTTATTGATTTTACAAATTGTTGTATCTCCGATCACAGAGATGTCCACAAGGTCTGGCCTATATTTTTGGATATCTTGACCATATGCCAGTCTACGTGGTCAATCTTATTCAATTGTGATGAACTATACTATACTTCACAGAATTTCGAATTTTTAATAATTTTATTTGTTTTAAAAAGTGTATCTCCGATCACAGAGATGTCCACAAGGTCTGGCCTATATTTTTGGATATCATCACCATATGCCAGTCTACGTGGTCAATCTTATTCAATTGTGATGAACTATACTGTACTTCACAGAATTTCGAATTTTTAATATTTTTATTGGTTTTAAAAATTGTATCTCTGATCACAGAGATGTCCACAAAATCTGGCCTATATTTTTGGATAACTTGGCCATATTCCAGTCTACATGGTCAACCTTATCTAATTGTGATGAACTATACTATACTTCACAGAGTTTAGAATTTTTAATAATTTTATTTGTTTTAAAAATTGTTGTATCTCCGATAGCAGAGATGTCCACAAGGTCTGGCCTATATTTTTGGATATCTTGACCATATGCCAGTCTACGTGGTCAATCTTATTCAATTGTGATGAACAATACTATACTTCACAGAATTTCGAATTTTTAATAATTTTATTTGTTTTAAAAATTGTATCTCCGATCACAGAGATGTTAACAAGGTCTGGCCTATATTTTTGGATATCTTGACCATATGCCAGTCTACGTGGTCAATCTTATCCAATTGTGATGAACTATACTATACTTCACAGAATTTCGAATTTTTAATAATTTTATTTGTTTTAAAAATTGTATCTCTGATCACAGAGATGTCCACAAGGTCTGGCCTATATTTTTGGATAACTTGGCCATATTCCAGTCTACGTGGTCAACCTTATCTAATTGTGATGAACTATACTATACTTCACAGAATTTAAAATTCTTATTAATTTTATTGATTTTAAAAATTGTTGTATCTCCGATCGAAGAGATATCTACAAGGTCTGGCTTATATTATTGGATAACTTGACGATATGCCAGTCTACGTGGTCAATCTTATTCAATTATGATGAACTATACTATACTTCCGAGAATTTCGAATTTTTAATAACTTTATTTGTTTTAAAATTGTATCTCCGATCACAGAGATGTCCACAAGGTCTTGCCTATATTTTTGGATAACTTGACCATATGCCAGTCTACGTGGTCAATCTTATCCAATTGTAATGAACTATACTATACTTCACAGAATTTCGAATTTTTAATAATTTTATTTGTTTTAAAAATTGTATCTCTGATCACAGAGATGTCCACAAGGTCTGGCCTATATTTTTGGATAACTTGGCCATATTCCAGTCTACGTGGTCAACCTTATCTAATTGTGATGAACTATACTATACTTCACAGAGTTTATAGTTTTTAATAATTTTATTTGTTTTAAAAATTGTTGTATCTCCGATCGCAGAGATATCCACAAGGTCTGGCCTATATTATTGAATAACTTGACCATATGCCAGTCTACATGGTCAATCTTATTCAATTATGATGAACTATACTATACTTCCGAGAATTTCGAATTTTTAATAACTTTATTTGTTTTAAAATTGTGTCTCCGATCACAGAGATGTCCACAAGGTCTAGCCTATATTTTTGGATAACTTGACCATATGCCAGTCTACGTGGTCAATCTTATCCAATTGTGATGAACTATACTATACTTCACAGAATTTCGAATTTTTAATAATTTTATTTGTTTTAAAAATTGTATCTCTGATCACAGAGATGTCCACAAGGTCTGGCCTATATTTTTGGATAACTTGGCCATATTCCAGTCTACGTGGTCAACCTTATCTAATTGTGATGAACTATACTATACTTCACAGAGTTTATAGTTTTTAATAATTTTATTTGTTTTAAAAATTGTTGTATCTCCGATCACAGAGATATCCACAAGGTCTGGCCTATATTATTGAATAACTTGACCATATGCCAGTCTACGTGGTCAATCTTATTCAATTATGATGAACTATACTATACTTCCGAGAATTTAGAATTTTTAATAATTTAATAAAATTTAAAAAAAATCTAAATTCTGTGTACTATATTATAGTTTATCACAATTGGATAAGATTGACCACGTAGACATGCATATATTCAAGTTATCCAAAAATAAAGACAAGACCTTGTGGACATCTCTGTGATCGGAGATACAATTTTTAAAACAAATAAAATAATTAAAATTCTAAATTCTGTCAGGTTAACCACGTAGACTAACATATGGCCCAGTTATCTGAAAATATAGGCAAGACATTGTGGACATTTCTGTGATCGGAGATACAATTTTTAAAACAAATAAAATTATTAAAAATTCTAAATTCTGTTAAGTATAGTATAGTTCATCACAATTAGATAAGATTGTCCACGTAGACTGGCATATGGCCAAGCTATCCAAAAATATAGGCTAGACCTTGTAGACTGGCATATGGCCAAGTTATCCGAAAATATAGGTAAGACCTTGTGGACATCTCTGCGATCGGAGTTACAACAATTTTTAAAACAAATAAAATTATTAAAAACTCTAAACTCTGTGAAGTATAGTATAGTTCATCACAATTGGATAATATTGACCATGTAGACTGGAATATGGCCAAGTTATCCAAAAATATAGGCCAGACCTTGTGGACATCTCTGCGATCGGAGATATAACAATTTATAAAACAAATAAAAATATTAAAAATTCTAAATTCTGTGAAGTATAGTATAGTTCATCACAATTAGATAAGGTTGACCACGTAGACTGGCATATGGCCAAGTTATCCAAAAATATAGGCCAGACCTTGTGGACATTTCTGCGATCGGAGATACAACAATTTTTAAAACCAATAAAAATATTAAAAATTCTAAATTCTGTGAAGTATAGTATAGTTCATCACAATTGATTAAAATTGACCACGTAGACTGGCATATGGTCAAGTTATCCAAAAGTATAGGCAAGACCTTGTGGACATCTCTGCGGTCGGCGATATAAAACTTTTAAAATAATGGAAAATTATTAAAAATTCCAAAAACTGTGAAATATATTATAATTCATCATGATTGGTTCGGCTTGGTGACATTGACCGCTATATGGCTTAGCTATTCTAAGAAATGTGCGGGGCCTTCGGGACATTTCCAGGATCGGCGCTAAATAATTATTTAAACCATCAAAATTCAGTCAACTTTTAAATTATCTGAAATATAGTAATGTTCAACACAATTGGATGCTTTTGGTTAACGATATAAACAGATGGTCCAGCTATCTGAAAAGGATGAAAATAACCTGTTTTCTGATGAAAAGAATCTGTTTGGTGGTACGAAAAATCCAAATTTACAAAAAATTTAAATTTTCATATAATTTAAATTCCAATTGGAAAATAGCTAATTTAACAGTGTAATTTTTTGTTATTTTGATTTTAGCATAAACTTCACACTCATGACCTGAAAATAAAAAACCATAATTAACTTTGGGAAAGACTGAAAATTATGCTCCTGTATCCACTTCCATTTTAACCTGATGATCTCCTGTGAATACATTGAGATATAGTGGTTGCTCGATACCCATTGATCCAATATTTTGAAGGTGTTTAAGTGTCACATGATCAAAATAATTTTCAATGTATGTGTGTTCTTTCTCATCATCATGTTCTTTTGAAGGAATAGAATGGCCAACATGATTTAATTTTTTATATGCGCTATGACGCGATGGACTGTTATAGTTTGGTTTCGTAGACTGACAAACACGAGATGTATGACCTTGTATACCACATACAAAACATCTCCAATCTTTAGCAGGGCATTTATCATACTTGTGTTTATTAAAACGACCACATCTGTTGCACATGCTTTTTGAACGTGACCATGGACGTGATGTATAAAATGAAACTCGTGCTGGACTTTTTGATTTAGAAAGTGACCTTGCTCTGTAACGATTTGTTTCAGAGAAAACGTTAAACTTATTCACATTATGATTGTCGCGATGAAATAATTTTAGTTGATTATCAGCAAGTTCCACTGTAGTTGCTATATCGAACGCTTTAGTGAAATTTAAATCAGTTTTTTGCAACAATGTGCTTTGTATAACTGCATCTGATATTCCGCTAACAAGTCGGTCTCTTAAAGCGCCATCATAAAACGTACCAAAGACACAGTTGGAAGCCCATTTTTTTAATTCGACGACATATTCGGACACACTTTCACTTGGTAACTGATTTCGTGTATAAAACTTAAAACGTTCCGAAATCACATTTACTTTCGGTGAAAAATGACCATTTAATAATTTTGCCAAATCTTTAAATGCCTTTTCGGATGGTTTGGATGGTTGTGTTAATGATTTTAAAACACCGTAGGCATCAGACGATAACGATGTAATTAACATAGCGGTTTTCTTAATCTTCCCCCTTGCCGAAAGAGGGGTACAAACTGTTAAGGATTATCTAAAAAAACTACTTTTATTAAAAAGCTCCTTAACTATTGAAGAAAAGTTAGATAGTTTTTAATTTACGTATCGAAATACACCAAATTCAACAACTGGAGTGTCACCAAATGAGACAATTTTTAAATACAAACCAAAAACTAAACTTGATTTGTTAAAACCAACGGATGTTGAAGTCGTGGTCATTCACGCAGAATGAGAAAAGACATAAACCAAAATTTGGGAATGGTGATAAGATTTTGTTTAAAAACTTTAATTCAAAATCGGTTATAAAATGGATACCAGGGCGAATAGTGGAAGTAACGAGTCCAGCTACATATTTAGTTAATGTGGGGAATCAAATTCGTTTTGCTCATTAAGACCATTTAAAGTTAAGTCATCTTAAAGATTCGTTACATCCAGGTACTGCACTGAGACCAGCGTTTGAAAGTATGTACTTCAATTTCGACATCCGAAGCAAATATACCCATTGTTCAAGTTAATGAAAATGAAAGAGATAATTCGCAACCTTTGAGACGCTCCACCAGGGACAGACGTCCTTCCGACCATTTAAAATTTTAATTAAGCCGGGGTAAAAACATTAAAAAAAAAAATAAAAATAAATGTAAAATCAAAAGTTTTTTTTTTGGGTGGGGAGAACTGATATGTATGTATTCGTTAAGTAATGTAACGTTTGTTGTTGTGTGAGCATTTAACACACATATATATATATATATATATATATATATATATATATATATATATATATATATATATATATATATATATATATATATATATATATATTGTTAATGTAAATTGTATTTGAATAAAAGTTTGGCAGTCTTGCTGTAACATTCGATCCGACTTATCAATAACCTCAAAAAGAAATCATACATGCTGCTTGTACGTACGTACGATTGGGCATCAAAAACTTGTTTTTTTTGACAGCTCAATCGAACTCGGCATAAGTCATCGACTGATTCTTTTCATGTAGTGTCGAATTCTACAATACATAAACCAAGCCACCACCAAATGAAATGTTGGAGCTCGTCATACCACAAAAAAGCTTTAGGCCTATCTGCAACTTTAAAGTTGTGGGTTGTGGTGACTTAAGATCCATGTTTAAGAACGCGTTGTATAATGAGCAAGTTTCAGGCCTATCTCAGGTGTATGTAGGGGCTTAGACTTAAACGAATTGGAGTTGATAGTTTATATTTGTCGGTTTTAGCGCTTATTTTAACGATTTTTTGTATTTTCTGCAAAACTAAAACGTACTTCTAAATCGTGTAGAGTTTGTTTATTTCAAGATTTTGAAATACGACCTGAAATTTACATATTTCTGTATCTTCTCTGATTGAACCACATTTATATAATAATATAACCCTGTTTTTAAAATTGATTCCCCGATTCACAAAACATAAATTAAGTCTGTCGTGTTGTTGCTAAAAAACAAAATAACAAAAATAATCACATCAAATCTGAAAGACAAACTGAGTGAACCAATTAGAGAATTTTCTTAGTGTTGAAATTTGAAGCAAATGTGAATTTTTTTTTGCACAAACCCATACATACGTCCGTCCCATAACGTTAAACAAAATCACCAAACTAAGTATAGCTATATTTTGTTAGTTGTTTGTTCGCTTTCCTTAAAGAAGTTACTCAAATAAATAATCTGAAATAAAATTTCAAAGTGTCTCAAACTCAGTGAATACAAAAAGGTGCTGTAATTGCTAATTGGTTTTTTGTTAAATTATTTTGTAGTTTAATTTTTAAATTTATTAACATTGTTCCTCGTGGTTTAAATAATTTTTACGGCAATAATCTCAATTTTAGAGAATATATTTGGAAATGTTCGTTAAATTAGGATATGTGTTGAATGTGAAATTTGTGATTTTTGTCGTGTTTGAATGTTTATGCTCGTCTGTGGATTGTTATAACTTGGCTTATAGGATTCTTACGTAAAATGAATGAGCCCTATATAATACTACATATTTTCACATATTTCCATTTATTTTATGTTTTAGAATTTTTTGTAATTCGGCTTTCATAGCTTAAAATTGGATAAAGCAAAAATATTTTATAAGCCTAATTTTAAATTTAAGCCGAAAATCATTTTTTTTTGGTTTTTCTGAAAGTTAAAAAAAAATTTACACATTTGCTAAGTTAGGTCAATAAATTAAGAACAAACTAAATGTGAAAAATTAAATATCTCAATGATTTACGTCACATTATTTGACGATCCGAAGTTCTTCTAGAAAAGTAAATTTTGTAATCGTTGTCGAAAGGCCAAAATTTTGAAAATTTATGTAATTCCAAATTTTTAAGTTTATGCTTATGAATTCATGTTTGAACAACTTATCCAGCACTTTATAAGCCAGGACGGTTAGTTTATCCCATTTTAAAGCCAAAGTGTTGCATACTTTTTTAATAAGTGAATCGAAATTGAACTAATTTTTACGACATAACCGGTTTTTATGTATATAATAGAATAATTTCATTTTAAAACAGCAAAAATTCTGGAAATTTGAACTTCATGATTTTTGATTTGTTTAATTTTTGGTGTACGTGTAATATCAGAGCCTTCTAGAGTATAGAGCCATAATCTTAATGACGTATTTTTTAGAAGCTTTTTTAGTGGTATAACTTTTCACTGATTTCCATAGGAATCCATAGTAAAATGGTGTCATTTAGGTCCAAGTTTTTCAATGAAAAAAGCAAAAATATTATAAAATGTATTATAAAAGTTTTCTAAATATCTTTAAGAACAATATACAAGAAGGCCATATTGGTATTAAGTAAATATTAATTGCAGAAATATTAAAATTAAATTATTTCTAAAATATTTTTATCGAACTTTCATTTTGAAAAATACATCAAAGTTGGCTCTGACAAATTAAAATAATACTTGCTAAATTTATCTTTAGTTTTACTAGTGTACGTAAGATGTCTAAAATGGTTACAGAAAAATACGAAAAAAAATTATTTAATCGCAAAATTATCACACGTTCCTATATTTTGTGAATTTGTTTTGCTTTTCCTATAATTTTTGAACTTGAAATTTCCCCAGGTGGTAATTTTTGGTACGATTTTTCCAAATTTTTACGGCCATCACTGCCATCTATGTAATGTATATTGACTTAATGACCAAATGAATCGTAGTAAGCTTTTATTTCAATTTGACGAGAATGCTGTTGTTATGAATTTTTTTTTAATATTATGGTTTAAATAAATCAATTATTACAAGAAAATGAAAATGATTTACTTAAACAATATTTATATATGTTGAAATTCAAATATTTATAAAAGTATTTCAGAAATCATAATTAAGAATTTGTAACGTTTTCATTTAAAAATTTATCTTAGGGAAAAAAGTGATTTCCCAAATGTTTTGTGTGTTTTACTATGAAAAGTTTCGTTTTTTCCTCGTTTCTAATTGCCTTAAAAAAGCTCAGATTTTTTGATTATGGCTCTATAAAATACAGGGTGCTCTGGTAATATTTAAAAAAATGCAGAAACTTTTTTTTTATTTTTTTGATATAGGGTGTGTATTGCGCACAGGCTAGTCCGAAAGTCTTGCAAAAATAGTGAAAAACGCCATTTGGAGTAAATTTCAAAGGCAAATATATAAATTAAAAAATTAATCGATTTTGAAATTTTTTTTTGCGTTAGTTAGAGTGAATATTGAAATTATAAATTCTTATTATATTATAATCAAAATTACATTTTTTTGATCCGATATATAACGGTAAAATATTAAATGAGATATTAAACTAAATAAACCATAATCTTTTTTTATTTATTTTTTGCTCAAAATAAAGCTTAACTAAATAGCTTTTACATACTCAAATATGGCACTAGCGTTATTTTTTGTTTTTAAACTATACTAATTCAAACGTAAGGCATTCTTAATAAATATTCAACGTAAGTAAAATATGAATGAATCTCGTTTCAAGAAAGTTTTTGATTTCACTTCTTCGCTATTTGCGACCATGTCGAACAAAAACAAAGGAAAATTGGCGAAAGGGTTAGACGGTAGAATAAGGATAAAAACAATAAAAATGTATGGTTCAATTTAAAAATTTAATTTGAAATATAATGTTCACTAACGATTTGTGAATTTGAAAATGATTTAGTTACAAATTTATTTTTTTTCTTAGATATAAAACAATGATAATCGTGAGTTCCCTTTATAGTAATTGCACTTTGATAACGACTTTTCAAGTGTAATTTGACTTCTTCATACGTTTCGTTGCATATTCAAAATGCATTGTTGATATCCATGATCTATTCCATTCGTATAGCTGTTGTGGAGTTTGAATTGATCCCTTTGTTAAACTGTAGCGATAGGCAGCTCTTTTAAATGTTCCTCCAACACCATAACATTCCCCTTTGCCGTGACTGGTAGCATGAAAATGCCTCTCTCAGCTGCGATGTTAAAATCTTCTTCATGATGGCTTAGATTAATTAAATTATTTTTATATTGTGTTATCCCTCCGTCAGAAAAATAGAAAATCTTTTTGATGTTCGATGTTATTACTTTTGTTATAAATTGAATCATTTTAGTTTTGAAGAGATGTACTGCGATGCTATCGTGTTCCATACAATTAGAAATAATAATGAAAGTATATAGCATGCTTCACTGAACTGCTCTCAGGATCCTTGTAATAAATAACGAACGGATGAATGGTCGCTTATGCATTATTCCAGTGATACCCTTGCACTGAATCTTGTAAGATAAAAGCATAATTTTCCGCGAAATCACATTGTACAAGCAGATCCCCTTCTTGTAAAGATTCTTTTTTTTGTTTAAGAAATTTTGATTCTCTTTCGATATAAAATGATGAGGTATTAAGTTGGTTAAATTATGAATACATTTTTCTATAAACTTTACCATTTGGTCTTCTAATGTAACCTGTAAATGTGAGATTTTATAATATATTGTAGATATATTATTCTCTATGTAAATTTTGTAAAAATAAAACACTTATGTTTGTTGATTTAGTATAATAATTTTATTTAATTTACATTTAACTTTTGTTAAGACCCTTTCTGTTCAACCACACTACCACGACTCTTTCTTTCCTTTTTTTATAAATTCTTTCTCCTTATTTCCTATATATTTAATGTTGTATTGAAGTGTGTGTGCTGAATGCTGAATTGTATTTCATTTAAATTAGTGCATTGCTTATTCTGTATTTCATTAGTACTTTACTCAACATTCCGGCCCCTATTGAAAGGTCCGTTTCAATATAAACTAAATTTATTTATTAAACATAAAATACTTAAGTTGCTATTGGACTGTATTCAGTGTTCATTATGTGAACTTAAAATTATTGACATATTAAAATAAATTATTCTAAAACGTAATTTAAATTGTAATATTTATACAGATTTCATATTTTTGTTAAATTATAAACATAAATTCAAATTAATAATTTTCAGTTAAATTGGTACGATTAATTTTGAAATTGCTCGTTGACATATTCCATTTTTCGTTTTGATCAAAGCAACTCTAACTTTATTATCTTTCCCTATCACTATGTCAGTTATTATTCCCATTAACCATTGATTAACGGAAATATTATCATCCAAGACCAATACAATATCACCAGGTTGAATGTTTTGTTTGATTTCTTGCCATTTGACCCGTTGCTGCAAATTATGCAAATATTCTACAGAAAATCTCTTCCAAAAATGTTGTGTCATATTTGTCACTTGCTGCCAATGTGACAAACGATTAGTGGGAATATTTTCTAAAGATGATTCTGGTATTGAAATTATTGGGCCTCCTGCAAGGAAGTGACCTGGAGTTAATGGAAGTGGATCATGAGGATCACTTGAAATTGGGCTCAATGGTCTTGAATTCATTATGCCTTCTATTTGAATTATCAGTGTATTTAATTGTTCATAAGTTAATGAAAAGTTTGTTGCGACTTTTTTGAAATGGGTTCTCATCGATTTAACGCACGATTCCCAGAGCCCTCCAAAATTGGGAGATCGGGGTGGAATAAACTTCCATTTTATTTGTTTATTAGAACAATATTTATTAATTTTTTCGTAATTGTCGTCATTTAGTTGATAAAGTTTTTTCATTTCATTGTTAGTGCCGACAAAATTGGTAGCATTATCGCTCCAAATAACTGAGCAGTACCCTCTTCTAGCAAGGAAACGCTTAAGGCACGCTATGAAAGATTCTGAAGATAGATCCGATGCGATCTCTAAATGTACTGCTTTTGTTACAAAACAGACAAAGATGCAAATATATACCTTCCGAAGTGGTGAATTTCTTTGGTATTTATTTTTTATTGTGAAGGGTCCACAAAAGTCAATTCCTGTAACTGTGAATGGTTTGCTCGGTGTAGTCCTTTCCTTTGGTAAATCGCCCATAATTTGTTTAGCTATACTGGGTTTTGCTTTAAAACTTGTAATGCAATCGCGAATAACTTTTTTAGCTAACTGTTTGCCTCTTATAGGCCAATAATTTTGCTTGACTATTGAAATAAGCAGTTGAGGACCTGCATGAAAATGTTCTGTATGAATATGCCTAAGTAAAATTTCTGTAAAAAATGAGTCATATGGAAGGATTATTTGGTGTTTTAAATCATAACTGTATTCAGAATTACTTAAACGACCACCTACTCTCATGATCCCTTTATCGTCTATAAAAGAATTGAGATTTTTTATTTTACTATTACTTGAGGTAATAGGGTTAGTTTTTGATAAACAATTAATTTCTGATTTAAAAACAAATTTTTGAACTACTTTAATTAATGTGTGCAGCGAATTTGATAAATCGTCTGGTGATAGAAAATCTACTTTACGCGTTTGTTTGTTCCGACAATTATATGCAAATCTAAGTATGTATGCAGTTATTCTCTGTAGTTTTATAAAGGAACTGAATCTAGTAAGCAAATTAAAATTTGAAGAGATGATATTTGACAGTGAAATATTATGTTGTTTTAATTCTTGTATATCATTTTCATTGTAAGAAAAATTTTGTATTGAGGAGTCAAAATTGGATTTAATGAAACTTGGTCCATTCCACCAAAGAGAATTAGATTCAATTTCATCAGGCATAAGACCTCTTGATATCAAATTTATGCGGGATTTTCGTTACTAGAAACATGTAACCATTGAAAATTTGTAGTAAGCTCTTGTATTTCGTTGACTCTATTTGCTACAATGGTTTTTAGTTTATGTGGTGGTGTTAAAATCCAAGCTAAAACAATCTGAGAATCGGTGAATAATACAATTTGGTGGAAATCAATTTTTAATGAATTTATGACTTGAACTGTCAAATTTGAAAGCAATACTGCGGCACATAATTCTAATCTAGCTATGGATATGGTTTTTAATGGTGCAACTCGTGATTTGCTGCAAATTAGTTGTGTTGAAATATTGAATTGCTTATCAATGCTTCTTAAATAGATACATGCACCATATGCTTTGGAAGATGCATCCGAGAAGCCATATAACTCAAGTTTAATGGGATTATTAGGTGTAATAATATGTCTTGTTAATTTAATTTTATTTACAGATGCCAATTTATTTCTAAAGTTTGTCCAAATAAATTTTTCATTAGAATTTAAAACATCATCCCAGCCGATTTTAGTTTTCCATAAATCTTGAATTAAAAGTTTTGCTGTAATTATAACTGGTGATAATAAACCTAATGGATCGTATAATCTTGCAACATTGGACAATATTGTACGTTTTGTGATTGCTTCATTTGTGTCGCATGGATGCACATTAAACAAAAAGGTATCAGTGATAGGTTGCCATATCAAACCCAAAGTTTTAATAGAAAGATTTTGACTACATGTGATTTATTGTTTACATGGTGGAATATTTTTTAATAATTCATTACAGTTAGAAGACCATTTATGTAATGTAAATCCTGCTTTTGATAAAATTTGAATTAATTGTGCTTGTTTTAATTTTGCGTCTTCTAAAATATCTGATCCAGTTAAAATATCATCTACATAAAAGTCGTTTGCTATTACTTCAGATACAACAGGAAAATTATTACTTTCATCAATAGATAATTGTTGTAAAACTCGTGTTGCTAAGTATGGGGCAGACGCTGTCCCATATGTGACAGTAGTTAATTCGAATATTTTGATACTTTCATTTGGATTATTTCTCCAAAGAATTCTTTGAAATTTATCATCTTTCTCATCAACTTTAACCTGACGGTACATTTTGGTTATGTCTGCTGTAAATACATATTTATATTTACGAAATCGTAACATAATTGAAAATAGGGTGTCCTGAACTGTGGGGCCAACCATTAAAACATCGTTTAATGATAAATTTGTTGTGGTTTTAGCTGAAGCGTCAAATACGACACGCAGCTTTGTCGTAGAACTGGTCGGCTTCAACACAGCATGATGTGGCATATAATATTTATTCTCAGTACCTGAATCTTTGTTTTCGTCTATAATTTTGATATGTCCTAATGTAATATAATCATTAATAAAATCTGTGTATTGTGTTTTTAATTGTAAATCATTATTCAAACGGCGCTCCAAATTTAAAAATCGTTTTTCTGCTTGACTACGAGATTCTCCTAAATTTATGTAATTTTTCGAAAAAGGTAATCGGACAATATATCTCCCAATATCATCACGGGTATGTGTCTTTATAAAATGTGCTTCACATTCTTTTTCTTCAACATATAAAAATGTTCTAACAGGATAACTTTCAATTTCCCAAAATTTCTGAAGTAAATTATTTAATGAATGTGTGGGATTTTCTTCGGATAATGAGCAAAAATTGTGTAACGATTCTTCATATTTTCCACTGAGTATATAACCAAATAGAGTGTCTTGCATAAAAGGTAAATTATTTTGTAATTGAAATTTGTTGCTTTTGACAATCTTAAAGAAAATTTCTGCGCCTAATAAAACGTCAACTTTACTGCTTATATTAAATTTTGGATCAGATAACTCTACGTTAGTGGGAATATTCCACTTAGAAATATTGATATGTGAAAATGGTAGATTATTTGTAATTGTTGGCACGATTAAGAAATCGAGATTATTTTTGAAATCTGAAATTCTGGATTTGATACAAGCGGAAGATTTGAATTTAATATTTGTCTGATTGTTATTTAAACTAGATATAGGTAAATTTATGTTTTGAAATGAGAGACCTAATTTCATTGCAAATTCTACAGTTATAAAATTTGACTGACTTGCAGAGTCAAGCAATGCTCGACATAAATGATATTTGCCACTATGATCTTCTATCAGTATAAGAGCTGTAGAAAGCAATACTTTGTTAATGACACTAAAGGGCATTTCTGAAACTTGTGTTGACAAATTGGTTTGAGATGAACAAGGTACTTGATTATCGGTTACGTTAACTGGAGTAATTTGATTATTTTTGAAATTAGAATTTTGAGTATTAGTGTATTGTGTGTCAATCCCAGTAGACGATCGTTTCGTGTTTTGTGAGACAAATGAGGGTTTGATGTTAGCATGTTGATTTTTATTAAGTGGATTTACATTAGGATTAAATCTATGTATCAAAGAATTGTGTTTTCCGTTACAATATTTACAACGTCCTAGCGAGGTACATCTTGAATTAATATGGTTTGGTTTAAGACAATTTGTACACATTCGTCCATTTATGATGAAGTTATAACGGTCAACTGTGGATAATTTAAGAAAAGTTTGGCAGTTGAACAAACTATGAAATTCTTTGCAAAATGAGCATCTTGAAATGTTGCTGACAGTTGGTTGATCTGTGGAAACAAATGAGGAAATCTTATTTGAATTTCTGGATGGATTATATGAAATTGGTTTATTGAACTTTTGATTTGAATTATTATTAGGAAGTTGGAAACTATTGCCTGTAGATCGTTTAATTTTGAGGGACTCAATGTTTTGTAATATGTGACATCGTTTTTTTAAAAATGTTATGAAATTGTCCCAAGTCGGAAGTTCGTTAATTTGAAGAGTACTTTCCCATTCTTTAAGTGAATTTATATCCATCCTTCTCTTGACTAAACTAATGATCACCAATTCTGATAGACCACTCAATACCTGGCCACAAGATTCTAGAGCACAGACATGTGCATTGCATTCATTTAATAAAGTCCATAACTCTTGTGAAGACTCTTTGGAACAGGAAGGCAAATTTAAAACTGCTTCTACGTGTTGGTCTACTATAATAGCTACATTGTCGTACCTTTGACATAAATTATTCCACGCATTTTGATAACCTTTTGACGATATTGTAATTTGTCCTATTGTATGTAAGGCTTCGCCTTGTAATTTTTCTAGCAAATATGTGTATTTAATAACATCGTCAATATCTGTTCTATTGTGAATATGTGCTTGAAAAATGTCTCGAAATGTAACCCATTTTAAATAATCGCCATTGAAATTTGGAATTTGTAAGGGTGGATGCGATATTCTTGAAAATCCAGATGGAAATTCGCTGGATTTATTTGGCTCACTATTTTTGATTTGCACATTTAAATCTTTGAATTTTAATTCTGATGTTCATCTTGTTGAAAATTATCAATTACTATATTTTTTTCCATGTCACTATTATGCACTAGTTGTTCAGTCTGTGATGAAATTAATGGAGGTTTATTGATTTCTATAGCGTTTGATGATGAATGAGATCTGGCACTTTCTAATGAACGAGTTCTGAATGTTTTAGACAATTCAACTAATTTTGATTTGGCATTTGTATTATTTTCATCAAAGGTATCAAATAACACTTGTAATTCTGGAAGGTCAATATCATTTGCAATGAGACAACACCGCTCTATTAGCGTATCAAATAAAATTCTACTATTTTCTAATTTTTGCAACTGTACATTAATTTGGCTTATTGTATTGATCTCGGAATTAAAATTCTGAATAAATTTAAAAATTAATGAAATTTTACGGTTTTCATTATCTATCAACCGTTTTAGTACCGTTAAACTATCTGATCTATCCGAGCTACTTTCATCCAACGCCACCGAATTCTGTTTACGGCGATTTCTTTTCTCACCCACCATATTGAAATTTGTAAAATATTTTATAATTTTAAAATCTAAATAATTATCTTATAATGCTATTTAATTAATATGTTAGTAATATGAATTTAATCAAAATTAATGTTAATTATTAATAAAATGATAAATGTTAGTTGAAAATATAATAAATTGCCTTATTTGCTGCGCAATGTGCTTGATGATGTCATTTCCTCATTGTTCTCGAACTTTCTGTATGGTTTATTTTTACCGTTGTAGATTTTTTTGTATTTTGTTTTTATCGGCTTGCTCGAATTTTCAATATGGTTTCTTTTACCGTTGTAAATTATTTTATTTTTTTATTTTGTTTGTATCTGCATGATCGAATTTTCCGATTGAATTTTGCATGTGTAAAATTTTCTATTTTACTTGAAACTGCGATCTTGAATTTACCCGAAAAATTTTGTGTTTGATACTTTTATTTGAATGTTTCCTTCCTTCTACTGGATATTTGTATTTTATCGTAAATCACTTTGTACATAATACACTTTAACCGTTATTCATGCAGATATACGGAATTATACACTTTTTTTTGTTTTTTGTTTTAATTAGAACTGTAACTTTTTTGTGTTGAACTTTATAATTAAAAGCATATTTTGCTCGAAGGACCAAATGTAAATGTGATTTTATAATATATTGTAGATATATTATTCTCTATGTAAATTTTGTAAAAATAAAACACTTATGTTTGTTGATTTAGTATAATAATTTTATTTAATTTACATTTAGCTTTTGTTTAGAACCTTTCTGTTCAACCACACTACCACGACTCTTTGTTTCCTTTTTTTATAAATTCTTTCTCCTTATTTCCTATATATTTAATGTTGTATTGAAGTGTGTGTGCTGAATGCTGAATTGTATTTCATTAGTACTTTACTCAACATAACCAAACTGCATCTTTGAACGGTAATCCATTGTTTATACTTAATTTTTGACACATCACTGTTATTGAAGTATTTACGCAACAATTCTTCAAGTACTTCCAAATTTTTAGAGCACACTTTACACTTTTTAATGTAACAATCTTGGATTTGTTCATCATCACACATAACGAAAGAAATTAAATCTTTGTAATCTTTAAACGGGAATTATCTATTGTCTCGGGGGTGAACTGCTTTTATAGTGCCTTCGATCATCAGCTTCATGTTTTGGTGCATAAGACAAACACAAAAATTATGTTGACGGCTAGAACCCAATTTTATACAGTGGTTTGGATGTAGTTGTGTGAACTTTGTAAATATGATTTTAACTCCAGGGTGACGAGATTTAAACTCGATGTAATACCCTCTTCTGAGTATTCTGAAGAACATCCTGCCTCCCCGGCATCATTCCACTTATTTCATCATCCTCAAAAAAAGATTCTACTAAGCTCCGTGCAGTATCTGATATCTTATTTTTAGGGATACTGATTTTAGTTATAGACAATTATGTCTTTGAAGATCTTTGCAGTGATCAATTAAATAACGGGTAGCACCTTATTTAAAATAATCTTGAATTTCGTGATGTTTCATCTGCTTTGGTAGTAATATTAATAATTTCTTCTTGTCTTCATAACCTCTTCATAATACGAAATCTTCTTTTCCTTTTCGGAGCACGTTGGTTCCTCGTCGCAATTTAACTGCTTATAAATCGCTGTCGAAATTTCACTTGATTCTCGTTTAAGATATTCGGCCTTCTCACATAATTTTCTTTTTATTGGTGAGAACTGCTCCATCATATGAAGTTGCACATGTTGGTTGATACTTTCAATTAATTCAAGCCGTTCTACTTTCCTTAATTCTGAATCTACTAAATTAAAATCTGCTGGGCTGCTTCCAGCAATCTTATTTTTCCTAGTAGTTTATGTAACACGTACTACAAATGTATAATTTATTATTTAATTCTCGAGCTGGATTCAAATATACAATCCTTTCTCTAGCGTACTCTCTAACAGCTCTCAACTTATTATTGCACTTTGCACTAACAAATGGTTTACAGCAACGATAATATGAAGACATTATCAAGAATACACTCCTCTAAGTTAAAATATTAATAAAAATTAAGAAACAATTTTGTCAGATATTCACAACTAATAATTTTTTTATCACTCACTTGTTTTATACCTAAGGAAAAATATAAATTTGTAACTAAATCATTTTCAAATTCACAAATCGGTAGTGAACATTATATTTCAAATTAAATTTATAAATTGAACCATACATTTTTATTGTTTTTATCCTTATTCTACCGTCTAACCCTTTCGCCAATTTCCCTTTGTTTTTGTTCGACATGGTCGCAAATAGCGAAGAAGTGAAATCAAAAACTTTCTTGAAACGAGATTCATTCATATTTTACTTACGTTGAATATTTATTAAGAATGCCTTACGTTTGAATTAGTATAGTTTAAAAACAAAAAATAACGCTAGTGCCATATTTGAGTATGTAAAAGCTAATTAGTAAAACATTATTTTGAGCAAAAAAATAAAAAAAAATTATGGTTTATTTAGTTTAATATCTCATTTAATATTTTACCGTTATATATCGGATGAAAAAAATGTAATTTTGATTATAATTTTATAAGAATTTATAATTTCGATATTCACTCTAACTAACGCAAAAAAAAATTTTAAAATCGATTAATTTTTTAATTCATAAATTTGCCTTTGAAATTTACTCCAAATGGCGTTTTTCACTATTTTTGCAAGATTTTGGGACTAGCCTGTGCGCAATACACACCCTATATCAAAAAAATAAAAAATATGTGTATTTTATTTTTTAAACTACTACACGTACACCAAAACCTAAACAAATCAAAAATCATGAAGTTCAGTCACTGAAGCTCAAAAATGAAATTACTCAATAATGTATGTATATTCTAAATTACAGCAAAACCAGTAAGGAGCTAATGGCTGCAACAGAGGAGCCAGTGGATGCAACAGAGGATCTCGACGCACAAACCAAGTGCAAAGCAAAACCAAGTGTTTTTAATGGACCATTACTAAAAAGTGATTTTGCTGTTCCGCCATATATTGTTGTACCTAAAACTGGTGCCGCCTTAATTGTATTTGACTTACCGTCAAGTAATCAATCTGCCAACACCCCGGACTCTGGTCGACCAAACAACGATGATAATACGCAAGACAATTCATAATGTATCTAATTGATAATAAAATCTCTGTTTCATAAAATAAAAGTATTTAAAAGGCGATTGGTAAAAAATTAATTACAGTCTCTATTCTCCTTAGATCTCCATTCTCCAGTCTCCATTAGATTCCTCCGAGTTGAAACGATCCCACAAGCAAACTCAGTTTCTTAATCAAATTTGTTTCACTGAGGACGAAATTATAATATTTTTCGACGTCACAGACTTATACTCCAACATACCAGTCATTAAACACTTGATTTAATACATAAGGAGGAGGTGAAGAGTGTCTTACTTTTTTTGGATTTAAAGGTGATAAGGAATGGAAATACCGTATGATTTGGAATTTCAAAAAAAGGCTAATCACTTAGCAGACTCTCACCATAGTGGAGCACATAAAAAGGCAGCATTTCATTATCTAGCTCATCGGCTGTATAACATGTCCCATGTCAACATCCGAATTCGACCTAAAGGAAAGTTTCATTAAAGACCCAGCGTTGATAAAGTCCAATTTGGACTTCTTTTCAAAAAGTCCAATTTGGAGCAAATCACCAAAAGCTTAAACATACAAAGATCACCCTTGTCATCCAAACGTAGCATTTATTAAATTGCGTCCAACAAACGCGAAGGAAAATAAATCGGGCAAACAAACATTTCCAAGAACACACACTCGCCGTAAGAAACAATGACGCACATAAATCCAGTATTGCTCTATTAATATTATCAATAATAATGCAAATATGCAGCAAATATGAACAAAATTCGTTTTACAAAAAATACGGCGGTGCAAGTAATTCCACAATTCAACCTACCTAAAAAATAAAAATTTAAACGGGTTGGTAGCGAAATCACGAAATCCCGACCAGAAATGTTCTAACAAAAAATAAATAAAATAAAATAAAATAAATCAAAATATTATCTCATTCTCTTCACCCAACATCTCGTACTTTACTGTGTTAGAAATCCGACAGGTTGTCCGAGTGACCAGGGACTCAGATTAACTGAATGTTGAAATGCTCACCCATCTGATTGGAAGATGAGTGACAACTGAACGCCACCCGTGACACCAAATAAACTGGTTCCAGCGACCTACCACATTATGCTTCAATCACGTGGTCCGAAAACCCTTCTCGAAGCGTAGAATAGATGTAATGTAGTCTAGAATTTCAAGAATTCATCCGTATTCAGATATTTCCACTGAGAGACAACTGAAAGTAGCACGGCCGTATTTGCCGCCATTTAGCGCGTATAGATATCGAGCTCAACACCCAACTTACAAGCATACAAACCATTCTTTGCACCTTCTCTGTCTTATTGTTGTATGTTACTTTGTTCAGAATAGTATACATACGTATGTATGTCACTATAGTAGCATTGGTGGGCCTCCAACTGAGCCTACTGTCGCAGATAACAGCAAATATCTTGATCTGTCAGTAAAAGCAAATCTCATGCCGTTTAGAATAGGAGAGACTATAAAAGTTTGTCACATGATAGTTTATGTAGCAAAAATAAATTAAACTTTGCACATTAAAATTTAAATTATAAATTTGTAATTTATTTATAAAACTTAATTTATTAATTTATTTATATATTATTTATTATTTTACCACCACCATTTTGTTGTATTTATTAAATTGTTTGATGAGCGGGCGTGCGCGCACCATGAAATCCGAGACGAGACTCATTTATTTTATTTCACGTTTGTCGCTTCATATGGAAGAGACAGCAGTTTTATAAATAGGTGTTTCGTTTTTGTCTGTGAGAGTGTTCAAGAGTGTTCGTTCCGACAATGTGGCAGAGAACGCGTAAATATAAATGCCTGAACCGCCACAAGACAGCTAACGGAATTTGGTATTTCTTAGGAAATGGGTTAGGTTAGGTTAGGTTGGAGTGGCTGCTTACGCACACTTAGAGGGGAGGAAATGGGTTAATTCTCAGTCCAAATTTGCCGGCCCATTTCATAACGATACCAGTTATTTCCTGGAGACAGCTAACGCCATATCATCTGTGTAAGGAATCACTTCTATATCCTCTCTCTACAGCTCCAGTAGTAGCCAGTAGTGTCACTAAGTTCAAGAGAAGAGGGAACATAATTCTTTACTGCAGGAATAACTGCTTATAAGCATATGATTAATTAACCTACTTACAGGGTATTCCACTCCCAAAAATGGCAATCCTTCCTTGATTTCCTCTGCGTACACATTATTAAAGGCGCCCTCTATATCGAGGAAAGCTACCCAACAGAACTCCTTCGAGTAAATCGATTTTTCACCATTGAAAAAACATACCAGAGTGTGCAGAGCAGTGCCCACAGATCTGAATTATAGGGAAAGGATGATTCAGTTATTGGTCTTAGATTCTTAGGATAGACATGTGAGCTTTTCCCCGCCTTCGTGATTAACATCCGTCCACTACCTAAAGATATAAGCGACTTTTAAACACCCTTTGAATATAGCCTCTAAATAACGAAGGATAATTGCAGAGTTGTTTTGAATTTCCGCTGATAAGAGATTTCGACATTTCATCAAGAATGCGTTTTTTGATCAAGTGTATATTGAAAAAAGCTCCAAAGATCAAAGACCAGTTCTTAGTTTCATCATAAAACTAGGACTGGTTGTACTTTTGGAAAGAAGACACCATTTTATCCATTTTATTCCATTTTATCACAGAAGAGTCTCCACAACCTCCTTTTAGGAGTCCCAATTCAGAGCCTCCCTGTTTCCTTTGACTCTATTAAAGGTTGTCCTACAAGCTTTACAAACGCTTTATATTAGGTCGACAGTTCCCTGGCCATCATACTGGTTTTTTGTTTTCCCCTAGGCCAAGCCAGAGACACTATTCACCAAGTCCTGAAGTTATTTTTCTATCGCTGGCGCCTCCATGGTCTTCGGCGATAAGAATCCCTCCAATATTTCCCAAAATTGGCTGCAGTTGGTCCTTCAAGGGTTCCTAAAGGCCTTGCGAGTAACAAGGTAAACATCGAGCCTATAGATTATATATCGGTGGTAAAGAAGTGTTGCTCCATTTTAAATCATATGAAAAATAATATTTGAGGCGAGGGTCACATCTAAAACCTCCTGCCTATTACTAGTAACACATTTTGTTTCCTGCCCCTTTATTGCACACTGAAAGATTAGTACTCAGCAAATAATCCAAAAGTGGCTCATCCCTTTCGTTGATATCCACGCTTCCTTTTTGTTCCACTTCGAGGATCAGCCCCTCCAAGCTGACCGTTGTTATGTCACCATTGACCTATTGAGAAAGTAGGAAAATATTTAAGTTGTTTTTCCTAAGAATACAAGATCTGACCTTCCCATACTTACTAGAAGATAAGATATTGTACCCCTTGGTTCTGCGGTCACAGATCCTATTCTTGTTAATCCAAGGTTCTTGGATTGAAATTGCGTCCTCACCCGATCTCGTTGTATGAGGAGGACAACTGTCGAACCAGCCTTAGAATGGAACCTTCACCATTCTAAGGCTGCTTAGATTTATTTATTTTACAAGAGAAAAGTTTTTGGCTTGAGTTCATAAATACGAGCCAATGTAAAAAATGGAGATGGTGCCAACCCACGACTTTCTTTTACGAACAGGGAATTTTGAGAAACTTACTACGCAAACTTCTTACAAATTTATTTGTTTATTTTTTTTAAATAAGTTTTCTGTAAACACTTTAGCTTCTGAGATATTTGAGTGGCCACTTTCGTTGGCCGATTTGGACTAAAATTCACTGGTCCTTCCCAATTTATGAAAATAGCGTAAATGAAAAGTTTCAGTTGGACTGGTTAAACCACCTGGGCTGTATAGAGGACATAGGCAGGCTAATAGACAGGCTGTCTAACTGGTAGACTGATAGACCGACATATGACAGACTGGCAGACTAACAGACTGATAGACTGACAGACTGATAGACTGACGACAGACTGACAGACTGACACACCGACAGACTGACAGACTGACAAACAGACAGACTGACATACTGACAGACTGACAAATTAAAAGTAGATAGGTAGAATAAGAATAAAGGTTTTCTGTGGTACCATACCACATCTCTGCAGGAATGTGGAGTCCCGAAGATTCTCCTAGAATCTTAAGAAAGACGAGGTTTAGTGCAATACACGTCAACCTCCATCTTTCCGACGTGATGCTTCCATCTTCTTGGCTCTTTTCAATAACAACTACAATCAAAATATGCTTCATTAAGACACCGCTGAAAAGCATTGACTAGTCCTCCTTGGTGGATCCCGACATCACATCAGCCAACAATTTGGCACGCTTTCTGTCGACCGCTTCTACCTCGTAATGGGATCGCTGTCTTTTAGACACATTCTCCTTTTCTGAGTTTGGCCAGATGACAGTGCCATTTGCAAAAGCCACTGACACTCTGTTTGACTATTCCTCTCTTTAAAACTGCTTCGCCCTGAAGGATATCCCTCATCCCTGTACTGTCCCCCATTAAGCGTTGATACCGCAGACTCCTGCTTTGGTTTCGATGTGTCATGCTTTCGGAAAGTAACGATCTTCTTTAAATTTTTTGTTTGTTTATCCATATTGATTCCACGGATGTCGGAGAAAAAAAGATCCATCTATGCAGCGATCCGCTGGTATGAGGGGGAGCATCTTTGCAACTGTTGATTTAATTATCTTGCTGCAATTTCTATTGTCGAATTAAATTGCGTGAGTGTGTTATTGTTGTGAGTGTAACAGATAAATATCCAGAAATCGGAAATTGCTCATTGATGTATGTGATTAGTTCAATTTGTGGTTTATATATTGGTCGTATAAGAGTTTGGGCCGATTTCCTATTTCTGCAGATGTTTATATCTCATACCCAATTTTCAAAACTATGATTTTTGTTTTCCAATAAATCTCTCAATTCCTAACAATTCAATAGCGTTTAGATCTGCCACTACCCAATATAAAAGAGACTTGCATGAAGGTTAATTAAGGGGGAATATTTCTCGAAAATGTGTCTAGAACATTATTACACAATTCGGACACCATAACAAAAAATTGCGAATCTTTTTCGGGAATATTTTTCAAATAAATGTCAAAAATTAGTAATAACAAATATTTATGACAGGTTTTATCGGACACAGTCGTAGTGGAAAATTTTAATTATTGAACGAAAATCAGTGATAACCTTTAAAACATTGGTAGAATAATGAAATCAAAATATTTATTTGTAACACATTTATAAAACATGAAATAAATAAAAACCGGTAAAACCAACATAAGAGTGATAATGAATTTTAATTACATTTTTTTAACCTGAATCTAATTTTTTTTTCTGTCTTAATTATAAATTTCCCAATATTGACAATGACTTTTTAAATAAAACACGAACGGCTTTTGAATCTTTCAAATTTATTTCACCCCCTCCAAAATAATCCCCTTCGGATAGAATACACTTATGCTAATTTTTTTTTCAGTTTTCGAAACAGTTGTTAAAGTCAAGTTTCGATTCAGTTTGTATGTATCTCTTCAATCGAGTCAAAACAATGTCCTCGGAGTGGTTTTTTAAGTTTTGGGAATAGCCAGAAATTAGACGGAGATAAATTAGGCAAAAAGGGGCAGTCGCAGAACAAGGCAGTGAGATACAAAAACCGAGAGTTTTCTGCCCAATCGATAATTTTTGAGAACCAAATCCTTGATATCTTTGACGTGGTATTTATTGATAGACGTCGAAGGACGGCAAGGATGTTCATCGCCTTTAACTGTTCTCCAAAATTAAAATCAAACACAATACATAATAATATCACCCAGAATTAATGTTTAAATAACTCATTAAAGTAAATATATTTTTTATATATTGTTTCGTTTTTGCCTTGTCAATCAAGGTTCGTATCACTGGATTGTGAATAAAACAAACTCAATTCAATTTGTCACCAACGAATTTATTTAGTTAACAGAAGAATTACTACAACACAATTTTTTAACAATTATTCACAAAAACTCAAAATCACGTCATTCACACTACACACTATCGCGTTCCAAATTCTGATAATCCAATTCAACTTCGCTCGCCTTTTTATATACACAAACTAAACTTCTAAAAAGTTCATGACTTTTCCAGTAAGAATAGTGTAGACACATTTAGAACAATTTTATCATGGAAAATTCCATTTTAGTACAGTGAAACATTGAGCTATTAATTTAACTTGTTCTATTAAAATCTAGGTGTCATCGTCACAGTATTATTACATTACTTATAAATAATAAATTATTTATATTCTAAACCCTTAACATTATGTTCTGTCATTCGTATCATTTGAGGCTCAATGGATATTTCAAGTTCGTTACGTAAGCATGATGATTTGTGAAATTTTGTTGCTCTGATTTCCATCCGAAGACTTATTCATAAGACTTATTCATCGACTGGTACAAATGACCTAGGGTGTAATACAATAAGTTAAATTAACAACTCAATGTTTTAATGTACTAAATGGTATACTGTACTAAATGGCTAAATGTTTCTTGACTATTCTTACTGGAAAAGTCATGAGCTTTCTAGAAGTTTGGTTTGTGTTTATAAAAAGGCGAACGAAGTCGAATTGGAATCATTAGTATTTGGTAAGCGATATAGTGAAAATTGAAAAGGAATTAAAAAGTGAAATAAAAATTGAATTAGTGAGATATAAAAAATAAAAGTGAATAGTAAAATTGTGCGAAAATTTAGATAAATTTTGTATTATTCACAATCCAGTGATACGAACCTTGATCGACAATGCAAAAACGTAACAATTGAACTCCGAATTAAGAGTTCCAGAATTAAAAAGGGACTTGAGAAACGGGGTTTGGCTACTGATGGTAGAAAAGCAGCTTTACAAGCGCGACTACGTGACACCATGGAGAAAATAGGGTTAAACGCTGATCATCATGATTTTGGCGTTGAAGTTAGGGATGGGCCAACCGTAGAGAATACAGAAGATAAACAATCGTCGGTCGAAAAAACACAACAAACGTCTGGAAGTTTCGATTTGTTAGAGTTAATGGCTGTTATGAAGCAGATGATGGCGCAACAAGGAGAGCATTCAAACGAAATGAAACGACAAATGGAGAAAATTGAGCAGTCAACACAAATGATGGAACAATAAAATGTGCGACAGTTGCAGACTATAAACCAGTCAAACGAAGAAATTAAACACGAAATGAAACAACAGTTGGGCGAGATTAAGCGATCAAACCGGGAAATTGCCGAAGGCCAAAAGAAAATGGATGAGAAAATTTTAGAATTGTCTACAAACGTACAAGGTGAAATAGAGATACTTCAAACGGAATTTAAGATGGAGATTCAACAGATCCATCGGGTAATAACCAAAGGACTTCATTTATAAAGCACCGAATTAATACGGGAGCGGAGATGCCGATTCGCCAACCAGCCAGAAAGTTACCATTGCCAAAACAAAAAGAAGTCAATCGAATGATAACAGATATGCAGGCAGCAGGATTAATCGAACCATCTAACAGCCCATCGAGCTCACCGGCGGTATTGGTCGAGAGGAAGGACGGTAGCATGAGATTCTGCGTTGACCGAAAACTCAATGCTGTGACGAAAAAAGGTAGCTATCCACTGCCAAATATCGATAACACGTTAGACACGTTATAGGGTGCTCGAATATTTTCGACATTAGATCTACAAAGCGGCTATTGGCAGGTGGAAGTCCATGAGGAAGATCGCGAGAAAACATCGTTCAGTATGGGTAACGGGCTTTGGCAATTTAATGTTATGCCGTACGGATTATGTAATGCCCCTACGACTTATGAACGATTAATGGAGGGCCTGTTAAAGGGATTACATTGGAAGACGTGCCTAATATATCTAGACGACTTCATCGTCATGGGCAAGGATTTCGACGAGGAACTAAGGAACTTGGCAGAAGTTTTGGTAAAGGACTGGCCAAGACCTAAATATTTACACGAATTACGGATTGTGCACCTATTATAGATTCTTCGTGCCAAGATTCGCCAACATCGCCAAGAGTTTACATGAGTTGACCAGGAAGAACAAGGCATTCGAATGGAAGAATGATCAGGAAGAAGCATTCGTGGAACTAAGGAGGCGGTTATGCGTCGCGCCAATCCTCGCATACCCTATACCTAATGTGAAATTTATTTTAGACACCGATGCAAGTAATGACGGTATAGGAGGTGTGTTATCACAGGAAACTAATGGCCAAGAATGAGTTATTGCGTACTCGTAACACGGAAAGAATTGTTGGCTGTAGTGGAATGTGTTAAGCATTTCCATAAGTATCTTTATGGCCAAAAATTCCATTTACGAACAGATCACGGTGCTTTACGGTGGCGGTTGAATTCAAGAATCTAGAGAGACAAGTAGCACGCTGGATCGAACGTCTTCAAAGCTACGATTTCCAAATCGAACATCGGAAGGGAGATACACACGGAAATGCCGACGCATTATCAAGACGGCCATGTCCAGTAGAATGTAAACATTGTGGTCACGTTGAAGCAAAGGAAGGCATCATCGACGTTAGGCTTACAGAAGTACTGCCTGATGAGGAGTGGACCGACGAAATGACCAGGAAAGAGCAATTGGATGATACGGATTTATCAGTTATCATGAAATCCAGATTAAAACTGGCTGGTTGGAAAATGGTTTCGGCTCCAGATTTAGTTAATCAGTATGTAGACGCTGAGGGCACGTGGAAGCATGTAAGTTAAAAACAGACACTTCCATTCCAACAAGGCAAACCTGCGCTAGTGCTGAATCCACCAATCGAAGTGTTGGCCATTCTTTTCCGCATATGAATAAAGCAATATCTTCAAATGTACCAACACGACCTGGTTATTCATTTCATCAGTACGGGAGATTTGGCCAGTCTGGCTAACGGATGTCCACTATTAATCTAAAATTAGGGATTGAAATTACGATAGTCGATTAACCGATTAGTCGGCCAAAAACTGATTTTTTATTCATTGATCATTTAAAAAGAAGAAACTGGTGGTACCCAACTCAACCGTCTATTCAAGAATCGCAAAAGGATAGTTTGAACATAAAAGAATGATTACAATTTTAAAATTATTTGAAGAGATTCAAATAGTCTCATCCACAGTCTAGTTTCAACTAAAACTGAGGTTGACATCCTAAACACGAAAAACACAATAAACCCATTCTGTTAGTCGAGATTTGATTAAGTGTATCCAGTCGGATTCTTTGCATGTTCACTCTGGAAAGCGACATCGTCACTGCTTTTCACAAACTAAACGAGAGATAATCCCGAAAAATATGGTTTAATTATATCAAACAAAAATTTTATTCTTAATTGAATACATTATGGATTTTGTTGTTGATTTTCATTGTCGTTAGGTCTGTTCGGCTCCGTGGTACTGGCAGATTGATTATCTAATGGTAGGTTGAATACAATTAGAGAGGCACCAGTTTTAGGTACAACAATATGTTCCGGGAGCGCAAAATCAGTTTGCGTTGATAGTTCAACTTTAACATCGAAACATGGTCGTTGTTTACACTTGGTTTGTGCGCTAGAAGCAATTCCTGCATCCATTGGATCCATATTGAAAACCTCTTTGGTTTGGCTTTAAATTAGAATATAAATTATTTTCATTAAATTTATTAAAATTTAAACAAATAAAAATTATTTTAAAAGTTGTTATGCTAATTCACACAGACAAGCAAGAACAGTGGGGTCAATTTTCTGCAAACTACATAGAATACAAATTTCACATTCAATGTAAATGAAAAAAATCTAAATATATGTATTAGTAATAATGCCTATCACAAAATGTTTCGACTGGTTAATCAAAAAAAAAAAATACCCTATAACCCTTACAAATGTGAGAACCTTCCTTGAGTTCATTATGTTGGTAGTTTGGTTTCGAACTGAAAAGTTGGTCTAATCATTAGGTAGCTACGACCAAACTACAAAAAAACAATTCCTACTTAATACAGAGAGTATCAATTACGTCAAAGATTTCTTAAACTTCTTAAATAAATTGTGTGGGCATTACACACACACAAATGAGGGTTTTCCAGTTTTTTTTTATTTTGTGAATATAATTCACTAGATCAATTCGTTCGTACTTTATACTCCCTTTATTAAGTAGGAATGGTATTTTTATAGTTTGGTCGTAGCTACCTGATGAATAGACCAACTTTTCAGTACGAAACTAAACTACCAACATAATGAACTCAAGGAAGGTTCTCACTTTTGTTAGGGTTATTACACTTTATATAACTCTTGGGTAAAGTACGGGGTTGATTGATATTTCTACTTTTTTGGATATATTATAAATAATTAGCCTCTTTATTTTTTCTGATTAACCAGTCGAAAAATTTTGTGAGTGCCATTATTACTAATATATTTTTGTCTATAAAAAGCCGAAATAAATCATTTGATATTAATTTTTGTCAAAAAATTTCATATAACTTTATGTTCTAAGACAAGCTTTTAATTTTTTTTATTTACTTCACCCAATACATCTTAATAAACAAAAAAATATCGGAATATGCCATATACTTATTCTACAGAATCAAGATTCCTGCTGTAACAACTGATTTTAACACGTAACTAAGCAACAAAATTATAAAAAAAAATTATCAATTACAACGCGATAACGATAACCTTTTGGGGTTTGATTTAAATTTTTTTATTTTATTTCGAATTATTTGTTTGAGTAACTTCTTTAAGAAAGCCGAGTAAAGAACAAAACTGAAATATGTAGTTACTTGCTTGATGAATATAACGTTGTATTTTTATATAGTGTGCGCGCATGTCTGTTTTGCGCAAAAATGAAAGATAAAAATTATAAATAGATACCAAATTTTTATTCTAAGAAAATTCTATAATCAGGGTTACATACACTACAAAAATAAATTAAACAGCTAGCTTAAAGTAGGAATTTGATTGTGCAGGTTCATAACCATTTAAACAAATATCTATTGTAAAAAAAATTTTTTTTTTATACGTCGATATCACAATTTTCTTGGTTATCACTAGACGTTATCTACCATATGTACATACATATAGTATATAAAAATCCATTTATGTCCGTCTGTCTGTGTGTACACAAAAATTTCGAAGACTATATGGCCGATAGAAATAAAACTTTCACACAATGTGTATCTCAGCAAAAGGAAGGTCGCGAGCAGGGTACGATTTTTATACAATAGGTGGCGCACGAGTCATACTACCAAATGTCGCGAACCGGTCAACCGATCGTCATGAAATTTTCACCATGTATAAGTTGCATGTCCAGAACCAACCTTACGATCTTTTTGAAGGGGTTTGACCTCGGGGTTTAGGGGGATCCTGACATGCTTAAATCCGAAGGATCCGTCCTCTGGATCAAGGGGACCCTCCTTATAAGTTTCCACACCATTCATCCGATCGGTTTCAAATTTTGGATGGGGACTTTATACCAATCAGCAGGATTTCATATTATTTTGTCCCTGGGTCTGGTGCTCCCATACAAAATTGCATTGCACTTCTATCTAAAATATATGGAAACAATAAAGTATAGTAAATGCAAAAATATTAACAAGGAGAGTGGATCAAACGATTTATATCTATAAGGATGTAATCGTCAGCAATTGGGGATGGAATCACCTCAGTGAACAGAAGATAATACTGTTGACGCTGAAATATTATACGGAACGAATTGCGTATTAAGATATTTTTGATATTAAATTTTTGCAACTTTTAAACTCTTTTCTGACTGGACTCTTTTGGAACTGGATTTTCTAATTATTTTAATAAATAAAAAAGTTAAAATATACATGTAATTTCCATATAACTTCAGAAAGCAATTTATTATTAAAAATACATATTCCATTTTTGTCCATTACAGCCATCGTGAAAAACTCAAGCCTCTGCTTTGAATTTGTGGGAGTATTAGCCTGGTTACCAGGAAAGGGCCAAGCGAATACTCGAGAGAACTTTTAATTAAACTAGTTTAACGTTCGTTTTAATTCTGCTTTATTTTACCATATTCCGTGCTATTTATACAAAATGTGATACATTCTACACTACATTCTACATTCTATATGTTATGTATGTACAGAATATATACATAACATATACTAATTTTCTCACATTATCAAAAAGTGCAAAAAATATATAATTTATATACAAAATGCATATTGAGCATTTTGAGGTAACATGAAACATGTACACATTAATATAATTTTAAATATAAAAAGATAAGTTTAATACAAAATGCATATTGAGCATTTTGAGATAACATAATTTTAAAACCTGTTGATCCGTGATTCAACATACTCCCGCCTCTCACAATGTTTATACAATGCTGTCAGCCGAACCTGGAAGTGGAGAAGGAGGTCTGTTGGGTATCCGTCTTCCCCTTATTTTGCATGTAATCCAGCTGATTCCTATAGCTAAGCAACTCCAAAATATCACGTGAATCATCGTATAATGGTGAACGTGATGAATGTTCTGATGGATAGGTAGTACTTCCTTCTCCCTCAACTCATTCAACTGGTTCTCCAGCTCAGTTGTTTCTGGTGTAGTCAACAAGTTTAAATCGTTGTGAGCCATGTTCTTCTTTATCGATGTAACCAAATCGTGCAAATTATGGGCACCATGCATTAAATGTGCTGTTTCATATAACGTTTTTTTGATGCTATGCTGAGCGGTCCCTATGGCAATAATTTGAATATTGGCGTCTCGTAACACACAGCCGGCTTCGATTTCTACTATACCGGAACCACGAAAGATGTAAGGCTGTATTCTGGAATCACATATGACATCAACAGTAGTTTCGTTTGGTACCACATATATCCACTGATTTGGGACATGAAGTTTAATCCAATGGTTGGTAGCGTTTATTGTTCTAATGTTGCATGTTGTGTCTAACCCGTCCTTCCGTTGCAAAATGGCTATCTCACATTGATTAGGGTCATTCAGGGAAATAATAGGTGACACTTCACACAAAAATTGCTTATGTTGGAACATATGGCATCGGTTTACATCTTCTTTTGTCATCAACGCGAAATGTTCGCGCCGATTGTCCATGGCCAAATAGTCAGTTGAAGGGACAA
Source organism: Tipula vernalis (assembly GCA_958295665.1). NCBI lineage: Eukaryota > Metazoa > Arthropoda > Insecta > Diptera > Tipulidae > Tipula > Tipula vernalis. The sequence goes on from OY282559.1 coordinate 321,017,484, forward strand.
TGTGTGACTGCGTGTTTCCATGAGCAATATCTGGTACAGGAATTATAGCTATAAGCGTATAATCCCATGCAAACGAAAGTGGTATTATGATTTCAATTATTACATACTTCTGGGTTACTCGGCTGCGTACGGTCATACTTTGGTACACATGACGGAGGTCATGAATATTGTGGCCCGGAAGAGTAACGGTTGTTGGCACGTGTTGTCGGATCACTTGCAGCTCTTCTTCTAGCTGAGTTGGTGTAAGTATGGACGGGTGCAGAATGTCTTGATGAACATGATGAACCACGTCAAGTAAGCCTTGCTGTATATCCTCAAGGCTCTTAAGCACTAAAGTCATTTCAAGCAAGTTTATAAACACTGAGCGCACTCTATCTTCATATGTTCTATATTCCTGTAGCAGCATCATATCCTGTCGCAGACGATGTTGTTCCTTGATTAAGTTGTTTATCGCTGTGATGGTAAGGTTGGAGTTATGTCTCACTAACTTTACGGTGTTATCTATTACGCTTGTTTGATTTTTTATCAGACCCAATAGATGATTCTCGTTGTTGCCAATTGCCTCAAACTGAGCCTCGTATATTTCAGCCTCACGCTGACTAAGAACTCCGAACATGTCCCCTAGTACCAGGCCGACGGTATCTCCGAAACCGCGTTTTACCCGTCTCCGATCCTGATTGCTTTCAAACAATAGCACATTATCTGCGATCAAATTATTGTATTGCCATAGGAGTTGTTGGAGCATGATGTTACAACTTAGATTAAGCTCCGCGCACACCGTTGTTAACTCGGTGTGAGCTTGCTTAAAATTCTCAATTTCATCCCAGTAGCTGCTCAGGTTGTAATGAACTACTAATGTCCATCTCATTGCCACAATTTCGAGCTTGCCTAATTCCTCGAAATGTATTCCGGTGGACTTGTTGAATGGAGTAATCCGGATGTCTGCTTGTGCTAACCCCAGAAGGCAGCAAAAAGAGAAAATTGCAAGAGCTACTTGGTTTGCTCTACCTAGCTTTGCTCGTCGCTGAGGTTGTTGCCTGGGAGCAGCGTTGTTACTGCTAGGTAATGCGTTGCTGACTTTTTCTTGTCTAGGACCTGCGCTGTTACTGCTAGCGGAGCCGTTGTCAATATATGGTGCAGGTGCTGCATCACTAAGTTCTTTCTCAATCGGAAGTTTGCATAATTTGACAATTGGTCTTTTGTATGTCGCATCCTGGCATTTAATTGTTGCGACTCTAACTAGGTCATCCCTGCCAGCATGAACCTCAAGAACACGTCCCAATTTCCATCGAGTGGCAGGTAGCTGATCATCTTTTAATAGTACTAGATCGTGTACTTTTAGATTGGGTTGGACATTTTTCCATTTATACCGCTGTTGTAGTTGGTGAATGTACTCGGATGACCAGCGTTTCCAATATTGTTGTACCATTTGTTCAATCATGAGCCATCTTGAATTTAACCCAATGGCTTCGATGCTCGCAGATGGTGGCGCCTTGAGTGCATCACCGATAAGAAAATGCCCTGGTGTTAGTGCTGTTAGATCAGAAGGATCATTTGAAAGTGCTATTAATGGCCTGGAGTTGAGACATGCCTCGATTTGGCTGGTTACCGTGCGTACAGTTCTTCAAATGTTAATGTGGATTCTCCTACAACCCTCTTGAGATGGAATTTTACTGATTTTATTCCTGCTTCCCAAATGCCTCCGAAGTGAGGAGCATGAGGTGGTATGAAATGCCAGTTAGTACCATCAACAGCTATCATAGCGGCGATGTCGGTTGGTAGTGATTTTATGGCGGTGTGATGATTCTTCTTTAATACAGCATCAGCTCCAACGACACAAGTTCCGTTGTCGGAGTAAATATCCGTGCATAAGCCTCGTCTGGACACGAATCCTTTGTAGGCGGCAATGAATGCTGCTGTTGTTAAGCAGCTAACTATCTCGATATGAATAGCTTTTGTTACCATGCATATGAATAGAGCTATGTATCCTTTATATGACTTGTAACCTCTTCCTCTAGTTGTCCTTAATTGGATGGGACCAGCATAGTCGATTCCTGTTTTTGCGAATGCTCTTCCTGGCTGAACCCTAGCTGCTGGTAAGATGCCCATTAGTTGATCCGATATGTGTTGTTTGTAGCGGAAACATTTTAGACATTTTCGCACTACATTGCGGACAGCACGCTTACCATCTATAACCCAGTATTTGTTTCTTAAGTGTGCTAAAGTCAACTGAGTACCACCGTGCATCGTGTTACGGTGGGTTTCTTCAATGATTCGTAGTGTGATAATATTATGGCTGTCCAAAATGATCGGATATCGGCTGGTGGCTGGAAGATCTGCGTTTCGTAAACGCCCATTTACACGTAACAGGCCGTCATCGCCTGCCATTGGGTTCAATGACGCAAGCCTACTTTTGTTGTTAATTTTTCTTGCAAACTTGAGGCAGAGAACTTCATCATGAAAATCTTGTTCTTGCATGATTCTGAGGATTGTAGTTTCCGCGTCCTGGAGTTCTTGATTTGATGGCACTTCATTCCATTGGTTTGCAAGTTTATTACGATTAATGAAACGTTTACAGTACGCGATGATCCGTTTCAATTTGTTGATGTTGGAATGGCGCTTGAATAGTGCTGCAAACGGGTTGGCTTCTTTTACTGCGATGAATGCTTGCACGACCTTTTCCTCTAAGTCATTTGGTTCTAATACCACCAGGTTTTCTGGTGTAGGTGTATCTGATATTACCTCGTTTTGAAGAAAGTCAGGTCCCTTCCACCAGAAATGGTTGTTTGCCAGCGCCAGTGGGGTTGTTCCACGTGATGCTATGTCCGCCGGGTTGTCACTTGACTTCACATGATTCCATGTTGTTGTTGGTAACATACTATTTATAGCCGATATTCTATTTGCCACAAATGTTTGGAACCGGTTTGGTTCCCCCTTTATCCAACACAATGTAATTGTTGAATCGGACCAGGCATACGTTTTGACGTTATTGAGTCCCATAGCACTCTGAACATGATTCATCAGTTTTGCCAATAGCAATGCTGCGTTTAACTCAAGACGTGGAATTGACAGCTTTGTTTTGATAGGGGCCACTCGTGTTTTTGACATTAATAAGTTTGTGGTAATGTTGCCCATACTGTCGATGTTTCGGCAATATACCACGGCAGCGTATGCCATCTCTGATGCATCTGCAAATCCGTAAAGCTCAACTGATGACTCCCTCGTTATACCAATCCATCGAGGAATTGCAATCTCCGTCATTATTGACATCTCCTCTTTGTACTTAACCCAGCTAGTGTTTAATGTTGCTGGTAATGATTCATCCCAATCTATTCCAATTCTCCAAGCTTCTTGCATCATCAGTTTGGCCGTGATGGTTATTGGTGATAGCCATCCTATGGGGTCGAATAATTTTGAGGAATCTGATAACAATGAACGCTTTGTTGGATTGCAATCGGATAGATGCAATTCGGATACATCGAACTTAAAAACGTCCACAAGGGGATGATATATTATCCCTAAGGTTTTGACGGAATCATTTAGCTTGATTGATAGGTTGCCTGTACGATGCAATTCACTGGGAATATGATCCAGAACCTCCGCAGAATTCGAAGCCCATTTCCTTAGAGTCATTCCGCCTAGCTCCGTGAGAGTCCTTAGCTGATTCACGGCCAAGATTATTTCCGCCTTGCTGTCACCTCCAGTTAAAAGATCATCTACGTACAAATCTGATGATAGAATTTTAGCAGCGGTTGGATAGATACTGCTATTATCTTCTGCTAGTTTTAATAACGCTCTTACGGCTAAGAAGCTGGCAGCGGTGGTGCCATATGTAACAGTGTTTAGTCTGTAGGTGGCCATAGGTTTTGTTGGATCATTTCGCCATAATATGCGCTGAAAATCTCGATCCCGTTTATGAATCCAAATTTGTCTGTACATTTTTTCGATATCAGCGGTTATGACGAATTTGTGTCTACGCCACCGGAGGAGAATGTCAACTAAGTCCTCTTGCAATTTTGGGCCAGTCATCATTAAATCATTTAGTGACACTCCCGTAGTTGTTTTTGCAGAAGCGTCGAAAACGACCCGGAGTTTGGTAGTTGTACTATCTTGCTTTATAATGCCATGATGTGGTATATAATAGCTTTCACTCGCTTTCAAGCGTTCAGACTCTGTGTTGATTATCTTCATATGTTTTAGGTCAATGTATTCCTGCATGAACTGATGATAATTCTGCTTGAAAGATGCATCCTTGTCGAACTTTCTTTCGAGCTGTAATAATCTGGCTACCGCTGTTCGTCTTGACTCCCCCAAGTTGATATTATTTGTCTTAAATGGAATCCTCACCATGTATCTTCCATCGGGGCAGTGCTCTACAGTTGACTCAAAATGTGACTCAATCTTGATTTCTTCCTCAGTGCGGCTCCTTTCCTCTGGAATATTGTCGTTTTCGATGAATAATTTTAGTTGTTCCTCAATCGTCTTGGTAGTCACCATGCTTGTTATTGTTTGGTCTGCAAGGGCTCCTAAGTTGCCAATAATGGTCCACCCAAATTCCGTACGTTGAGCCATGGGTTCATGGCGTTCTCCCTTCAGGATATCGTTGGTTACCAATAATGGGTAATAGTCCGCACCAATTACCAGGTCAATGGGTTGTGACATATTGTATTGTGGATCCGCTAACTGTATGTTGTGGAGATGCTTCCATTTGTCGACATTGATGTTGGTCTCAGGAAGCTGTTGCGCCAGTTTATCAAATATTAAGGCATCGATATTCAAACGAAAACCTCCAAAGAATCTTGGTGCTATCTCGACGTTGATAGTCTGCCGACATATGCCAGCATTATTTCCGCCTATACCCGAAATGTTGACGTGGGTTTTTTGTCTTCTAATATTCAATAGGTTGGCAGCCTTTGATGATATTAAAGTGGCTTGAGATCCAGAATCTATCAAGGCCCTTAACAAGATGATCTGCCCATTGCTAGTTGTTGCTTTAATTAGTGCAGTTGGTAATAGCACAGGTCCTTGTTGGTTGACCAGGAAAGTCTTAGCTGTGCTCATGCTCGTTGTAGCGGCGTTGTTGAAATGCAGAAGGGTGTGATGTTGCCCCTTGCAGACAATACATACTGCCGCTCTACAATCACCTCTCTTATGAGCTTGGGAGAGGCAACGAACACAGCGGCCGGACTCATTTATCAACCTTGCTCTATCCAGTGTCGACATTTCCCTGAATTGGCTGCATTGATCCAGCCTGTGATTTTCTCTGCAAGGTTTGACCAGACATTTGTTGATGGACGTCGCTGCAACCACTCTATTTAATGGTGGCATGGTCAGTGGAGGTGCTCTTACCGTTGTTGGTTTGGCGCTCCCCATGGTTTCCAAAGACTGGAATCTTCTCTCCATAAAATTGAAGTATTCTTTTATGTTTGGAAGTTCTCGAGGTTTGGCTAATGTTGTTTCATACAGCCTAGCGGTATCGGGATCTAACTTCTTTAGCAATATAAATGCCACAAATGACTCAAATGGGATGGACATTTGTAATCGTTCTATATTGTGTAACATCTCCTTTGCAGTATCGTGATGGTTACGAATTGCCCCGGCAGTGGCTACTTGTATGGTTGGTAATGACAACAATGTGTTGAAATACTTGCTCGCCAATAATCTTGGATTTTCAAATCTTGCCTGAAGCAAGTCCCAGGCCGCTCTGTAATTCTCACCCGTTGTTGATAGGTGACGGATCAGCTGGGCCGCACTCTTCTGAACGTGAGATTTTAGGTACGTCATTTTCACCGTATCGGAAATTTTCTTATTCCTATGAATAACTTCGGTAAAAATGTCGTTGAATGAACTCCACTGCTCATAATCTCCGGAAAAAGTGGGAATTTCCACTTTTGGGAGCTTGGTACAACCTGTTGAAACTTCTTTTGCCTCAATCTGAGCTTGCTGCAGTCGAATAATTGTTGTTTCCACTTTATCCTGCAAGGTGTCATGGTAGTTGTTTATGAAATAATTATCTGTCCGATGTTCTTCCTCTGACTCCACCATGATAGTAGTGTGCAGCTCATCAATTTGGTCTACTCCCTTTTGCAACTGATGAACCTTTAGTTGCACATATTCCTTTGTAACTTCTCCCGTTTCTAAGGCGTAATCAATTGACCCGATTTTTTTGTACAATTGACGCATTAGCACGTCCTGTTTTTTTAGCAACTGCCTGATGCCATGTCCATCAGATGCGTCTCGCTCGTTGCCATGTAGCGATGAATGTTGTTGGGGTTCATCGCTTTCACTTTGCTTCGGCTCTGCCCCCTCGTTGTTGTTTGACGGAGCATAGGTTTTTGCACCGAAACCCGGGATATCGGGTGGCGTAACCACAAACTCGTCATATCCGCTGATATCGAATTGCTGAAGTTGTGAAATATCCGCCGTCGATATTGTTGGTGTTAATGGAGGTCCGGCGTTTAACCGTTGGCGCATGTCAGCTATCAGAATCTCGTAATTCTCCGAAACTTCTTTCCTCTTTTTGAGGTATGGATGACTTGACTCTAGCGGTGGCTCTGCAGCACGAATTTCTTCGTCGCCTGCTAAATACTTCACGTATAAAGCCTTTACCTTTGCTATCCGCGATTCCAAGTACGACTTAGTTTTGCGGGATAAGCTATCTTTGCCATAATTTCTCTGCAACGTTGTTATTTCTTCGGCAATTTCTGTCTGCAGCCGTAGTTTGCTCTCCATGTTGTTAATTAATTTACGCTGGTTGTGGCGTATCAAATTTTTGCTGCCGTTACGTCTGGAACGACGTCAGCCGCAGTCTTTCCCGATTGTTGTTATCGGCTCGGGAAATGCGCTCTGTGTAGCGCTTGTTGATTTGCAGATGGTTCGTCTGGAACGACGTCAATACCTGCTTGTCCGACTTGTTGTTTTACTAGCCTCGGAATTTGGCTCCTCTTGTGGTAAAGATGGCACTGAATATCCGATTGTTGTTGACTGGCTTCGGACTTGCTGATTGCGGAATACGCTCTTTGTAGCGCATTCGGCTCGAAGGACCATGAAAAACTCAAGCCTCTGCTTTGAATTTGTGGGAGTATTAGCCTGGTTACCAGGAAAGGGCCAAGCGAATACTCGAGAGAACTTTTAATTAAACTAGTTTAACGTTCGTTTTAATTCTGCTTTATTTTACCATATTCCGTGCTATTTATACAAAATGTGATACATTCTACACTACATTCTACATTCTATATGTTATGTATGTACAGAATATATACATAACATATACTAATTTTCTCACATTATCAAAAAGTGCAAAAAATATATAATTTATATACAAAATGCATATTGAGCATTTTGAGGTAACATGAAACATGTACACATTAATATAATTTTAAATATAAAAAGATAAGTTTAATACAAAATGCATATTGAGCATTTTGAGATAACATAATTTTAAAACCTGTTGATCCGTGATTCAACACATCGTTCCAATCGCCATCCAATTGCATATTCTACAAGAAATACCCTTTGCTACAAAATATTGTACGTGTAAAATTGGTATAGTTTGAAAAATATCTTTTTTCTACGATAGTGCAGTAGCCTATGCTTTCGATGATGATTTTTGAAATTAAATTATATGTATAAGAAAAGGATGCTTTGCACAAATCGTATTGCAGTTTCATTGCATAACAATTTCTCAATTGTCACATGATTTGTGAAAACCCAAATGTTTCAATTATATTGTGTACGTTTCAGTTATTAGTTTTGTTGGTCCATACAAGTTTGTTATTTTTTATGTTGTTAATTATTTATAAATATTACAGGACTATTGTATCTTGAGTATAAAGCCATAGTCATAATGACGTATTTTTTAGAAGCTTTTTTAGTGGTATAACTTTTCACTGATTTCCATAGAAATCCATATCAAAAATGGTGTTTTTTACCTTCAAGTTTTTCAATGAAAAAAGCAAAAATATTATAAAATGTTTATATAAATGTTTTCTACATATCTTTAACATATCTTTAACAACAATATACAAGAAGGCTATATTGGTTTTAGGTAAATATTAATTGCAGAAGTATTAAAATTAAATTATTTCTAAAATATATTTTTGGAACTTTCGTTTTGAAAAATACATCAAAGTTGTATATAATAATACTTGCTAAATTTATCTTTAGTTTTACTAGTATACGTAAGATGTCTGAAATTTTTACAGAAAAATACAAAAAAAATTATTTAATCACAAAATTATCAAACGTTTTAAATATTTTGTGAATTTGTTTTGCATTTACTACAATTTTTTTACTTGAAATTTCCTCAGGTGGTAATTTTTGGTATGATTTTATTAACTTTTACGGCCATCACTGCCATCTATGTAATGTATATTGACTTAGTGACCAAACGAATTGTATAGTAAGCTTTTATTTTAATTTGACTAGAATGCTATTGTTATGAAATTTGTTTTATATTTTCAATAAAAACGATTTACTTAAACGACATTCATATATGATGAAATTCAAATATTTATGAATGTATTTCAGAAATCATAATTAAGAATTTGTAACGTTTTCTTTTAAAAATTTGTCTTAGGAAATAAAGTAATTTCCCATATGTTTTGTATGTTTTACTATGAAAAGTTTGGTTTTTTGCTTATTTCTAATTCCCTTATAAAAGCTGCCTTTTTTAGACTATGGCTTTGTATAATCAAGGTTGCTTTGGTATAACTCGTGTGGAAATGTGTAATTACTAGGCTTAGGATTTTTAGGTTCTAAAAAATCAAAAATATGATCCAAAAACATGTAACTAAAATTGCAAAATATGTGGTAAAATGTGTGATTAAAATGAAAAATATGTGCTCATATTTTGAAAAGAAAACCAAAACTAAACCTTATCTTGAGAGGATTTCAATTCACACATTAACAAAGAAAAATATCAAGTTTTTGGCTACAAAGGTGGATAAACTAGCTCTCCTGAACTACAAATTGCTGGAAAAGTAGTCTAAAAATGGTTCCACATACGAAGAAACAGCACGCGAAGTAAAAAACAGAGAGCATTCTCAAGGCTGCTGAGGAGGCAGCAGCAACCCAAAATATGCAAGCACTACACCAGTGTGTAAGAAAAGTCACGGGAAAAATTACAAACATACCACCTATAAGGGATGCAAATGGTCAAGTCTTAACAACGGCCGAAGCACAGTTAAGGAGATGGAAGAAGATTTCGAAAAAATCGTTACCACCAGCATCAGAAATCTCCCATCATCAATTGAACACAATAACGTAACTAGCAACACCCAAATTCCAACGAAACGGGATGTTAAAAGTTTCATTGAGAGGCTAAAGAACAATAAGGCTGCTGGAACAGATAATATTACCGCCGAAATATTCAAAGGAAACTCATCTACAGCTGCAGATGCATTAACACCAATAATCCAAGACGTGTGGAATTCTGGTGAAATACCACAAAAATGGAAGGAAAGCTTGTAAGTCACAATCCCCAAGAAAGGTGACCTAAGAGAATGCAAGAATTGGCGAGGTATCTCTCTACTAAATACAACAATAAAGATACTCGCAATGATCATCCTTGATAGAATCTCACCTACGATCAATGCAAAATTGAGGAACGAGCAAGCTGGTTTTAGACCAGGAAGAAGTTGCACTGATCACATCAACACAATCTGTATTATCACTGAACAATCCAATGAATGGAATTCACCACTGTACCTGCTCTTCGTCGATTTCGAACGCGCATTTGACACGATAGATAGAAATGCAATATGGCAGGCACTTTGTGAAATGGGCATCCCAAAGAAATTAATCGAACTCATACAAGAAATGTGTCGGGATGCTGGAAACCGAGTTCAATCTAAAGGCAAACAAAGTGAAATATACTATAACACTCGTGGAGTAAGGCAAGGATGCGTACACTCGTCAATGCTGTTTCTGATCATGCTGGATAGTGTGATGCGAAAACTAGATATCACGTCCCCTAACGGCATCCAATGGGGATTAACAGGTAAACTCAATGATCTGGACTATGCAGATGACATATGGCTGCTCATACACAAAAATTCAGACATGCAGCATAAAGTACAACAGCTAACAGACCTAGCTAACGAAGTTGGTGTCAAAATAAACATTAGGAAAAGAAAGGCAATGAGACTCAACTACCTTGGTTGCACAAAAGCAAAAACAGGTGGGACAGAGGAAGATATAAGCAATTAATAAAGCCAGACATACATTCAACATGTTACACAAAGTCTGGAATACTTCCGTCCTGTCACGCAAGACCAAGATACAAATGTTCAACTCATGTGTGAAATCGGTACTACTATATGGATGCGAGACATGGAAGCAAACAGGGAAAATCAAAATGAAGTTACAAGTGTTCGTAAACAAATGCCTTCGACGAATACTGAAATGCTACTGGCATAACACCATAACGAATATTGAACTGCCTAGGAAAACTAATCAGTCAGACATTGAAACCGAAATAAAGAGAGAAGTGCGAAAATCACCAAGTGATATAACAAAGATGTCATTGGACTGAAACCCGCAGGGAAAAAGGAAAGTCGGAAGACCATCAATGACATGGAAGAGAACACTGCTAGCTGAAGCGAAACAAGTCGGAAAATCATGGGTAGAGATAAAAGCAGTAGCCACACACAGAGTAAGATGGTCCAGCCTAGTAGACTCCCTATGCTCCTAAATTGGAGATAAAGGAAAAAAAAAGCGTTACTTACTTCAAAAGAACACCGTGACCTTCTCATACTCTTTTATACATCGTGTTGATACTACGTAATTTTATCGTTTTATTACAATCATGTTTCGTATTGCAATTTTTAAACTTGCACTTCTCGAATCATTTTAAAATGAAAGCTGAATTTTATGTTTCACTCAGAATTATAAATCAATTCCTACTTCAAGTTTTTTTTCAAATCGAGTTTGAAACTCAGTCTACTTGTATTCAAAATATTACAAAATTTCTATCTAATTGCAACCAAAATTTTGGAATTCAAAAACAACTTTTTCTCAGAATTTTGCTCTCACTAAACATAAAATTTTGCTCAAATCGATTTTTTAATTGTAACTTAATCTTTAATTTTTCACTTGCCAGTTCAATTCGAAATACAAACTCAACTTTAAACTAAAATCAATATTATAGTTATGTACGGCTTAAAATTCAAATATTTCGATACTTACTCAGATTTCTGTTCAAAATTCTGATACAAATTTAGCAAACCTTTTGATTCAGTTTTAAATTCGACTTTAAATTAGCATTTCTAATAGCACTTGCAGTTATAGCTGAAGTTCCATTCCAAATTTCTAATCAAGCACATTTAGACAAATCTAGGTTGGAATGTTTACTTAATTTGTAAACACAGTATCACAAAATTTAATTTTGCGTTAATTAAATTTGGAAATCAAGCTCGTTTTTTAAATGTGTATTTTTTAATTAAATTGCATCCAGGTTTTTAGTTCAAACTTTGTTCAAACCTCGTTTTACCCCGTTCTAAATAAAACTGTTGCTCGAATAATTAACTAAATTTCTAAAATTCACTCAAACTATTATTAAAGGCAGTCAGTTAAATTCTATTTCTAATGTAAGTTCCTACTTATGATTTTATTCAATTACGTTTCTATTATAAAACAAAATTCTTTCAGATTTTTGCTGGATTCCTGATTTTCTAGTTGAATTAAAAGATTTGTTGAAAACGTGTTTAGAATTTAAGCTCAGTCATATAAAGGGCATTAAATATTTTGCTAAAATTGTTTTTGAAAATGTGTTTCCCAAAAGCAAAATAAAGAAGATAATTTCTACTTAAAATTCCACTCAAATTCGTTATATCTAGTTTAGAATTCAAGCTAATTTTCTCTCTTCGTTCTCTCCAATCAATTTCCTCTCTGTCGAATGCAGTTGACCTATTTAGGCTAGATTTATGTTTAAAATTTCATATATCATTTTGTTCAACTTCGAGAACTGTTTGGAACTAAATTTCTGGCCAAAAATCTTATTTTTTTTCGAATCCATTTTGATTTTAAACGTTAAGTTACTAGAATGATGATGATGTGAATATCATTCAAATTCAGTAGACTTACCCAGAAAATTATAATATTCAATTTGTTAAAACTTTGTTAAAACTATAAATTTCACTCAAGTTTTCGTTTCAATTTAATTCAATGAGCGTGATCAAAATTAAAATTAACAAATATTCTAGTACAGTTTGGAAGTGTAACTCAATTTCGGATTAAAATGTCCCTCACAGTTGATCCAAATCCAGATGGAATTGTAATCTAATTTTATTCTAGATGCATCCAAGATTTTATTCGAATCCAAAAAAACAATTTTCTTTTCCAGTCAAATTTTTTGATCCAATTCAAATTGGTTTCAAAATATGTATTTTTGTTTTCCCTTGACATATCTATTCCTTGCTCCACCTAATTTGCCTCATTTTTTTGTTTTCTAATTGAAAATCCACTCAGCAAATCTATTTTGAACTTACAATATATTTCTCTCAAAATTCTGTAAAATCAAAATTCGAGTTTTAACTCAATTCCTTAAACCTCACATTCCTCAATTCCTATTTAACCTAACATCCGAATGGAAGCATTGTGTATTAATCTTATATGGTGCCAAAAGTGAAAATTAACTAAAAAAAAAATAAAAAAAAAAAAAATAGAATAAATTAAAAAATCGATTAACATCCAGATTATTATAAAATAGAAAGTAGTGTTAAAAATTAAAACACGTAAAAAAAAAAAAAAAATAATAATATCTGTGTGCGCTAAAATCATCGATTTGAAGAAAAAAAAAAAAAAAAACACGTGCAAAATAAAATCGAAGAAAATACAAGCTCGACGAAGTGAAAAATTAAATCGATGAGCATCACAATAATTATAAATCCAAACGTGTTAAAAATTAAAATAAAACACGCAATAATAATAATATATGTGATAAAATCATCTATTTCAAAAGGATAAAGTAAAAAGCACGTGAAAATAAAATCGAAAAACAAAAAGTTCGACAAGACCGAAAAATAAAATGACAGAATATCTTAGACCAACGAAACAATTAACCATCTCGGAAAATATCGCGGATGATTGGAAAATTTGGATTAAACAATTCCAATTCTACAGCACAGCAACAACGTTGAACCAAAAAGACGAAAAAATTCGAGCGGCCACGTTGATGACGTGTTTAGGCATAGAAGCCTGGAAAATACTCGACACATTCCAGCTACAAGAGGACAAAATGTCATACGACGAAATAGTAAAAAGATTCGACGACCATTTCACACCGAAGAAAAATGTCACATATGAACGGTACTCATTCAACAAAATGTCACAAGCTGAGATCGAGAATTTTGACGAATACTACACAAGAATCAAAACACAGGTAATGAAATGTAATTTTGATAAGTTAACTGACGAGTTACTAAAAGATAAAATCGTGGTAGGTGTATATTCAAATAAAATCAGAGAACGTTTGTTGGTTGATACTGAACTAACGCTGAATAAAGCCATAGAAATATGTAAAGCGAGTGAATCGATCAGCAAGCAACTATCTGAAATAAACAAAAAACAAACCATACATGTAAACGCAGTTAACAAATCATTTAAGTCAGAAGTCATGAAAAAATCGACAAACGATCAAGCTCCAAGCACAAAAGCAAACACAGATAATACTAAACCGTTTTTTTGCAAACGTTGCAGAGCAACACATGGTAAGAAAAGTTGTCCAGCATATAGAAAAAAGTACGGAAAGTGCGCAAAACTTGGTCATTTGGCGATTGCATGTATGACAAACGATAAAAACTATAAAAGAATTAATGAAGTTAAATAAAATTCTGACGACGAAGAATTATATTTAGACACGTTGTGTAACAGTGAGAAACGAGAAAACTCAGATGCGTGGTTCGAAAAAATTACAATTAACGATCATGAGATAGACTTTAAGCTTGACACTGGTGCCCAATGCAACGTAATAACGAAAAAGTTAGCGGATAACTTAAATCTAATGGTCGATAGATCAAACACAAAAAATTTAATTGCATTCAGCGGCCACAGAATTAACGTTATTGGTCAAGCATCAATCCTTTGTTCAATAAAAAATAGATCAGTAAAAATAATATGTAAAGTGGTAGATGAAAATACAGTTCCAATACTAGGAATTAAATCATGTACAGAATTAGGGTTAGTTAAAAGGACGAACGAAAAATACGTACGATCGATTCAAAGTTTGGAAATCGACGAACAGGTATTTAATGGACTAGGTTGTTTAAAAAATTATGTCTATGACATCGATATCAAAGCCAATCCAGATTTCGTCGTTATTCCCCCGAGACGAATTCCTCATGCGATTAGAGATGACGTAAAAAAGGAATTAGACAACATGACAAATTTAGGAGTGATAATACCAATCAAAGAACCGACACAAATAGTATCGCCGATGGTCATAATTAAACAGAAAAACAAGTTACGAGTATGTATAGACCCATCTAACATAAATAAAAATATTTTACGACGACATTACATTCTAAAAACGCTCGAAGAAATTTCAGCGCGAGTGAAAGGATCAAAATTCTTTACACTGCTAGATTGTAAACGTGGATTCTGGCAAATCAAAGTCAGTGAAAGAACCCAAAAATTCCTAGCATTTTCAACACCGTGGGGTCGTTACACCTGCTTAAGATTACCGTTTGGTTTAGCGTCAGCTCCCGAAGTGTTCCAACAAATAATGTTGCAAATGTTCGAGGACTTACCAAATGTAAAATGTTCAATGGACGACATTCTCATTCATGCAGCCACAATCGAAAAACTCGAAACTAGAACAAAAGAAGTCATACAGAAAATAACATCAGCGGGACTGAAATTAAATAAAGACAAATGTTTGTTCAAGAAAAGATCACTAAAATTCCTAGGACACATTTTATCATCAGAAGGGTTATCACCGGATGACGAGAAAATCAAAGCTATAGAAAAAATCGAGACACCAAGACGCGCAAAACAACTCCAAAGATTTCTTGGAATGGTCACGTACGTAGCAAACTTCATTCCAAACTCCTCTGAAATTACTGCGCCATTACGAGAACTAATAAAAAAGAATGTTAGTTTCGTATGGGATCATGATCAACAACAATCATTTGAAAAACTTAAATAGCTATTATCCTCATCCCGAGTTTTAAAATATTTTGACGTTAATGCAGACGTGAAATTATCAGTCGACGCAAGTCAAAGCGCGATAGGTGCGGTGTTAATCCAAAATGATCACCCTATAGCATATGCATCCAAGGCTCTAACGGCGGCGCAACAAAACTATCCCCAAATTGAAAAAGAGGCGACAACTATAAAATTCGCCTGTAAAAAGTTTCACGAGTATGTATACGGTAAAAAGTTGGAAATAGAGACAGATCACAAGCCTCTAGAGACAATTTTTAAAAAGTCGATTGAGCATGCCCCGGCTAGACTACGGAGGATATTATTCGATGTGTTGCAATATGCACCGATAGTTGTGTACAAAAAAGGTACCGAAATACCAATCGCCGATGCATTAAGCAGAGATAGCAAAACAGAACTCAACAATACAGAAGAAGAAGAACTAGATATTCAAATAATTCTGCCTATGTCACAGGAAACAGAAAACAAAATGAAAGAATATACTAACGCGGATAAAAGTCTCTTTCAAATAATGTCGTATATCATGAAAGGGTGGCCTGAAAAAGAAAACGAAATCCCGTAAGATATTAAACATTTCATTAACTTTAAGGAGGAACTTGCTGTATATGAAGGCATTATTTTCAAAGGCGACAAATTAGTACTGCCAAATGTGCAAATAGGCAAGATACTAAAGATTGCACATACGGGTCACCTAGGAATTACAAGTACTTTAAAAAGGATAAGGCAACTATTCTACTGGAAAAACCTAACCAACGGCGTGATTGAGTACGTTCAAAAATGCTCTATATGCCAAAGAAATGTAAAAGAACCAATAATAAGCAAGCAAATCCCGGAATACCCGTGGCAAAGAGTTGCAACAGATATATTTACATATGACTCTCAAGAGTATATAGTGATAGTAGATAGCTATTCAGGCTATCTAGACTTCGAAAAACTAGATGTTGCCACATCCGCAGAAGAAATTGTTCGCCATACATGGAACACCTGGGTATCGATTTTGGTCGCAAAATGAGGATTGAGGATTGAGAATTTTGTATATGTACACGGCGTATAATATACATTTTGCTATTGTGTGCCGTCAAATATTTTTACTGTATTAGTGTGTTTTCTCATGATGGTAAGTATCAAAAATAAGCTAAGCGGGTGAAATCGGTTCAACTTTTTGTTGCTTCCGCTCGCCTTGAGTTATTTTTCCCTATCTTTTAACATGAGGAATTCATGTTTTTCTATCTATTGTTGTTGTAAACGAGACATTCATTTTACTTCGTTAACAAAAATCCAAAACAATATACGCAATCAAAAAAATTACTCATGATCTTCAATATAAAAACCAAAAAGCAGCATAAATAGCTAAATGGTTTTTAATTTATACATTCTTCGTCGGCCACATTCATAATGTTTTTAACTTTTTTTTTTTTTTTTTTTTTGAGTTATGTGAGAATAAACATTTGAAAAAAAAAAAAAAATCAATTCAGTGTTATCTCATGCGTACGAAAGGAATGTTGTACATATTTGTATTTCCAGTAATTTTCTGTAAAATTTAAAACTAATAAAATGGTAAATTGAATTATGATTTAAAGATAAACAAAAATTAGCTAAAAATGGAAAACAAGTCAGAAAAATATTTATAAACTATAATTTTATTAATAATTTTAAATGATGAAAAGACACACGACGTACAACCGTCCTCTCCTGCGTTTGAATTAACAACACTAAGTCAAAATAACTAATTTACTTCTTATATTTTCCAAATTATATTTTATATCCCTCTTTTTCGTATCATTTTATCTCTCTTATTTGCATCATGTTAACCAAAAAACTAAAAAACACGCCCATCATTTTTTTTGTTTTTTGTTTAACATCGAATAAGAGGGATAATGTGAAAAATATAAGTAAATTAGTGATTTTTGAATGGGCAAGCAGGATGTACGTCGTATGTCTTTTCACCATTTAAAATTATTAATAAAATTATAGTTTATAAATATTTTTCTGACTTATTTTCCATTTTTAGCTAATTTTGAATTATTTACCATTTTATTAGTTTTAAATTTTACAGAAAATTACAGGAAATACAAATATGTACAACATTCCTTTCGTACGCATGAGATAACACTAAATTGTTTTTTTTTATTTTTCAAATGTTTATTCTCTGTTTTTCTCTATTCTTTGGACACCAATACAATTTACCAATACTATTGCCTTCCGGTAATTCTCAACTCAATCCTCAAATTGCGACCAAAATCGCTACCCTGAAGACTAGAAAGTGACAATGGTCCCCAATATTCATCACGTGAGTTTAAGAAGTTTGCCGAGGACTGGGAATTTACACATGAAAAATCGATAAAGTCAGAATGCAGACAGGTCACAGAGAATAGACCTCGGGTACAGTGATTGATAAAGCAGACGCGCCAAGGTCACTAATAGTAAAATTAGATGACGAACGGATATTCCGTAGAAATAAGCATCACTTGGCTAGGACTACAGCGCATATTACGCCGAAAACGGAAATCACCCCAGACATTCTCTACAAACCAAATACTAGTAATACAAGACAAGCTACGTCAGAAAACAATGATCGACAAGACAGTGGTATGAGAGAAATGACTACGCGTTCGGGAAGAGTAATAAAGCCTGTGTCAAGATTGAATCTATAACTTACGTAAACAGAATAATATGATTTTTCTTTAGTTTCTTACGGTTATGCAACAAATAAAAATATATATGTCAAATTTTAGTTAAGTTAAAGATACTGAATTAGATAAGAATTGTACAAAAATAATGAAACAGTTATAATTTTCATATTTTGTTAATTTCTATTAACTTGTACAACGTTAAAAATAATTGAATTTTATTGTAATAAAAGATTATAATAATGTTATCCTTTGAACTAACGTTAAATCATTATGTAATATGTATGCATTGTATAAAATAGGTATACATAAAATAAAAAAAAAAAAAAAAAAACAAGGGAGATGTAACGATAACATGTAAACATACCTTAAGTAACCAATGTGAATCCACCTAACCATAAACAACGTATGTATCTCTACTGTCAATAAACAGATTTAACCTAACATCCGAATGGAAGCGTTGTGTATTAATCTTATAGTTTGAGACCAAATCTCGTATTGTAACTCAGTTTCTAACCTAATTGCAATTAAAATTATGTTTGAATCTAGTTTAGAACGCCAAATTTATACTCAAATTTTTCCTCAAAACCAAGTAGAATTTTCTTATCAATTTCTAATCTAAATTTCCAAATCAATTTTTAACCCAAGTAGCTAGTTTAATCCAGAAACATTTTCTTAATTTCTATTTTAAATTTAACTCAAAATATTGAGAAGTGTCGTGGTTCGATTTGTAACTCAATTAAAATTGTATCTGTTTAATTTCACACTGAAAATTTATGGATTTAAAACCGGAGGTTTTTTTTTATTGATCCACTCAATATTTAGTCATGCCCTGGTTGGAATTTTTATTCAAAGATTGGAATTCAAACTCTGTAGCAAAGTTCTGCTGAAAACTACTATTAGCTTTTTATTAAACACAAGATGTTGTTCAAATCTAGTTTGTAATTCTAATTCAATTTTTAAATTTTTAAATCCAATTTGAGTACTCAAGAATTTATTCAATTATATTTGGGAATTCAAATTCTCATTCGGATTTTTGCTCCATATTCTGGTTTTATATACGATATGTTGAAATTCACAAATGTAGGCTGACAAACAATATGTTAACTTTTACTAAAATTCATGTTTGAATTCTGAGTTAATTTAAGAAGGTGAGTTAATTATTCTACTTAAAATTTCATTCACAATCATTACATCCAATTTAGAATTGAAGCCAGTTTTGTTACCTTTAGATTTCCCTCTAATTTTGGTTAAATCCATCGTGTTTTAATTGTAATTCGAAATCGATTTGTAATTTACCAAATCAAATTAAATTTAATTTTAATTTAAAATGGCCGTTATTACCGATTACTTAGGTACAGTGAAATAAAATAATTGTTGGTAACTATTTTTTTTAGATATGTATTAAATATATGTACATATATGTTTTCAGTTTATAAATGTGTCAATCTGTGATTACTTTTTGTTTGTAGCTAATCCCCGAAGAAAAGATCTATTGAGGAGGCAAATATACTTTCCATAATAGTTTAGTATAGCATCCAAAGAAATGCGATGCGCTGATGACAATTTATTGGACGAAATAGACGCCAATCGCTCAGAGTTAGAGCCGCGCGAGCAACTGAGATCCAAGAACAACGCTCACAACGAATACAAAGTAATCACATAAATTTAGCGCGATCACGAGCACTGCAAATGGATAAAGAGCGTGAACTAAATACGTTTAAGTGCCGATCGGCTACGTCATCAAATGTTACGAGCGAACAAACAAGATGATCAACGTGCAGCACAACGGCAAACTAATCGAGTACATACTGCACTATCCAGAGAAACAGTCGAACATTGGCAACAACGACATCTTTTGGTGCTACCAATGTCATTAGAAACAATTACATGTCAACGTATAAACTGCAAGGCCAGGTTTGATGAAGCCAGATGAAGAGGACAAATATTTACAAATCTAACTTTATGTGACAGCAATCAGACGATGCACAACAACAAGTAGATCAATGCATTTTATTTAATAACGGCGCAAGACGTGACATTGTCGCAACCCTACAAACATTCTTCCGCATAATACAAGCGAATTGATTCGATTGTTTAAAATAGCCAAAGACATGATGATATCAACCAACGATGATATCGGCCAACTTCAAAGACGAGTCAATGCACCAACCATCGATGAAGTGGCAATTGTGATTGTTTGTGAGGAATTTAACTGACGTAACATCATCCTTAATCGCCGCAACGATCAACTTCAACGAATTTCAGAAATGCAACCCTCCTATGATGCATTACAATCCCCAATCATCTACTGGGATGTACAAGATGCATATCACATTAAGATTGAACAAAGAAATGCAACAACAAGTACTCGACATATAATAATCGAGAATATTGTTTCATTTTCACAGATGAGCCAACAAATAAAAAAGTGAGTGCGATGGATTTTTATGGATATCGTTTAATGATATACGTCAAAATCCTGAAAGCTATATGATCAGTTCATTGTGGATATATATGCAAAAATTGAATCGGAACGACTTTTATTTATAAGATTAATGCAAGCTAAACTGCGATCAGATGACTATATTCATTTTCGTGATGCCCTACAAAATGATGGCAATCATCTTCGGATCGACACAACCTGTATTCAAACAAGAGTTAAAATCACTGATGGAATTTAAAGTAAAATATCGCGTATTTGGAGAGACACGTTGCTGGATGTACTCGATAGAATGGCAAAAATGTGGATTACCGCCAAAGAAACCATTACTGGCAACGATGATTATCCACTCTATCGACGTCGCTCAATTGACGATGGGGTACATTCGACAATAATAAAAACTGGGCAGTACCGTATTCGCCATTGCTCTCCAAAACATAGAAAGCGCATATTAATGTGGAGTATTGCAATTCGGTCAGATCGATCAAATATGTCTACTAATATGTTAACAAAGGATCGAACATGGCTGTCTTTGCAGTGACCAACAGAAACGATGAAATCACGAGATATCAAATGGGTCGCTATATAAG
Organism: Tipula vernalis; assembly: GCA_958295665.1. Classification (NCBI taxonomy): domain Eukaryota; kingdom Metazoa; phylum Arthropoda; class Insecta; order Diptera; family Tipulidae; genus Tipula; species Tipula vernalis. Next base: position 321,038,309 of record OY282559.1, read on the forward strand.
TAGTAATGAGGCAATCTGGCGAATTTTCGCCTTTACCATACATGAACGCCATCCAACAGTTGGCAAAAAAAATTCAAAGACGCAAACAAGGAAAAGCTATAGAAGAATACAACAATTTATATTAAATCGATGCATTGAGTAGATTGTATACCGTTCATCCCAACAATACAGAATGTTTTTACTTGCGATTATTGTTAGTTATTGTAAGCATATCCGCATCGTTCCAACAATTGGGAACAGTTGGTGCCCAATTTTGGCAAACTTATCGTGAAGCATGCCAGAAATTAAAATTACTGGAAAATAATACTCATTGGGATACATCACTAGCGGACGCATCACTCACTTGTCAATAGCACCAGATTCGCACATTATTTTCCATAATTTTGATAACTTGTTTCCCGTCTAATCCGAAAGATTTGTGTGGATAATACAAAGATCAAATGATTTAAGGTATTTTACATCGAGTGCGCACAGTCAGCAACAACGCACGCATACAATTCTCACCGGAAATTTATAACAAAGCTCGAAGAAGTTCATTCAATCAGACTAGTACACAATGTTTACAATGGAGACTTGCACAGAGAGCAACAATTCAATGTCAAAGAGCTGCAGACATTAATTCAAACAAATGTACCAAAACTAACGATACGACAACACAACGCATATAACCGCATTATGAATACGATTTCACAACAAATCTGCAGTTTGGTTTTCCTCGAAGCACCCGGTGGAACAGGCAAAACATTTTTCTTATCATTGATTTTGGCGACCTTTCGCTCACAAAATAACATTGCATTGTAGAACAGCGCATTCTGCATTCAAATTGCCATTGAACATGCAATTTACTGAAACACCCACACGCAACATAAAATATAATTTAGGAATGGGGAAAGTTTTGCAAACATATAAATTGATAGTACAGAATGAATGTACAATGGCCCTCAAAAAATCTTTGGAAGCACTTAATCGGACGCTCTAAGATTTAGGAGGTAATGCAGAGCCATTCGGAGGCGCAGTCATTTTACTTGCTGGTGATATTCGTCAGACTCTACCAGTTATACCATGTTCCGCGCCAGCCGATGAACTAAATGCATGTCTCAAATCATCTGTTCTTTGGCACAATGTTCAGAAAATTATATTGACCATACCAACATACGTGTTCAACTGGAACAGGACGAATCGCCAAGTAACTTTTATCAATTGCAATTACCAAAATCACCAATGGCTAAGCGATCGTACATTATTGGTGGCCAAAAACAATGATGTCATTCAAAATGAAATATCTGGCAATTCTACAATGTATAAGTCAGTTGATTGCGTCATGAATCAAGACGAAGCCGTCAATTATCCGGTGGAATTTATGAATTCACTTGATTTGCTAGTATTGCCACTACACATATTGGAAATTGTGCAACAGCACCAGGCTTGCAGTCAAAAAATTAATGAATAACAATATCGAAGCAACAATATTGAATGGCAAATTCAAAGGACAACGTGTCTTATGACCGCGAATACTAATTACACCAAATTCAAATTTATTGTATCGCCTTCTAAGTAGGCCCGAAGTTTGTAAACGGATATTCCGGAATCGACTTCAATTCTCGCCGCGAATTCTCTTTTATGTCTTCTATCTTCTGAAAACGGGTGCCTCGAAGTGGTACACTGTGCTTTGGAAAGAGAAAAAGTGAGGCGGAGCCATGTCAGGTGAAGACGGTGGTTGTTCGATGATATTTCTTAAGTTTTTGGCCAGAAATTCATTCACAATGATAGTCTTTCGAGATGGCTCGTTGTCGTGGTGCAAAATCCATGAGTTTTCTTATCACAAACCGCGCCTTTTTCGACGAATTTGATCTCACAAACGCCGCATAATGCCCAGATAATATTCTTTATTTACCATCTGTCCCTCTGGTAAGAATTCCGAGTGCACAACACGACGTTGATGGCCGACCAGAGCGAGGCAAATCTTCCACCACATTTCGACCGTTTTTGAATGCACTGTATCACTTATATACACGTGTCGATTCACTTTAAGCCTTCTCTAACATTTTCAGCGATTCGGCACGCGAAATTCCATTTGCTAATATTTTTATTCATTGCAAAAATCGCAAAACACACTTGAGATGAACTGACAAAATCGAGCACTGTAAACAAACTAAATGACAGATCGCGCTCAAACTTCACATAATGATAGAGGACAGTTGTGCCAACTTCGTCTTTTTTGAAAGTACGCTGACGTTGTCTGACTGAAAATTACTTAAAAACTTGAGGAACTAGTAGAAGCGACACACCATTAATTTTCCAGGCCCCATTAAAAAACCTTTTAAATTATCACGTTTTATATAAACATATAATTTGCAAGTTACAAAACCGTAACGATTTATCTTGTGAGTATCTTATGTTTTTTTTTATTCTTAGGAGCTCAATGCTCCATGGGGAATTTTGTGACAGATATTTTATCGTTTTCGTATTATTTAAATCTACCTAATGTTCTTCGGTAACTTAAAATCAAATATACCATAAAACTCGATTTTACCGAACGGTTTGAAATTTGGTTAATTTTATTATAACGTACAAACGGTGCATATGTTCTTTTGGCAGTAAATCTTATTAACAGTTATAACCTAAACATGTAAAAAACCCGAGAGAGCTACTCTTTAAATTTTCAACTGGAAGCTATTATAAGCGGATAGGGCAAGTAAGCGTTTAAAGGAAGGCTTGGTTTAGTGATTCTAGAATAATTGAACAACGACACAAATACATTCACAACATCGCCCATCAACAATGATGAATGATGATGATTATGGCGAGCCATAAACGATATTTCCTGATGATTATGTGTCATAAACCGAATACCCAAGAAAGAAGATGATTTAAGACACGCAATAAAGAAATTTCGGGAGCAGTATTAAACTGGTAAATAAACACGACCGATCACAGGCGGGGTACAGTTTTTCGTTTACTTTAAATCGTGTAACAAGTGAAACAAATCTGTTGTCATAGCCCCCACCAAGTAAAGTAAAAGCAAATATTAAAGTGTATAAAAGTAAAGTGAAATAAAGTACGCAGTGTTTTTAATTGCAAAATCCAGACGAACTCAGAATCCCATTTTGTAACAGTATAATTAATTTTTTTTTTGTTTCTGTGTTAAATTAACACCCGGATAAGGCTTCGAATGCTAAATCACCCAACAACCCAACCAGTACCGAAATCCAATCTATAATTTTAGAATTCTTGTAGAATAAATTGTTGTTTTCGTGCTGCAGTTTTAATTTAGGATTTTCGAAAATGTTGAAATCATTATAGTTGTTATAATCTACAACGTCTTCTTTATCAGGACAAACATGTGGTATCCATCTAAAATGAGAGTTTTAATCAGGTAATGACACCCTAAAAAATCAAAAAAACTTGCTTACCCCCTGCTCCATAAACTCTCTTTTATGGTTTCGTCAGTATGTGGATATTAAGGAAAACTATTTTGCTCATATTTTGATATGACTGCATGGGAAAACCCCAAAACAATTTCCCTTACCGTCGATCTTTCAATACCAAATAAATTAGCAACCGTTAGGCATTTAGCCGTTGATGCCAAATAGTAAATGGACACCGCTGTTCGTTTTGACCAATGGAATGCTGCTCCTAAAACTTGTATCCAATGGTCTAATCACCGGTAGCTTATTAGAAATTACATGAATTAATTAACATTCAACAAAAAATTAATAAAGTAAAAAATTTTCGTACACAGAAATAGAGCTGTGTGAATATCGTGAAGAAGTAGTTATGATTCGCTAGTACTTAACGCACAGCACATTCTGTATATATAGAATGTAAATTGTGGTATGATCAGTCCAGTCGCCGCGGTCTGATGAGAAGATTGATTTTTTCATAATCATAAGCTCATCAGTTCGAAACTGGATTGAATTCTCTTACAATTTTCGGAATATATTAAAATTTTGTATCCATGTTTTGTAGAACTGTCAGCGAGTTTTAAAATTAGAGTATTTTGTTTTAAAAACAGTTTCTTTCAAATTTAAAGCGAACAACAATGTCGTTAGTTTTTCGTTTCGGTGAAAATGAAATATTGCCATTTCCTGGCTTCCTACTGCTTACAAACTGTTTGGATTCATTTTGTAATTATTTTTATTTAAACACGAATAGCTTTTTGTACACTAATTTTTCTTAAAATATCATTAATGTAATAACAACTGATATGTAATAGCGCCACTTGTACTTTCTATAACTCTTTTCGCACAAAAGGCGCTCTTTGTACTATCACCAAACTCATTATTACGATTACGAGATAATTTTCAAAATATTGAGAGATTAGTTCACTAAACGGGTTTAGCCACTAAACCCAAAATAAAACGAGGTTAGCTAAACCAGAAGTTCACACACTATGCCTAATCTCGAAAAATTTACTAAATCGGATTTATTAAACCGCAGTCTGTCTGAGCTTTTATACTGTACATAAAATAAAATTGGTCTTCCATGCTATCGTTATGGATCACATATTAGTTAACTTACTTTGTAATATATACAGTAATCCTGGTAAGATCTCTAACATTGCCCCCAAATCCTGGCCAAGAGCAACGTGGTCAAGTTAGGAACATTGCCATTTTTTTACTCATCTTGTGAGAGACGACTCCGTTATCCCTACGCCACTGTTATAAAAAAATCCAGTATACACTTAACTATATACGCACACAACGAGTTTATATTTGAAACGAAAATTTTAATTTTGTTTACTTTAATTGCTTCACATTGGATTTCGAAGAAAATTTAATATTTATAAAAATTAGTAAATTACAGAAATTTATTGTTTATTATAGGCGGTACCCACTACACATTTTGAGCTATTTTATTAAATTCACTTAGTTGAGAATCTCTTTAGTACTGAGGAACAGACAAACAAACTTTAGTGTATTTATAATCTCAGACGAATTATCATTTAGACATCGTTTTTATAAAACGGGTAAATTAGAAAAACTGTGCCGTTTTGATTTTCATGTTTGATATATCAAGAAAAGCATGCAATCTGTAGTGGAACCAGTTTGAGCGAAGTCTACACCTCGATACAGCCTAGTGATGGGTTAAATCGATCTTTCTTGGTAAAAATCATATGAGAAAATAAACAAAACAGAACAAAAAAGATCAATTTAGCACATCACTAATACAGACTACATACAAACAACACTAATCAGGATAACGAATGTGAAGTTTCTGACAAATTCCGACAAATTGAAAAACAAATATGTACACAAAATTTGTCGAAATAACAAAAAAATGTATATGTATCGGTAAAACAGTCGGCAAAAGCAATTTTAGATTTCAATGGTACTTAAAAAAGTATTTTAATAAATGTAATGATAAGATTATCTTTGAGTACCAGAATGGACTAAAAAAATATTTCAAAAATGAATTTATAATTAAAAAAACTAAATGATCAATTTATATAAAACACAGTTTTCTCATGGACCAGGCATACATGATTAGTTAAGTAAAGGCATGCTCTACAAAATAAAATAAGCCCCATTTCCATACGATGGGGTTAGACCTTTTGTTATTGACTTGGTACTTAAGCGATTTTTATGAAATTAATCCAAATTAAGGGTTCACTTTAACGCGGATTGGCCAGCTCACAGAGATTTCGCATGAACAAGGCATACCTGATTAGTTAGGTAAAGGCATGCTCTACAAAATAAAATTAGCCCCATTTCCATACGATGGGGTTAGACCTTTTGTTATTGACTTGGTACTTAAGCGATTTTTATGAAATTAATCAAAATTAAGGGTTCACTTTAACGCGGATTGGCCAGCTCACAGAGATTTCGCAAGGACAAGCCATACCTGATTAGTTAGGTAAAGGCATGCTCTAAAAAAAAAAAATAAGCCCCATTTCCATACGATGGGGTTAGACCATTTGTTATTGACTTGGTACTTAAGCGATTTTTATGAAATTAATCAAAATTAAGGGTTCACTTTAACGCGGATTGGCCAGCTCACAGAGATTTCGCAAGGACAAGGCATACCTGATTAGTTAGGTAAAGGCATGCTCTAAAAAATAAAATAAGCCTCATTTCCATACGATGGGGTTAGACCTTTTGTTACTGACTTGGTACTTAAGCGATTTTTATGAAATTAATCAAAATTAAGGGTTCACTTTAACGCGGATTGGCCAGCTCACAGAGATTTCGCAAGAACAAGGCATACCTGATTAGTTAGATAAAGGCATGCTCTACAAAATAAAATTAGCCCCATTTTCATACGATGGGGTTCGACCTTTTGTTATTGATGGAGCATTTATATGCATTGATACTAGGTAGTGCATCAGTAGCCTCCCATCTTGGGTATTAAACGGCCAGTAATTGAACATCACAGAGTTTGAAGTTTTAAACGAATACTCCTTTTCCTTAATTGAATATTCAGAGTTTTGGTGAAAAATTAAATGAGTTTTAATCAAATTACTGTTTTCAAATTTTGCGGATTTTGAATGAAATGCACTTGCAATAGAAAATTAAAGTCAGGCATGTTTATTTTTTCAACAAACTACATTCAGCGTAACCCAGGAACAACGACGTGGACGTAGTAGTATTTTGTTCCCTCTGGGGTGCTTGTTTTAGGTAAGTCCCCTCGCCTCTCACCATCGGGGTGCTTATTTTATGTGAGTCCCCTCGCCTCTCATCATCGGGGTGCTTATTTTATGTGAGTCCCCTCGCCTCTCACCATCGGGGTGCTTGTTTTAGGTAAGTCCCCTCGCCTCTCACCATCGGGGTGATTGTTTTAGGTAAGTCCCTCGCCTCTCACCATCGGGGGCTTATTCTAGGTTAGTCCCTTCACCTCTTACTATTGGGGTGCTTGTTTTAGGTGGGTCCCCTCGCCTCTCACCCGCGTTAAAGTGAACCCCTAATTTTGATTAATTTCATAAAAATTTCATAAAAATCGCTTAAGTACCAAGTCAATAACAAAAGGTCTAACCCCATCGTATGGAAATGGGGCTAATTTTATTTTGTAGAGCATGCCTTTGCCTAACTAATCATTTATGCCTTGTCCTTGCGAAATCTCTGTGAGCTGGCCAATCCGTTTTAAAGTGAACCCTTAATTTTGATTAATTTCATAAAAATCGCTTAAGTACCAAGTCAATAACAAAAGGTCTAACCCCATCGTATGGAAATGGGGCTAATTTAATTTTGTATAGCATGCCTTTACCTAACTAATCAGGTATGCCTTGTCCTTGCGAAATATCTGTGAGCTGGCCAATCATCGATACAGTTTACAACTATGATTTGTAAAACAAATTTTTTCTACCGATTCCGTTGGTTTTACCGATTATTATTAAATTTTTGAGTCAATTTATCTACTTACCATTTGTTTTATTAGCATAGCGAGGCTTCTTTGCAGTATATTGAAACCTTACATATTTTAATCACACATTTCGATTTACCATATTATTTTAGTGAAATAACTATTTTTTTGTCTACTATAAAAAAAATTTACCAATACATATACAGTTTTTGTTATTTGTTGGAAACTACACATTCGTTCAGGATATTAGATTTAGTGATGCAGTTGGTGAACTTATAAATAAAACAAATTCTTCGGATTCACATTATTAATTGTTGGTGATTTTAATTTGCCAAATGCCGTCTGGAAATTCGACCATGGCATACTTCTGTATAACTTTATATCAGTCGATTTTCGTCCTACGATGCTTTGTGCTAACTTAAATCAAATCAATAACATACTGAATGAACATGAACATTTATTAGTTCTTTTCTTCAGTAATGATGAATTCGACGTTTATTTTTATCTAAAATTAAAATTAACCCATAGACTAAATGTGCAAGTGATATTTTCGCTCGTGACGTTATTTGTGGTAAAGTAGATTGTGAGCAGCGCTGTCGCGCAAAAATTCTGCAAGCAATTTGGGCACCACAAAATTTTAAATTAGGTGTCTTTCAGTGCCTAAATGAAATGCATTAATGTTTTTATTCGTTATATAACTTACTTCCATGAACGAGGTTAGTACCACTGATAGCAGACAGACTATAGGGATTACCTAAGCGGGATTAGCTAAGCTCGATTGGCTTACCACTAATCTAATAGCTGACAGACTAAGTTTTAGTTAGTGGTGTCACGAGTTTGTGGTTTCGTTATAATACAAATATCATCTTTCTTGTTTGTGTTGATTTTTTTGATTATATTTTTACGTTTTTGCCTTCAAGGTTCGTATCACTGGATTGTGAATAAAACAAAATCAATGCAATTTATGACCAACGAATTTATTTATGTCACACAAAAATTATAACAACACTATTTATTAATGATAATTCACAAAATCACTTTGTATATTTTTCTCACAATTTTACTGATCGCTTTTAATTTATTTATCGCACTAAAACACTTTTTAAATCTCTTTTTAATTCCTTTTTAATCTTCACACTATCGCTTACCAAATACTAAATAAACCAATTCGACTTCGTTCGCCTTTTTATATACAGAAACCAAACTTCTAGAAATTTCAAAACTTTTTCAGTAAGAATATAGTCTAGAAACATTTAGAACAGTTTTATCTTAAAAAATTCCATTTTAGTACAGTAAAACATTGAGCTGTTAATTTAACTTATTCTATTACACACTAGGTGTCACAGTCACACTACCCCCCATCTAAGCCTGTTCGTTACGAACAGGGCCCAAATCACCTCCTCTGTATAGGGCCTGCCTCTCCAAATGCACCACCTTTGGTTTACCTCGATGTCCCTTCCGTATCCGATAAACCACGTCGTTCATCCTTCTGATGACAGTGTAAGGTCCTTCCCATGCTGGTTGCGGCTTCGGTGATAATCCCTTTTTCCGTTGAGCAAGCACGGATGGCAAAGTGAAGCAATTGTTGCTGGTGATACCAAAGTGCCGGATTGCGGAAATCTTGAACGAGTATCATAGAGGAGCAAGTGGGGGCCACCTAGGAAATAATAAAACACTGGCCAAGATACGTCAACGATTCTACTGGGCAGGATGTAGACAGTCAGTGATAGAATGTTGCCAAAAATGTGACCAATGTGCGGCGGTGAAGGGACCCGCACGCAAAAGTCGTGGAATCATGAAACAATGTAACGTCGGAGCACCATTCGAAAGAATTACAATAGATATAGCGGGGCTATTTCCAACACTGAGAGCGGCAACAAATATGTGCTAATAATAATGGATTATTTCAGCAAATTGCCGGAGATGTACCCCATTCCCAATCAGGAGACGACAACAATAGCTGATGCCGTGGTAAACAATTGGATTAGCAGATTTGGAGTGCCGATGGAGATTCATACCGATCAAGGAAGAAATTTTGAATCGGTGGTATTTCAAGAAATATGCCAGATGCTCGGTATAAATAAAAAGAAAACAACGCCTTTGCATCCACAGTCTGATGGTATGGTGGAAAGATTCAATGGTACATTGGAGGAATATCCGTCGGAGGAAAAGGTCGTTGAGAAAAACCAACGCAACTGGGATCGGCATGTACCGATGTTTCTGATAACCTATCGATCAGCAATACATGACACAACCGGAATGACACCAGCCAAAACGTTATTTGGGGATAACCTACGATTACCTGGAGATTTAAAGTTTGGGGCTGTACCATCATCGGTTTTATGTGGACAGGGCCTAGATTCTGATCAAGTGACAAATGACAAATGACAATTTTTTGTGACTTTGTACTAAAATTTTAACTGCTATAAAATGACAATATACTTGTGAGTTCTAAAATGCGATTCTGATGAAGTGACTTTTTCAAAATGTCACAAGAAAAAAAAATGACAAATTAAACAAAATTGTCATTGATTTGGTTTTCCGTGACAAAAGTCAGCTGCATTTTTAAATAAAATATGTGTGAGTATATTTTGTTAATTTTTAATAATTCTTGTTATAAATTTTAATTGTTTATGTTTTAATTAAAATAAAACAATATTTTATCTATTTTTATATATGTATATATCTATAATAGACGCTTCATGTCTATAATAGGTGCACAATCCCAGAAAGCTTCGTAATTCGAGTAAATTTTTAGGTCTTGGCCAGTTCTTTCCCGCTGCAATCTTTTCTTCATCGGTGTGAATTCCATTAGTCGTTATGAGATGACCCAAATATGTATTTGACTTCAGTTCTGAACAGTTTACACTTCTTTGGGCTTAACTTTAATCCGGCGGCCTGTATCCGATCCAAAACTTCCGCCAAGTTCCTCAGATGCTCGTCAAAATCCTTCCCCATAACGATGATGTCGTCCAGATATATTAGGCAAGTCTTCCAATGTAATCCCTTTTACATGCGCTCTATTAATCGTTCAAAAGTCGCAGGGGCATTACATAATCCGAACGGCATAACATTAAATTGCCAAAGTCCGTTACCCACACTGAAAGCCGTTTTCTCGCGATCTTCCGCATGGACTTCCACCTGCCAATAGCCGCTTTGTAGATCTAATGTAGAAAATATTCGAGCACCCGATAATGTGTCTAATGTATCGTCGATCCTTGGCAATGGGTAGCTATCTTTTTTAGTTATAGCATTGAGTTTACGGTAATCAACGCAGAATCTCATGCTACCGCCCTTCTTCTCAACCAATACTACCGGTGGGCTCCATAGGCTGTTAGATGGTTCGATTACTCCTGCTGCCTGTTTATCTGTTACCATTCGATTGATTTCTTCTTGTTTTGCCAAAGCTAGCCGGGTTGACGAATCGGCATCTCCGTTCTCGTATCAATTCGATGTTTTAACATTGAGGTCCTTCGGTTATTATCCGATGTACTGCAGAATATGGACGTGCACTGTTTGAGTAGTTGATGTGCAGAATCTTTCTGTGCCTCAGTAAGATCTACGGTCCATTTCTGCATGAGTTGTTCTACCATTTCTTTCTGCCCTTGCATGTCGGCTTTTTCAATCGGACTTTTCTGTTCACACTTTACTATAATTGAAACCTCGTTACATTTGCCGATGATTGTCCCTTTCTTGATGGTTTTCGTTTTATCTGAGAGATTTAGAATCCTAATTGGTACCCTATGGTCGTTGTCTGGTTTAACTAGGGCTTTTCCGATTTTAATTTCGTTGGCTCCGTTCTCCTCTTCGTTAACTTTCACAACTCACAACCTGGGTGATCCAGAACCTCCTTCCAATCTTCCCCATACGATCGTCTCCGTGTTCGGTGGCAGCTTCTCCCGATGATCAATAATAATTCGCCTGGTAGTTGCTTCGGCACTGCTAGATTGAAGTGGCAGCTCGATTTTATCGTAAATTAAAACTCCTCGTCCAACATTCACCACGAAACATTTGCTCTCATGAAGTCCATTCCAATAATGACTTCATCCACAATATCTGTAATCAGCACTTCGTGTTGGAAAAGAGTTCTGCCGATTTTTATTTTCACGATCTTTTTACCTTTTATTATGGAACTATCTCCAGTTGCTGTTTGTAACTTCAATCCATTAGCTGGTTGTACACCTCCATTGATCAGATCTTAACGGACAATCGTGCGATTTGCTCCCGTATCTAGGGTGATGATGCAGTCCGTGCCATCAATGTCGCCTTTGTTTGTTAAGCTGTCACCGCCTCTTGCTATTTTCGAAACGCGGATGGAGGTTATGGGGCAATGGGTTGTGGGAGTCAGTTTCTGCCCCTTTAAGCAGACTTTTTGTGGTTTAACGGCTCCGTCGTCATTTGGCCTTCTTGCCTAGCCACTGACTGCTTCCCGCTTGATCGTCGCTGCATAGGAGATGGTGATCTTCTCCTTTTTCTTCTTATTTCCCAGCAGTCCCGAGAGATATGACCAATTTTATCACAAGCCCAACATCTGATTTTGCCGCTTCCGCCTCAGTATCTTGGTGTTGACCGTTCTGTGTTTATGCTAGTGTCGATTTCCACACTTGTGCAGTTTCATTTGTTAACGCACAAGCGATGGTTTCCGCGAAGGTGGCTTTAGGTGACAACATCACCGCCTTGCGTGTCTCTGGATCTCGAATGCCGTCTATGAATGCGTCAATTTTTAGCCTTTCCATATAATCGGCCGACGTACTGGTATGTGCTAGATGTACTAATCGCTCGATTGCCGATGAAAATTCCTGTTGCGATTCTCCTTCCTTTTGGTAGCGGCTTTTAAGTTCCATGCAATAGATTTCTCGCTTGTGGTCACTGCCGTACTTCCGACTTAGCGCCTTCATAATTTCAAGTTAACTGTTGCGTTCCTTTTCAGGAATGGTTTGTAAAGCCTCTGCCTCTTCACCTTTAAGGGCCACTATAAGAGCTGCAACAAGAAGGTCATCATTCCAACGGGTTTGATTGGCTGCCGTTTCAAATTGAAATTTGAAAATGCCGAAAGATGTTGTTCCGTCGAATATTGCTGGCTTTAACTTAATCGACTCGACGTTCTTTACCACTTGCGTCGTTGTTCCACTTGCCTTGACTTTAATCAGCTCTTTCTCGAGACGTTTAACCTCCGTTTGAAATTCAGCTTGTTCCATTTAGGTTCCACCAGTTGAGTCTCCGTTTTGACAAGTTGAACTTCCGTTTTCAGTTTCTCTATTTCGCCGTGTATGTTAGTAGATAATTCGAGAAGTTTCTCGTCTTTTCTCTTTTGACCATCTGTAATTTGGTCTTTAATTTCTTCTCCTTGTTTCTTCACCCGGTGTTTAAGTTCTTTGTTTGACTGATTTTGTTGTTCCATCTGTCGCTCATTTGACTGCTCAATTTTCTCCATTTGTTGTTTCATTTCTTGATTCGACTGCTCCCCTTGTTGTGCCATTTGATTTTTAATTTCTTCTAGTTGTCGTTCGTTTTGTTGTTTCATTAGACTCATCTGTCCCATCATCTGGTTCATAGCAGCGATTAGCTGCGACAAATCGAAACTTCCACTTTATATAAATTATTCACACAATTTTACTGTACACTTATAAATTTTATTTCGCACAAAACACTTTTTAAATCACTTTTTAATTCCTTTTTAATCTTTACACTATCGCGTTCCAAATACTAATAATCCAATTCGACTTTGTTCGCCCTTTTTTTATACAAACCAAACTTCTCGAAAGTTCATGACTTTTCTAGTTAGAATAGTGTAGAAACATTTAGAACTGTTTTATCATGGAAAATTCCATTTTAGTACAGTTAGGCATTGAGCTATTAATTTAACTTATTCTATTACACACTAGGGGTGTCACCGTCACAATATTTTAAATACTTTAATTATTAATTATCATTTTCAAAATTTTTTTATAGACAACTCTTTTGTAATATGAAAGAAGTCAATAACAGTTCCATCTGTATTAAAATAGCGCAAATTGTATTTTCTATTTTATTTTAACGTTTACATATAATGGCGCCACTTGTTCTTCAATTAAACTCAATAAAAATAGGTAAGCTTCAAAATATTGAAAGATTAGTTCACTAATCGTGCTTAGTTACTAAACTCGAAATAAAAAGTAATTAGTTAGCTAACCTTGAATTTGCTAATCACGCTTAGCTAATCCTTACACTTCCAGACTTGAGATATGCTAAGTGCGATTAGCTAATCGCATTTTATTTCAAGATTAGTGGCTAAGCGAAATTAGTGTACTAATGCCTCAATATATTGGAGTTTATCGCTTTTTATTGAGTTTGGTGAAAGTACAAGTGGCGCCATTATATGCAAATGCTAAAATATGTCATTAGAAATTACACGAACTAATTAATTAATGCAAAATGATATGAAAAACTGGTGTTTGTTAAAATAAAATTGTAAATAAAATTTTCGCTATTTTAATACAGGTGGAACTATCTTTGATATTTTAAAAGTACTGTTACGTTTTTGCCTTGTCAATTAAGGTTCGTATTACTGGATTGTGGATAATACAAAATCAATTTAATTTATCTCCAACTAATTTATTTATTTCACCAAATTTATTACAACACTCATTCTCAAATTTTACTGACCACTTTTACTTTTTATTTTGCACTAAAACACTTTTTAAATCACTTTTTAATTCCTTTTAATCTTTTCACTATCGCTTACCAAATATTACCAATCCAATTCGACTTCGTTCGCCTTTTTATATACACAAACCAAACTTCTAGAAAGCTCATGACTTTTCCAGTTAGACTAGCGTAGAAACATTACGTAACAATTTTATCATGGAATATTACATTTTAGTACAGGTAAACCTTGAGCTATTAATTTAACTTCTTCTATTACACACTAGATGTCACCGTCACACTATAAAATATTTGTGGTATAAATAAAAAAAAAATGGGAAGTTTTAATAAATAATTAAAGTATAATTTATTTGCCAAATGTTTAATTTGTTTTTATTTTGATTTATTTTTCAAAACCAATCAGAAAAGTCAGCTTGACATTTGTGAGTGATGACATTTGTACTAATATAGATAACACAACTCATAGCACCACTAGCTAAACCTGTCTGACTTTGCAATTAGATTAGCTGTAATCGAGCTTAGCTAAATCCTATAGTCTGTCATCACTCGTAAATTAGATTGGGTTGAAATTAGGTGTTCGGTCAATTTCAGAATGGCGTGGATCGTTTCCATGGAAATGAGTTAGGATGCGTTATAAATCTATTTAGGAATTTTGTATTGCGTTCTTAATTTTTTATAATTTTTTTTTGTGTTTAATTATTGTAATATTTTTTTAACTCCAACTCAAGCCGGTCTGAACCTTACATGGAAACAGGGTAATCATTTTAAGCAGTGTGTCGTTTTCAACATTTTGGAAGGTGTTATTTTCATAGGAGTAATTCGAGTCAAAAGTGAGTACGTTCCATTCAAAATAAAAACGTCGCAGATAGTTTTTGGTGTTTTGCATTAAAGAAAGGTTGTGTTCTATACTCTCGGGCTAAACATATTTTACATACCTACATTTTTGACCAAATTGAGTTATTGATCCCAACCGATAGTTAATAACAGAAAGTCTGTAATCATTAAAATTAGTACTAGATAGTAATACCTTCGACAGCACTGGTTTTAAGTTTTTTTCAAAGTTATCTGGAGCTGTTTGTTTGTCGGTCTTCGGCTGACGTTGTTTTAGAGAGGGCGAATATAGCGAATATTTATATTGTACATATTTGAATAATGAATGAGTAGTTTCTAAACACCAATCCTGCTCTTCGTTTGCTGGGTTTAATCATCAAAAATGTTTATTCAATCTAAAAATATAAAGGGCTGAAACCTCAATAAAGTGATTAAGAACTTCGGTCTTGATTAATGCAACTCCAAAATCAATGCCGAAATGAATCTCTTAAGTCAATCTTCAGCTTAACCACCAACTCAATTTATAGCTCAACCCCTATCTAAACGCAATCACCAAATTAACGGCCAACCCAGCCATCAATTAAATCACCAAATCAACTCTTAATCCACTTTCAAATCAACCTTTAACCTAACTCCAAATCAACCCTTAAATAATTCCCCAACCGAACAACTCACACCCCAATACAAGCTAACTAAATCCTAATTCTACGTCAACTAAACTTAGCTCGACCCCAATCTCAACCCTCTGCTGAATTCTACACTTACATTCCAATCCAATCCCAAAATTATCTCGATTCGAAAGCTACATGCGTGTATGAATTCAACTCAATCTAACCTCCCACTAAGCCCTAAAATCGACCTCATATTAATCCCTAACCGAACTTCTCTGTCAAATCCAACTCAATTTCAACTCAAACCCTACTCAACCCTCTCTCGTTAAGCAATTATTCATATCATACCATTATTATATTATAACATTAAACCATCACGCAATCGTACCATTGTACCATAGTCACGTTGAACCATCCCACCGACACACTTTATACCATCATATTACATAAAATCGTATACCGTCCCTAAAATCATACCATCATACCATCATACAATCCGTCCGTCTAATCCGTCCCTATAATCATACCATCATACCATCATACAATCACATAATCATACCATCATACTATCTGATATCATCATACCATCCAACCGTCATACCATTATACCGTCATACCATCATACCCTCATAGCATCACACCATCACTCTAGAATAATCTATACAATCATACCATCACACCATTACACAACTATATCATCATAACATCACACAATCATAATATTATACATATATACCATCATACCACGATACCATCATACTACCGTACTGTCATACCATCATACCTAGTGTTTCTTCTCGAGAATTTCTCGAGAAATTTAACAAACATTTTTGCGCTTTTCGGAACAAAAGAGAACTAAAATGATGGTAAGGCAGATTTATGTACCACTGCACTCTAAATAGTTCGACATTTTGTGTGAAATGTAAAACAATCATAAACAAAAAATTTTCAAGAAACAATATTTATTGAGGTAAGTAAAATATTTTATGTGAATAGCTGCTTTTTAAAATTGTTTTTAAAAATTTGACCAATTTCATCAAATAGCCATTAAAATGAAAAGCCCAAATCAATAACGATGATGTTTGGAAACATTTTACCAAAAACAATAAAGATGCATCAAACTGCAATATTTGTGGTAAAACCATATTATGTAAAGAATCTGCAATCACTGGTCTTTATAGACATTTGAATGCCATACATTGTTTGAAAAGAAAAGAGCCAGAGCCGAGCACCAGTGGAAGAAGTAGTCCCGCGCATAAGAGATGTCTTCAAATCAACAGTGATATTAAAAAAATCGATAAATTCATGTCAAGGCAGTGTCCGTCGATGAGTGAATTAATTGCTCAATTAGTTGCTGTTGATGGGTTTTCGGATTTCACTGATTCGGAAAATTTGGGCCTAATCCCTGTAAATGGAAGTTGTTCAGCGGAAATGATTTTAAATTTAGTCAATGAGAAACAAAAATCATTTGGAATCGAAATGAAAAATGATATTATTAGCGATATGTCGGATGGGGCTGCTGTGATGCAAATTGTGTGTGATGCATTTGGTAGATTGTCTCCTTCCCACCAACAACTGTGTTACAATCATGGAATTCATTTGGCTGTTATTAAAGTTTTATATATTAACAAAAATGAGTATGTCATTAACACACCATCATCATCAGCCTCACAGTCTGAAAATAGTGAGGATCAGAATAGTTCAAACTCAGAACTAGAAACCGTCGAAATTTCAAATAATTTATCACGACCAACAATGGCAGCTACCATCACTCAAATTACGAAAGTTGTAAAGATTTTTCGAAACTCTCCCGTACGAAGTCGAAAAAAGAAATTAAAGTTAATTGCGGACTGTAAAACCAGTTGGAATACCTACTTGAATGGTTTGTACGACTCAAGGAACCAATCAAGAAGGCATTGAGTGATTTAAAGTGAGAGAAAATGATAAATGAAGAACACATCAAAACGGCAAATACATTACTAGGCATTCTTCAACCTCTCTCTATTACTGTAAAAAGCATCAGTAGGGAAGATGCCACTTTGTTAACGGCTCTTAAATTTTTATTTAATAGTCTTGAAAAACAAAATACTGAGTTGAGTAAAGAAATAATGCTTTCATTAAAAACTGCGAATGAGAAAGAGTTAATCGATGGTTTCCGAACGGTAACCGAAAGTTTAGGAAATCCGGACTGTTCTGAAAATCATACGTTGTCATTGCAAGACCAGTTGGAATTCCTAAACTTCAATCAATTCTTCATCAATTTTGGAACTGTCAAAAGAGTTTCAAGTTCACCCGCATTGTCAGGATAATATGAAAACTTTAAGTAAGGAAATAAATATTTTTGAAAACACGGGAAAAAGAAGTGACTCGGCTAATGAATTCGTAACCAAAAAAAGAAGCCGATTATCAAACGAGGCTCTAAATGCTTTATGCTGTTTAAAAAGTTATTTTAATTGAAAGTCAAATTGAAATGTTTTACAGTCAAAGTCATTTATGATTTATTATTTTAAGAACTAAATATTTTATTAATTTATTGTTTCGTATATGTAAATATACACAATACAAAATACTGTGAATTTGTACCTCAAAACAAAATATTCTGCATTGGTATAATTTTAAAGATTTAAGTTTGAATTAAATTATTAAATTTATTATTTACAATTTATAAAAATAGTTTCATTTTATATTCATAGTTCAAAAATTAGTGTAACGACACGTTGGTTTTTAATTTGACGTTATAACCGAAGAATTCTAAGAAAATATATTTCTCGAGATTTCTCGAGAAACATATATTTCTCGTTTTCATTCTCGAGAAATTTAAAAGTCGAGAAATCAGAAACACTAAATTCATACCATTATACCATCGTACCAACATACCAACATACCATCATACCATCTTACCATCATACGATCATACGATCATACCATCATACCATCATACCAACATACTATCATACCATCATACACTTCAAACTGAACTTTTTACATTTCAAATTGAACAAATTATGGCCAATTAAGATAAAGCTTGTCTATTCCTAAACCGATTATGATGAAAATTGACATGTGCGTTGGAAATGGGATTCTAAAATTATGTTTGGATAAAGTTCTGTAATATGATCAATAAGAATATAACTTTGATATTAGCCGATTATGATGAATTCTAACGTTTACAACGAATAGAAGGAAATGTGATCCAAAAAATATTTTTAGACGAGGTTGTGTGAAATATGTCAATGTGGCTGCTTCTACAATGTTGTCTATTTAAGTTTGTGTGAATCATGCAACTGTTGAGGTTTCTTTAAGACAGACTGAACATACTATTCTAACAATACTTAAGTTCCATTAGAAACTTTTCTTCCCAATCCTTCGCTTTAAACTTTGGAGTATGTTTTCTGAATATTTGCTGTCAGAGTGATAAGTTTGGCCTTGTTTAGAAAAATATATTGTGTAGTGAATTTCGGAATTAGAAATATTATTAAAAATCCTCATTCCCAATCTCGAATTTCATTATACTCGGTTAAGAAATAGCAAACTTCCGTCCTACTTGGCCATATTCCAGAACTTTATCTATAAATCATTTTAAAATTCCATTACCATGGAGCATGTCAAATTCCATTAAAATCCGTTACAAAATGAACAAGTTCTATCCTAACTGGCCATATTCCAGAATTTCATCTACCTATCGAACTTCTTCATAATCGTTTGAGAAATAACCAAGTTCTATCATACTTGGCCATATTCCAAAACTTGGTTTAAAAATAATTTTAGAATCCAATTTCCAACGAACGTGTCATATTTCATCATAATCGGTTGAGAAATAGATAAGTTTCATCATACTTGTCCATATTCCAGAACTACATTCAAAAATCATTTTAAAATCCCATTTCCAATGCACAATCCGAATTTTATCATAATTGGTAGAGAAATAGGCAACATCATACTTAGCCATATTCTAGAACTTCATCTAAAAATCATTTTTGATTCTCAGTTTGAAAGAGGATGTCAAATTTGACTAAAATCCGTTAAGAAAAAGATAAGTTACATCCTAATGGCCTATTCATATAACTTGGTAAATATCCAATTTCAGGTTTTAGATATTAACAGTGACCTTACTTAAGCCTTAAACAATACTTGTGTAGAGTTTCGTTCAAATCGGTCAAGGCGTGTGAATTTTTTTAAATATGGTACACATGTGCTGTACATACACACAAACACTCACACAGCCCCAGCTCAACCATAATTCAACCCATAAACGGCACCCAACTCAACCATCAACCCAAAGGCAAATTCTCTTTCAGTTCAATCCTCATACCAGCATTATATAAAATATTGGCCAACTGCTCACTATATATTAATCCAACCGAAACTCAACTCCAACTCAACTTCACCTCAACCCGCAAATTGACCGCTAACTTAACCTTCAACTCAACCCCAAATTCAATGTTCAACTCAATATTCAAACCAGCATACCTCAGGAGATTAAATCAACATATTTCTTGAAATTGACATCGGACGGACGTATAATATAAGAAGGTCCAACTCAACTCCAACTCAACTTCACCTCAACCCGCAAATTGACCGCTAACTTAACCTTCAACTCAACCCCAAATTCAATGTTCAACTCAATATTCAAACCAGCATACCTCAGGAGATTAAATCAACATATTTCTTGAAATTGACATCGGACGGACGTATAATATAAGAAGGTCCACAGAAACCCTTTAATTGGCAAGTAACACTTTTTGTAAATCTTTAGAATCCGCCAAACAACGACGAGAAATTAAAAAATCTTTACGTGAATTCCTACGTGTTTTGCAATAAACGAATATAGAAAAATTCAAGTTGGAACAGTGCCTCAGTAAATGTTTTTCGGTACCTCTAAGTGCCTTAGTGCGTCACTTTCTTTTAAAGTGTCCGAAAGGCACTGTAGTACCTCTTTTGGCAGAGCTGATTGTGAGTACCTGCTTTCGTGTTTTAATATTTATGTTCCTCAGCGTAACGTGCGTTCACGAGATTTGCTTTTTATTCCGACAGCAAATAGTAACTATAGATCCATAGTAATGTAATACGTATATGCAATGTTTCTGAACACTTTGACTTCCATATTTCATTGTTCGTACAACTTATGTTGGATCTACTTTATAGGAATGGCAAAACCTTGAAAATCTCAAATACTTTAGGAATCCAATGGTATCATTTAGAGCACTCGGTTTATAAACATCCTGTCGAACTAGCGCATTAGTTTGCTTTATTTAAACAGTGTACGGATTTTTGGTCTATCTTTTATTTGCTCGATGGGTGTTATTAATCTGATTTTGATTAATAGCCGAACCAAGTCACAAGACGATTTTAGCTTACCCCTCCTAAAGAAAGTTTGCGGAATTCCACGGAAGAATAGAATTCTGACAACCTGCTCTCGAGGGAAGGCCGCTTGGTTAATTTTAAGTCATTTAAGACAATTCAAAAAATTTACTCAATAAAATGAGTTTAGCCAATTCTGAATTTCGATTTGAACACATATTGTGATGAGCGAGGAAATATTAAATCAGAGACTATTCATTTTTGAATTAATTTCCAAATAATTAAGAGAACCGGCTAGGAAAGGACTAGAAGAAACGGAATAACTAAAATTATTCTGAACGAATAAACGAAACCACTAAAGAAATCATTTGCAAGTACCGTGCGAATAAAACAACTTCACATTTGTTTTTGAATCTAATAGCCAGCGATTTCAACCCTCCAAACCATAATTTGTGCCCTTTTAAAGCATCTTTTTACTTCTAGAAAATTGGTATACCCATTGAGGTAAATGTGTACTATAAAATTGAAGTTTACTGTACTAAATGATTTACCCGACTATTGGTCCGCAGCCTAAGTATACTAAATTAATATAATTTATGAGAATTAATTTGATTTGCATACCTTGATATCTGTTCTATTCGTTGGGGAATACCGCATATGTTAATTATGTATAAGATATTTTAAAAATAAAACCAAAACCTGAAAAATATAGAAAAACCACATAACGTATAACCACAAGCTTAAAAATAATTTATTCGCTGTCTTGTAGACCATCCATTTAATCATTTTATGGACAAATTACCGCTTACGATGAAACATTCATTCATTTTTAACACACGTGACCAACGTTTGTATTCAGCGCGTATATTTCTCAATTTTATTGTTATACCATATACTACTACGAATATTTTAATCGTGACAAATTTAAATGATCAAGTAAAACGAGAAATCGCTTCTTGGGATGTAGCGCCAGCGGAAGGAAGGAAATAAAAAAAAGTTACGTTTTTGGAGTATTTCATTCAGATGTAATCAAATTTATATAACACTTGCGATTGACTTCGGATATCGACCCAAATAAATATACAAGTCAAGCAGCTGGCCAATTTTTCATGTAGTCCACGAGGCACACAGTTTTTGTTTAAATCCCAATTTGCGATGTACGCTTTCTTGTTGATGTTTTCACTCACATCTTCACGCACACTAACAATATACTCATTTGAGCCACCCGTACGCTATCTGCTACTTTGAAGAAACGCTGCAGATAAATGTTTAAGTGTTCTTTCATCTGGCCCTTTTACAGAACGAGGAGGAATTAAATTATGGGGGAATATGGGCGCATGTATTTTTTCGGGCTGATGATGATGATGATTTGAGGATTGAGTAAGGCGTTGAGCTCGAGGTTGAGTGAGATTTATTTGGGGATTCAGCTGAGATTTGAGTTGGAAGGTAGACATTTAGTTTTGGAACCGTGTTGACTTAGGGTTTGAGTTGAACATTGGGTTTGGGGTTGAGATTAGAGTTGAATGGAGAGTTTGAATTGAAGGTTGAATTGGGTTTCAATTGTGGTTGAGTTAGGTTTGGGTTATGGTTAAGTTTTGGGTTGGACTGCTTGAGGTCGAGTTAGGGTTGATTAGTACGGTTTGAGTTGAAATTGAGTTGGATTTAAGTGAGGGGTTGGGTTAGGAATTAATTTGGGGTCGAGTTGATGGGTTGATTAGGTTGGCCGTTAAGTGAGGAGTTGAGTAGAGCGCTGAGATTTGGTTCGAGCTAAGTTGAGTTGAGGTTGAATTAGAGTTTAAATAGCTTGCGTTGGGGTTAAGTGAGTGGTTCGGAAAGGGAATTATTTCGGGGATGGTTTTGGGGTTAGGTTAGGATTTGGGGTTGTTGAGTTGTAAATTGAGTTGGAGGTTGAGCTGGAGATTGAGCTAAGAGTGAGGTTTCAGCCCTTTATATTTTCATAATTGTGTTCTTGTTAATTATTTCCTTTTTCTATTGTCCGCTCCGTACTGATCCTAATGACTTTTGTGATTTTTATGGTGAAGGCAGCAATTACATTATCGGCAAAACTACGGTATTGCAAGAAAACATGCTACTCGTACTTAGGTTGTAGTGGACTGTATAGTAAAGCAGCACATTATATGTAAATATGCGGGAATCACAAAACCTTCATTTTACGTGATTTATTGTTCTAACAATGTTTGTACTGATAACATTAACTGGTAGTAACAGTGCTACACAAGGATTTTGCGCCTACAAATTACAATTAGTTTACGTACTGTGGATCCTCGAGATTGGCCAGCTGGGGTTTTAGGAGTACTTCAGCCGACACATAAGTAGGTTAAATAAAGGCGTACAAGCTCAATGCTTTTTGGTTTATTATCAAAATGTTCGTCGAATGCCTAGGTTGTAGAACAACATTTTGTTCCACCTTAAATTCGAAAAAAGACGTGAGGTGACGGTGTACTGATTGCAATTGATTCATCTTTTTCAGTGATGAAATATTCACTGATAAAATAAAGATTGAACAAATATGTGATCAGATATTTCTGGATTGAGTTAAAATGTTTATTTTTGCTACATATTTACCCATCGAAGTTTCTAATAACCATTACCACCACAGTTATATAGTAAATGAAAAATCAAATCCAAATGATGTAATATGCGTCGTTTGTGATTTCAACTAGCCAACCGTCAACTGGGACTGGGAGCTAACCTAACCTAGTTAGCTTAGGTTGTAGGGACTGCTTAGGCACACTTAGATCGGTGGCGGTTCATCGTGATACCACAGACTATGTTCCCTTTAGTTTTGGCCAAACTTTCTTGCTACACTTCTGGTGAGGGTGTTCTGTGCTTCTGTCAAGTAGTTTCCCATGACGTCAGAGTGAAGATGAACTCAACGTTACCCGTAACGCTAAAGGAACTGATTCTAGCGACCTCATCGCCGCTTGATTGTCCACATAGATTGCGATATTACCTGAGGATGCCAAATTATGCTTCAACCACGTCACCATCTCTTCAATCGCTATCACCTCAGCCTGGTACACGCTGCAGTAACCAGCGAGACGAATAGAAATGTGTTTATATTTAATTTATCACAGAATATTCTAGCTCCCACTTTGCTGTCCAGCTTGGAGAATATCAAATCTTCGAACATGATCCGAAAGTCCTTCTCGAAGCGTAGAGTAGGTATATACCAGCTCCTGCTTCAGACCCCATCTTTAAACAATGGCGCTTCTGCAAGAGTACATAGGCTCCAACTGAGTTTGCTTTCCTAGATAATGTTCAAATATCTTTCTCTGTCAGTAAAAGCAAGTTAAGTTCCGTTTAAGGTAGAAGCATTCTGCATTACCTCCACAATCGGGTCCAGATATTTCCCGGAAACACCTTTCGCTGTGTCGTCTGCTTAGGCGATAACTTCTATACGCTTTCTCTCTAGTTCCAGTAATAACTCACTTACCACTGCGTTCTAGAGAACAGGGGCGACTCCTCCCTGCGGGGCTACTTATAGGACAATCCGCCTCCAGAAATGATAATCTGTCCCTGATTGGTCCAGCTTCCAAAAATAAAACTCTTTCAAGTGAATTGATTTCTCAATCGTACGCACCAAGGCATGCAAACCGCGTTCAACATATCTTCCCTTAATGTATGCATTCTGAGGCAATGTTCACTTACTGGGCCCTATTTTTGCTCTAATATTTACATCCAACAGCCTCTCCAAGATTCTCAATAGAAAGGATGATAGAGTTATTGGTCTTAGGTCCTTAGGATAGACAAGTGAGCTTTTCCCCGCTTTCGGGATAAAGACCACATAAAACTCCATCCAGCAACTTGGGATGTAAACAAGGTTTAAACGCTCTTTTAATATAGCTTCCAAATAAAGAAGAATAATTCCTAAGCTGTTTTGAAGTAACGCTCTATATGGTAAAGGTTTTACCTTTTAGTGTCCACAGGATCCGTTTCTTAGTTACGACAATCTCTGTGCAGGCTGAAATTACAATCTCGAATAGAAGCTCAAGAAGTTTCGGAGACCTCTTCGATTTTATCATAGAAGAGTTTCCATAACCACCCTTGAATATTCCTTACCTCTCTCTCTTATAAATTTTTAGTTCTCCCTTCTGAAAGTCCCAATCCTGAGCCGCCCTTGTACTTTTGGCTCTGTTAAGGACTGACCTGCAAGCCTTACGAAAGGTGCCCAGTTCCCCGGACAACCATACTTGTTTTTGGTTGCTCCTATCACGTCCTCCGGTTCCCTTACTATCGCTGGAGTCCCCGGGGCCCCGACGACCAAAATCACTCCAATATTTCACTCCAATAGGTTATATATCGATTGTCAGAAAAGGAGTGTTCCTTACTCACCCTCCAATTTTTAACCATATGGAAAAAATTATTTTAGGCGGGGGTAACATCAAAAACCTCCTGCCTTTACTAGTAAAAAATGTGGGTTTTCGCGCCTTATTCCACACTAAATCGTAAGTACTCAATAAATAATTAAAAAGTGACTCACCTATTTCATTGATATAAGTGCTTCCCCAGATAGTGTGATACGCATTGGCGTCGACTATAGCATCGATCACTTGAGTAATTTTGTATATGTGCTGGTTTGAGAACTGAGTTGGGCCTTGAGCTTACGGTTTAGTTTGGGGTTGAGTTGTGGTTGAGTTGAATTAAAGGTTGAACTACAGTTAGTATTTAAGACCGTGTTGACTTAGGAGTTGTGTTGGACGTCAGTTTGGGGTTGATTTATAGGCTGGGTTGCAGGTCGAGTTAAGGTTGAATTGTGGTTAGACTACGGGTAAGTTGTGTTGATGGTTGATGTTAACGCCTGACATTGATCATACAATTTAACAAATTTGAATCATTAATGTTGATCATAACAATGAGATTTCAACAGCGCAAAAGATGAAACCCACATTTGTGGAACATATTAATTTATAGCAACGTATTTTTGCTTTCTGGGATTTTCTCTTTTGTGCTGTTGGGAGGCTCAACTTGTGATTGGTTTTTTTTTGTTTATAAGTTGGCATCTTTGGCAAGAAAAAAGTATATATATGGCTCTTGTCATACAAATACAAAGTCTACTCATCGACCAGGTGTGTACGTGTGTTCACAGTTCAAGGTCGCTGCCTTTATTCATCGATCGTAACGGGGAGTAAACAGTTACATAATACGCAAGGCAGCCATTTTATGTGTACCCAGCCAAAAATCACCGCATTTATTCATCGATTGTAACCATTATACAGTAAATACTTACATCGTGCACAAAACATCCATTTTGGGTGTCTTCTACTTCATATAAGCTACTGTCTTCAAAAGAATCGTGCGACATTTATGTGTACACATTACTGTAACATTATTTTTAGGAACTAATTGCGAAACAATAGTGCAAAGAGAAAACAACGCCTTTACTCTCAGTATTCGTCATTCATCAGCTGAGTAAATTGTTCATCGTCGTTCGAAATCAGTATACGTCGTTGCAGTCTCAATAGGTTTCTAATTAATGAAATTTTTCTTCATGAACATCTAAATACAGCAGACAGTTTATTTAACAAACCACAAATCTAGTCGATAATAAATCATTCATCGCTATTTACTTTCAATATAAGTAAACTGATTGGAGATTAATCGTCGAAATTTCCCACATTCCGGAACTAACAGTTTATTCATCGTAGCTGACTCATCTTAGTGTCTTCGTCAGTGGCATCATACGCTGTCACAAAATATGGATTTTACAACCATAGCTTGGATAGTCGTCACCCCAAAAGCCAGTTCAGTACCACAACTACAAAACATTGGATCCATGTAAGTGTGATTATATTATTTGGTTTATTGAATGAGTTACCTAAAGTTTTGTTAAATTGTCGGTTAAGTAATCGACTACGTTACATAGAAAGTTGAATGGTTCGAGTCAGTAGTGATTTGTTATTGTGCTATTTGTTGTCTTTGTAATCACTGATTTAGTTGCAATATGTCGTCGTCGGATGAAAATGAAAAACTAGAGTTATTGAAAAGGCAACGAGCCGCATTTAAAGGCCAAATAACATATTTTAAAAATCAATGTAGTATAGCAACAACCCTGGGTTCGTTTGAGTCGCTAATACGTCGCATACAGCTAGTGTATGATAAATATAATTCGGTTCAGTCAAAGTTAGAATCTGTAGACGATGCCAGTGTAGTTGATCGAGAGAATTTCGAAGACGATTATGGAAAGTTAGAAGCCATAATTCTAAATAAAATTCATGAACTTAAAATGAGATTCAACCAGTGCTGTCTAATTTCAAAATAGCTCCATGCGTGAAGCGTCAGATGGGATGTCTACTTCAATGGGCATTCGTTTGCCTGAGCTGAAACTTCCTTCATTCAGCGGAGCTGAATCTGATTGGTTAGCATTCCGTGACGTGTTTATTGACCTCATTAATAACAAAAAAATTGAAGCGACTGTAAAATTCGTATATTTGATTACGCACATTCGTTCATGATCTGCCTATGCCTTAATTTAAAATCTTCCAGTGACTGCAGAGAATTATGAAACTGCTTCGAAGTCCATCTGTGATCGCTATAACAATGAAGTTTCGATCCAGAGGGTACATATGAGAGAGATCTATGATGTTAGAACACAGCAGGAAAACTCATCGAAATCGCTACAATTTTTCGTTGATCGTGTCGTCAAGCATTACAATTCATTGAAATCATGTTGATGAATGGGATCTTATGCTAATCCACCATTTAACCCAAAGACTAGACAATCCTTCGCGAACAGATAGGTTCAAAATCAAATAGTGTTCTAACTTTTAAAGAATTAATTCAAATTTTAAAAAATCGGGTAGATTTACTCGAAGCATTACAAGCTAACTCTGCGCGCCATCCTCTTCGACAACAGAAAGATCCTAGAATGCAGTTTTCGAACCCTAGCAGGTCAACCGCCTTAACAACCAATTCGGATAGGTGTAGATATTGTTCGGGGTCTCATTTAATAGTTGATTGTGCACCATTCTTGGCAACACGTTCACTCAAACAGCTGTCCAAAGGCGAATTCGATAAATATCCAGTGGCGTCAAAAGTATTGGTCAGTGATTTTTACGTTGATGACGTTTTAAAGGGTTGTCCAAAGCTTAGTGAACTACGAAAATTTTGTTCAAATAACTCATTACTTTCGTCGGAGGAAAACTCACAATCACAAATTTCGCTCGTGTTAGGTATCTCGTGGAACACAACTTCGGACAACTTTGAGATGCACTTGGATAAACTATCTTTATCATCATATTGTTCAAAAAGGAACATGTTATCGGAAATTTGTCAAGTTTTCGATCCGTTGGGATTATGTGCACCAATTATTATTACTGCCAAATTGTTCATACAAGCATTGTGAACGCTTCAAGATTATGGTTGGGACGATCCGGTTCCTGACCAAGATGCATTTTAGTACCAAATGGTAAACGAGCTCAGTTAAATAGTTTCGGCGATGCATCCAAAAAGGCCTTTGGATGTGTATCCTATTTTCGAGTCACCGACGAATCCGATCAGCATCACGTAAATTTATTATGCGCCAAGTCCAGAGTTGCACCACTTAAAAAACAAACCATTCCTCTTTTGGAACTGTGTGCAGCTCTGCTGTTGGCTGAAATGACAAACACTCTCGTGCATAGTCTTGAAATATCCTTCGATTCAATTTTTCTTTGGTCTCATTCCGAAGTCACATTATTTCGCATTAAATCAGAACCACATAACTATGCAACATTTGTAGCTAACCGGATAGCAAAAATTCAAGACTATACTTCACCGAATAATTGGCATTACGTTAGTACGTTAGTCTTCCAATCCTGCAGATTACGTATCCAGGGGTCTTATGTTGTCCGAATTCTTGAACACGACAATGTGGTGGTCAGGTCCTGACTACTTGTCCAAAAATGAAACCGAGTGGCCCAAATCCACCACTCGTCCAACGCCACTGTCAGTAATCACGGGAACCAAACCTTGGAATATTTTCGAAAAGTTTCATTCGCTCACTAAGTTGCTTCGTGTTGAAGCCTACATGCTTCGCTTTTATAATGGGGCTAAAACTAAACACAGATCATATCCCTCAGTTGAGCTCACCCCAAGTGAAATTACTCACGCTCAAACTATTTTGATAAAACTAGTGCAGTCCCACGAGTTTGGAGATGAAATCAAATGCATTGCTACACCTAATAAGCAAATTTCTCATCAGAGTTCATTGGGATCTCTGTCACCGTTCCTAGATGCTGACGGTATACTAAGAGTCGGCGGACATCTTCAAAATGCATCGATATCGTATAACGCGAAACATCAAATTCTACTTCCAGGGCATCACATGCTATCCAAACTAATTGTTCGACATGAACAATTAAGGCTACTTCATGTAGGTCCACAAGCGTTATTGTATAACTTTGGTTTACTGGATCATCGGAGGCCGAAATTTATGCAGGACACTTGTGAATCGATGTATAAGATGTTTCCATGAGCGTCCTCGTACGATAAACCAGGTAATAGGTACTTTACCAACGGATCGGGTAACCAGAACGGAAAGACTATTTGTTATTGTAGGAGTCGATTTTTGCGGACCCTACGTCGTAAAACAGTCGGTCAGATCAAAACTGAATACTAGGATGTATATTTGCCTGTTCATATGTTTCACCACAAAGGCTGTATATCTAGAAATAGTCATGAATCTATATCAACTGACGCATTTCTTGCTTGTCTTCGTCGATTTTATTGGAGCGCGGTCAGAACTTCGTGAACTTAGAGAACTTTTTCTGTCTCAACAATTTCAAAACGAAATAATCCGCTATTGCACGTCACATAACATCGAATGGCTCACTATTCCACCTACATCTCCCCATTTTAGAGGATTGTGGGAGTCAGCAATCAAGAGTGCAAAGCTTCACATGAAAAGAGAAATAGGCGGGTCGTCGACGTTGTCACTTGAAGAATTTTATATGTTGCTCGCACAGGTCGGGGCTTGTTTGAATTCGCTCCCACTAATTGCCATGTCTAGCGATCTAGCAACAACTCACCAAATTTGCGAACAAACGATGGTAGAAACATGGCTTACAATATACAACACCAAAATCACCGAATACCATATACGAGATGAACCGAAATCAAAACGTCAACCAAAATCAAAACAACTTACCACCACCAAGACCAAACAATCCAAAACCACCAACGCCAATGGATATCGACCCATCAATGCAAACGAGACAGGTGAACTATATCAACCGTCCAACCAATCAAGATAATCCAATGGCAAAACGAGATTATTCTCACCGTTACGAACCAGTCAGACAACAGAGGATCAACCACATGGAAACACAACCAGAAGAAGGCTATTATAACCAATTGGTCAACGACAATACGGAAGGAGATATATCCAATGACGACCAGTATATCGAAGATGATTTTGAAGTAAATTTTATGACGGAAGCCTCTCTAGCGTACCATACCTAGAGTATAAGTTAAAAAATGGCAATATCCTCAAATTCCTGATCGACACAGGAGCAAATAAAAACTTTATAAAATCACAATTAGCCAATAACGCCATCCCAACTAAGGCTCAATTTAAGATCAGATCAGCTGGAGGTGACATCGAAATAAGTAAGAAAATTAGCGGACAATTTTTTAAAAGTATTGGCATCAATAATACTATTGAATTCTTCATTCTACCGGGATTAAAATCATTTGATGGCATAATAGGAAACGACACATTGAAGGAACTCGGAGCAATAATTGACAGGAAAAACAACCTGTTAATAATAACACCAGACATCAGAATTCCATTAAGAGAAAAACCATCACTTCAAATCAACAATATGGAAATCCGAGATAGCCTTCTTTCATCAGAAACAAAGAAGCAACTCCAAACAATAGTACCAAAATTTAAAAATTTATTCGGACCCGTAAACAACATAGAAACAATCGATACGGGGGTAAGAGCCGAAATCAAAACAACGACGGATGAACCTATATATGCCAAATCATATCCTTATTCATACAGTATGAGACAAGAGGTGGAGAAACAAATAAGCCCGCTCTTAAAAGACGGGATCATTAGATCCTCTAAGAGCCCATATAACTCCCCTACTTGGATCGTCGACAAGAAGTTGGACGCCACACAAACAAAGAAATACAAGATAGTCATAGATTTCAAAAGGCTGAATGCTGTCACAATATCAGACTCATACCCGATTCCGGATATATCCAGTACATTAGCAAATCTCGGAACCTCTCAATATTTTACAACCATAGACCTAACATCGGGATTCCACCAGATAAAAATGAAAGAAGCGCATATACAAAAAACCTCGTTTTCTACAATGAACGGGAAGTACGAGTTTCTACGACTTCCTTTTGGCTTAAAGAACGCCCCAGCCATTTTTCAAAGGATGATTGACGACGTGTTAAAAGAATTCATCGGCGAGACATGTTACGTATACATAGATGACATCTTAAGCTTTGGGGGAGAAACAGAAGAGGAGCACTTATTGAACATCGAGAAAATCTTCTCAAAATTGGAGAAAGCCAACCTAAGGGTCAACCTAGACAAGACAGAGTTCCTGAAACAAGAAACAGAATTCTTGGATTACCTCATCACTAATAAGGGCATAAAACCTGATCCTAAAAACGTTGCAGTCATTAAAAACATCAAAAGGCTCCAAAATCTAAAGGATTTAAAGTCATTTCTTGGATTAGCATCCTATTACAGGCGTTTTATACAAGATTTCGCAAAGATAGCCAAGCCACTGACCAACCTTACATGAGGAGAAAATGCACAAACAAAAGAAACACAGTCCAAAAAGGTACAAATCAGCATGAACGAGGAAGAAATCCAAGCATTTTTACACATCAAAGAGCTACTATCCTCCACGGATATATTAATCTTCCCGGACTTCAACAAACCGTTCCTTCTGACAACAGATGCTTCATCATTTGCAATTGGCGCAGTATTATCCTAGGGCGATATCGGCAGGGACAGGCCCATCACCTATATCTCTGGATCACTAAATAAAACAGAAGAGAATTATGCTGCAAACGAAAAGGAGATGCTGGCTATAGTTTGGGCCCTAGATAATCTCAGGAACTACCTGGTCCTGGTAGTCCATTCTATGATAATCGAAATTGTCAGATGCCTTCAAAACGAGTACAAAGAACTAACAGTAAAGGAATTAATCAATATAGCAGCAGACCGCTATAATAACTCAGTACACTCGGTCATTCAACAAAAACCAAGTGACATATTTTTTGGTAGAACACAAAGAATAAACTATCAAAATCTGTCTGATTTCAAAAATAAAATAAACGAAGATATAATCGAAAGGATCCGAAGAAGCCAAGAAACCAAAATTGAAAGAGAGAAGGTAAAGAGGGAAAAACCGAAAACGTACGCGCCTGGAGAAACAATATTCACCGCAATTAAACAAATTCAAGCAAAGGATAAAGCAAAATTCAAAAAAGAAACGGTAGCAAGAGACAATAATGTTACCATTACAACAACAACCGGGAAACGAATTCATAAAGCCCATATTAAAAATATAACTCAATAATTTCATCTACTTTTAGCTCATGGCTATGGGGTTTAACATCATCCACGACCATCTATGAATACAATACCCCAGTAGTAACTGTAAAATAAGGAAATGGGCGTATTATTAACGGACAATTTAAACTAATCCACATCATCAATTTGGACAACTACGAAGAACTGATTGAACGATTAACACCAACGATCAATAATATTCATCAAGGAAGCAAAATTCGAGCTCAACTGGTTCACCAAACAAAGCAAATCTCGCAATGGATTTCAGAATTTAAAGGTCAAAAGTCAAGAAGCAGAAGAGCAATAAATTGGATCGGAAGCGCATGGAAATGGATCGCAGGCTCACCTGACGCCACAGATTGGGATCAGATAGTAAAAAGTCAGAACCAAGTAATTAACAGTAACAATCAACAATACAAAATCAATAGAGTATTAATGGACACAGCTCAACAAATGCTCAACGAATTCAACAAACTTGTAGAACACCTAAATGAAGACGAAGACGATAAGATGCAACAAACACTGTACAACCGATTTACTCTCATCAAAGAGGAAATAAAAGAAATCATACGAGCCGTACGGTTAGCAAAAGGAAAAATAGTTAACACCAATTTACTGGATAAAGGGGAAATTAGCCGCTTAATATCAGAAATAGAAACCTTGCCGTATTCCAATGAAATAGAGGCTATATAATATGCGGAACCAATGATGATGGTTAAAGATTCTACAATCCTATACGTCATATCTATACCTAAGACGAGTAAGCAGAACTACAACCATGTCATCATAAAATCAACGGTTAATCAAAACAAACAAATACATCTGGAGTTTAATGAACTTTTGTTAAATCAAAACGAATTATTTGGAATAACCCAGAGATGCAACCTCTTTCGAGATATCACCATATGCGAAATGAGTAAGCTGAAGGAACTAAGTAAGGACCATTGTATCAGCCAAATTATAAAGGGATTAAATGCTAAATGTGATTACCAGTTCAATAAGAATCAAATCATCGAATCATTAAACGACAATAAAATCTTCGTAAGCAATTTTAAAGGAGACATCATTTATAGTAATAGAAGTAAACATTTAGAAGGAAATTTTCTAATTCAGGAGGAGGGAAGCAAGGACATCCCAAGTACTGCCACCGATACTAAAAGCAAACATAACGGAAAAAAGCGTCAAGATTGACCCAGGATACTTACATAACTTGTATCTAAATAACGTTGAACAACTTTAAGAACTTTTCAACGAGCGTAAAGAAGCTGTCCTCATTGACTTCAGCATCATAACCATTGTCATCTGCTTAGTCGTCATTTTTCTCGTCAACAAAGCTAGAGGGAGACGTCAAAGCTGTTTATCAACAAGTCGATCTATCAAGACGAAATTTCCAGCGATCAACCAGGAATTCACCCCAGGAAATTGAGTTTCTGACCCACGAGACGCGGATCTTTAAGGAGGGAGAAGTTAACACCACTATTAATGTCGGGTCAACACAACGTGATTTATGAGACAAGCGCAAACTTGTCGAATCAACACAACGTGTGTTGTGTCCGGCAACGTGTGTTGTGTCCCATACATTTTATGCAACTTCAACTATTTTTATTGTATAAAATGATAGAATATTTTTGTAGTAGTTTAGTTTTTAGTTTGATCTTGACAAATAAAGTTATTTTTTTAAGTAAACTCGCACATAACTCGTTAACTTGAATGTAGTTTTTCAAATCGCGTTGATTTGAGTATTGAGTTGGGAGTTGAGTTGGTGATTGAGTTAGGATTGAGTTGATTTAGGGATTGAGTTTGGTGCTGAGTTGAGGGTCAATTTGGAGTTGAGATGAGGTTTAGTAGTAATGTTCAGTTATGGGTTTATTTGGGGAGAGTTGTATGCTGAGTTGAAGTTAGCTTTACGCAAGAAATACATTGGGACAGTGTTGATTTGGAGATTGAGTTGGGTGTTGACTTTGGGGTAAGCTTAAGGATTCATTTGAAAATTGCTTGAAAACAGCTGTTTCAGCCATTTAAATTTAATTTTTTTGGAAATGCCCTCTTCAAACCACCCAGGATTTATTAACCAAACTACTTAATAATTATTTTTCTTACAACAACACTAAGGTTAGAAAAGTCTTCGGCTGTAGCCGAATAAACCATAATAATTCTTTGTATTGAAACGTAACATTATTAGAAAATGTGTATACCATCTGATTTGCACTATTGAAAAATTTCGTTTTCATTTAATAATGCTGACGATGGGTGGCAACAAACGTACCCTTTCCCGGTTCTATGCAATTTTGTGCTAGATTTTAGGTTATAAAATATAAAAATTATATCATTGCTTTCACTTTACCACATAAGTTTGGCTTGCCTTTCGGTGACAGATAGTATCAGGTTTCGTCCATCATCAACTAATGAGATGACATACACTACACTACACTCCAATCTAAATTGAGATATTTGCGTTATAGCGTTAACTAGTGTATGTGCCATTCGTTGAACATTTTCTAATAATGTTGCGTCCGCGAGAGGATTTTATCCACACGCTGTAAATATTTTAAAATTGTATCAAAAAAATTTAATTGTTTGTACAAATGAGCAAACACAAACAATTGACATCAATTTACCTGCGAATTAATGGGAAATTCATTATCAATTGTGGCACACAAATATTTTGTATTTGTTAACCCATTCGAGAATGCACTGATAACTCGTTTCTAGATAGCTGGTTTCCTGGCGCACTTTGAAAAGGTAAAGACATTATTTTCGATACGCTCAAGTATAAAATAAGTAAACATCCACATACACATCACACATCAATCTTTTTTTATACAGTATTCATAAATAACCTTGGTTTAAAATGACCACATTGTGATTACTTACTGTTTGGAATTGAAGTAATATTCGTGGAATTGAAGCAATATTGTGTTTACAGTAAAACGATTCTCTATAATGCTTTATACTTTAATTTATGCCTTTGGTGTGGAGCAACCAAAACCAGAAGCACAACTGACGAATTCACTTTGGTAGTAACCAGTTTTAATGGAATTCCCCATGACTAATACATTTCAGAGATTTATAATTAACAATTTTATTTAGCTTCAATTAAGAAAAGTTTACAAAGAAAAGTACAAAATTTAGTACGTTATCAACTAATACTTAAAATACATTGGATTGTGGATGTTCTCTGAAATCTAAAAATATCGCGTTTCCTAAAAATGATTAACTCGCTTAGAATTACAACCAGCTAAATTGACATCATTGTATCATGAGTATTAAATTAATTTGCGTATTTTGATAACTTGTTATTTCGGTATAGAATATGTTAATTAACTGAAAATCTTAAAATAAACTAAATGACAAAAAATAAAAATAAAAGATCGTACAATCTCCAAAAGAATTTGATCGTTATCGAGTTATTAACCAATTTTATGGATTTGTTATGAATTACCGCTTACGACGAAACCCCGTTTAATTTCATTTCATGTAACACGCGACCACTACGTTTAATAGGTTCATTCATTTCTCAATTTTTGTTTCATGCTCAGTCACCAACATACACACCGAAATACTTAAATACATTTGCAACAAATAAGAAAACAACTACTAACTCAAACATTATTTTTACAAATAAGACGAAACATTTTCATAAATAACCAGTCTTGTTAAGTTGCTTAACGAAATATACCCTTTGGAGTGTTCAGTTCAGTTGTAAACAAATTTATTCAACACTTGCTATCTTCTATGGATCAATACACAAATCAAGCATCTAAAAGCTTCGATAAAAAGACGAAAAAAATTTCAGGACCTGAAAATGGCGGAACAACTTCAGTGAGTTCAATGTCATACAATCATGATGCAGATTCTCAACGGATTAACGTTCCGGCAACGGCATATGTTCCGAAGAGTAACACACATCAAACCCAGTAACAAAATATTCTGGACAGTATGTTTCGATCCGGATCAAAGTGAATTATGTATTCCATAAATATTTTGAAATACAATAAAAGTTGTTTAGCAATAAACGAGTACATGTGTGTTTGTGTGTATTGGTGTTTTTATTTTATTCAAGTAGCTGTGAAATTTTATTTTACCTTCTATTTTGTGGTTTGCGTGTGATTAATGCGCCGATTAGTAATAATATTCTCTGGGTCAGTGCTTCTTAATTTGTGTTCCGCGGAACTGTTTGGTTTTGTCAGATTAATTAATATTTTGTTTGTAGTAATTACGGATTTTAAATAATTCTAAAAACCGCAACTCGGTCTTTTAACACCGACGTCTAAATTAAGTTTAACTCACATTATTATCACATTATTAGTGAAAAGTTTTTGTTTTGTTGTCATAATATTTTATATTAAAATTTTAATTTTTCACACGTTCACAGTTCCACAGTTTCACAGACTTTTCACGTATTGTGTAGCGCGAGGGAAATGTCTAACTCAAACCAATAAATTATACAAACTCACGTACACTTACACAAATGCAATTTACTCATAATCGTCATGGTAATTCCCCAAGCTATATAAATGGAAATTAACTTTCTACGATATAATATTATGATAAAATATTTACAACACAGTTCACTTGTTGATATTGTGTAGGTTTCTTATACCGCTAACATCACTAAAGATAATTTAATAGATTGATGTCATTCGTATACGTTCGTAGCCCCTCATACAAAGCAGTAACAGAATGGATTTCACATGTGTGCTTGCATATAGGTAAATGCTGCAGCTACTGACACCCGAGATTTTTGATATAGTAATTGGCATCATCATGTTGTTTAATATTTATCACTCTCATTTTTAATTAGAATATATATTACAAATGTGTTTTATGTAAACGTTAAACTAATTTCTTTCGCTTTTTAGTTTATGTTTGGGCTATTTAAAAATTGTACAAGACACAAAAACAAATTCGGATAAACACCCACTTGGTCAAACTATTGTGCTTGAGCTTTATTAATTGGTCAACGCAAATGCTAAACTGATTGCAAATCGAAGTTTTCGTATTATAAATAGTAGGCTGGCATCACTGAGTTGTAAATTAAAAAGTGCATTAAAAACTGCGGCTAGATTTTTAATAAAGGCGCCAACCTTCAGTTTTACAAATAAGTTAGCATTCTTGATTAATAATTCTCGTTTAGAAATTCGACGGGGAAGTCAATTGAATTGTTGATGCCCTCACCGCCACATAATCCATGCAACAATATATACGAAAGCTGCCTTTAATTAGATATGGTGCTATTCTGGAAAAACTGCATTTGGGCCACCCAGGGACAGCTCACATGAAGCTCTTAGCGCGAAGCAAGTTTTACTGGCTCGGAATTGATAGCGTCATCGAGATCCACGTCAGAAGATGCGGCATTTGTGAAACCAAATCAAAGGTACCCAGGAGGGCTATTTGGGAATTCGATTCGAACGTGATCGAGTCTTCGAAGTATTAGATTACTATTTGAATTGAGTCAGATTCAGTCGTTTCTTATTTAAATCAAATATGAATCTTATAAATCGAAGACTCGATCACGTTCGATTCGAATTTCCAAATAGCCCCTCAGAAAATGCACCGATGCCGAAGGACCCATGCATCGTGGATGCATTTAGCAATTGGCGAGAAGTCTTCAAGATGAGTAGTATAACATCGGAAAAATCATTGGATGCAGCATCGTTGGTGACAATGGCCCACATTTCATTTCCGACAATTTCAAGAAGATGTGTAATGAAAATAGCATTGTACATATTACCATTGAGTACCAAAAATCTGAAATGGATTGGGTCTTTGGTTATTGTGTTCAAAAATATATTGTTACGTTTTTCCCTTGTCAATCAAGGTTCCTATCACTATTGGATTGTGAATAATACAAAATCAATTTAATTTATCTCCAACGAATTTATTTACTTCACAAAATTTATTACAACACAGTTTAACAATAAAAATTCACAAAATCACTTTATATAAATTATTCTCAAATTTTACTGATCACTTTTACTTTTTATTTTACACTAAAACACTTTTTAAATCACATTTAATTCCTTTTAATCTTTACACTATCGCTTACTAAATATTACTCATCCAATTCAACTTCGTTCGCCTTTTTATATACACACACACACACCAAACTTCTAGAAAGCTAAGACTTTTCCAGTTAGAATAGCGTAGAAACATCACGTAACAATTTTTATCATGGAAAATTCCATTTTAGTACAGTAAACATTGAGCTATTAATTTAACTTCGTCTATTACCCACTAGGTGTCACCTCACAATATTTTCATTCATAAAAAATGTTTACCGTCCTGTTTTTTTTGTTTTTCGCTATAGCTGTGTTTTTTTATTCGATCTCAATAGCTGCTATCGAGATCCGTCATTTTTCTACGCCTAAATTTAGATTTGACGCGCTATTTATTGGTAAACTATACTTATTTCACATCAAACTATCATTTTTAATTCAATTGTTTAGCAAAAACTTCATATACAAAATTTTTGGCTCTACTCATTTATACGGAGCGCTATCGGGAGCCACTTTTTAGATTACCGCTCTCGATAGCAGCTATCCGGAGCGAATAAAAAAACGCAGCTTAAACGATTTATGACATTAGATTTGTTGTTGGTATTATGTCGGATATTTTCAAAGTGGTGTATGTTCATATTTCGTTGAATTGAGATAATAGCCGCGTTTTTTTATTCGCACAAATGTGGCTCCCGATAGCGCTCCGTATAAATAGGTAGAGCCAAATATTTGAAAAGATAGTTTGATGTGAAATAAGTATAGTTTACCAATAAATAGCGCGTTAAATTTAAATTTAGGCGTAGAAAAATGACGGCTCTCGATAGCAGCTATCCAGAGCGAATAAAAAAACACTGCTAATGAAAGAATTGAGAATCAATAAATGAAAATTTATTTGGGAATTGGAATTTTCTTGTTTTTGCATAAGAACATATTCCAATTTGTAAATCATTAGTTTTCGAAATGTCTTCGTAAATTTTTTCACACGTTTCGTGCTTCCCTCTAACGAATAACATTGCTTTAACGCGGTTTCTATTTGCATTTGGGTTTTTTCAACTGCCCATAAATTATTAACTAAGGAAAATATAAGATGATGGTCAACCTAACGTTTACAATTTCAAGTATCGGTTATTTCGAGTGCGACACTTACTTCTTCGTGTTATGACAGAAAATTAGTTTAATTTTTGACATTTACGAAATGGGTTGCATTACGCTTGAACAAAATTGGGATATATTGAAAACCTACTGGAAAATTCAGTAGAAATGAAATGCCTACAAGGCAATTTGTTTATTAATTTGTGAAGCGAGTTCGTGAAACCTGATTGTTATTGGATAAACCAACAAGTGCACTTGCATTAACAGCGCGTACAGCCAAGACCATTGCAGCTGTTGCTCAATGGGGAGCGTTACCGAGCCATGATAAACGAGTTTTTGGTACCCAAAATTCAAAAGGAGGACACACATGACATTTGGTTTTAACATGACGGCACAACTTGCCACACAGCAAACGAAACAATCGGTCTTTTGCACACTACCTTCGGGGATCGAATAATCAGCCGTAATGGAGTTGTCAAATGGCCACCAGGCAGCTGCGATTTAACATGCGTTTTTGACTGTTGCTTTCGATTTACACATCACATGAAATCAATCCATCTCAATATATAACACCAAGCTGATTTTATTCAAAGCTTCTTGCGTTAGTTGTTGACATAACACTCTAGACGCTGATTTTGTACCAATTCTAAAAATTTTTTTTTGGTTTCGCGAGTTTTCCATAATTTTCCACGAGGAGGCAGATTTTGTCACTTAAGAATATTGACAAAAATCTTCAATGCTATCCATGCATCCATAGTAATTTTCGGCTATACACTGTCGACTGTTTACGACTTAATTTTTTACTTTCGGCTGGCAATTTTCGGCTAACTTTAACAGTTTTCAAATATGTAAAGGATGTTCAAATTTGAGGTATTAGAGTACCATATGTTATTTGACAAAGTTGTTAGTTAAAGTGGGAATTGAGATTTTGGTGTGGTGGTCGTAATTGGTCCATATTTTTTCCAATAATTCAATTCAATTACTGTAAATGGAGCTCGATATAGAGGAATGATTATAAACTTTTTGTGGAGTCAATTGGAAGATATCGATGTGCAGAATATGTGGTTTGAACAAGAAGGTACAACATGCCACACAGCAACGGAATCAATCGATCTTTTGAAAGAGAAGTTGGTTATGCGGATAGTCCTCAAACTGTTCAACACCCCAAGATAATATTATCGAGCAAATATCACTAATTGAACCATCGTTATGCGAAAAAATTGGTTCCTTTATTGTTTCGGGTTTCAAAGAATAATGTAGCAAAAACGAAGTAAACCCTCGTTTTCTTTTGACAAAATTTTGATTTTTTAAATTAATTTATTACAAACGCTGGACATGCGGGCTATTATTTTATTTTGCTGGTGCAAAAATGTCTGGAGGACAGGGTCTTGATATGTGCGTGAGTCCTATAAAATGCGGGCTATATGATCACCGTCAACTATACGGAATGTATTTATAAACAGGGGAATTTAGGTTGTAGGTGGTAACTTGACATTTGAAATTATATTTTATTGCTTGATGTTTATCTGTGATTTCGGGGTATAAATAGCTTGATTTTTCAGTAAGACCGTTCAGACCATTA
Organism: Tipula vernalis; assembly: GCA_958295665.1. NCBI lineage: Eukaryota > Metazoa > Arthropoda > Insecta > Diptera > Tipulidae > Tipula > Tipula vernalis. Next base: position 321,079,217 of record OY282559.1, read on the forward strand.
ATGTCTATTGGTTTTAAGTGAATTTCTGAAAATTAAAATTGATGTGATAATTAGTGATAGCTACAAACAAATTTAGTTAACATAAAATAATACGTGTTATAAAATGGTTTATTGTGATTATATAAATTGTAAATAAAAACAAAAAAGGTTATGGTCTTCCTAGATTTGCTTTGCCAAACGATAATCGCCGCGATATTTGGCTGTTAAATTCTAAAAATTGCTATTCACCGAAATTTATTTCAAACGATCCAATTTATATTTATGTGCTGATCATTTTGATCCAAAATTTTTAAACTGCGGCTCGTTTAGATCACGCCTCTATGAGTGCAATTCCGAATTTACATTTTGAAAGTGAAATTTATCATGAATATTCTATGGGAACCTACTGTTTCCAAACAGATCAAATTTAATGTTCAAAATCAAAGCGCTGCAAAAATAAGAGATTTGATCGAATTTTTACCTAAAAATATAATGATCTGTGATAAACCTTCAATAATTATGGCACCAACAACAACAAATTTCAAGTCGGTAACATTCAACGATGAGTATGCCGAAACTAGCAGCGCTCCATTAAATACTTACTCAAATGTCTTTAGGGCTTTTAAAGGTGCTGATAAAGATACCGAAATATGTCAAACACAATTTCCGTCGCCTGATTACCATCCAGATTACAAAATTCAAACCAATTCTGATGATGATGATATAGATCAAAGTAGAATGCCTATCAATGAATTACTTAAGTCACCAAAGTGTTAGGTTAAACAACCCTGATTTATATTAAGGTGTACCAACCTCAGAATGTTTGTATTATGTTATATAAAGAAATAATAATAAAGGAAAAGGAGTCGTTGATAATATCGAGTGTAAGACAGACGTTTTATTGTTTTAATTGAAAAACGTGTCTAGTGTTATAGTTCAGAAGTGGGATGAGCTAAAGCTTTATTTGTGATTGAATTTAAATATTAATTATTGAATTGAAAAACAGAAAATTATTAATATAAAATTACATTTATAAATTAATACAATTTATTGGCGATCGAATTAAATTGAATTTACTGAAAAAAAAAAAGAATTGAAAAACGTGTCTAGTGTTATGGTGAATCGTTCGAGCTATTTGCCGAATCAATTCGAACATTAAAGAACAAGTACGAGGTTGATGAAGATGAGATGCGATTGCAACTTGCAGATTGCTTAGAGGACCGTGCTCATAATGGGTTTTTATATGACCCAAACAATTTAAAATTGAGTGTCGGCGAAATACTATCGGAGTTGAATGATTTATTCAACACCAGAAAAAGTAAATCCAAACAACGCAAGTTATTCGAGGAAAGAGTTTGGAAACATTCAGAAGATTTTTACGCCTACTACTCGGACAAGATAATTTTGGCGGTACCATTGAAGTTCGAGGACGACGAATTAGTAGATGGTATTATCGATGGTATCCAAAATATTGGATTACAAAATCAAGCACGATTACAGCGCTACCAAAAGCCAAAACAGTTATTGTTGGCATTCATAAAAATTGTAAAACCGTCGAATACAATTGTGAGAGTTTACCTCAGAGAGTTTGAACAGTTCGATGGTAAATCAAAGAGTGAAAAACAAGCCGGTAGTGGTTTCAAATCAGAACAACGTGAAGGTGGTAGTGTTAAGCAGTCAACTAGTTGGGGAATACGATGTTATAATTGCGGTGAACGAGGACATCTTTCGAAACAGTGTGAAAAACCGAAACACGCGAACTATTCATGTTTTCGATGTGGAGAAATAGGACACAAATTAGGGGAATGTCAAAACGAAAGGAAAAAACAAGTGAATAACATGAATGAGGGTGAATAAATTGGGGTAACACAAAACTGTTCCGTATTTGCGGATGAACATCCAATTCAAATGACGGCATTCATCGAGTCTGGAAGCCCGGTAACTTTAGTTAAGGTGTGTAAAATAGTGAAACCTGAATTAATTAAACCAATCGGAGATAAAAAAGATTTAACGAGTATTAATAATAGTAAAGTCAAGTGTATTGGTATTATAAATGTTAATGTTCTAATATTTGGGAATTTATATAATATTGATTGTATTGTGGTTGAGAATAATATTATGATGGTAGAATTGTTGTTGGGAAGAGATTTTCTTCGAATCGCAAAAACTGAATTAAAAATTGAGGATCACAAAATTAATTTTGAAATAGAATTTTGTCAAGAGCTAATGCATATAGATTTTATTGAAAATCCATTAGAAAATCAAATAAAAATAAATGATTCCCTAGATATTGATACGAAATCTGAAATATATCAAACCAAGGCGATTGTCATATATGCGGAACGAGACATTGTTGCTAAAATGTTGGATGAATTATTGGAAAAGGGATTCATACGAGTCAGCGAATCTAAATATTGTTCGCCGATAGTGATTATAAAAAAGAAAAATAAAGAAGAATATCGCTTATGTGTAGACTATCGAGCTCTCAATAAAATAACGGTGAAGAGTAATTATCCTTTACCAATTATCGAGGATAACTTGGAATTTTTACATAACAAAAGATTTTTTACATTACTGGATCTGAAATCCGGATTCCATCACGTAACAATTACTCCAGATCCGATACCATACACATCATTTGTCACCCCTTTTGGCCAGTATGAATATTTACGATTACCATTTGGATTAATAAATGGGCCAGCAGAGTTCCAGAAATATGTCAATAAAATTTTTGCTAAATTGATTGCAGAACGTAAAGTGGTCATATATATCGATGACATTTTCATCGCAACGAATGAGATTGGTGAATACTTGGCCAAGTATTAAAATTGCTTTCCGCAAATTTGTTGGAATTAAGATTAAATAAATGTGAGCTCCTGTATACACAAATTGATTACCTGGGATATTCTATTAATGAAAAGGGTATTGGTCCCAATGACCGACATCAGTGCTATCGAAGAGTATCCGGTGCCAAGAAAAAATAAGGAGATCCAGAGTTTTTTGGGTTTATGCTCGTACTTCCGGAAATTTATAGAAGGGTTTGCATTGATTGCCAAACCATTACAAGATTTGTTGCGCAGGAATGCGGAATATATATTTGGACAGGATGAAATGAACTCATTTGAATCATTGAAGAGGAAATTAATTGAAAGACATACTTGTTATATATTCACCTAATGACGACACAGAGCTGCATTGCGATGCCAGCAGTATAGGATTCGGTGCAATTCTACTACAAAAGAAAAAAGATGGAAAGTGGCATCCAATTAGCTATTTCTCAAGACGCCCAACAGAGAATGAATCGAGGTTACACTCTTATGAATTGGAGTGCTTAGCAATCATATACGCATTCCGAAGATTTCGGATTTTTTTGCATGGTCGAGAATTTAAGGAGTACCCAGATTGCGATGCAATTACTCTGACAGTAAATAAAAAGGCTATTGCATGCATTGAAACACGCTGATGCATTGAGTCGAATTCAGAGTGTCTTAGTAATTCACGATAACCCTTTTGAGCAAACATTGGCCTTATTGCAATCACAAGATCCAAAGCTTGAAGAATTACGAAAGCAACTTGTTAGCTGAAAGTTCGCTTTATGAGCTACGGGATGGATTGATCTACAAAAAGATCAATAAAAATAAAATACGTTTTTTTGTGCCAGAGTCGATGCAAAATCAAGTGATTAAAAACTCTCACGATCTCATTGGTTTCCCAATATGTCGCGCATCGTAAAACAATACATCCAGAATTGCTTGAAATGTATTAAGCACAATTTACCAACGGGGAAGGTAGAAGGTTTTCTTCACAGCATTCCTAAAGGAGATCAACCTTATGAAATCGTACATGCCGATTTTGATGGTCCGTTGGGCATGGCTAAGCAAAAGAAGCGGTTTATATTGGGTATCATTGAAGGTTTTTCGAAACATATTCGATTGTTTGCAACCAAAACCACGAGTGCTAAAGATACCATCGAGTGTTTCCAGCAATATTTTATACAGTTTAGTCGCCCCGATAAAGTAATTACGGACAGAGGCAGTAATTTTACTTCGCATGAGTTTAAGAACTACTTAAAGCAAAATTGTGTACAACATATTTTGGTTGCTAGTGTCGCGCCACATGCAAATGGACAAATTGAACGATTTAATCGCACGTTAACGCCTATGATAGCAAAGTTGGTCGATGCCGAACGAAAAATTGAGTGGGACCAAGTCCTGGAACAAGTAGAGTTTGCGTATAACACTAGTGAGCATAGTACGATGAAATTGACACCGTCCTTGATATTATTTGGAAGAAATCTGAGGGGTCCCGTAAATGATAAGCTTCGTGAATTTCTCGAAAGAGAAAACAAATTAGATAATATTCCGGAAAACATTAACGCAATTCGGGAAACTGCCCGTATTAACATTGAAGCATCACAAGCGTATAGTCGAGAATATGTGAATAGTCATCGAAAGGAAGCTGTTACGTTTAATGAAGGTGATTTAATCGTCGTGAAGAATGTGGACACTACACCAGGTATTAACAAAAAACTAATTCCAAAATACAGAGGGCCATATCAAGTTAGGCAAATATTGGATAATGATCGATATCTAATTGGGGATGTCGCTGGATTCAGCATTACAAGCCGGCCGTTTGAAGGTGTATATGACATTACTCGCATGAAACCATTTATTAAATTGTCAGGCTAACATTAATTGGTCGTTCTTAATTATTAAATCGAGACGGTTTCAGTCAGGATGGCCGAATTATTAGGTTGAACAACCCTGATATATTAAGGTGTACCTACCTCAGAATATTTGTATGATGTTCTAAAAAAAAAAATAATAAAGTACAAGAGAGTCATTGATAATATCGAGTGTAAGACAGTCGTTTTATTGTTTCTATTGAAAAACGTGTCTAGTGTTATAAAAGAAGAAAATATTTAAACCAGAAGCGGCCCGAAAATTGTTGTCTTTAAACGTTCTGGAAGAAATGTTAGAAAACAAAACCAAAAGTGTTGCGACTTTTGTGAAAAGTCAACTGCTTCACATAAAAAATACTAAATGGAACACAGATGAAATGGACTTATTTTTAAAGTATCATTATAAGTCCCCATTATTTTATAGGTATTTGCAAAAAGAAGGTTTTCCAATGCCTTCTTTACGAACAATTATTCGTTGGTATGAAGTAATGAAGTTTGAAACGGGAATTTCACAAGATACCACCTTGATCAAAAAGTTCCAAGAATAACCACCGTGTGTCGCTCCCATCGTTCCGATTTGAGTTCTGTTTTTTTGTTAAGTTGGTATATCTGTTGTTGATATTCCCTCTAAATCTTAGCGTCATAGCTTGACATTTGCAAAAGTTACGTAGTCAAGAGTACATCTATCTCTGTGTGTGTTGGCGATTATTTACAATTTTAGATATGATTTGCGAGGCTGAATCCGATCCCACATTCATCAAAAGGATCATTACTGGAGACGAGACGTGGGTTTATGAGTACGACACGCAATCCAGACATCAGGCAAGTGAATGGCGTTCACAAAAAAAAACCACGTCGTATTCAGTCAAAAAAGAAGGCAATGCTCACGGTTTTCATGGATTACAACGGTGTAGTGCATCATGAATTTTTGCCAGAAGACCAGACCGTAAACAAAGAGTATTATTTGGGCGTTATGAGACGTTTGCGTGAAGCAATTCGCCGAAAGAGACCAGAATTGTGGGCAGAAAACTCGTAGATTTTGCACCATGATAACGCACCGTCGCACAGTGCCATCATTATTCGTAATTTTTTGACGAAAAATGCAACAAATACCATCCAACAGCCACCGAATTCACCTGATTTGGCTCCCTGTGATTTCTTTCTGTTCAATCGAGTTGAAAAACCATTACGGGGAACGCGTTTCAGCAGCCGAGAGGAAATAATGGAAAAATCGCCAACACGCACAGAGTAGATGTACTCTTGACTACGTAACTTTTGCAAATGTCAAGCTATGATGCTAAGATTTAAAAGGAATATCAATAACAGATGTACCAACTTAACAAAAAAACAGAACTCAAATCGGAACGATGGGAGCGCCACACGGTGGTTACTCCGAGAACTTATTGATCAAGGTAGTATATCCAACCGCATTCGACGTGTACGCAACGCAGCATTCCGTGCAGGATTATTTATCAGCGACTTTGTGAATCTAAATAAAGAAGTTAACTTGTGTATTTGCGCGATTCTCCATCATGAGTTCACTGACTCAAACCGGAGATAACTCTTTCAACCGCTCGTCAGTTATGACACATACTCCCCTACGATTGCAATCAAATTGTCCACTTTGTTTTGATCCGGACAATCACAACATGGTCCGCTGTGATAATTGCAAATCGTTGTTTTAAATCGGTGCAACAACAGCAGGTGCGAATGATGTCAACGAAGAAACATCGCAACCAAATAAAAAGGACGGTATATCGAACGCGAACGTTTCCCCTGGTGGAACTGATGGTGATTCGAAACCAAATGAAATCGTAAAGGAATCGGATGCAAAATCAATTGTTGATGAAACGAAATCAGTAATATGCGGCCGTCGATCACATATTTTAACGAACAGTCGTAAAAAAGCAACAGCTCTTGCCAAACTAGAAGAGTTACGAAAAATGCAAGAGATATACATTTCGGAGAGGTACAAAATCATTGAAGAATTCGATGAAGAGTCTCCGGACACCGACGAAGACACATTGAGTAATTTGAACTTCGACGCAAATGTGACAAAGTGGGTCAACGAAAATCATAAAATCACGTGGGATGATCCACAAACATCAAAAACAACACTCAAGCAACAAATGCAACAAGAATATCAAAAACCAATTATGAATACTGATGTTAAATTTGGGGCAGAACAAAACGAGAAAATGTAAGATCTAGCCAACAACCGCGTGGTATCAGCACGGAACGGCATACAAATCGGCCGGACCGAACATTTACAACTACAACAGTCAAACTCCCTTGGTTGTCAGCAACGAATCAAAATGACTTTCTACGAAGCACAACGAACGTGATCTATTCAGATGACGAAGGCAAAAACGACGTTTCCATGAAACAAATTGCATATCGTCAAATGATCTCAAAAGATTTGCCCATCTTCTCGGGTGACCCGGGAGATTGGCCCATGTTTATCACGTCATGCGTCGAATCGACAAGATTGGGGCGATTTACAAATAAAGAAAATCGTGATCGACTATTAAGAGGTTTGAAAGGAAAAGCATTGGAAGCGGTAAAATCCAAACTTTTGTTTCCGGAAATGGTTCCCTACGTGTTGAGCACATTACGAGTTTTGTCGACATCCGGAAAATCTTGAACGTGTAGTCGAATTCGCAATGACCATGCAACATTTATGCATAATGATTGAAGTCTGTGGTCTAACTGAACACAGCACAAATCCGATACTTCTCAAAGAGTTGGTCGGAAAATTACCTGCGGTTTGGAGAATGGAATGGGCCACCTTCAAGCAGAATCATCAAATTGTATGTTTATCAACGTTCAACGAATACTTGCATGATTTGGCCGAGCGAGCCGGTAGTGTGATTATGATGAAACCGGCAACATCGCATTTGGAAAAATCCAAAAACAGTTGTATTGTTTGTAAAGACAACGAACACGAAATACAGAATTGTAAAAAGTTCAAGTTCAGTATGTAACCAGTCGATCGTTGGTCATTTGTTAACAAACATAAACTTTGCAAAAGATGTTTACATAATCATCGTAACAAATGTGCTTTCAATAAAGTTTGTAATGTGAACGGTTGTCCGCGCAAACGCACAACTATCTCTTACACAACCCAAATCTTCATTCCCCGATGAACCGATAAACAATACACCATCGTCATCGAATACAACATCATCGCCAAAAACACAATCAACATCAATGCCGATTGAATCACAAGATGAAAGTTCATCGAATAAAATGGACATGTACTCAAATCATGTGCCTTCCACTTCGAAAATGCACGCAACACATTACGGTGCAACGCAAATACTCTCGCGAATGGTCCCAGTGGTTCTGTTCGGCAAAAAGCTTAGTGTCAAAACTTACGCTTTCCTCGACGAAGGTTCACACGTAACAATGATCGACGAAAATTTGGCCAAACAACTGGAATTGAAAGGGCCCACCGTAGATCTCGAATTACAATGGACCGCCGGAAACACACGAACCGAAATAAACAGCTTGCGTACTTCTTTTAAAATTTCTGGTATCGGAAATCCGAAACAATATCAAATGGATGACGTATACACCGTGAAATCATTGGTGCTTCCAAGACAGTCGACCCCTATCGACATCACAAAATACAAACATATACGCGATTTACCAATAAAGGAGTACACAAACGCAAAACCAGAGAACCTCATTGGTGCGGATCACGTACAATTAATCAGCACACTTCAATTACGCGAAGGGCATCGGGGCGAGCCCGGTGCAGCAAAAACCAGAATCGGATGGGCAATTTACGGGACGTATTGCTCAAGCGGGTATAATTCACCACCGTTTCTCGGATTTCATCGCATAGCTCTGCGATCACTAAATGATGAACTTCACGATATTGTCAAAGACTTTTTCTCCGTCGAAACCGATTTCATCAGGTAAAGATAAGAAAATCAGATCAAAACTCCCAACGATGTCTTTGGCCAAGTTTAACCGACAAACCTGATATATACGTATTAACGGTTATGGCATTTGGCGCATGTTGTTCTCCGAGCTCAGCCCAGTTCGTCAAGAACAAAAACGCAATGCTATTCCAAGAGGAATGCCAAGAAGCTGTTAACGAGATCGTCAAAAATCACTACGTGGGCGACTGGTTGTCTAGTTTTAGTATAGAAGAAGAAGCTGTCAAGATCATCAAAGATGTCGTTCGTATTCATGCAATGGGTGGATTTCTCATTCACAAATTTATCTCCAACTCGTAAAATGTTCTTTAACAAATTAATGGATCCGCTGAACATGAACCAAGAAATCTAAATTTAGGTGGCGAGAGTGAAGCTCGCGTCCTCGGTATGTGGTGGTCTACAACTTCACTTCATCGTCTACATGAAAATCGTCCTCCAGAAAATCTGGAACTGCGATATTGGATGGGATGACCCAATCATTTCTGAACACTATGATATGTGGCTCCGGTGGACCAAATGTCTTCCCCTCTTGGAGAATATTCGCATACCACGATGTCACTTTTCTGAAACACTAATCTCAGTGCAACTGCATGTAATGGTAGACGCAAGCGAATATGCGTTCGCAGCCGTTGCGTTCTTCCGTGTCCAAAATTTGAATGGTATCCGGTGTTGTCTCGTCAGCGCTAAAACAAAAGTCGCACCACTACGTCCAATGTCAATTCCCAGACTAGAATTGCAAGCCGCAGTATTGGGAACTCGATTAAGCAAATGGATTCTAAACTCACACACCGTCAAACCGAGAAAAGTTATTTACTGGTCCGATTCACGAAACGATTTATGTTGGATCCGATCAGAAAATCGAAGATATCGCCAATTTGTGGCTTTTCGGGTATCCGAAATTTTAGAAACCACAAATGCCAATCAATGGTTTTGGGTCCCAACAAACCTCAACATCGCGGACGAAGCAACAAAATGGAACTGGAATCCCGAAATTTCAATCAACAGTCGGTGGTTTTAAGGACCGCCCTTTTTTCTTGAACCCGAAGAAAAGTGGCCAGTTGAAGAAAATCATCCACCACCCCAGGAATTGGAAGAGATTATGCCAATTATGCTTCACGGTCCGATGAAAACTTCAATAATCACTCCAATAGCCAATTTCCGAAATGGATGCGTCTAGTACGAACACAAGCGTCTGCAATGTGATTTTTTGATATTGCACGTCATAAAATATCACCACACAATAAAGATACGATCGATCCAACTGAAATTGCGAACGCCGAAAACGAAATATATCGATATGCGCAACAGGCTATCTACGCTCGTGAAATCGACCAACTAAAACAAGATCCCAATACGGCACTGGAAACTAACAGCCTCCTTTTTCAACTAACACCCTTTCTGGATGATAATAATATCATACGTTAGAGAGGACGGCTCTCAAAAGATACATCGATTCCGTTTGATACACGATATCCCATCATCATTCCAACCGATCATTGGATAACATTTTTATTGGTTCGATACTACCACGAAGACGAAGACCATCAAAATCATGAAACCGTCGTGAATGAATTACGACAACGTTTTGTAATATTACGGTTACGCGTATTGCTTCAGAAACTTCTGAAGAAATGCAATATGTGCAAGCTCATGAGTGCAAAACCAAGGGTGCTAATAATGGCCGATCACCCTGTATCACGTCTAGCAACACACACTGCTCCGTTTACGTAGACTGGAATCGATCTCTTCGGGCCTCTCGAAGTCAAAGTAGGTCGACATGTTGAAAAAAGGTGGGGCGTTCTTTTCACATATCTGACAATTCGCGCAATTCATATTGAGATTGTACACTCATTAGATTTTCACTCTTCCATTATGTCAATACGTAATTTTATTGCACGACGGGGTCAACCGCTTGCAATATGGACCGACAACGGTACAAATTTTCATGTCATGTAATCATCCCCAAAAATCGAAGAATGCCATCTTTTGTAGTTGATCGTGGGAAATTTTGAATGTCTTCCGCTCTGTGTTTATCAGGCGACATGCCGCTTGCGGTGATATGAAATCCGAGGAAAAATATTTCGTTCTTGATAAATGCGCACTTGTTAAGATTTATGACTAGTCCCGCGTCACTTAGGCGATGGAAAACAATCCGTATGTGTTTCAGGTGCTCTTCCGAGTTTTGTGAGGCGATCAGTAGGTCGTCGATATACGGAAACACGAATGCCAGATCTCGAAATATTGCGTGAATCAAACGTTGGAATGTTTGAGCCGCATTACGTAATCCGAACGTCATCCGGATGAACTCAAACAATCCGAACGGAGTCGGAACGGGGCCTGGTGATACGCACGAATGAGATCGATGTGAAATCGGTCACAAAAGGAATCGGATTATTATCGAGTTTAATGCCCTATAGTCACCACATAATCGCCAGTTTCCGTCTTTCTTTTTTGCAATATGGGGCGGACTTGCCCAATTGCTCTTGGAGGGTCGGCACACTCCTTGTGCTGTCCAAGCTTCAATCTCAGCTTTGGCGATTTTCATCTTATCCGCGTTCAACCGACGTACTTTGGCATGGCATGGTTGACCGGATGTCTCTAAATATTTTACTGTTACTGTCTTGTCAGAATCTCGGGAAGTGTTGAATCGGACTTTATTGTTGTAATGCCGTATGAAGGAATTTGAATTGGCTCTCCTTTGATGTCGAGGTTCGTGTTGGGATCGATGAGCTTGTTATTTTTTAATGTCGACCAATAAACCGAAATGTGATAAGAAGTCAGCTCCAAGAATACACCGATCGACTTTCGCTTTCAATGGTCTATGAAGACCTATGTTGAGGATTAGGTTTTTGCAACTGTATGTATCAATCGTTGTAGCCTTCGCCGCGAACAATTTAAATGTGGACGAATTGGACTTTTCGGGGTTTGTTAATGGTATTACTGAAACCTCGGCGCCTGTGTCGATCAAGAATTGTAGCTTGTTTTGTGATTCGACTATGATTAGGCGGCTGTTTGAGATTTGGCTACCATCACTTGCCGCGTGAAGTGCGGTGTCTACCAATTTTCCGGATTCGTTGTCGGTTGGCTCGCTTCGTTGAAGTAGCATGGTTTTTCAACTTCGCGCTTGAAAACCGTATTTGTGATGAATCCAGCAATTCGGGTGTTTTGCCACTTGTTGCTTTGATCGCGAACTGCTGCGCTGACAATTGTTGTCATTGGTCCTGGGGCTTTGCGACCGAATAGTGTTTCCACTCGTTATGTTAGAATGTTGATCTGAGTTGTTAAATTGTTTTGTTGTGCTCTGTCGTCGTCTCGTGTCGAGGCTTTCACGTTGAAAATACTAGCCGGTTTTCGTAGGTCGATTATTTTGTCTGCAGCGTTTGCAAGTTTCTGAAGATTCGAATCATTCAGGCAAGACAAAATTTCTTGGGCATGTGTTGGGAGTCGCTGTAACCACAGTTTTTTAAAACTGGCTTAGTAACCTAGTTAATAGATAGTGTTTCCATTTCCCTCAACAGTTGAGATGGTTTTTTATCGCCGAGCTGCAGTCCTGATAGGAGTCGATCGAGTTTTATTTTTGCTAATTCGCTTAAGCGTTCGATTATGACCTTTTTTAATGTTTCATATTTGTCGCTCTTTGGCGGTGTGAGAGTTTGATCGCGCACACATTTCACTGTTTCTGGATCGAGAGCTGCAATAAGATGTCTGAATTTGGTGGAATCGATGTAAACCAAATTTCTGGATCGTCTCGATTGAAAGGTGCGTATTTTATCGACAACTTGTAGACGTTAGTTGTCCCAACTATTTTGGGTTTCGCCGCACCGTTGTTTTCGTCGTCACTCATTTGGGAATCGTTAAAACAATTAAAAAAATGTTTAAATCCGAACTGGTAATAGGCGTAATTATTACCGCCAATTAGTACCGCCACAGTATAACAGTGGACAAACCATTGAAAACCTGTAGCATCGTTGGTGACAATGGCCCACATTTCATTTCCGACTATTTCAAGAAGATGTGTAATGAAAATGTCATTGTACATATTACTACGCCACCATACAACCCACAGTCGAACGGCCGAGACGAGCGTTTCGTCGCTGATGTGCTACCGTATTAGGAATGAAGTTACCGTATGAACCGATAACAGGAAACGAGATGAAGATGAAGTTGGATCTAATCAAGCCATCAATAGATCGAGGCGTTATGCGAGACTCAAAAATAAATGAACAATTCAACGATCATCACGGGGCCAACTGGAAGGAATTTAATGTACAATTAAACCTCTATCCTTTAATTATCTTGTGTATCCGACTGTATTCAGTCATCATTCTTGTTTTCATGCAGTATTTTACCGTAAGATATTATTTTAAAAACCTGTTTTGTTGAGTTGATTGGATTTTGGTATACCACAAATTAGTCTTAAATGAAACATGAAACATTAAATTTGAAACTAACCAGTTTATCAGTTTTGTTCAATAAATCAAGCTTGATTAACAATAATATTATTTATCTTGAATGTGTTAACGTGATTGAAGTGATTTCTGTGTTTTGTGATTGAGTGATTGTGTTACGGAATAATATTGGAACAGAGTGACAAAAACAATTAAAGTGACCAATATTGACTAAGATGAATTGGGCAGTCAAAACAGAAGGTAATTAATTCCTTATTTAATAATATTGTTGTGGATACAAATTATTCCCAAATTATCTAAGTTTCTTCATTTTGGCGAAGGCTAATCTACGGTAATCTGAAACAAACTGTGCTGCGATCTGCAAACTTTTCGTTGTATCGCTTTTTATGCTTATATTCGATGAATCGAGCATAAGGCAACGATAGTGAATAAATGACGCGTTTGATTGCAATTTAAAGATCTTCAGGTTAAGTTCCCAAAATTCAAAGTGCAATATTTTTTTAAGGTTTGTTTCCTTTTTTTGACGAAATATCATTAGTCTCATGTAAAGTGCCAACGAAATTGTTATATGATTGGGGGATTACTGTCAAAGCAGATTTACAGAGTGATATTATTTCAATAATATTGTAAACGAACTCAAATTCTTTTCAAAATAAATTTTCGAATTCGAAAAATTTCATCCTAAAACAAACATTCAAATATCAATATGCGAATTAAAATTTCAAAATCCGATTTATTTAATCAAGATAAATTAGATAGATTTGAATTGTGTGATCATTGAGTATTATTTTTATGTTGCTCCAGAACTCCACCCAGAGTAATACTGGAACCATCTGTGGTTATACTAATCCGATAATTCCTCATTGGATGTGCCAAAAGGGTACACTGGATGAGGGCTGACTTAATTCTATTGAAAGCCACCTCACACTCAGTATTCCATTCGAAAATAACCTTTTTCTTCACCTGCTTTAAGTTTTTCATTTGGTCATGCACAGGAGCAAGTAATTCTGCTAAATGTGGAATAAACCTATGGTAAAAATACGGAAAATCTCTTATTGCCTCAATTCGTTTACTAGACGGTTTTACTCCATCTTTTGTAATTTCGTGGCCGAGAAATTCGATTCGATTTGTGCCAAATTCACACTTTGAGGGCTTTATATTAATACCGTACTCTGACAATCGGTTAAACAAAGTTTTTAAATGTAATTTGTGTTCTTCGTGCGAGCGGCTAGTCACCAAAATATCGTCGATATACCCAAACACAAAATCAAGTCCCTTGGTGACTTCATTTAAAAATCTCTGGAATGTTTGAGCCGCATTTCGTAATCCATAAGGCATCCTAACAAACTCAAAGAGACCAAATGGAACTGTAATTGCTGTTTTATATATATCTTCCGTCGCTACGGGTATTTGGTGGTAGGCTCGCACTAAGTCTATTTTAGAAAATATAGAACAATCGCGTAGATTCATAGAAAAACTGTGAATATGGGGTAATGGGTAACGATCTGAACCGACTTACCGAATTGAGTCTCCTATATTCCATACAAGGGCGCCAATCGTTACTATCCCGCTTCGGTACCATATGTAAAGGTGAGGAAACGAAAGAATCAGATGGTCTACACAATCTTAGCATATACATATGTTCGAACTCAGAACGTATTATTTTATGTCGTTCGTTGTCTAACCTTCTAGGAGTAGAATATGGCAGGTGACCTTGAGTGACAATTTTGTGGACGACTTTGTATTTTACCGGTACATCATATCTAGGTTCTTGAGTTAAAGTAGGAAACTGGCTGGGCTAATATTGGCTTTGTTACATTCCCTACTACAAACGGGTGTGTGAATTCTCGACGGAGGCCTAAATCAAGTGCTCGTTAAAGTAATTTGGAGGAATGACTGATACATCGGCTCCAGTGTCTACTAAAAAAATTAATTTAGTTTTTAAACATTTAACAAAAAATCGACGATTTGCTGGAGTCCCATCGTTCGTCGCGTTTACGATGGGATGATTTGTTTTCCTGGTACAATTACTTTGGCATTTAGTAGCTTTATTCCGATACTTGTACTGATACCAACAAAGATATTTACCTGACTCCCTACTTTTTGAACGATAATTGTTGCTTTTATTTCGGGATTTATTTCTGCAAGTATTCTTGGTTTTGGATCGATTTTCGGAATTATTTTTCTCCCACCGATCAAATCGTGAACGCAATTCGTTTATTTGTAGTTTGCACTAAATTTTGAACTGAAAAATTGTCAGTGTCTGCGTTACTTTTATTTGATCGGCTTGTAGCGTTAATATTAGAAGTTGATGGTAACGTAATTCGCATGATTCAGAAATGGTATCTGATTCTCGAACTATGCCTACAGTTTTGGTAGCATCCGGCAAACGTTTTAACCATAATATTTTTAATAATTTTTCATTTACTGCACCGGATGAACCAGCAATTTGTTCTAAAATTCTACAAAATTCGGATGGAGATTTAACACCCATTAGAGTAGTTTCGATTAATTTTTCTACTCGTTGTGTTTCGGACAAGGTTTTACGTTTGACTAAAGCATCGCGGAGAAATTTATATTTTTCAGAATCCGGAGGCTTAGATACTATATCTGATATAGGAACAATTACATCAAATGATAAACACGCCACCGTGTTTAAGTATCGTTTGTTGTCGTTTGTAATTATTTTCGCTTCAAAGACAGCCTCCCTCGTGATTCAGATGTATAAACAGTTAATATCACAGATATCGTTTAAGAACAGCAGTATTGACATAAGCAACTTGATTACGCTTAGGTCGTTACGAAAAGGCCTGCTTAATACATCTATTAAAGTATTGCGGTAATCGTCCCCATCAAGTATGTGGTAGAAAAATTCTGAACGGAAAAACCTCCAACAGAAGAGTGATATCTTATCGAGCAAATTATGTATTGGGGTCATATATTGAGAAGACTCAGAGGCTACTTACTGAGCGAAGCTTGGAGATTTACGAGAAGGTATAAAAAGTTGGTAGACCGATCAATACCGGCTGGCATAATTCCATTAGACAGGATTTTCAACACATACAAGGTTAGGAAAATTAACACTATGATGATTCCGATAGGTCGTCTTCAATGTTAATTATAGCACTGAGAATGTTGCCTTGTTTGAAGTTCTTTTGTAGAAGTATCACTGCTGCGAAAGCTACTTCGGAAGCATCACAGAATCCATGTAATTCTCCTGGGATAGTTGAGTTGAAATGGATCCACCTTGGAATCTTTATCTCCTCTAGTTTTGGAAGTGATATATAATACTGTTGACATTTATTTTCTATATCTTCTGGCAGGTTTTGATCCCAGCTTACACCAGAGATCCAAAGTGCTTGCATTAATATTTTGACTTGTATCAGGGTTGGAGATAGCCACCCTAATGGATCAAATAATTTGGATGACTCAGACAGCATTTTTCGTTTGGCCATTTTCTCAATTTTGTTGTTGAGGTTCGCCTTAAACTCAAATGTATCAGTGCCTGGATTCCAAAACAATCCTAATGCCTTTGCTCTCGTCGAATGCTCTCGAGTCTGGATCGACACCTTCTATGAGTTGAGGTTGATTAGAAGTCCATTTTCTCAGATTAAACCCTCCGGTTCGTAGCAAGCTGATCAGTTGGTTTTGTGCCTCCTGAGCATCCTCCAGGTTGTTACTGCCAGATAATAAGTCACCTACGTAAAAATCGCTCCTAATTATTTTTGCTGCAATTAGGAAGTTTTTCTCCTCATCGCCCGCCAGCTGTTGCAGTGTCTTGATGGCCAGATATGGGGCATATGCCATCCCAAACGTTACTGTTGTTAGCTGATATGAATTTATCGTGTGGTCGGGGGATGTTCTCCATAATATTTTTTGGTACTGTTGATCATCGGGATGTACTTTTATTTGTCGGTACATTGGTTCTATGTCCGCTGTATACGCTATCATATATTTTCTACATCGTAGTAGAATTGACATAAGATCCTCTTGTAATTTAGGGCCCACGAGTTGTATTTCATTTAAGCTGATATTGTTGCTCGTTTTTGCCGATGCGTCGAATACTACTCTAAGTTTGGTTATAGTACTAGTAGTTTTGATCACTGCATGGTGAGGAATGTAATATTCGTTGTTGTTATGTTCCAAACTCTCAATCAAATGCCCCTGATTGTAGTATCCTTGTATGCACGCCCGATAATCTTTAGAAAATTCACTGGCCAGTGACAATCGCCGTTCTAGTTGAATAAATCTAGCCAAGGCTCTCTGCTTGGATGAACCGAGCCATGGTATGCTTTGTTTAAAAGGAAGTCGTACTATGTAACGACCATCTGTGCCTCGTCGGTAATTCTGCTGGTAATGTTCTTCACACAGCTTTCCTTCTTCTGTATAAAGTTTCTTGCGTTGTATTTCTTCTATTTCCCAAAATTTGTTTAATTGGTTGTCGATGTCTGTCAAAGTGATCAATGACTCGATCTTGGATGGCTTGTTGGTTGGGGTATTTCCGAATTTAATCCAACCTAGCTCTGTCTGTTGTGCGATTGGTTCTCCTTGATTTTTTTTTACAACCTGGTCCATCAAAATACTTGGATAGTAATCGGCACCCAATAAGATGTCGATTTTGTTCGGTTGATTATAGTTCGGATCGGCCCATATTAGGTTATTTAAATGATTCCACTTTCTACTGTCGAAATGTTGTTCAGGTAGGGACCGTGTTATTTTCGGCAATATCAATGCTTCCATTTTCATGGAGAAACTTGACGAAAATCGGGCTGCTACGCGATGTTGGTAACTATTCTTGTAGCGGTTGTAATTTCGCTCTAGTTTATGCCACCAATCTCCACGTGAGTTTTCTTGTTAGGTTGCTTTATTTGCTTAGATGCCTCCTCGGTGATAAATGACATTTGTGACTCGGGATCTATTAGCATTCGTAGCAGCTTTGATTGTTGTGTGCCAGCCTGCACTTGGATCATTGGCGTGGCTAACAATGTGCCAGTTGGTTGCTCATACTGGTTCACTAGATGATTTGTTATTGTATATTTCTCGTTCGCCTCATTTTTTGGGGTGTCTTCATTTTTTGTGGTGAGCATTGCTCCATTGGAATCGGCGTTCTAGAAAACCGAGGAAATCCTCTATTGTTGGCATTTCTTTAGGATCCACAATAGACATCTCAAATAATCGTGATGTCTCATTGTCTAATTTTTTCATGGTTATTGGAATTATGATTTAATTCCAAGATACTATGAGGATGCCTAAGTTTTTGATGGCATACATGTTTTCGGTTAGTAAGTCATGTAACGACTTGTGAGTCGAACGAGTGAATTACTAGAGAGTTCAGCATCGCATTGACATGATTGGATGCCAGCTGCCTTTTGTTTTGTTATCGGTTTACCAACAGCCTCCAAGCGTCACAATAATTATCACCCGTTGCCTCCAACTGGCTTATTATTTTGCCCGCGCTTCCAAGTACCGTGGTTTTTAATTGGTGCATCTTGACAGTGTCACTTACATCGTCATTTTCGTGAATGATCCTTCAAAATAAATCATGGAAGGATGCCCATTGCAGGGGATCACTAAAGAAGTGTGGAATTTCAATACGTCTTAGTTTGGTCTCGTGTTTTTCTGGACCCCTTGGTTTTGGTTCATTCAGCACCCCGGTGATTCTGGATTTCAGCGTCTCAAAGTTGTTGACCAAAAATTGCATAGTAGTCTTCTTTGAAGTAGGGCATAGTAGCTCGAGGTGTCATCCTCGCATCGAGTTGGTGCGGCTTGTGTTGCAGTTGATCATGGCTGCGTTCAGCTGCTAAAAGATGTTCCGCCTCGTCCATTAATCTATAATACAAACGCATTTTCACGTCTTGTGCTTTATATTTTCGTGGTTGTGAAGCCGAATTCCCTACAACGTTGTTGTTTAATGCAGTTACGCTCGTATTGCTTGCCTTCTGAGTATTGCTAATTGTCACAAGATTGAACAGACTGTTCTGGGGTGCTATTCTTGTACCATTACGAAAATTTTCCTATTGCGATTTAGTGTAAAAGTATAACAAAAATCCTTTTTCGTAGTACTTTTACACTAACTCGCAATACGAAAATTTTCGAAATGGTTCAAGAATAGCACCCCTGATCCTCCTTATATTATAAATAAATATTGCTCACATAGTTTTCATCAGAGAAATTAAATTAACTTAAAACACAAAATAAAATAAAGCAAAGCAAGAGTAGAGATAAATAAATAGGTAATTTGATACCACATGGATGATGATGATGGTTACTAACTCACCTCCCTCAGATACATCTCTCATTTAGAGTGTAAGCCAACACGTAAATTGCAGGGAATTTCGGCTATGAGATTTTTAGAAAATAAATTTTCTAATCCATTCCGAATAAATACTACTGGACGGTAATTTACAAGCCATTAATTAAATTTTTTTAAATTATTTATGTCTGTATCCACCAGCAACATTTAGTTGATATGATTGTATACGTTTCTTTCGCTAATCAGTTCGGTCACAAATTTTATAAGATTCAAACCACAGATGGTATGGGTTCCCATGTAAGCAAAGCAAAAGAGAACAAAGGGATTCTGATTTCCCTCATCATATGGTTAAATTTTATGCCAAGTCAGTTGTTGAGAATGTTCGACCTAACGCTGTTACAAGAAGTCATCGAACCGTTGATCATGCCTCAGATTACTATTGTTTATTTGGGCGACATAGAATTCATTGTTTTATGGCATAGCGAATGGATCTGTGTGAATAAATAAAGTTCATATTATTCTACGTTACGTTACCAAGAATTGGAGTTTTAATTGTCACCAGAATAAAACACTCTCGTACTCTAGTCTTAATTAATTCGCTTAAAGTAATTTTTTAAGATATTAGCTCATTCGCATTTCTTTATGTTTTTTAGCTAATAGCTGCATATTTTTATATGAAAATGTTTCAGCCACAGCCAAATGTAAGTTGTAATGTCATAAAATGGTACAAAAAAGTAAGCACAATTAGTAAACCAACTGGCTTTACAACTATGACAACTAGATAAAAAAAACCGTATTGTCTAAAGTGGCGGTATAGTCAGTAGAAGACTAGGATAAATTATCGAACACCGTTTGCCATAGGTTTTGTAGGACACGGATTCAGCTTGCCTACGGCCAAACAGGAAAAAATTGTGTTAACCGAAGGGCATATATATGAATTCTTTAGAAGGCATACAAGCTACCAATTAACGAGATCAGCTTGGTATAGGTTTTGTAAGCCATGGACGTAGCTTGCCCTTATGGCCACAGTAAAAGAAAATTGTATAAGCCAAAAGGGATATAGTGCCTTGAAGTCATACAAGATACCAATTAAAGAGTACCGTTGGGTGTAAGTTTTGCAGGCCGTGGATATAGTCTTTCTATGGCCTAAATAAAAGATAATTGCATTAGCCGAAAGCAGATATATTGTATTTCCTAGAAGTCAAAATAGGTATTAATTAACGATTACGTTAATTGATCCCGTTAATTCACTTCAAATTGAACATTTTGCACTTTGAATTTAACTTTTTATACTTCAAATTGAACTTTTTTACAATTCGAATTCAACCCTTTGCAAATTACATTCATTAAAACCAATTTTTTTCTTAATTAATCCATTTATTCCCAGAATTAAATATTTTCGAAATATTACATACAATAATCATTGAAATTTTCGTTGGGAGAAATTATACAAAATTTGTTAATTTTGTTAAAATAATTTCCACCAGTTCGGAAAAATTTAGGGAAATTCTAGTTCCGATAAAAAGTCAGTTAGGAGTTTGTTTAACCCATAATCGTTTTAGCTGATCGTAGATTTTTATTTTATTCAAGACTTCTATGAAAATGGATTTCTAAAATGGTTTTTAGATGAAGTTCTGGAATGTAGATCAGAATGGAACTTGATCCTTGCTTGACTAATTTTGAAGAAATTCGATTTGTGCGATGGAAATATTACAGTAAGTTCTGAAGGCAAGACATACAAATATTGGTAAGGATAAATCTTCTTCACCAGAATGCTCAGCAAGCGTGAACGTCTTTTTCCTGAGAAAATTTGTCGCCAGATTTTAATTGTAAATTAAACTAAACTAGACATTAAATCCTTTGTGGGTTTTTCCGCCCTTAAAAGCCAAATTAATATTCATGTAATTTTACGTTTTCTATATAACTAATATTTCATTAACACAAGTATCATGTTTAGTTTTCTTAAATGATTAAGAAATTCCATCGGAATATTCGAGGAAGGGGAATCGATTTACCCTCACTAATATTTGTATGTTTTGCCCAGGGTTTTTATTCCTATTTTCCTACGTATCTCAAATATTTTTATATGAATTACCGCAGTTCAATTTGTCATTCCAAATCGTATTAGCCGAAATTTCGGTAAATTTAAAAAATTTGGGTCCAGATTTTTGTGAAATCTTTAATTTTTTCCAATTTTGTATTAAGCACGCAAATCGAAATAAATATTTTGTCATCACATTTCACGAAAAATTATTGATGTTAAATTAAACAAAAAATTGGAAAAATATCAAGAAGAATTAATATGGACTTTGACGAAACTTTAACAAACTAGGATGCTTTATTGTTAACTTTGCTGTTGGGCATATTTAAATTACTTACTTAAAATTTGTACATAAACCTTTTCAAACCAATCATCGTGCCTTAAATTTATCTTACAAATCAATGAAATAAAATCCTGGGGTGTCAAAAAAAAATTTCAAAATAGCGAACGCTTATTCAAAATCTCTCAACGCGATCTTATAGCTACTCTTCTAGAGCTGACGATACCCGACATTTTTTTTTTTTTTATGCAGAACTCAACTATAATATGAAAGATTGCAATTTGAGCCAGAAATCGATGACATTTTCCATTCGTTGGCAAAAGAATTGTATGTTTATGAAGCAACTGGAAGAATCGCAAATAAGCTTTAGTATATTTCTATGTTTTCTTTTAAAAAACAAGGTAACTGAAAATTTCACAGTAGCTTTTAGGAAATTATTCAAAATCTGAAACTTATTTTTGAAAATTTAGAAAATTGTCGAGTTATTTCTATCAATAACTCAAAATCAATGAAAAAACATAGATTTGTTTGAAAAGCATAAATGGTTATGAAATAAATCTGAACAAAAAAAAAAATGAAAGTTACTGTCATTAAGTAAAACTCACTTACGTTTTTTTAAACAATATCCACGTTCTATGGATCCGATGTATTTTGAGTATAATAGCTCAACATATAAACCTTCGGATGATCCGAGCCCCCCTCTTTTAACAGATGATTTTCTCCAGCAACCACCGATACGCTACCTCCTCTCCCTAAGACGGAAACTCTGCGTACTTGTAGAAGTTCCAGAGTTTAGAGATGACCTATTGTTACTCGTTCCGCATGTTAAGAAAAAGGGGAACTAACTTCGTACGAAATTGAAATGTATCGTCCGATTATTGACTTTATAGAAAGATATCTTTAGAATAAAATTGTGGCTAGTCTTAAATGCATCGTATAGCACCTTTCTCCTGCTAATATGGTGCCCCTTCTGTGACCTTTGCAAATTAACGCCAGTTACTGCCAGCTTGCCAAACTTAATATATATTTGGTGTCGAAGCTGGGGCTGGAGTCGGCGTTGGAGCCGGAGCTGGAGTCGGCGTTGGAGCCGGAGCTGGAGCCGGAGCTGGAGCTGGAGCCGGAGCTGGAGCCGGAGCTGGAGCCGGAGCTGGAGCCGGAGCTGGAGCCGGAGTCGTTAATCAATCTATAAATTTCCGGAGTCGGAGCCGGAGCCGGAGCCGGAGCCGAATATTTTTTTTCAGACTCCACAACCCTGATTTTGCCTTCACAACTGTTTGGCCGTTTTCCAAAACTAAATCAAAAAATCATTTTACAATATCATTTCCATTGTACAAATTGAATTCCACCATAATTGGATAAGAAACGACCAAGTTGAATTCCGATAAGCCATATTCAAGAACTTCATCTAAAAATTATTTTATAATCTCAGTTCGACAGAAGTCGTGAATAAAACTTAATTAAGAAATAAAACTTGTTTTGATAAATATAATTTGTATAAGGTTCAATTTGAATTGTAAAAGGTTGAATTTGAAGTGTAAAACCTGGCTTATATCAACAAACTCTTAGCAATGTATAACTTTAAAGGTAATTTCGATTTATTTCTAAATGTTAATGGCAGTTCCTTAATTAATCAAAATAATAATTACAATATAATGTAAGATTTTAATCAGCATTAATTACAATCATAATAATTATTTTAATTATTTTTGCAAACGAAATGACGAGATAACAAAGTTAGTAGCTGATAGTCTTAAAATAAAATCAATCGATTCAAACCCACACCTAACAAAAAAAAAAAAAAAATATGAAAACTTAAAATATCGCACGGCATTAAAATAATTTGATCGCTCGCGCATAGAAACGATCAATTAGTTCTGAATAATCATACACATACTTAAATGAATTAATCGTACAATTTCAAATTACTAAATATTTACTTTAAGACAATTAATTTTTTATGTAAAACACGTGACCAACGTGTAGATAACAATTTATTCATTCAGTTTCTCAACTTTGTTGTAGCTCACTAAAAACATTGACGTACAAAATATTTAAACACATTAACAATTTAGATAACAGCTCAGAAATTATTTCGAAGAAAAACGTTTTATCGATAAAACCAGTCTTGTTAAGTTATTCAACATAATAGTGAAGGTTTGAGGCGTCCGGTTTAATTGTATCATATAGACAACTTACGGATAAGCTGTCAATTAAAGCATCCAAGCTAATAAGCCAAAATTATTTGGAAATGCAAAAACATTTTTTTATCGATAAACAACTGTGCATCTGTGTTTGTGTTTTTATTTTGAATTAAATTTTAATATGTAATGGTATGAAATATTATTCTGTGTTGCTGTGGTTCTTAAGCTGTATTCCGCGGAACATTTTTTTGTTAGATCTAATATTGTTGCGAATTTTATTTTGTTTGCAGAAATTTAAAAGAACTTAGACTGAGCTTTAGAATATTTCTAAGTTGAGCAAAAGTTCGGCCTAAAAGTCATGTGTGAAAAATAGACTTGTTTGGTGTGGATAGGTGGTTTGGCGTATATTAAAGGGGTGGAGGGAGGGGGGGAGAGGACCAGAGTTGAGTAGATTAATCTAACATTTATTAGGCAGCTGCGTGATGGCTACAATTGCGTAAGGGGTAACCTGGTCACAATTCGAAACTGTAAGTGCTGCCTCCTCGTGGCAACCACTAGTGACTGTGACCATTTGGTACCTTTTTGAACATTTGGCACAGGCTAAAGTGCGGCGCT
The DNA here is from genome assembly GCA_958295665.1 of Tipula vernalis. NCBI lineage: Eukaryota > Metazoa > Arthropoda > Insecta > Diptera > Tipulidae > Tipula > Tipula vernalis. Next base: position 321,103,563 of record OY282559.1, read on the forward strand.
AAAGGAGAAACCCTTGACGAAAAACCCTAATCTAAGGTGGAACAGCATATGGCGATGGATGAATGGCTGATAGATTAATCAGTAAGATCAAGTATGCGGACTCTGAATACCAGGCACCCTCCAGTTTAATTTAGCCTCCCTGTAGCAAAGCTGGGTGACCTACAGGCGACTTTCCATTCCCAGAAACTCGTCAGAGTAAAATCAAACGGAAGACGGGGCAGAGGTAGGAATAAACGGTTCCTTGGGTTACAATGCTACCGTTTTTCTAGCAGAACTACAAGCTGATGTAAACATCTAGGAGGGAGAGAAATATGAAGAGATAGTATGTATCACGTACCGGCTGGCATTATCGTCAGGTCCATTAAGAACCTGAATATTAACTGGACGGATAATTAAGCAGGGTCCAAGCACAAAAGATCTTTTAGGTCACAGTGCAAGGTGGCAGAATGCCCATATGGCCCTTCAATAATAATAATAATAATAATAACTGTTTTATCCATAGCTTTGTGAATAACCGGCTGGAGTGCAATGGGTATATAGTTACCCTAATCAATAGGGTCACCACTTTTAAAAATATTAACAATAGTAGGAAAGATTGAAAATATGAACAAGAACAGGACTAATAGACTTAGAAATAACTTTCAATCAATCATGTTTGACTGCGCTGACTAAAGCTATTGCTAATAAGACACTTTCGGTCTGACTGTTTATTTTTGCTTCGAGTTTAAAACTTTTTATCTCTTGGCCATCTGATTTTTGTTGATGATAGTTTGGCGAACACAAAGAATGGTATGGTGTAGACCATTGCAAATTGAGCATCTTATAGAACTTTTACATTGTTGTATTTGATGTTTTGTAGCATGGCACCTTCTACATACATTATGTAATAATCTAATTTGACTCCTGTCGGACGATGACAGCTTTTTAAATATTTCACAGGTCTCTATTGAATGATTTTTCTGACAATAGATGCAAATGCTTTGTACCGTTGTTGTGGCGAATATTTGTTTCATTGGTTGACTTTTAGGTGGTTGTGTATAACTCTTGTTACTGTACGATATTTCTAAAGTCTTGAACCTTTGTTCAAGGAACTTTAGGAATTCGGTTGTTTCATGAAATTCACATGGGTTTTTAAGTGAACTTTCGTATAGTCGTCGCGTTTCATTGTCTAACTTTTACAATAAAATCAAAATTAGAAATGAATTCCAGGACTCGACGTCTATTCCAAAGTTCTTAATCGCGTGTAGGCACTCGATAGTGGTGTCATGCATATTTCTTATTGCAGATGACGACTCAGTAGCAATGGTTGGTTGGTTCAGCAATGTATTTAGGTAAGCTGAGATGAGCAGTCTTTTGTTGTTGTATCGGTTGTTTAATATACTCCAAGCTTTTGCATAATTGTCTGCCGTCGATTCTAGATGACAAATTAGTTTAGCCGCTGCTCTAGTTAAATGTGTTTTCAGATAATTGATTTTGTGGGTATTGGATAGCCGTTGATTTTGATGTATCAGTTTGTTAAACATTTCTGAGAAGCTACCCCATTTCATATAATCTCCATAGAATACGGGTATTGCTATAGGTTTCAACTTTATTTCCATCTCCGTATCACCCTTTGTTGTATTCTCTTCTATCGCAGTTGTCATTCTTATTGCCATCTTAGGGTACTCTCTTCTTAAGTTAAATGAATAAATGATTTCTGTAAAAAATAAAAATAAAATAATTGAGGTGAATTAACAGACAAGCACCCTAGTTTCTTGTTGCGCTCTCGACGAATGTCTTGTAATTGAGGCAAAAAAAAAAAAAAATTAAAACGTGGCGATTAACAATTCTAAGTCGAAGCTGTCTCTAATTTGTAAGCAGTGCTGCCGAAGAGAGTACGGTCGCAGTGTTTATACTACATTCGCCTAATCCGTACTCCCGTAGTCCGCTATTTCATTTTGTACACCCCTATTCTAATTACTGCTATATTCTAATTACTGCTATATGATCCGCTCGAAACTCGATATTTCAAAACGCGATATGGTACAAAACGCGATATCGTACAAAATGCGATATTGCAAAACTCGATATGGTACAAAACACGATATTTTAAAATTATTAATCTTCCTTCATTTCACATATAAAATTTTCCTTCACCTTTATGATGAAATTAAACATGTACGATGGAACTAGGATATCGTCGGCGAGAAACGCAGAATGCGTAAGTCCGAAAACCAATTTTTTCACGATACAATGAAAACTATGTCGCTCTCCTTACGGTCTAAATGGAAAAATTTATTTACTTTAAAGTTTTTTAAATTAACATTACATTTCTTTTGGTAGTTTAGAAACGGCAATCGATTCGCAATTTCTTCCTCTTTCGTTTAATATGAAAAACGGAAAATTGGAAAAAATGGACTTACAGATTCTGCGTTTCTTTCTCGTCGACGATATGCGTTTTGAAATATCACCTTTTGAAGTATCGCGTTTTGTACCGTATCGCGTTTTGAAATATTACTTTTTGAAATATCGCGTTTTAAAACATCGCATTTCAAATAGGACCCCATACTAATAATACTTCTACACAATATTACTTGCAATAATTATAATAGCTGTCGTTTTCTCAAAGCTAATAAATGGTTTATGTCATTTTTTGGCGAAAAACCCTAAAATGGATTTCTTGCAGTAATGTGTCAGTCATTTTAACAGATAATATCAATTCAAACACAAAGTTTTTTTTGTAAGAATCGGGAGATTTGTTGGTAAAACTTATATCTCATGTACATCAATATTATAAAAACATCAGGCAACTCTGCAGGAGGCACCAAATAAACTGAAACATGGCAGAAAAGTCGTGATTTTAACTAAAACCGTTTATCTGGTTTGGCTAAATATTTAGATTAGAACCTCCTCAACATAAAATTACGCTACAAGACAAATGATGCAATCACTTAGCCTTGCTGGACAAAAACGATATATGGAAGTCTGTATTTACAATATTCTCAAATCCTTCCTTAGTAGATTAGGACTTCTTGAATATAAAAATATTACTTTAAGAAAATTGCTGCTAACCTTTCCAAATTAGAAAATTGTATGGAAGTCTGGATTTGTGCAGTGTAATATGGCGAATTATAGTCATGCAAAACGTCTTAAAATCAAAATTCTCAAATCGTTTGTTTGAGTAAAAGTTTAGGTTAAAACCTCGAGGATATAAAAATATTGCTGTATATGACAGCCAAAGAAATAATTTGAGAACATTGAATTCAAGGCGTATTACACCACAGAAATTTGGCTTAACCCTATCGCACTACATTTGAATAAAATCCATGAGATCTGAAAGTAAAATAAGAATGTCCTAAGCTTTAGTTGCAATTTATGACATTTTCTAGTGTGTCTGGGGCCTGGGTAGGATTTAGGTATGAACATACTGTAGGTTTGTCTGGCATTGACATTTCTTTAAATTGCACTAAAATACGAGTATATTCCATTTATCAAAAATTATCTTTGTGAAAAGACGAATGTTTGCATATTTAACATGTCTGAATTGATTTATCTGCCAAGATGATTGCCAACAAACGAGAATCGAGAAAATGATGGAAGGTAAAAGCCAGCTGTCTCCCAGACTATATAAGACTCTCTATTTTACTAATTTAATATTAAAGCTTGGACATCCTTGCGCTTTTGAAAATGAAAAGGAGTGTGAAATTAATCTCAGATAAATTTACCTTTTGTATATGACGTAAAATTGAGCTAGATAGAAACTGCTGAAAATTTCATTTACGATTTTGCTAATCGGTACTGTTCAAACCAATAATTTAAAAAAAAATCTGTGATTTCGTGAAAAGTTGTGGAGCCACGTTAAAATACTGTTTAACTCGAACAGCATACAGAATTTAACGCTTAATAGTAAAATAGAGCCCTAAGCCAATAAATAAAAGAGTTTTCTCTTAATATTTAAGTTCGGCTTAAAAACTAAAAAAACTAAAAAATAATTTTAATGTAATTTGCTGGGTGGCGATTTATTTTATTATAAAATTTGAAACGTACTCCGCTTAAAGTTTTCAGAACGGCGGCACTGTTTGTAAGTCATATTCCAAACTATGGTCGAATTCGTCTTATATAACGATCTGTCTCGTCTCTCTTTCGTATTTAACATTTCCATTGCCAGTCTTTTTCGTTTCTATTTTCTATTTACGAGTAAGATTTCGATTGACGGTCTGTTTCGTTTCTATTTTGTAACTATGGTATTTCAATTGATAGTCGTCTTCGTCTTTTATTTAATTTTGGTTCCTCATTTAACTCAAGTTTTATATTTCATTTACTAATTGATTTTTATTTTGATTCTGGTTTCCAATAGAATAATAATTTCGATTATTTTAGTACGTATTACATTTTGCTTAATTTAAGAATTGGACATTTCCGTCTGTAACATGAGATTTCGCCTCTTCTACAGCCGAAAACGTCGCAATGGATGAAAATTGTTTTAAGGGTATAGTGATCAAAATAAATATTGCTATAAAATATCCAAAACAAGAAAGTAAATTCGAAATTCTTATCGAATTTTAGACATGATTTGAAAATGATTTTGGAATAATAGCAATAGTTACGACTATAAATTCGGGCCTAAATGTACAATCTTTTTACACATAAAATGCAACAAATTACAAATTTATTTTCGAATAATTTGTCTTGGCTATGCGTTTCTATGATAAATCGGTTTATTAAGTTTGCTTTGCAAAGTTAAAATTTGTGTAAAAGCTTCGGTGTTTGTCATTTTTATTTTTGGTCATCAGTGATTCGTGATAATGATAGTTAATACCTCAGCGAAACGTTTGTGTGGGCATAAATCCGATTTCATTTACTTTTAGATTATAATTTTTGGGAAATACCTGATTTATAACAGACTTTTTCTTGTACTGTACTTATGTAGAATGGCAACAATAAGATTAATGAGTTTTTGTGAATGATGTACAAATTTATTTATGACATTTATTTATGTTGATCGCTAGGAAATTTTAGATTAGAAACACCAACCTTGTGGCAAAAACGGCAAGATTTGAGATAAGGGCCACATCTACGTGTCTGTAATTCTTATAGAATCACCAACTTATTTTCGTTCAAAGTTGTTTACGAAGATTACTTTGATATTATAAGATACAATTTAAAGTGACCTTTTTCCAAAATATCGGAACAGATCCCATTAATACTACACTCAAGTTCACTTGGAAATTTGTAGTGCTACTGACAAAATACCACCGGTGGTTGAGAAAACTTACTTTCCAGAATTTGCCGAACCGTTTTTCCTAATCTTCAGCCAGCTTGTTCAAATCAAGGAGTTTTCAATTCAACGGAATATCACAAAACTTACGTCTATTTTTAAAGAAAGGAAATAAGAACCGACATTTCGTACTACGAAGTAAAGAGCATTGTTATACTAATCTATTAATACCACGTCATTCTTATCTCAGTATTCCAAAACGAATTTCTTCCTGAGATCTACTTTATCTAACCTAACCGATTGAAACCCTAATCTTCATTTTTTCGATGGGTTGAATCTTTTCACTAGCAAATTCTAGCTAAACGAATATTTTTTTAACTGATTCAACAAACCTTTTAGAAGCCAAATCATGTTGTTGGACATTTGACGCTACCTAAATCTAATCCACCAAATAGCGATTTAACTAAGATATATTTAAAACGAATGATGTCATCAAAGCGTTATGTAAATCGTTTAAAGAACGATTTCTTATCCAAAGTTACATAAGATCGCTATTATTAAACTCGTCTGCGGAACATAACATTTGCTGTATAGCAAGTACAACGCAAATTTACCTATCTTTGTTGGACAAGATGTTAGTCTAAACCACATGTAGGACCAATGAATTTTTAGAAAATCGGAGGGTCATTACAAAATCATAACGATACCTCTTTAAACGCACCAAATATTTTTATGAATCGTCAAGCATGCGTTTAGAGGGGACATCGTAAAACGCTGTGCCGCCATCAAAAATTGGCATTTTGTTATAATCGCGAATTAAACAATTATTTGTATCCCTGTACATTTTCAATTTATTTTTAGCGATATGGTTAAAAAAGTCATGTATATGTATGTAAAAGTAAATACAACTAAACAAACTATATAAACTCATACGCGTACACGTTATTGATTCAGTGTTAAAGAAAAAATTGAAGTGAACAGAAATAAAGTTTCTCACATTTGTAAAGTACAACAAAATACAAAAAAAGATAAAATAATAAAAATAAAAAAGTAATCATGGCCGACGCACCGCAATTTACAGAAGCCTCTAAAGTTACACACAAATCGACCGTTTGTGTATCAAATCCAAAACATTGTAGATCAAAATTAAATACGGTTGGATTACAGAAAGATTTTGATCCAGATACATGTAGAATGATGCCGACTGCACAGCTACCAAAATATAAACCAAATAGTACAGGTTCAGATAACAGCAGTGGTAAAAGTGTTAACAACCAATAGAGGGTATACCAATCAAAAGCCTAGTGAATTTTGTTTTGTGAAAATTCCGGATTATTATTTACTTAAATTTTAAATTATTGTTCATATGATAATGAAATATATTTTATAAAATTAATTTCGTATTTTGTTTTTGTATTGGTGTGATTTAATTTTATGTTCTCACTCTCTTTTTTTTTTTTTTATTAAGATTTCAAATACATACATGACCAATGAACACACTACAAGTTGATAACATTTTTTTTATAGTACAGACAGGCGACAATAACTTAAGTTGGTTAAAATTTAAAAATTTTCTGTGAATTAAATATTTTAATTATTGTTTCTTATTTATATTGACCAAGGTGTCGAAAACTGAATCGCGAATGGCGTGTTATAGCCTAGAGGTTGGTGAAGGTTGTTATTAAGTTCTGGTCTGCTATTAGTTGTATAGATACATAAGTATTATACAGCAAGAATTCGTCTTTTTTCAAGTGATAACAAATCGTATCGAAGTATACTACTTTTAATAGCTTCCTTATCTTCTTTGAATTTCAATTAAGAAATCAAGTGAAATCAAGCTTCAATATGAATGGAATAATTCGGATTCCAAATAGGACTTAAACTCGATTAAACTTCTTACATATACGACCCATAAATGATAAGATGTCATCTGTAAATTATAATATTGGCAATCACTCTTCTGGCAAAACCTGGCATCTTATAGGATTTTTAATGCATTCTTACATATGTAACTTAAAACCAATGTCGTTGTTTATTTTTTATGTAAACATTTACTTGTTTTTTATTAATTCTAATGTTTTCTGATTCATCACCTTCTTTCAATGAACATCGTTCTTTTTTCGTCGTCCTTCTCCATTTCATTCATTCGGTTTTACTTAAAATACTAGGTAATATAGGTGCAAATTAGTGCTGTCGCTCTGTAAACTTTAAACGGAGTACGTTTTAAATTTTCAGGGGAGTATTTCAAGTCTGAAGGGAGTACAGTCATATGAAATACAATAACCCCCCTACCTTCAACATAAATAATTGTTGATGTATTGTTTAAAAAAACAAAAAATCACCATCCAGAAAATTACACTAAAATTGTTTTTAGTTTTCGAACCAAATTTGAATATTAAAAGGAAAGTTATTTATTTATTAGTTTAGAACTCTTTATCTATTTTACTATTAAAACGTTTTAACTTCGAACCCTTCACATTTTCAAAAGCGGAGTTTTGGCAGGTGTATTCCAATTCAGACATGTCAAATATACGAACATGTTCATCATTTTCACAAAGCTAATTTTTGGGAACTGAAAGATATTTTGGTGCAATTTAATAAAATGTCATTGCCAGACGATGCCACAGTAGGTACCTAGACTGGAAACCTGGAGGAAGTCTGAAAAAATCGCCTTAAAACACAGTACAGTTATTCGAAGTCTTATGTTTTTAATCAAAATAAAGTTTCCACTTTACTTTCTACTTACGTTTTATTGAAACGTGCGTATACTAAATAATTAGTTTCAATGCAACTCAGTGCAGGCTCAATCATGTCTATTATTTTCATTTGGAATATGACCAATTCGGATGGAACTTGACTATTCTTAACCGGTTAGGAAGAAATTCGACAAATGCCGGGGCAATGTGACTCTAAAATGATGTTTCTAATTCCGGGAGTCTGTACTACTATTAGAAGCTTCGCTTCAGCTGCGCACACTTTGTTTTAACTTCAATCCGTGACGAGACAAGACTGTCGATTATTTTGATCCTTAAATCCATAAATTCAATCGCCAAATTTAATTGAATAACTTTATTTAATTATCTCTATATATTTTATAATGGTTAACATTAACGGTTAAGAAAAAAAAAATCTATTTAAACCTTAAGCAGCCCCGGGATAGACGAACGAGGAAGGTTTAGGATTTTTAGAAGAATTTTTTTTGAGGGAAGTTCAAAGTCAAACCTTAAATAAAACATAAATAACTTTTATTAAAGCTGCCGACAATTTTAAGGTTGAAAGTGAAATACGCAAGAAATGACTTATTAGCGGTAAATTAGGATACGTTAATTTGTTTAGTTATTCACAGAAAATCGTATTTTAAGCAAAAAAAATTAAGAATTTTTTATAAAAATATTTGAATATTCCTTCTATCACATTCACAATCACAAGTGGATAAAGTCTCAGCCTGCTTATGTTGCCAATTTGCCGTCCTATTTTAAAAAAAGAAATCGACACGGGCAAAATTTTAAGAAAAAGTTTATAATTCACTAAGTCAGAGTATCTGTGTGATAGTTTTATGTGAACTAAAAGGATGTGCAAATAATCGGCTAAACATAAATATTATGTTGTGGAATTGTGGAAATAGAGTTTTACAGTTGGATTGAGGTTAGGGGCTTGCTCCACTTCGTTCGAGGGTTCATCTGGGTTTTAACAGAGTCAGCCTGATAAAAAAAGAAAAAAGTCAACAGGTTGTGTGTTCTCAGCTCAGGACCTCATGGTCTGTGTCGGTTAGCGCTGTCGCTCTTAATACTTTAAACGGAGTACGTTTTCAGGGCAGTGTATTTAATCCGAAAGAAGTACATACGACATACAATATTTAGTCCTTATACATAAATAAGTGTTGGTATTTTGGTTTGGTCAGCAAATTACACTAAAATTATTTTTAATTTTTGAGCCATATTTGAATATCAAAAGAAAAGTGATTTATTTATTGGTTTACAACTCTTTATCTATTTTACTATTAAAGCGTATGCTGCTCGAGCTAAATAGTTTTTAATTAATAGGTTTTAACTCTCCACGAAATCACAGATATTTTTAGATTATCGTTTAGAGATTTTTAAGTTTTTCTCGTAGAGAAGAGTACCGACCAGCGAAACCGTAAGCGAAATTTTTAATGTTTAGCTATTTTTATCTAAATTTTAAATGGAAAATTTACCTTAAAGCAACTTTAGCTTCCAAAAGCGTAATTTTGACATATATGCGAATTCAGACATGTCAGAGATGTCATTGTCAGATGATACCTTAGTAGGTACCTAGGGGTGAATTCTCTTACAATCTTCGGAACATACTCGTATTAAAATCATATAATTAAATAAATAGAATTACGTCTATTAGTCGGTTTCGTTGAATTACTGTTCGTAAATACTAATATACTTCTCGTATTAATCGAAACACAATTAAAATGGTCTAACCACCGGTAGCATATTAGATATTACATGAATTAATTAATATTCAACAAAAAATTAATAAAGTAAAAATTAGCGTACATAGAAATAGAGCTGTGTGAATATTGTGAAGAAGAAACATTGTAAGAGAATTCATCTGAATTAGTTATGATTCGCTAATACTTAAATGCACAGCACATTCTGTATATCTAGAATGTAAATTGTGGTATAATCAGTCCAGTCGCCGCGGCCTGATGAGAAGATTGATTTTTTCATAATCATAAGCTCATCAGTTCGAAACTGGATTGAATTCTCTTACAATCTTCGGAACATACTCGTATTAAAATCATATAACTAGGGGTGATCAAGTCAAAAACGACTAAACCTGGACGAAGCCTTAAAATAATTGGATATTATTTAAGTCTCGAAATATATTGTGTATTTAATTTAAAAAAAATTGCTAATAAAATTGGTATGGTGGCGACGACTGGTCACAAAACATGTACGTGGTGAAATCTCTTCTAAAAAAGTTTTAAACTTGATTCTTAATTTAGTGGTGCTATAATTAATTCATTCTATTCAAATCTATTAACTTAGAATTCAACAAATATGGTAAGACACAATAATGGTACTTTGGTTATGAGGAAAAATTTAAGGAAATTAGATTTGCCAAAGAAGAACTTTCATAACCACTCCAGACGTTTACTACATTTCCAGGTTCCAGCACCTAATAGGGCATGTTTGCCAATGGATTTTAGTGAAATTTTATACCTGAGTTTTAAAACCGATACTTTCTGTAGTTCCTAATTTAAAACAGAAATATTGACGCTCTGAAAATTTCTTGGTTCACCTCGTTTGGGGTCTGATTTGATAAATAAAATTAGAGCGAATTGATGATATTTTAGTTGATGCCATTTTTTAGAAACATTGTTTTACCAATTTTTCCTTGTTTTTACACAGACATGTACATAGCTAATTCAGAGTGTCTTCTCAATCTACAGATGGATTGTAGTGATATTTATTATCTACAATATTTTGTAAATTCTACAAATAGTTCCTATTATACAACCTATTATTTCATGGCCTGAAAAAATTTTCTACCATAAGGTATGGCCCAACGGCAAGAACTAGTACTTAGTAAAGTTTTATTTCGGAGGTATTAAGCCGATTCTATATAAAGAGTTCCTAGAAATATAAAGAGTAAACATTGGGCCAGTCATTTGGATTAGAGTTCGAATTAAATTTTGTTGAAATTATAATTTTTCTGCTGACTCCTGAATTTTGCATTGCCGCTAATAAATTTAGGGATTTGAATGAATATTATCTAAAAACCAGAAGGTATGGTCACCCTATTCCTACCTATATCTTACCTAGGCGAGAAGGAGAATGTCACAATAAAATTGACAGACAATTTCTGCTGTCAGCATTTAATCTTGTCAGACAAGAAAAAAAATAAATTAAATTTCCCATATCACACTGCATAAATCCAGACTTCCATACAACTTTCTAGAAAAGGTTAAATGACTGCAGAAATTATCTTACATTTTATATCCCTATAAAAGAGGGTCCTAGTCTATGCTTATAGAAGGATTTGAGAGTATTGTAAATCCAGAATTCCACACATCGTTTTTGTGCGGTAAGTATAAATGGCCGCTTAATTTGTCTTACAGCGTAATTTTTGTATTCTGGAGGTCCTAATCTAAATATTTAGCCAAAGCAGATAAAAGTTTTTTGCTAATATCAAGTAATCTCTGTCATGTTTGAGTTTATCTGGTGTCCCATACAGAGTCTTGATGTTTTTATAAGTTGTAAAAAACTCTAAATGATCGTTTTATAAGTTTTACCAACAAATATTCAGGTTCTGAAAAAAGGATTGTGAAGTTGAAGTAATTAAGTACGCAAATTTGACATGTTTGAATTGATATTAGCACATTACTGCAAGAAACTCGTTTCATGGGTGGGTTTTTGCTGGAGAATGATAAAAACTATTATAAATTAGCTTTAAAAAATGCTTTATGAAAAATACAGCTCCCAGAATATTATAATTCTTGCAAACAAAAGCCGATAAGTTAAAATATTGTGTAAATGTATTATTGGAATAGCAGTTATTTAAACAAGGGAGTACAGAAAGAAATAGCAGATTACAGGATTAACCACTAGGCGAAAGTAGTAAAAATACTCCGATCGTACTCACTTCGATAGCGCTGGGTGCAATGCAAGATATACAGAAAATAAAGGTGTGTATAATATTGCGCATGCTGTTGCTATCTTTTTGGCGCAATTTGACGTCACGTCTGGAAAAAAATGCTTATATTTATATGGAGTTTCGTGATATTTTTATTAATTTTTTAAATAAATGGAAAATAAATGAATTTTTCTTTATTCTTGCCATTAATTGTTCGTCTTTATGTTAGTAATTGTTCGTCTTTATGTTAAAATTAAACAGTGTAATTTTTTTGTTAAATGCAGAGAACGTTAAGATTTTAATTATTTAATTCAAAAATTTGGGAGTATTCGATTTTAAATATACTAAATTTGAATAATTCCTATTGCAACAAAACTATCAATTGTACTTCTGATAAGAACACTTATAGAACACTAAACAGTGAATGGGTATTTTGATTTAGTTGTAGCGAAAGATTCAGTGAGATCGGTGAATAAACTGACTGTCAGGACATTTTCGATCAAATCTGCTACATCAGGCTCATTTAACGCTTCCCTTACCTCTTTTGACGTCAACAGTGAATGATTTACATCCATTTTAATGTAATCTGTATTATCTCATTCCACATTTGATGATTGTGATAAAACACTTTCCTTTTGCCCCAATATGATACTTCGAAAGCGATATTTAATTTTTCGCTCGAATAATTCCAAATAATATTTCCAATGGGTCTTGGTTTAGACGATATGTCAGGAGGTATGAGATCTTATATTGATCTTTAAAATCCCGGAATAACATTTTCAGGGCATTGATGCTGAGAATAATCCCTTTTTGAAATGGTAAAAGGGATTTTATATTACCAACACGCATTTGTTTGGTAGTATTCTCCATATTATCAAGTATTAATTCCTGTTCTTCTATTTGTAATCCATAGGCGGCCATACTTGGGCGCGAATCGATTCGTGGAACCTTAACATTGAACAAATCGAACCAGTCGTTGACCTAAATAATCAGAAAATAAAATTTATCAAATAAGGAAATATACACAACAACAATAATTTTCAAAATAATCTGACCTGTTTAAGCAAATTTGCTATGGCAAAACCGCTGGGTTGCAAATTTTACCTTCTGTCTTTGAGCACCTTTCACCGTCAGGTGAGTTGCTCCTAAACGGCTAGCTATCTTTAATTCTGATTTTCATTGATGTTCGAGAAGCTCTTAAGGTGGTTCTTTCGTCAATAAAATATTATTAAGCAAAATTCCAGAATCCAATAAACCATTCCTAAACAGTTAAGTCATGTGCGGTGTTTCACTAAATACGTACACTTTTTTATTTTGATCACATGAATTCGCAAGGATAGGCTGGCTCTCGTTTATTCCCATTTCATTCCATAGCCCTCTATTTCCCCCTCCCAGATCAGTAACAATGGCTACAACATCGTACTGAATTAAATGTAATTTTGTAATTATATTATTTAGTGTTATTATAGATAGCTTTGTATTCTAGTTGTAGTACACTGGCTGTATCCAATTTTCAAATAGCCCTCTTGCCATTATGACCTGCACATAATTCGCTGGAGACGATTTCTGGATTTTCATTTCGTCTGCCATTAACAAGCAAACCTTGAAAACTATATTTAAATATCCGGGGTTGATATTAATTTTCAAAGCCCATTTCCTCAAAGTTGAGACGGCGGGAAGTGGAAAGTTTTTTTTTAAAAAAAATCGATACGCCTTTGGCTCACTGGAAAAGATGGCAATAGCTTTGGAAATATTATCAACTTCCCATTTTACACGTTTCCTTGACTTTGCATTTTTTTCCGTTGAGCTGGTGTAAATATTTTTTTTATGTAATTATTTTCATTTCTTAGCTTATGGCATTATTTCAAAAGCATCTCATTTTCTTCTGTTGGCTGTACTATATGATGTAAGTTTTCATTTAAGTTAAGTGTATTCGTGCTGGTTGTTTTATCCAATTTTAGGTGAAAGTAATTTTCGGAACTAACATTAGTATTTGCATTTTTAACATGAGGATTGTTGGTAGAATGGTCGGCACGAAGCACAGGAACTTTGCATGAAATAAAAACATGTATCTTAATTTTTTTCAGAATGCTGTTACGTTTTTGCCTTGTCAATCAAGGTTCTTATCACTGGATTGTGAATAATACAAACTCAATTCAATTTATCACCAACGAATTTATTTATTTCACAAAATTTATTACAACACAGTTTATCAATAAAAATTCACAAAATCACTTTATATAAATTATTCTTAAATTTTACTGATCACTTTTACTTTATTTATCGCACTATAACACTTTTTTAAATCACTTGTTAATTCCTTTTAATCTTTATACTATCGCTTACCAAATAATACAACTAATCTTGCAAGTTTACTCTATCGCGTTCCAAATACTAATAATCCAATTCGAACTTGTTCGCCTTTTTATATACACAAACCAAGCTTCTCGAAAGTTCACGACTTTTCCAGTTGGAATAGCGTAGAAACATTACGTAACAATTTTTATCATGGAAAATTCCATTTAGTACATTAAACATTGAGCTATTAGTTTTACTTATTCTATTACACACTAGGTGTCACCGTCACAATATACTACCTCTTTTTTTCTCTATATCTTGGGTGCAATGGATGGAAAGGAGAATATATGACACTATGCAACATCCCTCCCACCCACTTTGAATTCATTGCGTATTTTAAAAACTAAAAAAAATTATTCACAAAAGTTAATAAAATTTTAGGTAGTTTTCTAAAAATAAAGTAAAAAAGCTATTTTCAACTTTCAAATTCCATTCAATCATTTCCTTTTTATTAGTTACGAAGTTTATATTCAATAGTGAGATTTCACGTTAATTAAAATTGTCACTTTCCGCAACCGACGAATAAAATTTGAGTCTGTTATTGTGTACGACTTTTTTAATTTTTATTTTTAATTTTTTTTTTTTTGCCTTGAAGAAATCAGTATTCTAGTGTTAGTAATTGATAAGACTTCAATCACCTTGTGTGGTCCAGTCCAGATGGGATCAAGTTTTGACCGATATTCGTTTTTTAAAACACCAAGTCACCCACATGAAAACGCTGTTCATTAGCGTTTCGGTCGTACAAATTCTTTGATTTTTCCTTCTGAATAATCAAATTATTTCTGGCCAAGACAAACGATGTCTGCTGTCTATTCTTAAGTTCATCCAAATAATCATGGAAATTATAGCGTATCTCGGGTTTGCCTTGAACAGATGAAGGTATATTGGGCTTTACACCGTAGAGCAACTTAAATGGCATGAACGGAAGCCAGCTGTCCCACTTAGATGTATCACCATACATAGGCGCCCGCAAGTTTTTTTCCAGGGAGGGGCAAAATATATTTTTCTGACCTACGAGTAAATTGAAACGCTTTTTAAAATAAAAAATAAATTCTTATATATATATATATATATATATTTATATATATATATATATATATATATATATATATATATATATATATATATATATTTTATTTAGAAAACCACTTACTTCAACTTATAAAACAAAAAATAAACATAATATAAAAAAATTTATTTTGAAAAAAGAAACTGCAATCTCCGCTTCTCCAATCCAAAACGATTAATTATTAATTCATAGTATTCTTCTTTCATATCCTCTATTATATGTCGATGGACACTCATCATACAAAGGCCATCTAGCCTTTCCTCAACCATTGTTGATCGCAACCAGGTTTTAACTCTGCGTAGAGTACTAAATGATCTCTCTACTGCGCAAGAGGTGGCTGGAAGAATCAGAGCCAAACTAATTGCCAAATAAATAGATGGATAAAATATAACTGAATAATTAAGTAAATCAAGGAAGCTTAAATTATCAATATTCTTTATTGGTTTATCCTTCCAATATGCCAACCAAACTGAGGCATCTGCTGCAAAATTTTCCAAATAACAGCCATACCTATTTTGGATGTCTTGTATTACATTTTCATATTCCGTTTTTGTTAATTGCTGCATATTTTTAGGATGTAGCTGAAAAATTAAATAAGCTGGTTCATTTTTTTCTGAAAATCGCTCAGACAAAGAAGTTATTAAAGAATCTAAATACGGAATGAAAACTGATCTTCTGTAATACGATTCAGCGGAGTCACAAGGTACGTTTGTCCGATGTTTCTGGTTGTTTGCTAAACGAGGTAATTTTATTTCGATATTCGTTTGTTGAGAGCTTTTCTCAATAATTTGCATGATACAATGAAATTTTTCCTCTGCATTTTCGCGATCATCATTAACAATCGTTTTGATGGTATTAATGTGTTTTTTTTACAGAAAACAGGGTTTGTTCTGTCCCTTGAAGTGTATTAACAACAGGTTCGAATAAAGCTGAGTAATGTGCCATGACATGTAGACAAATTATAAAATTGGAAGAAGTACACACGTGATATAATTGTAGAGCACGTTGTCGAGTGTTAGCGTTATTTCCTTCTATAGTCATGCGATATAGTTCTTCTATGATCGAACAAAAATTTTCTTGAAAAATTCTTATACTTTTATATTTTGCTGTCCATCGTGTTTCGCAAAAGAGTGGTATACGTGGAATACATTTCCTTCTCAAAGGACTTTCACGGAAAAAATTAATTGCTTCTTTGATAGAACCAGCTGTGTTCCGAATTTCTTTCACGATATTTAAATCATTTACAACAAGATTTAACTTATGCGAAGCGCAGTGAAAAAAGCTTGCCATAGGATATTGTTCTTGTATAAGCTTTTGAACACCATTTATTTTCCCTGCCATCACAGAACAGCCATCATATCCTTGACCTACCATTTTCGACGATTTCAACCCGAATTTTCTTAATGATGAAAGAATTGTGTTCGAAATTGATTTTGCGTCCATACTTTCCAACGGAACAAATCCTAAGAATTCTTCTCTAATATAATAACCAGTGAGGTTTTTGTCCACAAATCGTATTGCAATTGATAATTGTTCGAGTCTTGAAATATCAGCTGACTCATCGGCAATGATCGAGAAAAATGCACTATTGTTAATAGCTGTCATAAAATGTTCTTTTAAAATATCTCCACAAATGTTAATAATTTCATTTTGAATTCTATGCGATATGTATTTTGCGTTTTGGGCAGATGTTTCCAAATGATTTTTTAAAATCGAGTCACGTGCATCAATACGAAAATCTAATAAATTTCTGAATACGCCATGCTCATCATCTTTGCCTCTTATTGGAAGACCATGTGTTCCACAAAATAATAATGTTTTGATGATCGGCAATAATTTTTGCCTATAATTGGATTCGATAAGTTTATGTACCGAGGAATCAATTTGTTCAACTACATCCAGCTTTTGGCGTTGCATTATTTGAACAAAATTATTTGCACTTAACGTTGACTCGCAATGCCATTTTGATGTTAAATGTTGTTTAATATTGTTATGAAAATCTTTATATTTTGTAAACTCCTTTACAATAAAACTGCCCTGAAACCCTCTATTAACATGCGGTTTACATAAAACACATTGTCGGCATAATATTCCTTTTCTTTTCTGTGAATATGAAATACAAGGGTACTCACTTAGCCATTGATAACGGAAAGCACGGGACCCGAAACTATCCTTTTTAAAATCATAATTTTTGTTTGGTACCCAAGACTGGGTTAGTGCTTTGAGTCTAGTTTCACTAGATAAAACAATAGCCGTTTCCAAAAAATTGCCTATATCAAAAACATGGGAGGTAATTGCACAATCTTCAGAATTTGATACGTGATTAATATCGTTTGTCGATTTTTCAGTATTTTTTTCTACCAATAAACTCTGATGATGTATCTCTTCGAGTCGCGGCTTCTTAAAGAAGTTACGAATATCCATTATGAGTACTGAAAATCGAGATAAAACTTGCTTACAAAAATGGTATGTAATCAAAATTATGATAAAAAAAAAAAATTGCAAAAAAATATTCACATAGATACTTTATCAAATAAAATAAAATTGTTGAAATATCTACACAATTAAAAAAAAAAAGATTTTCTTTTATGAATATCAAATAGAAAATCAAAATGTACCTTACTATATTCGTTTATAGGAATAAATACGTCACTATTCACTATTTTGCACTGATTATTATAAATTTATTATAGTATAGTTGCAATTTTGTAAATAAACAATAAAATATTTATTACAATAAATGTTGCACTAAAATTAATTTGGTTTAATAAAATTATTAAGTCGTTAGGCCGAAACTACTAAGCACGCTTTACATATTGCTAGCTAAACATGAGACAAATGATGAATACTCGTAATATTACTCCCACACTTACTCGCAAAAAATAACCGTTTGATTTTGTATTTTAGTTTCTCAATGTATCTCTTTCAATACTTTATGTATGTAAGACAAAGAAAAACATGCCCTTAATGGAAATAGCAAAAGAGATGGTCATATCATGGTACGCTTATTTATTTGTGTTTTATTTTTACATTATGCGCAATAGATTTTCGCGCAGAGTGATTTTACATTTGAAAACAATACAGAGGATGAAAAAAATTGTTGCAATGTTATTGTATGTAAGTATAAGTTTATGTTTTATATCTTTTGTATGTACATATATGCATTTATTTTGTTAAATATTCTCATTTTGTTCTCGTAGAATCAGCTGTTTTAAAATAGTTTATTTCAACGTTTCTCAAACTATGGTATGCGTACACAAGACACTATGGATACGTGCGCGTTTATCGAGTACACCCATCCCTCACTTAACGAAATTAATTCGTTCCCGAAAAGTTGTTCGTAAATCGAAATTTCGTTAATCGAAATTTCGTAAATCGCAATTTTTTTACGCAAATTGCGTAAATTGAATATTTCTTAAATTCACAATAAAGTACGTAATACCCATAAAGGATACCAAGTTACTAAGAAAACGATTGAGTAATGAAATAATAATACATAAAGAAAAAACTTTTTGCAATTCAAAATCAACATTTGTGTAGTTGTACATTTATTGAAATGTGTAAAAAACAAAATAAAGCTTGTACAGAACAAAATAAAACTTGTACGATAATAATTTTTCACAATAAGCTTTTCGAGGGTAAAAACTAAGCTCCCGACGTTGCTGATTTATTTATTCAATAACTGATGAAGATTAAGCATCCGATTCTAATGTTGAATTTGAATCTGAACTTGAAATCAAATTTTCAATACTATCACTCGGAATATTACTAATCCATAATGATGACGAAGCAACAGGTTGAAAAAATGTGTCGAGAGTTTGCTGTTTCGCTGAATTACTTTTTTCTCGGTAGAGTTCTTTGTAGCAATCAATGGCCTCGTTAACGCTTCGACATACCTTAGAACTTCTTTGTTCTAATGGATCTTTGTCAGATATGAGTTTCAATCCTTCTTCGAAATATGAAAGGGCTTCTGATAAATCTTTAGTATTAAACTGCTGTGTTGTATTCTCGATACTTTTTTCACTCTGCCGGTTATCGTCCTCGGGTGGTCGAATTTGTGCTAGATGAATCAAATCATCATTGGAAAGACTAGTGCCATGTGTTTTTAGTAAATCTTAAACATCGGCATCTTCGAAATCGTCAAACCCGAGTTGATTACCAAGGGTCACAATGTTTTGCAAAATCTCTGGAAAAACTTCAACTGTTGAATCCTCTGCATTTATGTTTTCTGACCAAATATTTTTCCAAACATTTTTCATCGTTGCTGGCTGCATTTCCGCCCAAGCCTCTGCTATATTCCTTACAGCATTTATCATAAAAACTTACGCAACAAAATTCGAAAAATATTTAAAATTGTAAAGTCATGCAATTTGAAGTAACGCAAAGCGAGGAAGTAGTATTTATGTAAAGCAGCTCGAAATATATTTACAAAAAACAACGAAAAAAAAAAAAAATTCGTAAATCGAATTTTGTTTCGTTAACAGAGGGTAAACATTGTGGTTTAATTTTGAAATTACGTTATAGCGAGTTTTCGTAGAAAGAATTTTCGCTAAGCGAGGGATGAGTGTATATGTAAATTTACAAGAAGTAGTAATTAAATATTACAACACTTATATACTGTAGAGAATATTATAAAAAATGTGTTACACTATGTGGTGTAAAATAGAAAGTTGGTAGTATATTATTATTATAAGTAATATTGAATTTTTTTGCAAAATCTAGGGGGGGGGGGCAACTGTCCCCTCTTGCCCCCCCCCCCTCGGGGCGGCTATGTCACCATAAGTGAAATTCCCCTGTGGTACGCAGACGTTTGTATTTTATTAATCTTGAGAAGCTTGCATATCCGTTTTAATAATTCCGAGATGTAAAATCGGCACCTTGGTCGGTGAGAATTATTAACGGTGCTCTAAACGAACAAATAAAATGCACCACGAATGCTTTTGCTATGGTTCAGATTTCCTGATTGGGTACGATTGGATTGGCCCGACTATATCCATGAAAATCTTCTCAAATGGTTTGCTGGAGGTAGTGGTTATTGTCATTGAAAGTTTATTTTGGGGGCCGATTTTATTTACTTTACAAGAGCTACAGTTTTTGATAACATTTCGGATTCGAGTTAACATATTTGGAAAATAGTAAAATGCCTCCAAGAGGAGTATTATGATATTAAAAAATGACTTTAGAGGAGAATTGACAATGTCTACACTAGGTACAGATACTTTGTCTTCTATTGAATTGGATCAAATTTGAGAATCCGTTGGAGCATCAGGAACTGCACTGATCGAAAATGCCTCAATAGTGTCTTGTATTGTTGTATTGGAAGAATCGAAATTGAGGTGGGAAGCAATCTCACTATTATTTAAAATGCAATCTGAATTTGGCATTTTAATTTTTTTTTAATACTGGGCTCTTGTAATGATGTGAATTTCCTCAGTTTGGCGATTGACTGTTTGATGCTGAGGATTACGACTCAGTGCACCGGCATTCGAATTTAAAATTCCTGACTTGTGCAATTCTGCTAATCTCCATCTAATGAGAATTGAAGCGGGATTTGTAAGGTTTTTGAGCCATGTGAGGGGTCGATGGTCGGTTACAATAATGAAAGCTCGTCCATAGATATAAGGTCTATATTTTTTAACAGCGAAAATAATGGCCAAACACTCTCTCTTTATGGTGAGATAATGACGCTCTGTTTGGTTCAAAACTCTGCTCGCGAATGCGATTGGCAGATCACGTTCCTTATCACCTGACTGAACCTTTTTTAAAAATACAGCAACAATTGCATAGTCACTAGTATCCACCGTTAACATGAATATCTTGGTGAAGTCTGCAAATTGGAGAACAGATGCAGTTATGAATGCCTGTTTTTATATATTGAAAGAAGCTCAAAGCATTTAGTTTTTCTAAGGCTATTGTGAGGGGTTGTGATATACTTGGAAAATTGTCAATAAATTTCATGTAATATGACGCTAGCCCTAAGAATGATTTCAATTGTTTTTGATTTGGTGTAGTGGAGAAATTCTGCACAGCTTCGATTTTGGTTGGGTCTGGTCTTATACCAGTAGTAGTTATGACGTGACCTGAATAGACTATTTCTTTTCTAAAGAATATTCATCCATATTGATCCATAGGTCACTGGTTCATATCCGGCTCGAAGGACCAATGTTTGATTCAACGTTATTTTTCGCTTACCGTTGGTCAGTGCTGGACAAAAATAACGTCTTGTTGAGTATACTTAAAACACTGAATTTTATTTGTTTGCGTCGTTTCTTATATACAAAAAATATTATACCTTTTACAACAACAGTATAAAAATATGCTAATTGTACATTAATTATATAATTAATGTAATTTGTACAAATTTATAGGTAAAAACTGCTGACAATGAAATATATTGATATTATATTTGGTAAACTGCTTACAGTATCTAATTTCTGCAAAAGTATAAAAAACTGTTCACAAGGTTGAACATACTCCGCGGATGTATTGATTTGTATGGCATAGATGACTCACTGAGTTAACCTCTCTATCCGGTAGCTGCCTGATAAGGTCATTGAACCAAATTATTGGAACCATACAAAAAATCTTTTTTGGTAGATCCAACGTTTTATGAACCCGGTCCAATTGACATATTATTAGGTGCAGATTAATATGGGCAAATAATAATGCCGAATATAATGAAAGGTGCACCTAATGAGCCTATTGTACAACAAACCAAACTGGGATGGATTCTTACTGGGAATACATCTGCTAGTGTCAATATGGCAATGTATCAGACAATGATTGTAACCACCAACGAGATTAACAATCAATTAAAAAAGTTTTGGGAAATCGAGGAAGTACATAAACCAAGAAGTCATACAAAAGAAGAAAAGGAATGTAAAGAAATTTACGACGAAACTCATATATGCCTAACCGATGGAAGTTATAAGGTAAGAATTCCGTTTAATAATGAATTACTAGTTTCCAAACCACTCGGTCAATCAAAAAAAAAAAACAGCCATCGCTCGACGAACGCTCAAGTCGAAAAACGTCTGGCCAAGAACCCTGAGTTGGCACTACGATACCAACAATTCATGGACGAGTATGAGGCCTTAGGACATATGAAGAAAACTGAAAGCCTTGATGGAGATACTCAACACTACTATCTTCCTCATCATGCTGTCTTGAAGGAGGAGAGCACAACGACAAAACTCAGAGTCGTTTTCGATGCATCGGCAAAAACATCCACAGGGACATCATTAAATGAATTACGTCTACACAGCAGATCTAGAAAAAATGTTTCGTCAAATAAAAATTTATGAAGAAGATCAGAAATATCAGCGGATTTTATGGAGAAACTCTCCTGGAGAACAGCTACAAGAATACAAAATTACAACCATGACCTATGGCACTGCGGCAGCGACCTACTTAGCGGTGCGAACCTTGTAACAATTAGCGAAAGATGAAGCGCATAGATAACCAATCGCGAAGGAAATCGCTCTCACTGATTTCTATATTAACGATCTCATATCTGGAAACAACACGCTCGACGATGCATTATCAGCACAGAAACAGCTTATAGCAATGCTAAGATGTGGAAATTTTAACCTCCGAAAGTAGGCTTCCAACAACCAAGCCCTACTAAACGCCGTACCAACAAATCTGCGGAAAACTGGAATTTTGTAATTTAAGCTTGATGATACAATAAAAACATTCGGCCTTCGTTGGAATCCTGCCACAGACAGCTTCGGATTTCGCATTTCGTTATCGGGGTCTGATAACAGAAACGTTACCAAAAGAAGTCTACTTTCAGAGAGCTCAAAAATCTTTGACACCTAGGATAATTAGCACCAGTTACTATAATAGCTAAACTAATCATGCAAGACCTTTGGGTAGCAGGCCTTTCTTGGGATCAAATATTACCTCAGATACTAGCCATGCAATGGCAGGATTTTAAAACTGCACTTCCTTCATTATTCTATACCTAGATGGCTTTGTTTCGATGGTCAATCACCGCTCAGTTGCTCAAGCTTATGCAGCAGTCGTCTACGCTAGGAGCATGAACAACGATGGAGATATCAACGTGACTCTTGTTGCATCCAAGACCAAAGTAGCGTCGATTAAAAACATATTGTCGATTCCACGACTCGAGTTATGCGGCGCGTTATTGCTCACTAAGTTAATGAAACAGGTGTATGAAGCGTTACACATCGAAGATATAGAGAGGTCATTTTGGACAGATTCAATGATCACGCTTTCGTGGATTATAGGTCGTCCCTAAAAATACAAGAAATTCGTCGCAAATAGGATTTCTGAAATACAAGAAAAATCAAATCCAGCACAATGGCACCATATAAGCACCAAGGAAAATCCTGCTGATTGTGCGTCTAGAGAAATTCAACCAACACAGTTGAAAGACTACAGTTTATGGTGGACGGATCCGAAATGGCTCAATAGGCCGACTTAGGATTGGCCACAACCTATTCAAGTCAACGACACCGCACTAGAGGTGAAGCATGTGATGTTAACTGCTACTGCTAAAATAGTTAATCCATTTGCGCAGCTAGTAGAAAAACATTCGGACATCAACAAAATATTCCGCATCATCAGCTATTGTCGACGCTTCATAAAGAAAAGTTTAAAAATGCAAGGCGGCCATATGACGCACAACATCGTACCGACCGGTTTGGAGCTCAAGGAATCAAGAGAAGAATTATGTAGAGCGATACAACATGAGGAGTTCCAGAAAGAAATTATTCGTTTACAAAAACATGACTCTGTTTCAGCGAAAAGCCATCTCTTATCGCTTAATCCATTTATTGACGAACAGCAAATCCTGCGAGTAGGAGGTAGAATTGCGAACAGCGCCTTACATTTCGAAACCAATCATCCAATCATACTACCTTCAAAACACCGTTTAACCAAGCTGCTGATAGCTGATGCACACCTACGAACAGTGCACGGCGGCAGCCAGCTAACTCTAGCTTTTCTTAGAAGAAGGTTCTGGATCACAAACGGCAGAAGTAGAATTCGGGCAGAAATAAATAAGTATATAACATGTCATCGCTTCAAATCCGCCAGCAAATCAGTTAGTGGCAGACTTACCTCAAGGACGAGTATTACCGTCACGTCCATTCACACACACGGGCGTAGACTTTACAGCACCTATTCAAGTCAGAGTTTCTAAAGGAAGAGGCACGAAGTCCTACAAGGGATACATAGCAGTCTTTGTATGATTTTCAACTAAGGCTGTCCATCTCGAGATTGTGAGCGATTTAACTGCAATAGCATTTGTAGAAGCGTTCAGAAGATTCATTGTGCGCAGAGGTATATGCCAACATATTTATTCTGATAATAGTACGAATTTTGTCGGAGCTCGATAAGGAAAAGCGTGAATGTATAAAACAAGCCATTCCAGAACTTCAAAAAATGTTGGCTAATAATGGCACAGAATGGCATTTTATTCCACCATAAGCACTACATTTCGGAGGGCTATGGGAGGCAGCAGTAAAAACAATGAAGTATCACCTAAAGCGAATAATCGGGGAAAGCACACTAACATACGAAGAACTTTCAACAGTGATTTCCCAAATCGAAGCATGTCTCAATTCTAGGCCACTGGTAACTATATCGGCAGATCCGTCTGAACTGACACCAGGTCACCAGGTAAATGGTCGACCATCGCTTCCAAAATTGTTGAACCATCTTTTGCAATAGTCTCCAACGCTGTCCTAAAGTTACATTTTCATGCAACAAATCTGGTTATAGAACGGCGAGTAGTGAATCGCCTATTAAGATGTAACTTTGTAACTTTATCAAGCCTTCAATAGCGGGCAAAATGGAATTGCAAACAGCCCAATTGCAAAGACAACAATCTGCCACCGACTAAGTCGCCCCTTGGGCGAATTGTCGAATTGCATCCGGGATTAGATAAGCTGACTAGAGTCGTGACAGTAAAGGATAGTTACGGCATAAAATTTAAACGACTAATCTCGAAGATAAGCATTCTCCCTATCAAAGACGCAGAAGCTCCGGAGAAAGAACAAAGCAGAGAAATTCGCAGTAGATACATAAGCGCAAGCACCAGAATCAAAATAATGCCCTTGTTCATATTGAGTTTACTACCAATGTGTAACGTTTGTTTAGGAACGTCAGCAGCTAATCTTCCGTATAACCTGACTAGTTTTTCATATCAGCCCGGACTCTATTTTATATACACTGGAAACGTGCAGTTTACAAATAACCAATTGAAGATCATTGTATATTTTAACAATACAACTTATCACAACGAGCTAAGTTTGTATCAAGCTTGCGTGAGAAAGCTGACCCAGCTCTGTTTGAACAGCTCTATCCCTGACACATGCTTAGTAATAACCAACCAACTGCAAAACAGCTTAGCAGATATCAATCAGAGAAACGAGTTACTAAACCACGGCAAAAATTACAGACGAAAAAAAGATGCTATCAATATAGTAGGAAATATAGCAAGCGAGCTATTCGGGATACTAGACAATCGTGATGCAGAACATTATGGAAAGGAAATAGAAAAAGGCAAGGAGAATCAGGAGTATTTATTGAAGCTCATAAAAAATCAGACATCTATTGCCAATGCCATCCTCAGTCTGCTTAAGAAAAACGGAAGATATTTAATCAGGAAGTAAATGAGCATTTGAACGATCTCAACAACATTAACATGTTAATGTTGAAATTTAAAGAGATTGAACAGAATTTAATTGAAGCAGTTCTAGATACTCACAATAAGGTAGTTAGTACTGCCATTTTAACATCACCACAGTTAGCAGAGGAAATCAACAAAATAACACAGCACTTGCCACCAGATGTAGTTCTGCCAGGACATCAGGACCCTAATCAAATAATAACCTTATATCAACTGATATCTTGCAAGGGACGTCTGAATGGACAATATGTTATTTTGGAGCTAAAGCTGCCCCTATTAATCAAGGAAAAATAACAATTGTTTAAGCCCTTATCATTCCCAACATCAAGTGCTACCTTCATACAACCATCAATGGATTACTTGGCAACATCAATGAATCGTGATCAGTACTATATGCTATCCAGCTATGAGTTCCATCACTGTAAGCTCATTGAAGCTGGCTATATCTGCATACTTCAGCATCCAATGCATACTGCTTATTTCAACAATACTACTTGTGAGTTTCAATTGTTAATCTCAACGAAAACAAATAATTGCGCGACAACGAAACAAAAGGCAGACAAGTCACAAACCAACTTCGTCAAACTAAGGAACAATAGCTGGTTGTTTTCATCGTAACATCCACAACCAGCCATTATAGTTTGCGGGGAAGACGTGACTACGTTAACTATTCCAATAAACGGAAAGAGTTCACTCAAGGAATGGTGCACATTGAAAGTTTGATTAATGACTAAAAAGTCACAAAACCATCAAAAGCAGAGTAGATTTATCATTCCTACCAGCAGTGAATCTATCGACCAATTGAACGACCCTCTACAATACAACTATTCTTCAGGAAGTTCCAAATGAAGGAGAATTTACTGTTCTCCACAAGAAAATAGCTGAATTATAAGATGCTAGTGTAAATGTATCAAAGCATGATGTGCACCACTACGCAGTGACATATATCATAGTTGGCTTTACCCTAATATGCGTGATAGAATGCCTATGTAAGGTCAGAAGAAGAGCGCCAAGGCAAGATGACTACAGGCTAGAGGCTCCAGCAGCTACCGGATAGAGATGTTAAATCAGCGAGTCACCTATGCCATACAAATCAATACATCTGCGGAGTATGTTCAACCTTGTGAACAGTTTTTTATACATTTGCAAAAATTAGATACTGGATGCACTATGCACTATATTGCATCTTTTTTTATATATTTTTTATTGTTAGCAGTTTTTACCTATAAATTTTTACAAATTACATTAATTTTGTAATTAATGTACAATTAGCATATTTTTATACTGTTATTGTAAAAGGTATAATATTTTTTGTATATAAGAAGGTTAGGTTAGGTTAAGTTGGAGTGGCTGCTTACGCACACTTAGACCGGTGACGGTCCATTGTGATACCACAGGATGTATCCCCTTTTACCCCTATTGGAACCATTTCGAGCTACTTATGTAGCGTAAGACGTCCAGCACTTTAATGTTTTCGAGATCCGAGAGCCAGTCCATCCTGAACTTACCTAAGTGTTTGTGCCTTCTGAGAGCCAATGCTGGACACGAGCAAAGGAAGTGGACCAACGTCTCTTCCTCCTCTTCGTCCAAGCAGCTTCTGCAGAAGTCATTAGCCTCCAGACCTAGCCTTCTTGCATGTTCTCCAAAAAGGCAGTGTCCCGTGAGAATTCCTACGACCGTTCTTAATTCACGTCTACGTAAGGATATTAATGATCTAGTGCGCGCCAAGTCCAGCTTTGGCCAAACTTGTCTTGCAACTCTACAGGTGAGGGTGTTAGACCACCTTTCCCCCGCTGAGGATAGCGCCTGCTTCCCAAGTGCTTGTCTCAGCGCTGTGATAGGCCTCCCCAGACTTGCCCTTTCCGGTTGCAGCTGGAGAGTCGTACCATGCCTAGCAAGTTCATCTGCCCTGCAGTTGACGCCCGAGTGACCTGGGACCCAGACTACCTGGATATTGAAATGCTCCCCCATCTCATTTAGAGATGAGTGACAACTCAACGCCACCCGTGACGCCAAAGACACCGATTCTAACGACCGGATCGCCGCTTGACTGTCTACATAGATTGTGATATCGTCTGAGGATAACACATTATTCTTCAACCACGTCATGACCTCCTCAATCGCTACGACTTCAGCTTGGTACACGCTGCAGTAATCAGGGAGACGAATAGAAATATTTACATTTAATTTGTCACAGAATACTCCAGCTCCCACTTTGCCGTCTAGCTTGGAGCCATCTGTGAAGAATTACAACGCTTCGGTTTCCGATAACGGTCTATTTCTCTAGGATTCCCTTGAAGGGAAGGAGGTCCGAAATCGCTTCTCAAAGCGTAGAGTAGGTTTAATGTAGTCAAGATTCGCCAGCTCATCCTTCAACGATCTGACAATAGTAGAGTGTCCTATACTAAGACATCTCCACTGAGAGACGGCTGCAAGTCGTACAGCCGTATTTGCCGCCATCTGTTTGCCAAAAATGTCGACCGGACGAAGGTGCAACATAACCTCTAAGGCACTTGTCGGTGTCGACCTCAATGCCATTCTTTGCACTCTCTCATTCCTACTTTTGTAAGTTACCTTGTCCAGAGCTGGCCACCAAACACCTACCCCGTACACGAGTACAGGTCTCACTACAGCGGTGTAGAGCCAGTGTACCAACTCCGGCTTCAGACCCCATCTATGACCAATGGC
The DNA here is from genome assembly GCA_958295665.1 of Tipula vernalis. Taxonomy (NCBI): domain Eukaryota; kingdom Metazoa; phylum Arthropoda; class Insecta; order Diptera; family Tipulidae; genus Tipula; species Tipula vernalis. The sequence goes on from OY282559.1 coordinate 321,132,144, forward strand.
GTTCCTACAGAAGTACAAAGCAATAGTAGCTTTGTTTATTCTCTCCAACATGTTGGGCTTCCAACTAAGCATAATGTCGAAGATAATGTCCAGATGTCTAGCTCTATCAGTAAAAGCAAGTCTCATGCCATTTAAGGTAGGAGGGACAACTACCGGGATTTTGTATTTCTTAGTGAAGAGTACCAGCTCTGTCTTGGACGGGTTAATACCAAGTCCACATTTGCCAGCCCATTTCGTAACGATGGTAAGCGCATTCTGCATTACGTCTACAATTGTGCCCAGGAATTTCCCGGTAACAGTTAAAGTTACGTCATCTGCGTACGCAATAACTTCAATACCCTCTCTCTCCAATTCAAGTAGTAACCCGTTTACCACTATGTTCCAGAGAAGAGGGGACAGAATCCCCCCCACCCCTGCGGAGTTCCCCTAGTTACTCGCCTCTTGATGGTGGAGTCCCCCAACTTCGAGCTAACAATCCTGCTTCCCAGCATATAATTGATTAACCCTATCAGAGGAACGTCCACCTCCAAAAATGACAATCCCTCCTTGATTGCCTCCGCTTTCACATTATTAAAGGCGTCTTCTATATCCAGGAAGGCCACTAAAGAGAATTACTTCGAATTAATCGATTTCTCAATCGTAGACACCAAGGCGTGCAGAGCAGTGTCCACAGATCTACTTTTTGTGTACGCTTGCTGAGACGATGCCCACTTCCTGGCACCTATTTTATCTCTGATGTATACATACAGCAGCCTTTCCAAGGTTTTCAAAAGAAAGGATGATAGAGTTATTGGTCTTAGGTCCTTAGGATAGACATGTGAGCTTTTCCCCGCTTTCGGTATGAACAGTACATTGACCTCCGTCCAGTACCTAGGAATACAGCCCAGCTTCCAACACCCTTTGAATATAGCTTCCAGGTAGGGAAGAATAATTACTGAGTTGTTTTGAAGTTCCGCTGGTATAATTTGATCCGGACCAGCCGATTTAAATGGTTTAAAACCTTTCAGTGCCCATAGGATCCGTTTCCTGGTTACGATATCCTCTGTGGTTACTGACAGTGATTCCTGATGATTGCTACGCACCAACAGGTCTTCAAAGCTCCCTGGGAAGTGTGTCTCGAAGAGAAGCTCCAGAGATTCTCCACTAGAAGCTGTCCAAGATCCGTCCGGTTTTATCAAAAAACTGGGACTAGATGTACTTTTGGAAAGAATCTTCCTAAGGCGGGAGGTTTCGGATACCTCTTCCATATTATCACAGAAGATTCTCCAAGACCTCCTTTGTGCCTTTCTTAATTTTTTCTTATAAATTCCGAGTTCTCCTTATAGGAGTCCCAATCCTGAGCCTCCCTTGTAATTTTGGCTCTATTAAAGGCTGTCCTACAAGCCTTACGATAGGTTCCCAGTTCCCTGGACCACCATACCGGTTTTGGCCTACCTCTAGGCTTAGCCAGTGGGCAGGCAGCGCGAAAGGATCGGTTGTATGCGCTAGTAACGCTAGCCACCATGTCCTCCAGCTCCCCAATGGTCGTCGAGGGCTCCATAGCCCTTGTCGGTAACATTTCCTCCAATAATTCCCCTTATTTGCTCCAGTTGGTCCTTCTAGGGTTCCTAAAGGCTTCCCGGGTAGCAGGGAGAATATCGAGGCTATTGGTTAAATATCGATGATCAGAAAAGGAGTGTTCCTTATCCACCCTCCAATTTTTAACCATATGAAGAATATTATTTGAGGCAAGGGTCACGTCTAGAACCTCATGCCTGTTACTAGTAATAAATGTGGGTTCCCGCTTAGTATTACACACTGAAAGGTTAGTACTCATCAAATAATCAAAAAGCGACTCACCCCTTTCATTAATGTCCGTGCTTCCCCAGATAGTGTGATAAGCATTAGCATCAACTCCCAGTACCACACCTACCTTTGATTGTTCCGCTTTACGGATCAGCTCCTCCAGGTTATCCGGAGGAACCTCCTTCTCCCGGTCCATGTAGGCTGAAACTAGCCAGAATCTACAAGTGCCTACTTCCAGGCTAACTGCAGTAGTGTCACCATTGCTGTATTGAGAGAGAAGGAAAAGATGAATATTATTTTTCCCAAGAATACAAGATCTGATCTTCCCAGACCTACTACCCAGAGGATATAATTTTATACCCCTTAGTTCTGAGGCCACAGATCCTGTTGTTGTTAATCCAAGGTTCTTGGATTAGTATCACATCCTCACCCGAACTAGTCAGCCTGAGGAGTAGAGCTGCCGAAGCAGCCTTAGAATGGTGAAGGTTAATTTGTGTTATCTTAATCATAACCATTTAACCTCTACCTATCTCTATGGTATATTCCTGCTACCGCAGGACTATTATTTCTCGGTATTTTGGGATGCGCCGGATTCGCCCGTCTCACCACCCCTCATACCTGTATATAAGAAACAACGCATACAAATAAAATTCAGTGTTTTAAGTATACTGAACAAGACGTTATTTTTGTCCAGCACTGTCCAATGGTAAGCGGAAAATAACGTTGAATCAAACATTAATTTATAATTTGTGTTTATATTATTCTCCTAATAATATAATATTGAATATAATATTGGCGACGAGGATAAACGTTGCGTTCAACTTAATTTCCAAATAATTAAAATAAATTGTGTGCGCATAAAAGTTTTGTTTTACGGTAAAAATGGCATCATCTGTAATTGGAACAATGGAACCGTTCGAGATGAAGACACGACGTTGTTGGGGGACATATTGTCATCGATTTGAGTTATATTTCGCAGCAAACAGTATTAAGGACGACAATAAAAAACGTGCGATTTTCCTGACACTGTGCTGTGGTGAAACATTTGAGCTGTTAGAATCGTTAATAGCTCCAAGTAAGGTAAGTGATCTGGCTTTCAAAGAAATAGTTTCCAAACTAACTGATCACTTTTTGATCTACCTGCTGATTTCGATCAACCATTTGCTCGTTTTGTGGTATCACCGGTCACATTAAAAAGGTACGTCGATCCAATCCAGACCACCGACAAACAACAACAAAGAGAAAATCTAGAAGGAGTAAAGGTCGTTTCAATTTAGTGAAGCTGGTCTCCTCGCCAAGCCTATTCATCTACCAGCTCGGCGAATTCCAATTGCTCTTCGAGTACCCGTCGAGGAAGAACTGGGAAAGTTGATGTTACAGGGGATATTGGAGCGCGTAGGCTATAGCGAATGGGCTACACTAATTGTACCTGTTCTGAAACCTAATGGATCCGTCCGGATTTCTGCGATTACAAGTCTACCGTTAATAAGGCTCTAGCTCTCCATACCTATCCTATACCATCAGCAGCCCATTTGCTCTCCACGATGCCAAGGGGTAATATTTTCGCAAAGCTTGACTTGGCTCAAGCCTATCAACAGCTAAAGGTTGATGAGGAGTCGGCGATGATACAAACCATCACGATACACAAAGGAGCCTACACGGTGAAGTGACTCCAATTTGGAATTTCCACAGCACCCAGAATCTTTCAAAATTTTATTGAAAGTTTACTCTGTGGAGTCGAGGACGTCATTCCATAATTTGATGACGTTATAGTAATTGCATCGAAGATGACCTTCGTCAAAGATTATCAGAAATCTTACAACGATTTGACGAAATGGTCTTCGTCCCACCGAAGACACAATTGAGACAATCCGTAAGACGCCACCACCGGAAGACAAAGTGCAGCTTCCGGCGTTTTTGGGTCTCTTCAAATTTTATCACTCTTTTATAAGAAGCAAAGCTACCAAAGCTGAGCCCCTGCACCAGCGCCTCCATGAAAATAAGAAATGGAAGTGGGGACCAATTCAGCAGCAGAGTTTCGACCAGTTAAAATCTGCACTTTCGTCCGATAATGTGCTCATTCCCTATGATGAGCATCTTCCACTATTGCTGGTATGCGATGCCTCTCCGTACGGCATCGGGGTTGTGTTGTGACACAGGGTAAGTAACTCTGTTAATACTGAAAGGCATGTAGCTTTCTATTCCAGGACACTGACCGCCACGGAACGTCGATACGCCCAGATCGGTAAGGAGGCCTTGTCGATTATTGCCGGTGTCAACAAATTTCACCATTTCCTATATGGTCGGAATTTTACCATAGTGACCGATCACAAGCCGCTTTTGGGGTTGTTTAACCCTGAGAAGCCAACACTTCAAATTCTCTCTCCCAGGATGATGTGCTGGAACGTTTTCTCAAATGCGTATCATTTCCAAATCATTCACCGCCGAGGAAAGGAAAATGGAAACGCTGACGGCGCAAAATGCATGTTAAACCGAAATTGATCTAACTGAAAACGTCTGAGATAAATTCAACATGTAAACGGTAACTTGACTGAAAGTTATCTGAAAGTAGTCTGAGTTCGGTCAACTTAAACTTGGTTGGTTGAGTCACTTTGTGTGAATTGACAAATTTTTTCATACTGTTAAAAAGGCAAAAGGTTTTTATACATTTTTGAAGTGTTTTTCAAATTATTTTTAATAATTTAAATGTAATTTTAGAATAAAGTTATATATGAGAACTGTCAGTTCAGATCAAATAAAAAAGCCCCATGTAACCACTAACCCAAATTTTCAGTCAGATCACTTTCGGTTTAACATGTATCTTTAGTAAAAGTGTATAAAAGTAAAGTGAAATAAAGTCAAGTCAAGTGACATAAAAGTACACAGTGTTTTTAATTGCAAAATCCAGGCGAACTCAGAAGCCCAGTTCGTAACAACATTCTGAAGTTAAATAATGATCATTTCTGCCGCTATTTACTTTACCAGAATTTATTAGAAGGAACACGCATCCTGAATTTCATCGTAATTGGTAAAGAAAACACCAAGTTCCTTCCTAACTGTCCATTTTGCAGCAATTTATGATGTAAAAACAATTTTAGAATAACATTTCCATCGTGCTTGCTCAATTTCACCATCATCAGTTAAGAAATAGAAGAGTTTCAGGCATTTCCTGGTCACACTTTTGATATAGAAAACAAGATCCCAGAATTCCGTTTGAAAATCCCTAAATTTCCTATACGGATTTGAGCTATTGGGTCTACAAATAAGCTTTGGGGGACTTACGAAAGATGACGTAACTAGTATTAAATCGCATCGGATCATCTTGTAACTTGTTAAAGCGTCATCATTTCCCTCTAAAAATTAGTATGTGTAATTTCGCTTAAGTGTATACAACATATTTTTGTTGTCTCCAACCATGTCAACCTTTGTGCCAACAAAACACAATTTGCGGGAAGCGCTGCTTTTTGCTTTCATTTGAAGAAAAGTGCAGCTGATGAACATCGATTGCCGTGTGAAACATATGGGGAACATACTCTATTAACAAATCATGCGAGTACTGGTTCCGACGGCTTAAAAGTGGCGATTTTGACACCAGTGACAAAGAACATGAAGGGAGGAGAGTAAAGTTTGAAGATACTGAGTTGGAAGTGTTATTGAAACTCAAAAAGAGCTCGCTGAAACTTTGAGAGTGACTCAACAAGCGATTCAAAACCGTGTCAAGGCCCATGGCTATGGTGCAAAAACAGGGAAATTGGGTTCCGTATTAACTCAAGCCAAGAGAGTCGAACGCTGTACTTCACGTGCGAACAATTGCTCCAAAGACAAAATCGGAAGGGATTGACGAAAAGTGGATCCACTACGACAACCCAAAGCCCAAAAAATCGTGGGGCGAGCCCGGTCATGCATCAACTTCAATGGCCAAACCGAATATTCATGGCAAAAAGCTATTGCAGTGCATCTGGTAGAACCACTTCGGAGGGCTCGACTATGAGCTACTCCAGCCTCCAGCCTAACGAAACTATCACTGGAGAACATTATCAAAAATAATTCATGCAAGCCGAGCGTTGGAGCTCAAACACCCATAATAGGCCAAAAGACATGACAAAGTGATCTTTCAACACGACAACGCTCGGAAACATGTTGCAAAAGTCGTCAAGGAATCTATGGAAGCGCTTTAATGGGATGTCCTACCATACCCGCCGTATTCAACAGACATTGCTTATTCCGACTACCACTTGTTCCGTTGTTCTGACTATCTGTTTTCGACACTACCTCTTTCTGCTCAACACCGGCTGATAGAAAACTGTACCATACGATGTGACAAGGCTGGTGTTCTGCATCGAGAACTGTAAATCTGGTTTAGATGATTAATACGGTTTTTAATAACTTTGGTTCGCTTTATGTTGCACTTTATAATGTATCGGTGTCTTTTTTAGCTGGTCAGCCCAATGAACGAGCTTACACATAACTGTTTTAAGAAGCTCTATACATTCGACGCCACACCATTCGAAAATTATCAACGATTATGGGTATTAAGCTATCGATGACACACTGTACGCTATTTACCGCATCGATAAAGTAAAGTTTAAATTATTTTCATTAGATCATCGTTTGCTTATCAATGACGAATTCACCAAGCTGTCGTTATCAACCAAAATTTTATTAAATCCACTGAGTAGTCACAAAAAATGAAAATTTAAATTTTGTATCGCAGTTCAACAATAATAGGGTTTGAGTAAAATTTGAATCATGCATTTATCACTTTACTAAGCACACCATTATTGGTTATCAATTAAATTGCAACTTACATACTCACCCAATTTTATCTTATCACATTACTATGAGGCCATATTTATAAAAGGTATATTTCTTCGAATCGCGATTAAAATGTGAAAAAAAACATTAAAACAATTAATTTGTACAACATATTTATTTATATAAAATTACATTAAACCAAATTATAAACATTTCACTTTTCTGTTGTATTACTTGGCTGGCTGCTACCCTCAGTTTGGCCATCAGAAAGTGCATTGAAATCAATATTTATTATTGGTCCGCCATAACTTGTTGGTTGAATATGTGCGGGTGTTACGTAAGTGAAATGAACTGTCTCCGCCTCAGAATTTCTGCCAATAGTTGAATCTTCAAGCTTTTGGGTACACTTTTCAAATCCATCAGCATCCATTGGTTTGTTGTTGTGTTCCATTGTAATTTAGGTATTTTTATTTTTTATTTACAGTGTTCGGTTGTGTATTCTAACACTATCTAATTATTACTGACCAGATATTCTTAAATTTTTAAGGTAAAAATGTTGATAACGATAGCAAATCGATCGATTATTTTCTTTTTTGTTTGCTAACCCAAGCCAGTTGTATAAACAACAAATATATAAGTGGTGGTGTTGTGTGATAACGAAATATTTAATACCAACTTTGCAAATTATTTAATTTCGGATATTTCTCACTTTTTGAGTACGAGTCCAGTGAAGAATTTAAAGAAAATAAAAAATTTGGATTTCAAATTTTATTTTTAATGCTGCCAATTGGGATGAGCAGCTAGCTCTATTTATATTGCCTGCTGTTTTTGCCACTGCGATAACTGTTCTATGTCCGTTGTTATAGTTGTGTAAGTTTATTAGACGGCAAATTAGTGTTTTGCGGTGTAGTTTGGATTGGCTTGTATTTTCCGGTTGTTGCTTGGCGTATGTTTCGGTAGGTGCCAGTTTTTTTTTGAAGGCTTCGAATAGATTACCTCGGGTGGAGTCTAATTCAGCTTTTGAGATTTTAAGTAAATTTATGTGAGTTTAATTTGTCTATAGGGCCTAATATACCAATATTTTTTCCATTTTTGGAAAGAATATCACTCGTACAATCATCTTAGAATGTATTTAACGCTGCAATTAGCTCTTTGCAATCGCATTAGTAAGCTAAGGCAATAAAATAAAAATTAAGAGTTTAGAGCCGGCAAGCGCCGGATAGCACGTAAAAAATATTTTTCCCCTTCCTGGAAAACATCCTGCGGCCGCCTATGGATACATTCAAGAATAAAGCCATTGGTAGCATTAAAAATAAAATTTGAGTACAAAATTTTTCCGTTTACTACAAAGATAGGCAAAATGTGATGGAAAACTTTACAAAAGAAGGTCCTTGCCATCGACCCCAAATCCAACATCGGATGCAATAAAAGCTATTAGAGAATTCAGGAGGTCAGCAACAATGGCACAGATAGGCAGGAGGTATCGTCGATTACTCTAGGCGTCAAAATCAAAGATTCAACTAAAGCAACAGTTGAATCAATACGACATCCGCGAATGCGACGTTTTTATCAAGAAATCAGATCGGCTGAAAACATTCTGGCAAATATTAGCTGTGCACAAACATACTTCAACGCATCCAAATCGTCCGCCATTTTAGATATAAGTAGCGTAGTCATTGCAGTGCATCAATTTTAAGAGATGAATGTCGATAAGTAACATTTACGTCATTGCATTTTATTCTGTTTTCAAATGATAAAAAATCCTGCTCAAGCTATTGGTTTGCAAGGTTTCGTGGTGGCAATTTTAATCTTAAGGACGATCCATGTCCAGGTGCAGTAAAAAAATTTGAAGACGGAGAACTTAAAATTTTACTGGCTGAAAATCCGGGGAAATATACAGAAGGAAGGAAATCGATTCCTCATAAATTAACCGAAGAAAACAAAAACCGAAGAGTTGACATCTGCATGAACTTGCACAAAATCATAACACCCATCAACTTCAGTTGCAAAAATGAATATTAATGCCAAGAAAGTGCTGCTGGGTGTCTGTTATAGCTGTCTATTATAGCTGCAAGTTACCTGGCCCAATTGATCAAATTATGCGATGTTCTGGAGGAAAAAATGTAATTTACGGGCCAAGGAAAGCGGAACGTGATATTGCTGCTTGACAACGCTTATACACATAAAGCAAAATCAACCCAGGAGCTCATCTTCTCCTTAGGCTGGGAAGTTGTATAGCATGCGGCGTATTCTCCAGACTTGGCTCCCTCTGATTACCACTTATTCAGATCGGTGTCACCATATTTGAAAGACCAGCGGTTTTCGAGACTCGAAGATGTGTGAAAATGGCTCGGTGACTATTTTGCTTCGAAACCATCAAGTTTCTATCGTGAAGTCATGCATCATCTACCCGATAAATGACAAAAGACCATAGATAGTAATGGCGAATATTTCGACCAAAATAAAGAAAAGTTTCTACTTGCACATGACACGATCTTTTTTTTTTTAAACGATCGTTCTAAATAAAAAAAAAAAAAAAAAATATTTTTAAGGGGTCTTAGACCCGTATTGTTTGGTTTTGCTAAAGGTGCTTTGCACATGGGAAATAAAAAATAAAAATAAAAATTTCTAGCAATAAGTTTTTTGTATGTGTATAGCAATTAGATCTTAAAGGATCATTTGACAGCTGCAAAAACCATAAATTATTTTACGTAGCAATAAGTTTTTTTTTATGTGTACTTACTTTCAAAACAGTTAACGCAAGTAAAAGGCCAAGGAGCTTTACCGTGAAGGTGATTTTGATGTTTGTTTGATTAGTAGCCGGTGTCCGAAAACTTTCTGATTTTGAATTTCTATACTGCGTAGTAGCAGAATATCCAGGTTTCCCCTGATTTATAAAATTATTTGGAGTAGAATGTGATTTGGTATTGCGATAGCGGGATCCTAAATTGAGGTTTCCTGAGGCATTGTTTTGATCTTTATCAGAATACTTGTTTTCGATGATGTTAGCTTGATTAAATTGGTTTATATTAGCATTTAAACTGTTTTCCCTACAGAGCTATTCAGTTTTTTCAATATTTTTACAAAGTAGGTTAAGTTCATCAACAGACTGAATGTTAGACAACACAGTAAACAATTTTGTTGGAATTTTACTACAATAATCATTGGCACAACATTTGCCATTGTTTAACGTTGTAAAAAAAAAACGTGGAGGTGATTTTACACTTCTATAACTAATTATACATGATCTGTAAGGACAATTACACAGATGTAGAGTACCTGCTACACATAATCTGTGGACAAATACCATTCAAAAGGGCAAAGCAGGCACACAGTGTGTGTAAAACTACTTTAGAGTTAGATAATTTTACACTGTACAATATGAATAAAGTACTTAATCGATCAGTAGTTATACTCTAATTAAAGGCGGAACCACACGCAGTTAGTAGATGTTATTGGTGAGCAAGGTAAAATTACATTCTTTGTTATCAATATTTTCTTTCAAATAAATATTCGTGTAAAAATTAAAGAAATAATAAATTGTGGAAAATTATTAGTTATGTAACATGCATTTTGCTCAAATTTGCTGCTCCAGTATATTTCAGCTCAGTTGAGTTGAACTAATGAAATAACAATTTTGAACGTAACTGCCTAATAATTTCACACCATTTATAATCAAATGTTTCTGTATTTTTTAAACGAACTAATTCGTCGCTGTTCACATAATAGTTATAGTTATCTACAATTAAATTGAAACAAATTCATAGTTTTCTATTAGTTTATTATAACATCTCAAACTTTAACAAAAAAAATAGTTATTTATGGTACTAGTGAGCAAAACGAGATATTATCTATGAGGGATAAGTGTGTCCCACGAGGCGATAGCCGAGTGGGACCTTATCCCTCATGGATAATATCTCATTGCTCACGAGTGCCATACAACGTTTTATCCACTTTTGTTGAATTAAATTTCGTAAATTAATAAGAAATACATAGTTCCATTTTGTGTTTTCACAGTGCAGCATTGAATTTTGAAATAAATTTTATCATAGTGACCGTTCTTTAAATTGTCATGGTGTACTTTAATTTAACTAATTTTTGGAATAGAGTTTTTCATTCAATTTGACTACGAATAATTTTCCAATGACTACTCAACATTTTGTTATACCAAATATAACTCACGTTGCCACTAGCAGCGTGGGTTACACAATAACAATGGGTTATTTTACATTTTCTTTATTTGAAATCAGCATAGTTATCGGGCTATTATATATCAAAAGTGGATAATAGTTATTTATGGTACTAGTGAGCAAAACGAGATATTATCCATGAGGGATAAGTTTGTCCCATGAGGCGATAGCCGAGTGGGACATTATCCCGAGTGGATAATATCTCTTTGCTCACGAGTGGCATACAACGTTTTATCCACTTTAGAGATTGATCCACTTCCACAAGAAATAGTTCCATTTTGTGTTTTCACACTGGAGCATTGAACTTTAAAATACATTTTATCATAGTGACCGTTCTTTAAATTGTCATGGTGTACTTTAATTTAACTGCTTTTTGGAATATAGTTTTTCATTCAATTTGGCTACGAATAATTTTCCAGTGACTAATCAACATTTTGTTATACAAAATTAACTCACGTTGCCCCTAGCAGCGTGGGTTATACAATAACAATGGGTTATTTTACATTTTCTTTATTTGAAATCAGCATAGTTATCGAGCTATTATGTATCAAAAGTGGATAAAATATATTTACTTCAGTAATAATATTTATTTCGGACCACAGGACCAAATTATTTTTAAAATTCAAATAAATTAAATCCATAAAAATTATTTACGGCTCATTTATCGCAGTTAAAAGACTATAGACTCTGGATTTGTTGCCCAATGTTTTCTTCTTCGACCTACCAAACGTATTAGGTATACCTAATAAATTTTGAATTATCTGCATTGTTGAGCTGATCTCTTTTGGATAACTCATATTAAAATTGAAATAAAATATAAGCAGTAGTTCCACGGATTTAAATAACGTTTTGATTGTTGTACATGTACACATTTTGTTTTCGATAAAAATATAAAATAGCGTTGTTTCGGGTGCGATTTCTGTCAAAAAAGAAGAAAAAATATAATAATAACTTTAAAAGAAGATGCTTATTAGTTGCATCGTCAAAATATTGATAAAACAATGCTATCAATGATCGAAAAAAGTAGGCCTTTAGTTCATTAAAGCCACCAATAATGTCCAATTTTTTTCGAGGGTTTTTTCACTTTTGTGAAGAGAAATAAAAGCCAACATTTTTTCACGAATGACGGAATATTATATAAAATTAAATAGAATATTTTAAAATCCTACAACTTACTAATGAAAGTAAACTAAGACCCAAGGATTTTATTACGCTTTATAAAAATATTTCGAAGCTTTATTGCGAATTAAAGCCTTCATTTATTTTATAGCATTAAAACCTCTGGCCTTATTTCACGGCACCAAGCCTAGATGCTAAATTATAAATCTTTTTCAAAATTAAGTTTAAACATAGATTAACTGGTCTGAGTCGATTTTTTTTATTGCAATCTCACACAGTTAGAATAAATTTAACACTTGTGAGTGTTTACCTATTTCAAAAGATAAACCACTTTTACGGTTAATAAACGCTAATTATATTTAAACTAAATTGAAGGTATATGAAATGAATGTATAAACAGTGTTTTCTGGCTAAAAACAAATACTTACCTACCACCGCAATCCACGGTGCATTGTGAGTCGGAACTATATCATCTATTAGCGTGCCCATCTGGAGATTGAACGGATTTTTAATATTATGAAACATATGGTAATATTGTATTAAAACTATACTCACTGGATATTTTTTGTATAAGCAACTAATATCCTCGTTGAAATAAGTGGTTAAAATGTTTAACACAGCATATTCTTTATTTTGTTCTCCGTCGCATATTTGATTGAGACCGGCTCTTTTGTTCTTTTTTGAAAACGCCACAATTTGATCTACCTCAAAGAAAATTTCGATCGAATTATTTACCAGTTTTGAGAAATGTTCCTTTGCAAATTTAGATAAAAGTAAATGTGGCCATTTTTCTTTTATATCTCTGATATGGTTGGAGGAGCTTCCATATTATTCAAAAAGTCTCTTTGCAATGAATAAGTTTCACTAAACAATTTGTCGATTTTGTTTTCTTCGAGGGGTGTTAGAGTTGTAATCCCCGCCTTTTGTTTCAAAATTATTCTTTTTCTCTCTAACGAGTTCATATCTTCGTCGGATTCACTAATCCAGTTTGGACAGCTTTCTTTTAATGATTTGAGTCTTTTTATCATGCTTGGTTTGTTATGAGTGTCCCGATTCCTTTTCGCCCCACACCGATTCAAACAGTTGTTATGATATAATAATTTTGACGTAATATTTATTGGCTCGGTGTTAAGTTCGAAACCTTCCGTAATTATACCCAGACTTTTAGGGTATTTTGATATTGACTCCTGCGCTACTTGGCGGAAAATGGGAACTGGAATGTAAAATGATATTGCGCGCATGTCGTGAACTATAAAATGTATAAAGTCTTGTAAATAATTTCCCAATGGCATCTCTTTTTCAAATAGGTCCATGATGTGTCTCGGTTTTTTATTCCAATTTATTTTAAAGTTACTAAATAATATCTTGCACTGAGCAAAACCAAAGTTGCTGTCGTTGGATGATGGAGAAAATGCACCACTTGACATTGATAAGGTGTCATTTAAAGAATCATATTCAGAAGAGTAGGTATCAGTATTTCGGCCCAAGCTTGTAGACGGTAGGTGCCGTTGATCTATTGTTTGTGTTGGCATAAATACAATTTCAAAATTTTGTTCTTCATTTACTGTAGTCTCGAGTTCGGTTAACGAAGTCTCTTTTATTCTCTCAGCAATTATGGATGGGCCCCACTTTTGATCCGGCTCCAATAATAGAAACACTTGTTTCGAGAAAAACTCAAGGGTATCCGAGTCCTCAATTTCCGTGCCGTCTTCTTCTAATACAAGTTTACTGCCTGATATATCAATGTCGTTTGCTGAAATTGAAAATGTGTAGGTAAAATAATTTTATATAATATGAATTTTTTTTTTAGAACAGATTTTTATGTTGAATAAAAATCAAATATCAAAAAATCAAAAACTGTTTTTATACGAGTAAAAATCTTTACTAGATGATTTATGATCTTGTCTAAATATTACGGTAAATTGCGTTGTTTGATTAATTAATTAGTCTTTTAAAATCTAAACTAATCTCGCTAAATTAATTATAACGGTTTTGTACACTAAAATTAATTTTATGACTTACCTTTCTGGATTACCGCATGTAAGTTAATTTCGGAACAGAAACTTTTCTTAATAGCCCCTTTTCTTAATGAACTCCACACCTTGAATCCTATTTTTAACATCTGTTAAAGAAATATTTTTGTTTTACTTAAGTGCGTATATTGTATTTTTTTAAAAATCTTCTTACCTTTAGCTATATTAAATAGGGAATACTATGCTGAAAAAAGGCGTATTCAATGTTTTGATGCTTATATGTTTTGATTGGAAATGGAGATAATAAATTAGTATATCTAATTATCATTGAATCGCAGCTTAATTTTTCTACGATACAAACACCTTTAGTATGTTCCAATTCTATTGTATACCTATTGCCAAAAAATGTAATTTGATTATAAGAAGCATTCACAAAAATATGAGTAATTTTTAAAGCAGCGATTAAATTTGTTTCATTAATAAATATAGGAAGCAATGTGTCGACTTCATATTCTATATCTCTGTATTTAGCTCGATTTGTTCTATCTATTTTTTGCCCTTTGAATGTGGTAATGGTGATATTGGTAACATAGTCTGCAATAATCTTATCAGAAAATCGTAATTTAAGAAAACTTTGATATAGTTGATGTCTCTCCGCTAGTAGTTTGGTGAGGTTTATGAAATTCCTTGCATTGTTTACAATTTTTTAAAAATACTGATGCTTACTCTCAAATCTAAGAGTTGAAAATTTATTTAGAGGTCCAAATTTTCTGATTAAATTTGGATAATGTTGTAAGTAATGATGTTTAGGAATTAAACCTTTATTAGGAAACATACTGATTCTTGCATTTAAATAACGATGTGTCAAAAACTCCAGTTTACAAACATGATTATACGACATAGTATACGCAGATGATATTTGACATATTTGTATAAGATCCAGCAGCAATTCCCAAACACCATCTTTGTAATCAAAACGTTCCTTACAATTAAGCACTATCAAAGGAAATTTCATCAGTAAAGTATAATTTTGATGTGCACTGCCAGTAATACGCTTGGTTTTCTCATTTATATTTGGAAATGACTTATTTAGTTTTAAGTATGTATTAATGTAACGAGAATTCTGATTGAAAAATTCAAATGAGAAATACCGTTTTGCAATAAAATGTTGAATATATAAATTTAGATCCTTCGCAATAATTCCTTCGTAAAGATATGACATACATGATACATGGTGGTAATCCGGGATTACATATATGATAGTGTGTAAGTTCATTAAATGTACAATTTTGTTTTATTCCTCGGTAACTTTTTATTTCAAAATCACTAACTTCTTTGATGTCATTTACATACGTTTCAGGAGAGCGAAGTTCTTTAAGCATGTTGGCGGTCGTCTTAAACTCGGCCATTGTAATATAGCAATATCGACAAAAACATTGAGATGTGCTAAAATTTTCTAAAAATCCACCTATTTGATGGGAACCCAAATTATCCCCACAAATAGTTATGAAAGCTTTATGAGAGCAGCTTTAACGTGCGACTCCTTACAAAGTAATACAAGTTGGATGTTATCGACTTTAGATCGATTATGTGGAAAAATATTTCCTAAAATAAAATAAACTCCCAAAATTTTGTGTTTTACTTTGGCCGAACCTAAAGGATTACACACTTCAAATGCATCCATGCACAATATAATTTCTAATTAAAAAATTTTCGCGGAAAAAATATTGTTGCGGTAATTCAGGCCATCGGCGTAATTAACATAAATATCATTAATAATACATTTCTGGACGGCTTCATTTGTTCTTTCACAAATATATCTTTCATTAGCATCTTCAAAGTTTCTAGTATCGGAATGTATTGGTAATGGCAGTCTAAATGATGTCTATTTTTCCCCAAATTTATTTCAAGAGGTTTGACAAAATTTTCATTTTGCTTCAATGAATTTGTTCTTTTGTAAGTCGAATCCGTGATATCATCATTTTTTAGGTTAACTTTGCTTAAAACATTTTCATTGATTTCTTCAATAATGTTTTTTTAAAGTTGTATTTAACATAGATTTTCTCCAACTCATTTTTGCACGATTCATTACAGTTTTTGCATTCTTGTCGAATTTCATCAATAATTAATTTTATCACAGTTTCTGGAACATTATGTTTTATTTTCAGTTGCGAAATTAAGTCTTTAAAATTTAAACTATTAAATGAACTAAAATTGGCAATATTCGAAACTCCGTTTTGTTGATATCCACTAAGCGATTGGTGTACATCAACATCCTTTGCATCAAGATATATAGAGTACAAGGTAATATATTGCGCATACGTCAAAAAATTACAAAAATAACAAATTTCCAACATGGCGGCGCGTGCGACGATAGATTTGTGTTTACTTTTTGTGTTTCATTGTTTAAGTTTTTGTTTAATATGTTTTTGAATTAAAGTAAATAAAATTTATTTAGTTGTGACTTTTAGATTTTATTTGAATGTAGCGAAAAAATAAATATACTTATATGTTTGTGTTCCTGATATTTTTTAATAGATAATATTGACGTTTATCTTGAGTCCGTTAAAAGTGAAAAAAAATATTTCCTTTCAAATTTTTTCTTTCGAAGATTTTTTAATTAAATTCAATAAAATTTATTTAGTAATGGTTTAAGATAATGTGTGTTTGTAGGTAATCAGCTATTATGGTGAAATAAGTGATTTTTTAATTAATAATATCAATTTTGTAATACTGGAGTTTGACGTGCTATCACCGTACAGAAAATTTCTTCCTTAGTGGTGTTTCGCCACCGTTTGCAGTCACAGTTGAGCTTTTAGATATAAGAATAGATTAAATGGCGAATATTCTAAAACATATTATTTAACCTAACCTTGATTGCACAGCTCGTTTCTGGTTCTTGCACTGCGCAGTTATATAGTGTCTTCGATTGGCAACAAAAGTGATGGGACCACGTTTGGCTTAAAACGCTTTATTTTTATTATTTGGTGTTGCTCGTACACCGGATTTATCGCAACATAATCTTCAAATTCGTTGGCATAAAAACACCCACCGTTTACACAAATTATTATCTTTAGGGAACGAGTGAAACGATATTTTACCACCCTCATTCGTCCCTTTACTGGATGCATTACACCCGAAAATAGCACAGCGCATTATTAATGTAGTTTAAACTAAAAAAAAATAATAAAGTTCTCTATTTTGAGAAACACAAATTTTTTAGCAAAACAGTTTTTTCACTAAATACAACAATCACACCATAATCTGAAAAATATCCTTAACTATTAAAAAAATCACCGAAACACAATATTTTGAGGAAAATAGTTTTTATCACTACAAACAAACAAACTTGAAACACAATATAAACAGTAATTTTATCGATTAAAAAATCACCTAAACTCAAAAATTTAAACAAAATAGCCTTTTTTAAATACACAAGCACATTCTAGTCGTCACTATTCAATAATATTTATTGCATTTAATTAAAAATTAATCCAAATAAAAATGTAAACAATGAAAACATGAAAATGAACACAAACTATATGATCGCACGTTCCGCCATGTTTATCGAATTTTGACAGATGCGCAGAAAAAGACGAAAATGAAATCGCGGAGTATATTACCTTTACTCTATATATCTTGCTTTGCATTTTCTTTTAAATTAGAATTGTTTGCGATTTCGTGCTCGTTTCGAGCAAACTTAAATAAATGTATTCGCCGTAAATATGATCGGAATGACCAAATATTTTTAAAATAGGCCGAACATCTGGTTATCGGACACTGTACAGCAATGCCTTTGATTTTTAAATGGTTCACCGCATGTCTTACTAATTCGAATTCAGAATTACAGCTAAATTTACAGTTTGGAATTTGCATAATATAACTTTTGCTTGATTTAGAGAAATAGTGTTTGTTTTAGACCTGAATTCCTCTGAGTGTTTCCTATATTTGTGTGACACATATGTATTATATTTAGAAAATTGTTCTTTGCAACAGCAGCAAAAAAATACTGCTGTCCTCGCAAAACGATGTGATGATATATGTTTTTCATAAATATTTTTATTTACAGTTTCAAAGGAACATACTAAACATGTAAACATCGTTGTCAACTAAAATATTTATCATAATAGAAAAATGGTAGAAATGTATAAGCCTCATTGACATTTATTGGTACACAAAATTAATATAAATAGCTTTTTCAATTGTAGTCAATAAATACAATATATTTGTGATATTGATTACTCGGAAGCATTCTAAAAAATTAATCTAATGGCAAAATTGTTTTAGCTTACAAAGCTTGCGATAAACATTAATAAACGTCCTACGATTTTCATTATATTAATTCGCTATCAAAATTTTATTTGGTTTAGCTTTTATCCAAAAATCCCGCTACATCGTTTGCTTCTTAGTAGTTTTCTATATATTGAAGCTAATCAAAATTATCATCAATATTATTTTTATATTGTATTCGAATTTTAATATGTTAATAATTCCAAAAAATATTATAAATTAAAATAGTATATTAAAATTGTGTACAAAATTATATTTTTGTATTCTCACCAACATTACGGACTATTATTTATTAGTTTGACGGACATTAGTTCAAATTAATTTTATTGTAACTATAGGACTTGATATTTAACAATTGTTTTATACTTACGCTTGATTTTATCACAATATTAAAATAATAGTTATTTGTGTATCAAGAGCGCAAAGTGCCAGTTTGTCACGCGAGAAAGGAAATTGCTGGCCGACGGGACGGAGGCCAGCAACCTTTCGAGCGTGACAAACAACTTTGCGGACGTGTTTCACACTTTATTTTTCCTACAATCATTTTAAAAAATATAATAAAAAGATAATTTTGTAGTAAAATTTACTATACTGACAATACGATTTTATTTTAGGACCGACATTTTGTTCAATCGAGTAGTCAAAGATTTTTTTTATTTTTCATAAAGAAAAACAAAAATTTGGTTTGATGTTTTATACAAACATTAGTCTTTCTTAAAAATTAGCGTGCGGTTTCAAGTTTTGTCACACGTTTCTAAGAGAAACGTGTGACAAAGTAATTTGTTTATTAACTGTCAAAAAAACAGACACTTTGGGCTTTGAAAACAGAGAAAAAAAGCCTGCTTTTCACGGCGATTGTAGGAAAAATAATTTTTTTCTTGTTGACAAGCTCAAAACACACAACTGCACAGGTTAAATTCACGGAATATACTAACAAATAACAATCTAAGTAACGGTGGCGTGCTCTTAATATGACAAATAAAGTAAAAATAAATCTTTTGTGTAATATTACAACGTTTTAAATGTAAAATTGCTTGAAGTGGAGAGTTGAAATCCTAATTTTGTTAAATAACGGGTTTAAGTTGAAAGCAAAAATCAAATTATGCATATAACAGACTGGGATAACTACTTTTAAGTTATTGCCTTTTTAAAAATGAAACAGAGATACTAAATACTCAAAACTCATAAATAATATTATATTCTCTTATTTGTATTACTCAAAAAAGGAAATAATAAAATGTGTTAAACCGTTTAATAGACAAGTTTTGTATTACATTATACATCATTCTATTCGTACAATCATAATCTTCTGACTTTACCATCATTATGTTGATAATTGATTTTGATTTCATTTAAATGTTTGGTTTAGGAATTTTGTTTTCTTATTAAATGCGTTATAGTGGATTTCAACCAAACGTTTTCCCAAATTGTGCACTACTTCTTTTTTCAATTTTTTGTCTGGTAATAGCGTTTCCTTAAATTACTTATTTCGTGTGTATTTTTACAAGGAACACATTGCGTTAAGACGACATATTATTTGTGAATAATAGAATATGCTAAACTACAAAGTTAATGTAAGGAGCTGCATCGATTATCATTTTGATTTTACTACAACGGTTGAATATTTAGTACACCAAAGCAAGATTGCTATTAAAGTATGACTAATTTTAACATCAAAGAAGTAATGACTAGTAAAACTACACGGTTTCGCAGGTTGTACTATTTTTTTTTTAAATATTTATGTAATTTTACAGAGAAACAATTTCATTACAACTTAAATGTTGTAAAAAAAAAACAAGGAAAATTACACATTTTTTTTTACTGTGAAGTTATTAAAACCTAACCCTCGAATATAGGTTGGCCATAAGTTTTTATATAAAACATTTTAATTTTTGCAAGGAAAAAAGTGGACTATGTATTCAATTCTTTGAACAATAACTCCCTTGAAGTGCGGTAGTCGCCATAGGTTTCATTTCTATATTGCTTCCTGTGTCTAATCTTGTCCATAATGTAATCATCATATTCTGGATCGGAATATTCAGATTTTAAAGCGTTTTCAAAATCGGGCCACGAATGGAATGTACGCATCATGCCATCGTAAAGCGCTACCTTCGAGTGTCAAATATATACAACCTATAAGAGTTTTTGTTGAGATATTCCTTGAGAAACTGACATTCGGGTTAAACGAGAAAGGAAATCGTTCACATTTTCACCAGATTTACCGGAAAATTTCAGTTTCCATTCCCTTATTGGAATTGGACGAAATCTCTTTTCATTTAACATAGGCATAAGTTCTGGTTGGTTACGTGCAGGCAAATGCATGTGTTTATTATTTAGTGGTGGTTGATAATTCTTATTACCTGAATTTGAAAGTGTTACTGTTTTAAAAGGATTAGAAGTGAACTGAGTGTTGTTTGAAAATCGTACGTAGTTTTTCTGAACATTTGGATTATAAATCTTTGGGATAGCACCAGCATTAATTTGGGAATTACTATAAGTTAACGTATCTGTTGTAAAATGATTTTAATTAATAAGTTTATAAGTTAATAAGTTTTGTTGAGAACATGGCATTTGAAAATTGTTGCGCGGAGCATTGAATCGAATATGTGGACTTGGAATGTTGTAAATTTTTTAATTTGCTTCAATTGTATCACAATTGGTTGCAGTACTAATTTGTTCGTCACTTGAGGGTGAGATGTTATCCCTACTTGCATTTGATTTGTTTGATCTTAAAGGGGAAATCGCACAATCTGAGCTCTCCGGTAATTTTTTTACCTCAATTGCTTCTAGGCGTCTTTGAATGGTACTTCTAATATGTCTAATTTGACGTAAAAATTTTTGAATTTCAGAATTAACCGGTGGTTCTACTTTTGCCCTTACTAACCTATTTTCAAGGTGCTTTAGAATATTAAACGTCTCGATTGATAATTGATTTTCAACTTCATCTAATCAAACTGTTGAATCTTCTATTAACTCTGCCGAATTTTCAATTATCTCGATATTTGGGGCTAAAGTTAAGTTATCGCGTTCTTCTTGTAACAACTTAGCTAACATTTCTACGGGAAGCTCGTTTGGAAATTTAGTGAGGGTCAACTTTCCTAATATCTAGCTCGTACAAAACTTCTGAGGGATTTAAATTAAAACTTCTATATTCATTTTGAAAAATTAGAATCGAAAATGTACTTGTAAAAAAAAGAGACTTATAAAACAAACAAATTTAATTTGGGCGCCACTGATTTGAATAAATCACATCAACTTATGGCTCTTGGCGCCAAAAAAAAACTTATTGCTACGTAAAATAGTTTATGGTGTCTGCAGCTGTCAAATGATCCCTTAAGATCTAATTGCTATGCACATACAAAACACTTATTGCTACAAATTTTTATTTTTATCTTTTATTTCCCATGTGCAAAGCACCTTTAGCAAAACCAAACACTACGGGTGGCATTCTAAGACCCCTTAAAAATATTTTTTTTTTTTTTTATTTAGAACGATCGTTTAAAAAAAAATGATCGTGTCAAATATCCTGCCGCCCAGGATAAGTTTTAAACCAGAAACATGGTTTCTAAACCAAAATCTCATTTTGGTGTAAAGACATACTATTTCATCAACATTAATATTCTTAAAAAAAAAAAATAAAATAAAAAAAATAAGTTTACTTAAGGTTTTAAATCTTTACCATGATAATTTATTAATCTTCCAGTCTCATTATCTCTTATCAAATATACATTCGAATCCAATTTATTTTGAATCGTTGCTGGAAACCATTTTGGTAATAGTTTGGACATTATGTTCTTGTGGCGTCGATCGAAATTAAATTTGTCAAATTATAAAAATGCACCTGTAAGAATAATTAAGTACAAAATATTCGCACCATTTTAAGATTCCTAAAAAAACGTAGCAAGCAACAAAATATAAAAAACACAAAAGAAGAACGAAAGAAGGCTTCGCATAATTGTGCACGATAGGGAGTTACCATCACCGAGCCGCTAGAGGGCTTCGCATAATTGTGCTCGATAGGGAGTTACCATCACCGAGCCGCTAAAAAGTGGTGACCCCGACGTGAAATGAACACACAACCTTTTGATGCAACAAAATAGTGTCTTCACAACAAAATAGTGAATCGAAAGAGAGTTGTTCGCGCACGGGTCACGCCCGATTTCTCAGCGATTGGGGTTATAATCACCTACGTCCAGCAGCAGACAACAAGTCAGCAATCATTAAACTTCTTCAACATTGCAACATATCAGAGACCGAGGTGACTCCATTTTTTTAGCGAGTCTCTGCACCGGCTTTCTGCTAAATTTAAATAACTGTAAGTACTTAATTATTTTTATCGGTGCATATTTTAATACTCTCGCGCATCAAATTAATTATCTCGCAAATATATGTTTATATCGGTCTTAAATTAAAAATTATTTTTCTCCTTCACTATCATCACTAAATTTTTCGTAATGGACTCGATAACAGGTACTCTTCTCCCACCGGGCGTCAATGATGGGGCATCAACATCAGACAATGCGGCAACAGGTTCTGCTCTTGTTACGTTGTCCCCAGCGCAATTGGCGGAAGTTATTATTGATGCAATTGCCAAAGCCGGCGGCATTAATAATACGTCACAAATGATGCAATTAAATTCAAATTCTTCTGTTGCGGGTGGGTTAATTGCTCGAGTGACTTTTAAACCTCCGCAACCACTTCATAATCAAAATCCAAACGTTTGGTTCGAAATTTTAGAGCAACAGTTTTTAGTTGCGGGTATTACAGTGGAAACAACGATGTACGCACATGCGGTGGGGGCGCTGGATGCACGACTCCATGACACTCTCGCGTATTTGATTACCAGCGTGAAGGGTACACATCCTTACACTACTTTTAAAACCGAAGTGATCCGGGTGTTCGGCAATTCAGAGAAGGCGAAGCTTAACAATCTGATGCATGGCTTGACACTTGGAGACAGGAAGCCGTCGCAGTTGTTGAACAACATGCGATTGAACGCTGGCAGCAATTTGAACGATACAACTCTTCGTCAATTTTGAATGAAAAGATTGCCGCAGCAGGTTCAAATGGTTCTCACACCTTTCGAAAATGACGTCTCCCTGGCGGTCTTGGCGGAACAAGCGGACAATATGCATGAGACGATGACGCAGGCTCAGGTTAATATCCTTGAGGCGTTTGCTTCTGTCCCAAATATAAATTCTAATCTTTCGATCGATCAACATTTTTCAGAATTTCGCAAAACATTATTATCGGAAATTTCGGAAATTTTTCAACACAATTCTCGATCTCGTTCAAATTCAAATTCTAATCGTCACTATAAGTCTCGGTCGCAATCCGGTTCTAATAATTAACGACAAAACTCACAAAATTTTCGAAATTCTTATTATCAAAATTCGGGTGATCCGTCGACCGCAAATAATTTTACTTGTTATTATCATCAACGTTTTGGAGCTATAGCACATAAATGCAAAACCGGTTGTCTATTTTTATCTAGGTCTAGTTCTTCCGATAATAATGTGCCAAAAAATTAATAAGTCAGTCGCAACTGGCGGAGTGCAATGACTTATCCAAATCCAGCCGCCTTTTAATTTTCGAAATTTTTCTGCAAACGCATTTTTTAATAGATACGGGCGCATATGTCTCAGTCTTGCCGGCTCGCTTCGTCCGGAACCCAATGGTCGACCCATCGTTCGGGTTGTTTGAAGCTAAAGGCTCTACAGTAAACGCTTTCGGAACCGAAATTTTAAAGCTGGACATCGGACTGCGCCGCGAATTCTCCTGGGAGTTTATCATTGCTGACGTGTCGATGCCTATTATCGGCGCAGATTTTTTGAGGAATACCGGTTTGCTCGTGGATATACAAAGACAAAGGCTTATAGATCCGTTAACCTCTTTGTGTTCACACGGTGCGAGTTACGTATGACGGTTCCAGCCGAACATAAACGAATCAACGAAACCAATACCACAAACCTATGAGAATACTTTTCGTTATCTCTTCAACATACATTGTAACAACGAGACAACAATGAACAAAGAAGATGAGATTAGCACAGGAAATAAAGCAACAAACCTTATCTCGCAAGATGCATATTATGCACAAAGTATAAAACCATACATATATTATATAAATAAACAATATACGTAGCCATAACAAACTAACCATATATAAAGGGCACAAATAAACTAATCGGTGTCACTTTGTTATTATACTTTAAACTACTAACAACTATTATTATATACATTTTCATTATTAAATAAACCAGTGTTAAATAAAATAAAATATTATAAATAAAAATAAATATATTTATGACGATTCATAAATATATCAAATAAAAAATATAATAATATAACACTCGAATTCATAATTGGCGCAGTTGATATTGGATCGGTAAATTGAAATTTTAATTTCAATTCCTACCTACCAACAAATAATAATACAAAAGTTAAAAAATAAATAAGTAAAATCAGTGAAATAAAAAAAAACGTGTTAAGTGAGTTTTAATCGGAGATTTCAAGAGAATATTGAAATCAGAAAATTAAAACCTATCGAGAGAATATCGATAGATAGTGCTAAACTAATTACAAAACTCAAGAGCACATTGAGATTTGATAATAAACATTTTTTTTTCCTGAAAAGAATATCCATAGACTTACCCAAAGTACCTTGGTATTCGAAATAATAAATATAAAGATTAATAAATTTTCCTACTGGGGATAGTACCAGAACAGTGAAAAAAGGCAAGAAGTAAAAAATAAATTAAAATCATTGTGATGTCCAAGCCCGTGATCATCGCAATAATTTCTTGGTAAATATAAAAAATAAAATCAGTATATAACAAAGACCCTTCCTAAACCTTTTTCACAAATAAAATTATATTCTTGAAAATAGTAAGTTGTAAATCTATCTTCAAAACCAAATAAAAAAAAATATACATATATATATTAAACCTAGAATAGTTAAAAACAAAAAAAAAATTGCAAATCAATTAGAATCAGGATCAGAACTCGATAGCGACTCTGACTTAGAAATTTGTGATAAAAATAAAAACTTAGTTAATAAAGAAAAAGTTTGGAAAGAAAAAATGGCTGAAAATCAAAAACAAAAAATGGAGAAAACCATACAAATCACCAGAATGATTAGGGATATACCAGAATATAATGGCGAACCCACTGGACCTCCCAGATGGCAAGCCAAAGAAATACATAACATTGAGGCAAATGAAGACGAAAAAATCGAGTTTCAAGAACAATATAATAACTATGAAACCTATCAGGAATCAACTAATGAGGAAAATCCTATTGTGGAAATCGAAGAGGAACAGGATTTTTGCCCAACACCACACTCAACGCTGGATACCTAGGGTTACATAATTGTGGCTCTGATCTAAAAGGTATTCAATTACCTTTTATCACAATTACAATAAACCACAAAAAAGCAAAGATGTTAATTGACACTGGTGCTAACAGATCCTTCATAAACCCAGAGTTCATTCTACTAGAACAAAAAATTAAAATACCTCCAGTAAAAATAACAACTTTGTTTAACAGCACCTTGTTAAATGAAGAAGTTACATTACCTATAATGGAACTCGAAAATGATGAGCCTTTAACATTCCTCATATTCAAATTTCACACATACTTTGATGGATTAATCGGAATCGATATAATAAATCAAATAAAAGCAGATCTCTGTTTATCTAAATCCCTATTAATCACAGAACATGCTCAACTTCCAATTAAATACAAATTTAACTTTGTATCCAAACAATATAGCTGTCCACCTAGAAGTAAAACCACTATTCAAATACCGGTAATAACAAAAAATGGTGACGTGTATATACGAGCCACGCAATTACCAAATGGATTACTCATACCAGAAGGTATTTACCATAGTAAAAACAATTACATCATTACAGAAGTAATAAATTATTCCCCACAAACCAAACAATTTCTTTTAGAAGAACCACTCCAAAGCAGAAAATTAGACGAATATGTAGAACGCATACACGAAATAAATTTTTGCCATTCCACTAAATCATCCATAGAAAGTATAGATGAACTAATTAGGACCCAACATCTCAACTATGAGGAAGAAAAAGCAATAAAGAAATTATGCCGATCATATGAGCATATATTTCAGAGGGAAGATCAAGATCTCTCTTTCACAAATAAAATTAAACATAACATCGAATTATCCGATAACAAACCAATGTTTACTAAAACGTATCGCTATCCCTTCATACACAAGAAAGAGGTAGAGGAACAAGTATCTAAAATGCTCATTCAAGGAATAATAAAAAAATCATATTCACCTTGGAGTAGCCCCGTTTGGATAGTACCTAAAAAGGCAGACGCCTCAGGGAAAATAAAATGGAGGATGGTCATAGACTATCGTAAACTTAATGAGAAAACGATAGATGACAAGTACCCCATCCCAAACATAACAGATATTCTCGATAAATTAGGCAAATGTCAATATTTTACGACATTAGATCTCGCATCAGGATTTCACCAAATTGAAGTGAATCCGAAAGACCAAGAAAAAACAGCATTTTCAGTTGAATTCGGTCATTACGAATTTATACGAATGCCTTTTGGTCTTAAAAACGCTCCTAGCACCTTTCAACGGGTTATGGACAACGTTTTAGGTGAACTACAAGGGAAAACATGTTTATGTTATATGGATGACATAATCATATTTTCTACAAGCCTACAAGAACATATCGAAAGCCTTGGTAAAGTTTTCAAAAAACTAGAAAGAGCTAACCTAAAAATTCAATTAGACAAATCAGAATTTTTACATAGGGAAGTAGCCTTTTTAGGACATGTCATTACACCAGAAGGAGTTAAACCCAACCCAGATAAAATTGAAGCAATAAATAACGTTTCATTACCACAAACAGAAAAACAAATTAAAAGTTTTTTAGGACTTTTAGGTTATTATAGAAAATTTATCCCAAAATTTGCAACACTAACAAAGCCTATGACTAAATTTTTAAGAAAAGGAGAAAAAATTGACATAAAAAACCAAGAATACATAAATAGCTTTGAAAAAGCAAAACAAATTTTAACACAAGAACCCATATTGCAATACCCAGATTTTACACAGGAATTTACATTAACTACGGATGCAAGTAACTATGCGATAGGCGCAGTTCTATCACAAGGTCCCAAGGAAAAGGACTTACCAATTTGCTATGCAAGCAGAACCTTATCACAAACGGAGCAAAACTATTCTACAATAGAAAAGGAGCTCCTAGCCATCGTTTGGGCAACCAAATACTTCCGACCATACCTTTTCGGTCGAAAATTTCTAATCATCACAGATCATAAACCCCTAACCTGGTTATTTTCTTTAAAAGAACCAAACTCCAAATTAGTGAGATGGAGATTAAAACTAGAGGAATTTGATTACAAAATTCAATACAAAAAAGGAATTTTGAATTCTAATGCTGACGCATTATCAAGAATCGAAATCAACCATTCTTCAATATCTGAATCATCATCCGAAGATACACGAAGCATGTTATCCACAAAATTAATTCCCATTCCCGAAACAAGAAACAGCGTAAATACCTTTAGACATCAATTAATCATATACATAAAACCAGATGTAACAAAATATTGTACTACGAAAGAAGAAATATTATTTGAAGATAAAAAAAAGAATAACCATGTACATATCAAAAACCGGCGCATCATCTAAACTCAAACTTTGTATACAAAATCTAATAGGACTAAAAAGAAACCTAGTGTGTGTATATACCTCAGATGAAGGTTTCGAAATGGTTAAAGCAACTTTTGGTAAAATAATAAACACGAAAGGTAGAGTAATAGAACCCAAAGTAAATTTAGTTAGATCAAAAATATTCTTAACAGACCTAAAAACCAAAGAAGAACAAAAAAAGAAAATAAAAGAAATACATTTAGGGAATGAACACCGAGGAGTACTCGAAAACTATGAACAGATAAAAAGAACCTTCTATTTTCCATATATGAAAGAATCAATAAACGAATACATAAGAAAATGTGACACCTGTCAAACAATAAAATATGACAGAAATCCACCCAATATTCAATTTCAAGAAACCGAAACACCAAAATCTCCACTTCAAATAATACACGCAGATGTATATCACCTAAACGGTACAGCGTTTTTAACAATAATAGATAAATTTTCCAAATTTGGCGCAGCATATAGACTTATACGAAAAACAGGCGAAAAAATGAAAGAATCACTTAAAAGATTCTTTGCCTCACATGGTATACCTGGAAAATTGATAGCCGACAACGAATTATCAAGTAGTCAAGAAATTCAAGATATGCTGAAAAAAATACAACGTAGAGTTTCATGCCACTACACCGTATAATTCAACCGGGAATTCCCCAGTTGAGCGATTTCACTCTACCATACATGAACTATGTGGAATAATAGCATTAAATAATCCTAATGAAACTATAAAAAGTGTCATGTCTTCTGCAATTATTGCATATAATAATACAATACACAGTACCACTAAAATGACCCCATTCCAACTCCTAAACGGACATTATCTGAAGAACAACCCAGAATTCGGAACAGAACTAGAATATGCCCAATATCATAAAGACGAGTATGAAAAAATATATGCAAATATACACGAAAAATGCCTATACGATAAAAGACAATTGATAAATAAAATAAATACTAAACGTAAACCTAGAATTATAATACCAATCCGTACAACCATATTCAAAAAACACATCAGACGAGGAAAATTAAACCCCCTATTTAGAAAAGAAATAGTTAAAGATAACACAAAATTCCCAGTAGTAATAACAAACAGAGGTAAAGTTCACTTGAATAAAATAAAGAATTTATTTCAGGTTCCACTTCATAATGGGCCAGGAATTAAACATAATACCAATTAAAGATAATAAGGGAATAATACCCATAAACCTAGGACAAGTATTCATTCAAGAAAACAGTAATAAACTCATACATATTATCCCATTAACTCAATATCAAGATATAATAACCCATTCGGATAACTTGTTAAAAGAAGCTCTAAACAGAATGAGCGACGAAACAAAAAACCTATTGCAAAATAAAATAAAAGTAATTCAAAGCAAAATTTTAGAAAATCAGAATAAATTCAATAACATCATTCCCAAAAGAATAAAAAGAGGAGCATTAAATTTCATAGGTTCAATAATAAAAGACATAACAGGTAATTTAGATAACAACGATTTAGAAGACATTCAAAATTCTTTAGACCAATTAGCAACCAATAATAATAAACAAATCATTATTAACCAGCAATTAGCAATAAGACTAGACGCAATTAAAGACAACCTAGAAGAAAATTTAGGGCATATAAACAACACAATGAATATATTCAATAAGAAGATCATAAGTTTTACAGAAAAATTAATGTGGGATCAACAGATACACCAACTAGATTATGTATTAACAAACTTAAATTTTCACTTCGACAATTTACTGGACATAATAACATTTTCAAAAAACAAAATAATTTCGAGACATTTACTAAACGAGGATGAAATGAACTTTATAATTTCAAAATTACACGAACAACATGTAACAATACCACATGAACTTGCAGTTTTAAATTTATTAACGATTAAAGGTTTAATAACAACTAGTTACGAATTAATATTCTTGATAGAAATTCCTAAATTCAGGAACGAAAGTTTTCAATTACATAAAATAATTCCTATTCCTATAAACAACAAAATAATATACCCAGAACCTCCAACCTATTTAATATCCAATGAACAAAAATATACTGAATTTTATGAAAACCAATGTCAAGAAATATATCAAACATATTATTGCGGGAAACTACAATTAAAAGAAGTACAGAACACCT
Organism: Tipula vernalis; assembly: GCA_958295665.1. Taxonomy (NCBI): domain Eukaryota; kingdom Metazoa; phylum Arthropoda; class Insecta; order Diptera; family Tipulidae; genus Tipula; species Tipula vernalis. Next base: position 321,162,129 of record OY282559.1, read on the forward strand.
GTATACCAGCAATAATAAATCAACAAATTGCAACATGCAATTACACACAAATATCGGGAAAGGAGCAAGTCATCCCAATTAACGATAACACCATCTTCATAACACCTGGAAAAGAACCTACCGAATTCCAATCAAATTGCAGTAGGAATACAAATAAAATAAAAGAACCATCATTAGTAACAATATCTAACTGTTACCTAAATATCGGAAAACATAACATAGTAAATGACGCAAATATAACATTTACAATCAAATTAGCAGAACTTCCATGGAACGATGTAAATGAACAGCATATAATACCAGAATTTAACATCCATAAAATTCACAACTGGACCCTAGACAACATAGAAGAAATTCACATTCATCACAAAAATCAGGAGAGACATAAAATCATTCAATATGGAGCATTAGGCATCATATTTCCAGCAATAATCATTTATACCCTTCTTAAACTAAATAAATGGTTCTCGCGTAAATTCCGGCGAAATCCACGCTCTAATCTTGCAGGGGAGGAGTTACGTATGACGGTTCCAGCCGAACATAAACGAATCAACGAAACCAATACCACAAACCTATGAGAATACTTTTCGTTATCTCTTCAACATACATTGTAACAACGAGACAACAATGAACAAAGAAGATGAGATTAGCACAGGAAATAAAGCAACAAACCTTATCTCGCAAGATGCATATTATGCACAAAGTATAAAACCATACATATATTATATAAATAAACAATATACGTAGCCATAACAAACTAACCATATATAAAGGGCACAAATAAACTAATCGGTGTCACTTTGTTATTATACTTTAAACTACTAACAACTATTATTATATACATTTTCATTATTAAATAAACCAGTGTTAAATAAAATAAAATATTATAAATAAAAATAAATATATTTATGACGATTCATAAATATATCAAATAAAAAATATAATAATATAACACTCGAATTCATAATTTGCGCTGTCCTCCATCGATGTTTCTGCTGTATCAAGGATCGACAGGTCAGTGATGGACCCAGGAGTGTTCGACGTTATTTCAAAATTTCCGACAGTAATTTACGGCAACATCAACATCGACAATACAAAACATAACGTGACTCACAAGCTAGAGACGAACGGACCACCGATTGCGTGCAAACCACGACGACTGGCACCAGACAAATTCATCATCGCAAAGACAAAATTCGAAAACATGATGAAACGCGGGATTTGCAGACCTAGTAGCAGTCCTTGGTCGAGTCCCTTACATTTGGTGTTAAAAAGGACGGAGAGTGGAGACCATGTGGATATTTCCGAGCACTTAATCGGATCACGATTCCGGATCGGTACCCAATTTCACATCTCCAAGATTTTACACAACGACTCGAGGGCTGCTCTAATTTCTCAACGATAGACCTTGTCCAGGCCTACCACCAAATTCCCATCGAACCGACGGACATTCCAAAAACAGCAATTTCGACGCCTTTTGGACTTTTTGAATTTTGTAGAATGACATTCGGTCTTCGCAATGCAGCACAGTCGTTCTAACGTCTTATGCACTCAGTCCTACGAGGACTTGACTTCTCTTTTGTGTATTTGGACGACGTGCTCATTGCCTCTAAAAATTACGACGAACATCTTGGACACGTTAAAATTATCTTCTCTAAATTAGAAGAACACGGACTTGTAGTTAACCTCGACAAATGTACTTTTGCAAAACATGAAATTACATTTTTAGGACACAGGGTAACTGGACAAGGTATCTTACCATCGCATGAACGTGTTCAAGTTATCAAAAATTTCGAACGACCACTGACCGTAAAACAACTTAAACGCTTTTTAGGCATGATTAACTTTTATCGTCGCTTCATTCCTGGTGCTGCTGCCGACCAGGCATTACTGAACGACTACCTAAAAGGTTACACAAAGAACAGTCGCGTTCCAATACAGTGGTCGACAGCAGCTATAGAAGCGTTCGATAACTGCAAAAATAAACTTACGGACGCTACCTTACTGATTCTTCCTTTATCATCAGCACCTCTGGCCATCATGGTCGACGCGTCCGATACGGCGCTATGAGCAGTGGTTCAGCAGTTCATTTCAGATACTTGGCAACTACTCGGGTTTTTTCAGTACGTCTCAATGATACGCAAAAAAGATACAGTGCTTATGATCGTGAACTTCTCGCGGCTTAAGGTCGTACGTTCACGCTGTACTCCAATCATAAACCATTGATCTACGCTTTTAATCAGAATCCGGAAAAGGCATCTCCTCGTCAATTTAGACACTTAGATTTCATTTGTCAATTTACAACCGATATCCAGCACATCTCAGGCATAAATAATGTCGTCGCAGATACTCTCTCACGTATTAATCAAATTTCTATTCCCGAAAGTATTGATTATGCGGTCATCGCAGATGCTCAGACCGATGACGAAGAACTTCAAGAAATCTTAAGGAGTAACTCTGCTCTCAAATTCGAGAAAATTGCGGTTGCGTTCAATTCAAAAACCTTAATTCATTGCGATATATCAACTACTACACCTAGGCCATTCATTCCGCTAAATTTTCGGAAAAAAGTTTTCGAAGCGTTTCATAACCTTTCTCATCCTGGCGTCAAAGCTTCCATTAAACTTTTGACTCAGAATGTCATTTGGCCATCGATTAATAAAGATGTCCAGAAAATGGCTCAAAACTGTGTAGCTTGCCAAAAGGCTAAAGTCTCTCGACACACTAAATCTCCACTTAGTACATATAAATTAACTTCCCAACGCTTTTCAAATATTCACCTCGACATCATTGGTCCGTTACCAGTTTCTGATAATAAGCGGTATTGCGTCACATTGATTGATAGATACACCCAGGCCAGAGGCGGTTCCAGTTCCTGATATAACTGCTGCTACCGTCGCTTTCGCTGTCTACTCTTATATGATAGCTCGCTTTGGTGTGCCAGAGTCCATTGTCACGGACCAAGGCACGTAATTCGAATCACCACTTTTTCACGAATTGGCTAATTTACTTGGTTTTGAACGAAGGAGAACAACTAGTTACAATCCAAAATGTAATGGCATGATCGAGCGTTGACACCGTGTAATTAAGTCTGCCATTATGTGCTACAATCGAACAGATTGGACTAATGTTATTCCTGCAATCTTACTGGGACTACGAACAACGTACAGTGACGAACTGAAATCTACGCCGGCTGAACTTGTTTTCGGACATACGACGCGAGTTCCAGAAGCTTTTTTGGAAACTACGAATGATCATATTTTACAGTCAGACTTTGTAACGAACATCAAACGACACTTCGACGAAATTCGACCTGTACCGGCTTCGCGACATGCTACGGACAAAATTTTTATTAGTAAAGATCTGCTTACTTGCTCGCACGTTTTCTTACGAACTGACGCAGTACACAGATCACTGCAACCACCATCTACTGGACCGTTTTTGGTTATCGATCGTACATCAACATTTTACACTTTAGATTTGAATGGAAGACATGTCAAAATTTCCATCGACCGACTTAAACCGTGTTACAGGGGCAACAAAGACACGCAGACTACACAAACTGGCCACCTGTACCGACTCACGAAACACAACTTCCAATTTCGGCTGACGTATCTAAATTACCTACTGTAGAGTCAAAAGTTTGCATGCAGGTTCGCTTCGATCTTTCGCCGAAATCTGCGACTAAAACTACGAGGTCAGGTCGTGTGTCCAGGACTCCCATTCGCTTCGAGTGAAGTACGATAGATCTGCGATCTCTCTGGGAGGGGAGTATTCGTGGCGTCGATCGAAATTAAATTTGTCAAATTATAAAAATGCACCTGTAATAATAATTAAGTACAAAATATTCGCACCATTTTTAGATTCCTAAAAAAACGTAGCAAGCAACAAAATATAAAAAACACAAAAGAAGAACGAAAGAGGGCTTCGCATAATTGTGCACGATAGGGAGTTACCATCACCGAGCCGCTAAATTCTTTTTGGCATCTGATAGAGTAAAATTTCTTCGCCATACCATTTGGCCTTCTGAAAATGATGGTGCTCGGACTCTTAGATTGTAATTAGAGTTTCAAATTTTTCAGATACACATTCACGTATCCTATTTAGCTTTACTAACTGATCTTCTCTGCTGGGGTTTGGAAAATGTTGAAGGTTTTTATAATCATTTCCGTCAGTAATCATTTCCATACCGAAATTAAGGAAATAAGGAGTACACTGAGAGATTTCATGGACTGCTGATCGGATTGCTACGCCATTTAAAAGTCACATAGAGGGGTCGCCTGAGATATTATTGATTTAGAACCCACCAGAGACAACTACGACGGAGCATGGAAGATTTTAGAAAAGCGCTCCAAAAATACGAGACTAGTAAATATAATGCGCTAAACAGTAAAAAATAAGATGGTTGTGCTGCATAATTTGTGCAGAAATTTTCTCATCCAAAACAATAAGATAACAAGTTGCAGCAGTATAATTAGTTGTTTTACTTGTAAAGCCAGATATCATTCTTTGCTACACGTGAAAAACCAAGAAAACAGTATTGGCAAACTAAACATATCAATAGTCGAGAAGGATTATGGTCCAGTACTTTTAATAACAGCCCTAGTAAAAGTACAGAATATTTACGATGGTTTCAACATATTACGGTCACTAATCGACCAAGGCTTACAAGCTACTTTTGTTACAGAGCAGGCAGCACAACTAGGCCTGCCAAAGGCAAGTGTTTTAACTTAACTTTCCGGAATTTCAGCAACAAAAGGACGATCGCATCCAAGAATTTTCATCTATTTTCAACATACAAGCCAATTGTTTAGTTCTGAGAATTATCAATAAACGACTTCAGACAAGAACTTATTGGGCTTAGATAACTAACTACAAAAGGAAGTGACCCTATTTTCGATACAAAGAATGAGAATGCGAGAAAAGAAATCTGCATTATAAATGTATAACACAAACATCAGATCTAAGGTGAATCAAATCTGGCCATCTAACTCAAAATAGCAGCATCCTATAAATTCTCGGTTAAACGTCACATTATCAGGCATAGACAAGCAATTAAAGCGCTTTTGGGAATCTGTTGAAAAGATTGAATGTGTGCAATACTATGAAGAACACACAGGCGAGATTCGGATGCCACCTAGAACCGACAACCTCAAAGAAGTGGGAATAGGAGAATCTAAGGCTAGGCTGGTTAAGATTGAAAAAAGATTCAAGAAGGGCGGAAACTTTACGAAGCAATATCAGAAATGTATGAACGAATACATCCAGCTAAACCTTTTGGAACTCATTAAAGATGATTTTATAACACATGTTTCTCGTGTTTACTACATGCCATATTATTCTGTTATTAACAGAGATAGCACAACTACGAGATTGAGGGTAGTGTTTAACGCTTCCTGCGAAACAACAACAGGTACATCACTAAAGGAAATGATGCAAGTTGGTCCAACATTACGAGACAAATTAACGGCAATATTAATCAGGTGGAAAAACATCGTTATTAGCTCACGAAGGTCAAGATTTTCAACGCATCTTCTGTTCGAAACAAATAAATCAATGAGCAGTTAATTAAAAAATACCACCTACGGAACCGCTTATAAACCTTATTTGCTACAAGAACTTTCCAGTTATCCAATTGGTTCAAAGATCATTCAAAACGTTTTCTATCTGGACTCAACCTGGTCTCCTCTGCAAATTTCAACAGACCCTATTAGGGTAGACTATGGAGGCCCAATTAGCGTAAAATTAGAAAACTTAATTGTAAGTAACCTGTCGACATACCGATGGTCTTTACCAAGCACAGGAATTTGTCTCAAAATATTCAGTGATTGCGGCCCAAATTTCGTAGGAGCAGATAAAAATCTACAAAGGCAGGCAAAGCAAAAGAAGGCGGTAATTAAGGCTAAACGAGTACAGACATGAACTGAGTCGCATTTTGGACCCCAGGAAGTCCACACGTTGTAGGAGTATGGGAAGCAGAAGCAAGTCTACAAAACAATACCTCCGTAAAGTAATTGAAACTCATACTAGAGCATACGCAAGCTCAGGTCAAGGTTACTCCATTTAACTACTCGACAGGCATATATTTCAAGGATCTAGAAAATTCGAACTGGTAGCCGTCAAGTGGACTTTAGTAATCATTACAATAAAACGAGCTATTGGGGGAGATCGAAACCTTGAAGTAAGCACAATAAGAACTGATAGTAGCTTGTAAAGGATTGTCTGGTTGAACTGCGACGTAATCCTGAAACAACTTCTGTGGCAGCTAAACAACTTGATCGCAGACAATGATCTCCTATTAACAAGCAACAAGGATCTTAGGCGACATTTTTGGAACTCTCAAACAGCGCGAGGCCAACTAGTACGTATCCCAGATTGGAGTAGAAAAGCGTTCGCCTAATATTCATGAGCGTAATTAAGTTGGCCTTAATACTAAGAAAATCTTACATGATACGCAACTTGTTGCATTGTGGGACTACTTGATATTGTTCACCCTGAACATCACAGCATTTTGCACACATCGATACTCGCGCCGTGACTATTAGAAAACCAACCGCAATTTATTCGTCAACACACACGTGTTTCAATAACCATACCTGGCCACAATATTCACTATCTTATTTACATAAATCAAGGGACGGATGTGCGTAACTGGGTAACACGAACATCGATCATCCCATCATAACATCAATAAAATATCTAGCAGTGGACAATTATCGAGAAAATTTTGCCACTCTAACAATTGGTTGTGAATACTATCCAAAATAAAAGAGAATAAATTTAACTCTATTCTTAACATCACTAACTCAAAATACCCCACCCAAGGTTTTCTATTAAGAATATGGATCGCCCATCTTTGCATTCCCTTAAAAGATAAATTTTAAGATTTTTTCGTTCACATTTAAATTCAAAGGGAATGTACTCGGTTGAACGCTGTTGGGGCCCTGAACTTACCTCGAAGTTTATCTGCTAACACATTGGAATGATCCTAATTCAGGAGCCGTGGTCGATAGGTAACCATATCAAAGCTATAGGTAAGTTGATTTGTAATAGTGGGACTGGAGGCTTAAAGATAAAGCCTCCTCTCGAAGTTAGGTGGCTAATGGCTAATTGCAAGCACAATGGGCTGGACTACCTGGTAGGACCCGATGCGAACGCCAACTATACGCAGACACCAATAATAGGGGCGAGTAACTTTTTGAATATTTAGACGTTGTTAATAGGGAAAAGAAATCTACGTTAATAAATGCGATTATGAATTATTCTTGCTTATGTAAGAAGTCCCAGATTTGACACTTGCCAGTCCGCGGTCAGACGAGGACTAGTGAAAAAATATGAAGTTCTATTTCTTCCTCCTGTTCGTCTTAACAACTGCGACAGAAGTCACGCGAGAAGAATCCGTGTCTACTCAACAACCATACTGACCTGACTCCGCTGAGGTATAACCTGAGATATTAACCTGCCGAGTTATTACGCATGAGGCACTATTTGATATTCTCTAGTTTTCAGCCCACTAGGTTCTTTCTCAAGCATAACGCAAGAGGCATTCCAATATCTTTATCGCTTTTTGTGTGACTTGGCACCCATATAATATGGCTGTTAAACTGATCTGCCATCTCGTTAAGAGATGAGACTTTCGACATGAGGAGGTGTGATTGAAGCGCTATCTAGCGGAATCATATATAGCAGAGTCTTCAATGCCCGAGTGGATGCGCTCCTCAGTTCACCACTAATACACAGGAAGACTGTTCTCTGAACTTTCGTCCACAGCTTTTGGTTGGTGGTTTTGTTGCCAGACCGCTACCCCATACAAAAGAATGGATCCGACTGCTGCTATAGCCAATGTACGGTGCGGGGCTCCAGTTCGATCCTTTCTCAATGGCTTTTTTCCAAGAGTATTGTGCTACCGTAGCTTTCTTTACCCTTTTCGAAATATTAGGTTTCCAATTCAGTTTTCTATCCAAAAGGAGACCCGCAGGAACTTCGCTTCAACAATGAAAGTCAAGTCTTCCTGGAGAAGAGAACCAACCAACTTGTAAATCTACTGTGACTGCTCTTTGTGGTCTAGTCATGAAGATTAAAAAGCGGTGGCTAGCAAAGAAATTGCCATTAGCGCCTTTTTAAACGCTTAAAAATTATCTACTGTTCAGTCCTTACAATCATTATGCCTATGGTCACGTACGCGTCGGTAGTATAGTGGCCTAAAACTGAGCAGAACGCAGCGCAAATTTTTATTGAATAAGGATACCTTCATCGGTATCACAGGCTCAATGAGGACATCCCCAACTGCTGCGATAGCGGCACTTCTACGGCTGACTCCGTTGAACCTGCATATTAGAAAGGATGCTACAATTATGGCCCTGAAGATGCAAGCGGAAGAAAATATCAAACCAGGCAATATGCTGGGTTATCTTGAAATTCTTAAGGAATTCCAGACAGACGGTACGATAGGAATCCCTTCCGAGTATATGCCAATTAAGCTAAACATTCACAAACCATTCTTTATTATTTTACCAGGCCACAATATGTGAAGTACAGAGAGGCCATCTTTTGATGGGGGTTTACAGTAGGGCAGGTGTAGGGATATATGGGATTGGGATTGCCCTCTCGAGATCCTTGGGTGCCAATGCAACCGTTTTCCAAGCAGAAGTATGTATACTATAGAATTTTACCCTAGGGTAGGGATTTTTAATGGCCTAAACGATGCAAATATATATATTGCATCAAACGGCCAAACGGCCTTAAAGGCTCTTAGGTCTGGTACTGTTGAGTCAAGGCTAGTAGGGGGCTGTCTGAAGGTAATTAATCATCTGGGAAGATCAAATAAAGTAACACTTATGTAGGTGTCATGTCATACTAGAATCTAGCCTCTCCATTCTTTGGACCAGAGCCCATCTGCGGCATTACTAACGGGCACCTGAGCACAGCGGTAAAATGCTGGGAGGAATGCAAAAGTCCTTCTACTGGCGCAGAATTTCAGATCTATGACAAGTGAAGAGATTTATATCACGCGGCATCAGTCAGGGTAGGAGTGTCTCTAACTTAGGAAGCCTGAGCTAAGGCTACTAACTGCCTTCCACACAGGTCATCTTCTCGCTGTTATCTTAAGAAAATAGGTCTAACTACGACAAACGGATGTAGCTTCTGCGACATGGAAGCGGGATCAGCGGAACATATTCTGTGCCAATTTCGCCAAAGAATGCAACATCTAGAAGTTAGAACAACGAGCCCAAATATTATTATCAGGTTCATTAAAAGTTTGAATATCGACTGGATGGTTAATTAAGCAGGAATGAAAAAAAGGTTGAGCAGGTCTAGAAAACAACTTGTGTCAAAGAAAATTCGAAGTGCGATAAATTGCAATCATCACTGAACCAAATGAAGCAGGATTTTCGTTAGGTAGTGTTTGTTGTACTTACCCCATCAAAATTGTGAGTGGGCCTAGGACCTTAGTCGACAAATTAAATAATGTTACCATCGCTAAACAAACAAACGAAAAATAATATTGATGGTAGTTTTCCCGGAGAAAGCAAATTGAATCAATCCTCCTACTGTATTAAGCGATCCTACGGTCTCCATATACACTAATACAGAAATTTTCAAAAAGGCTTTAAAAACTTTTTATAACACCAGCCTTTAGAGTGTTATGATTAGAGATGGATTATATTGAAGTGATTTGTCAATATAGCTATCGCTGAAAAGAGCTATTTTCACGATTCCCGTGGAAAATTTGTGAAAATTCGATTTTCCAAAAATTTTAAGAAACTTTGTATAAAATCAGCCGCTAGAGTGTTATGTCTGGAAACGAAGAATTGTTATTAAACCGCTTCCATACGTAACACTCTAGAGGCTGATACAAAGTTTCTAATGATTTTTGGAAAATCGAATTTTCCAAAGATTTTAAATAAAAGTCTTTAATTTAATTTGTTTATTAGTGAAACTTTTCGTATTCTTTGAAATAGCTGTGACGTCAGTGTATGTATTTATGTTTATCTGTCATTAAGTGTTGTGCATATTTCGAGTCGATTTTTCGTTTTCTGATTTCTTTTACATGTTCTGTAAATCTGACTTCGAAATTTCTACTAGTTTGTCCGATGTATTTGGGGCAATCATTATATGTATTCATTTACAGGGTGTCCCATTTAAAGCGCGACTCATTTTTAATGTAATTATTTTTTATTTATCAAAGATGGTTTTGCTTTTTAAGTTAATGAAAATCGGTACTGTATTTTCATCCTAATTAAACGAACAACATTACAAAATGAGATATTCAAACGAACAAGAAATCTTCATTGTAACTTGTAACGGAATTTATGTGTGAAAAAAAGTCAATTGAAGTAATAAAGCGGGAATTTCAAGCGCAATCTCAAAAAGGATTGCCCTCGATCGGAGGTTGGTTAACAAATTTAAAATATTCGGGACCAAACTCAAGAGCGAATACTTCCTCTTGTTGAATATAATCCAATGATATCTATTCGAAAACTTTTCTGTGTTGCCCAAGTTTGCCGCATAAGCACACATAAAATCATTCGAAATTTAAAGTATCGCCAATACAAAAGTTTTGGAGCTTACAGAAAGAGCTAAGGTGAATCATCTTGCTTGTTCGCAAAACTTTTTGGAACACCTAAACGGAGATTACATCTTCTTCCTCACGGATCAAGTGAACTAACAATATTATAGATATTGGAATACAGAAAACCCCACCGGAACTTTAAGAATCGCCATTACAACCTCAAAAGTTAAGAGGAAATGAAATTAATGATGCATGGTTTATGCAAGATTGTGCTCATCCGCATACTGCAGATAGGGTTTTGGATTACCTCCACGACTTTTTTGATAATAGATAGTCATGGTCACCAAATTTAAACCCCTGTGGCATTTTTCTATGGGCTATTTAAAAGACCGGGATGTGGTCGTCTCATAATTGTTATTCATCGATCTCTTCCTGTATCTTATTAAAATACCCCCAAAAAAATCTAATTATTCAACTACTTATATACACAATTTTACACAAAAACTCTAATAAATAACTATACTCGACTTGAAAGACAAAGACAGAAAAATTATCTACCACAAAAATCTATAAATTTTAATTTTATGTGATAGAATGTTAATTAGTTATGTAGTTAATTAAGATCATGACGTATATTCTCTTCAGAATGTATTTACTCTTCCTTACTTATGCTATTTAAGCCAAACATATACAAATGTACAATAGTATCCTACGATTATTATTTAGGTGAATCATCTGTTATATTGTACAAAGCATCAGAAACCCCGCTTAGTAAAGCACATATAGTATGTACAATACAAAACCCAAAAATTGAGATCATCAACCAAAAATGCAAATAAATATTTTTGTTTGTTGTTGCAGTTGTTGTTTTGATTATTTTGATTATAAATATTGTGCGTCATGATTTTGATATGGATTTTATAATCAGTACAACCGTAACAGGATAGGTTCTACGGTTTTTCTTGTAAAATAAATCTGCTAAAAGCAGAGCTAAACAACCGGCTGATACAATTCAATAAATGATTTATGACAAAATATATTTGTGTCGTCAAATACTCCCAGAAATTGGTCACTTCTGCCCTCAGCTTTTTAGTTTACGTTTCCAACTTCATCAATAATTTTCCCTTTGATCAACTGCGGCACAAGCTTATCACACAGTTTATTTTCTGCATCACTTTGCGGATGAGCCGCCACGTGGGCAAATTGACCGATATCAAAAGTTTTTATTTTTTACAGCCGTACTTAATCTTGTGATATCTGAAAAGCTGGAAATATCGTTAGTTTTTTGCAGTCTCGTGCATTTCTTAAGACTGACGCTATCTTATGTAGGTTTTTGGCCCAATGTTTGTCTTTAACGTATGATCTTATAGCTGATCGATTCATTTTTTCAGATAAATTTGATTGAGGCGAGTAAATTGTCGTTTTTGAGTCCACTACACCGAATTCTATTAACAAATTTTTAAAGTCAGAGCTCGATTGGTTATTTCCCAAGTTAAAAATTTTTTTTATAATAACTTAATTGTTTCCGGTTTTATTCACTATAAATTGATTAAATTTTAATTACTGTAAAGGTATATTCACAATTATTCTAAGTTTAATTACCACAAAGGTATATTCCCAATACCTTAAATGTAATGTCAAATATAAGTGCCAAACCTAAACTTGGCTAAAATGATAACATTTCTCAGATTGAACTTAAGATAAGTAATTCAAGAAATTATATTTTCAAGAAAGATTCCACGGCCCTTGAACTTTGTTCAATAACTTCATTAGTTAATAACTAGACGGCATTTGTACGAGTGGGAAGTTTGTCCGAAATTTGTCTTAACTTTTTTGTGACGGTGACACCTAGGGTGTGATAGAATAAGTTAAATTAATAGCTCCATGTTTAACTGTACTAAAATGGAATTTTCCATGATATAATTGTTCTAAATGTTTCTAAGCTAATCTAACTGGAAACGTCATGAGCTTTCTAGAAGTTTGGTTTGTCTAGTTATATTGTTACGTTTTTGCCTTGTCACTCATGGTTCGTATCACTGGATTGTGAATAATACAAAATCAATTTAATTTATCTCCAACGAGTTAATTTATTTCAAAAAATTTATTATATCACAGTTTATCAATAAAAATTCACAAAATCACTTTATATAAATTATTCTCAAATTTTACTAATCACTTTTACTTTTTATTTCGCACAAAAACACTTTTTAAATCACCTTTTAATTCCTTTTAATCTTTACACTATCGCTTACCAAATATTACTAATAATCTTACAAGTTTACACTATCGCGTTTCAAATAATAATAATCCAATTCGATCTTGTTCGCCTTTTTATATACACAAACCAAGCTTCTCGAAAGTTCATGACTGTTCCAGTACTAGTAGTGTAGACACATGTAGAACTGTTTTATAATGGAAAATTCCATTTAGTACAGTAAAATATTTAGCTATTAATTTAACTTATTCTATTACATACTAGGTGTCACCGTCACAATATATTGTAACGGTGACACCTCGTGTGTAATAGAATAAGTTAAATTAATAGCTCAATGTTTAACTGTACTAAAATGGAAGTTTCCATGATAAAATTGTTCTAAATGTTTCTAAGCTATTCTAACTGGAAAAGTCATGAACTTTCGAGAAGTTTGGTTTGTGTATATAAAAAGGCGAACGAAGACAAATTGAATTAGTAGTATTTGGTAAGCGATAGTGTGAAAATTAAAAAGGAATTAAAAAGTGATTTAAAAAGTGTTTTAGTGGAAATAAAAATTATAAGTGTAAAATAAAATTTGACAATAATTTATATAAAGTGATTTTGTGAATTTATATTAATAAACTGTGTTGTAATAATTCTTGTGTTAACTAAATAAATTCGTTGGTGATAAATTAAATTGATTTTGTATTATTCACAATCCAGTGATACGAACCTTCATTGACAAGGCAAAAACGTAACAATATTGGTTAATTAAATTAAATCTCTCGTTTTTATGATTTTTTTTTTTCAAAATTTGAGATTTTAATAAACAATATTTAAAAAACCATTTGTAATTTTTAAACGTCAAACAATAAAAAGTATTTTATTAGATAACCGGAAAAAAAGAATCTGGTATGGATCTGGATATTGATATAATATGTACAAAAACACAGTAGAGCACTTGTCGCCTAGCGTTGGATTATTAAAGTTTTCTCTAAATTTTATGGAATTTTCGAAAATTTTTCATAGCGCTATCTTGAGTTATGGTCTTTAGAAGTAATGCTTATGCCAGATTCGCAAGCACTTGTCGCATAGCGTTGGATTCGTTTAAGTTTTCTCTAAATTTTATGAAATTTTCGAAAATATTTCATGGCGCTATCTTGAGTTATGGTCTTTAGAAGTAATGCTTATGCCAGATTCGCAAGCACTTGTCGCATAGCGTTGGATTCGTTTAAGTTTTCTCTAAATTTTATGAAATTTTCGAAAATATTTCATGGCGCTATCTTGAGTTATGGTCTTTAGAATTAATGTTTATGCCAGATTCGCCAGCACTTGTCGCATAGCGTTGGATTCGTGTAAGTTTTCTATAAATTTTATGAAATTTTCGAAAATTTTTCATGACGCAATCTCGTGCTATGGTCTTAAGATGTAATAGCGTTGGATTCGTTTAAGTTTTCTCTAAATTTTATGAAATTTTCGAAAATTTTTCATGGCGCTATCTTAAGTTATGGTCTTTAGAAGTAAAGCTTATGCCAGATTTGCAAGCACTTGTTTCATAGCGATGGATTCGTTTAAGTTTTCTCTAAATTTTATGAAATTTTCGAAAATGTTCCATGACGCTATCTCGAGTTATGGTCTTTAAAAGTAATAGCGTTGGATTCATTTAGGGTTTCTCTAAATTTTATGAAATTTTCGAATATTTTTCAAGGCGCTATCTCGAGTTATGATCTTTAGAAGTAATGCTTATGCCAGATTCGCAAGCACTTGTCGCATAGCGTTGGATTCGTGTAAGTTTTCTCTAAATTTTATGAAATTTTCGAAAATTTTCCATGACGCAATCTCGTGCTATGGTCTTAAGATGTAATAGCGTTGGATTCGTTTAAGTTTTCTCTAAATTTTATGAAATTTTCGAAAATTTTTCATGGCGCTATCTTAAGTTATGGTCTTTAGAAGTAAAGCTTATGCCAGAATGGCAAGCACTTGTCGCATAGCGTTGGATTCGTTTAAGTTTTCTCTAAATTTTATGAAATTTTCGAAAATTTTTCATGGCGCTATCTCGAGTTATGGTCTTTAGAAGTAATGCTTATGCCAGATTTGCAAGCACTTGTTTCATAGCGATGGATTCGTTTAAGTTTTCTCTAAATTTTATGAAATTTTCGAAAATGTTCCATGACGCTATCTCGAGTTATGGTCTTTAAAAGTAATAGCGTTGGATTCATTTAGGGTTTCTCTAAATTTTATGAAATTTTCGAATATTTTTCAAGGCGCTATCTCGAGTTATGATCTTTAGAAGTAATGCTTATGCCAGATTCGCAAGCACTTGTCGCATAGCGTTGGATTCGTGTAAGTTTTCTCTAAATTTTATGAAATTTTCGAAAATGTTTCATGACGCTATCTCGAGTTATGGTCTTTAGAAGTAATAGCGTTGGATTCATTTAAGTTTTCTCTAAATTTTATGAAGTTTTCGAAAATTTTTCATGGCGCTATCTTGAGTTATGGTCTTTAGAAGTAATGCTTATGCCAGAAAGGCAAGCACTTGTCGCATAGTGTTGGATTCGTTTAAGTTTTCTCTAAATTTTATGAAATTTTTGAAACGGTTCCACGACGCTATCTCGAGTTATGGTCTTTAGAAGTAATAGCGTTGAATTCGTTTAAGTTTTCTCTAAATTTTATGAAATTTTCGAAAATTTTTCATGACGCTATCTGGAGTTATGGTCTTTAGAAGTAATGCTTATGCCAGATTCGCAAGCACTTGTCGCATAGCGTTGGATTCGTTTAAGTTTTCTCTAAATTTTATGAAATTTTCGAAAATGTTCCATGACGCTATATCGAGTTATGGTCTTTAGAAGTAATAGCGTTGGATTCATTTAAGTTTTCTCTAAATTTTATGAAATTTTCGAAAATTTTTAATGGCGCTATCTTGAGTTATGGTCTTTAGAAGTAATGCTTATGCCAGATTCGCAAGCACTTGCCGCATAGCGTTGGATTCGTTTAAGTTTTCTCTAAATATTATGAAATTTTCGAAAATGTTTCATGACGCTATCTCGAGTTATGGTCTTTAGAATTAATAGCGTTGGATTCATTTAAGTTTTCTCTAAATTTTATGAAGTTTTCGAAAATTTTTCATGGCGCTATCTTGAGTTATGGTCTTTAGAAGTAATGCTTATGCCAGATTCGCAAGCACTTGTCGCATAGCGTTGGATTCGTTTAAGTTTTCTCTAAATTTTATGAAATTTTCGAAAAATTTTCATGGCGCTATCTCGAGTTATGGTCTTTAGAAGTAATGCTTATGGCAGATTCGCCAGCACTTGTCGCATAGCGTTGGATTCGTTTAAGTTTTCTCTAAATTTTATGAAATTTTCGAAAATATTTCATGGCGCTATCTTGAGTTATGGTCTTTAGAAGTAATGTTTATGCCAGATTCGCCAGCACTTGTCGCATAGCGTTGGATTCGTTTAAGTTTTCTCTAAATTTTATGAAATGTTCGAAAATATTTCATGGCGTTATCTTGAGTTATGGTCTTTAGAAGTAATGCTTATGCAAGAATGGCAAGCACTTGTCGCATAGTGTTGGATTCGTTTAAGTTTTCTCTAACTTTTATGAAATTTTCGAAAATTTTTCATGGCGCTATCTCGATTTATGGTCTTTAGAATTAATGCTTATGCCAGATTCGCCAGCACTTGTCGCATAGCGTTGGTATCGTTTAAGTTTTATCCAAATTTTATGAAATTTTCGAAAATGTTCCATGACGCTATCTCGAGTTATGGTCTTTAGAAGTAATAGCGTTGGATTCATTTAAGTTTTCTCTAAATTTTATGAAATTTTTGAAACGGTTCCACGACGCTATCTCGAGTTATGGTCTTTAGAAGTAATAGCGTTGGATTCGTTTAAGTTTTCTCTAAATTTTATGAAGTTTTCGAAAATTTTTCATGGCGCTATCTTGAGTTATGGTCTTTAGAAGTAATGCTTATGCCAGATTCGCAAGCACTTGTCGCATAGCGTTGGATTCGTTTAAGTTTTCTCTAAATTTTATGAAATTTTCGAAAAATTTTCATGACGCTATCTCGAGTTATGGTCTTTAGAAGTAATAGCGTTGGATTCATTTAAGTTTTCTCTAAATTTTATGAAGTTTTCGAAAATTTTTCATGGCGCTATCTTGAGTTATGGTCTTTAGAAGTAATGCTTATGCCAGAAAGGCAAGCACTTGTCGCATAGCGTTGGATTCGTTTAAGTTTTCTCTAAATTTTATGAAATTTTCGAAAATTTTTCATGGCGCTATCTCGAGTTATGGTCTTTAGAAGTAATGCTTATGGCAGATTCGCCAGCACTTGTCGCATAGCGTTGGATTCGTTTAAGTTTTCTCTAAATTTTATGAAATTTTCGAAAATATTTCATGGCGCTATCTTGAGTTATGGTCTTTAGAAGTAATGTTTATGCCAGAATGGCAAGCACTTGTCGCATAGTGTTGGATTCGTTTAAGTTTTCTCTAAATTTTATGAAATTTTCGAAAATTTTTCATGGCGCTATCTCGAGTTATGGTCTTTAGAATTAATGCTTATGCCAGATTCGCCAGCACTTGTCGCATAGCGTTGGATTCGTTTAAGTTTTCTCTAAATTTTATGAAATGTTCGAAAATATTTCATGGCGTTATCTTGAGTTTTGGTCTTTAGAAGTGCTTATGCCAGATTCGCAAGCACTTGTCGCATACCGTTGGATTCATTTAAGTTTTATCTAAATTTTATGAAATTTTCGAAATTTTTTCATGACGTAATCTCGTGTTATGGCATATTGAATTTATCCTTAGAGCAGATTTGCGAGCAAATGATGACACTATCTCGAATTATAATCTTGGGAAATAATCCTTATGGCATTTGTCGTTGAAATTTTTCCTACGGTTCGTGAGAGTTTCGAAAATTTTCCATGACGTTATTTCGACTTATGATCTTTAGAAGTAATCCTTAATGCAGATTTGCGAGCACTAGTCGCATTGCGTTGGGTGAGTTTCGAAAATGTTCCATGACGCTATCTCGAGTTATGTTCTTTAGAAGTAATCCTTATGGGAAATCCCGAGCACTTATCGCATAGCGTTGGATTCGTTGAAATTTTCTTTAAGGTTTAACCGATTTTATTTAACATTTTTTAGTTTTTCTATGTGTGTGAAGCACCGACGTTAAGTTTCTGAACAAATAACAAAAAATATATATGTATTAGAAATAATCAGAACAAAATTCTTATTGGAATGAACTGATTGATTTATTTTCATTAAGTTTTTAACAAAAAATTAAAACGTAATTATTTGATTCCAAACAAAACACATGAAAGTTAAAAAAGTGCTTTTAGATTCCAATTAAAACGTAAATGATATAATATTTCCATGTTGAGCTTCTGAGTATTTTCTCTTGATGGTCCATTAACAAGCACTTTCATAGATTTGGGCAAGGCTCAACTATAAAAGTCGTGTAATACAACGTATGGGTCAAATTATCCAGAAGTAGTTTTTTCCAAACGGAGGATTTGGAATCTTGTTAATGGCAGTTCTTCAATTAAAATATTGAGTTCTTTATATTGTGGGCCCATAACAAGCACCACCAGAAATTTGGGCAAGGTTCGGCTATAAAAGTCATATAAGCCAAGATATATGGGGCACATTAATCAGAAAATTTTTTTTTTTCGAAAAGGGGGATTTGAAATCTTGTTAATGGCGGTTTTCCAGTTAAAATATTGAGTATTTTCTACTGATAACCAATTAACAAGTTCTCCCAAAGATTTGGTCGAGGTTCAGCTACATAGGTCATATAAGCCAAGGTATGGGGCACGTTATCCAGGAGAAGTTTTTTCCAACCAGAAGATATGGGATCTTCTTAATGGCAGTTTTGCAGTTAGAATATTAAGTGTTTATATTGAGGGCTCATTAACAAACACTCCCTGAAATTTTGGCAAGGTTCAGCTATGTAGGTCATATAAGCCAATGTATGGGGCACATTATCCAGCAGAAATTGTTTCCAAACGAAGGATTTGGAATCTTGTTATTGACAGTTTTGCAGTTAAAATATTAAGTATTTTCTATTTGAACGCCCATTAAGCACTCCCAGAGATTTGAGCAAAAGAAAGAGATTGGTTTGAACAGTAAATTACTCAAACGAGCCAAAGCGATATGACGTTACAAAAAAATTAAAATTTGGTATTCCTCCGCACCGTTGATAAATGTGGTACCTTCATTCGATTTACGATACTTAATTCCCCACAAATGGCATCTTGTGACAATCCCTACTCCTTATTCTCGACACCTAAGGCTATTATAATTTCCATCAATGTGATCTTGCGGTAGTCGCAGTGTTGTTTATTGGTTATAGATCAATACCTATTCTTTCAACAAATTTTGGCCTTATATTAGAAGAATAAACGAAATAAATGCCCACCGCCCTCTTGTGTTGTAGTAGGAGCTACCCTATTTAATGTTAAATATTTCATTTCTTGAATTTAAAAAAATTTAACTCAATGTAATTTTTCACTCATGTGTTTTTGTTACAAACTTCACATATGACGTAATATTAGAGAGAAACAGATACAATATTAAAACATGATAGCAAGTATCATCTCTTCCACTTGTATATGTGCTATCTCATTAAACTATGGTTTTAACAGTGTTAATCACTCACCCTTACGAATTCGTTTATTAATAAACCAAAACTCCAATTGGAATTGTATACGTACAATGTTATTTTATTTGTTACAAAAGCAGCATAAACCTTCTTCCTCAATTTTCCAAAATTCTCTTCAACACAAGATGAGCATTGTAGAATATTCCTCAAAACAATAAAGGCAATGGCTTGCCACCCAATCCGAATTTTCACATACATGTTTTTTTAAATATTCCCGGTAATCATTCATAGCTTTCTTATTAGCATAAACCTCGTTGGAGTGTATATCTCCTGTGTAACTTTGATTTATAATTGAATCGACGCATAAATGATGTACATCTGATCAAATTTGACACGAACTGATAAAAAGAACAAAATTTTTTAAAATTTTTATGCAAATCTTTATTATCGACTATCGAGAAGGGCACCTTTTGAGTGAGAAGCATGCCAACGGTTAATCCATTTTGCCATACACATTTTAAATAGGCCTCGGCCGAGATAGCTTTAGTTCCTTCAGCGAATTTATTTTTATGGCTTCAATCGACTCATGGATGGGGCGCTCCTCTGAGCGGAAGTTTGAGTTGCGGAAACAGGAAAAAGTCACAGGGAGCGAAATCTGACGAGTACGGTGGCTGAGCGATGACTTTTGTTTCGTGCTTGGCCAAAAATTCATTATCGTGGTGAAAAATCCATGAATTGTTTGCCCACAAATTCGGCCGTTTATGATGAATTGCTTCACCTAAACGCCTCAAAACGGCCAAGTAGTGTGCTTTAGTGATCGTTTGACCCTCTGGAACGAATTCCTGATAAACCACACCACGGTAATCGAAGAAAACGATGAGCCTTAACTTTGTTTTTCGACCTACTTTAACGTGGTTTTTTCGGTTTTGGCTCATTTTTGGCACGCCATTTGCTAGATTGTTGGGCAAATGAATGTAGGGTCGTCAGCAACGTTGGCAAGCATCTTTATGCGACCTCTTTCGAAACTAGTCGAGCGGCAACGCGTTTCATACCTAAAACATCAACCAAAATGTGTTGAGTCGATCCATAAGAGGTGTTGAGAGCTTCTGATATCTCTCTAATGCCAACATTACAATTTTCGAGCACAACTTTCTTAACTTTTCGATGTTATCGTAATTAACAGAGGTGAATGAACGACTAGCATGAGGCAAGTTTTCTACGATCTCACGAGTCTCACTGAATTCTTTATGCCACTCAAGTACTTGCGTTCTCGATAGAGTAGACTCCTCAAAACACTTCTGCAACATTTTCAATGATTCTGTAGCCGTAATTCCATTGGAAACAGAAAATTTCAAGTAAACTCGTTGTTCAGTTTTATTTTTCCATAGTAAAAATCGCCAGACAAACTTTTCGCATCGTAAACAAATGGCTGCCAAACTCACACTAATGAATGTATTCTGCTCAAAAGCCATACGAATGTCAAAGAAGAAAACATTTTGTACCGATTCGGTTTACGGACCAGTCCGAGTCAAATTTGATCAGATGGTATATACCACAATTTTGCCCGTCGATCTGTTGTGGTAAGGAGCTATTGCCACGAACTATGAAGTTTTTCATTAGCATAGTGCTTAGTTTTTTTAAAAATTGCAGTCAGAATTTTCGTATGGGGGTCGTATGTTACAATCAACGATTTTTCAAAATCCAGAATCGCCAAATCAAAATGATTGTTTTGGCAAATTTCAATTAACTTGGTTAGTGAGTAATAATTCGAATTGATTCTTTTCCTCTACCGCCTTAATTTTTTTTTCATCGTATATTTTTATAATTTGGTATTGGTCCAAGCAAATATAATTGAAACCTTCTAGCAAAATGTTCAAACAAACATAGACTGCTTCAGTAGATAGAACATTTTATTTAAAAAGGCTCGTAAATGAAAAACCATAAAAATAGGTTTCGAACAAATCATAAAAATTAATTTTGAACACTATGAAGTTGTACTCTCCAACAAACATTTTTTGGTAATAATCATCTGGTATCCGACAGCATGCGATAAGCTTTGGCAACGGGAACCGTCGCATAGCACGTTTGCCTAAGTATTTGGGAGTCATCTTGATTTTTTTTCTACTCCAACTATCTTCATGGCTTACGTCTTGCGGGCTCTTCGCGTCAGCTCGGATTGAGCTAGGTGTGGTCGTTCCAAAAATTTCTTCGATTTGTTTTTGTTTCCTTTTCTTTGATTTTAAATGCGGAGCCAATTCTTCTCTTAGCAAATCAATAAAACGGCCTAATTTTAAAAATTGAACAAACTTTCCACTGTTGCTTGGAAATTCGTTTTTCCAATCCCACTTTCCGCCAAAAATTGTGGCCCATAAAATTATAAAATCATCGTATTGTTTTACTTCGCCTTTTACATTATTTATTATCCTATTGTACCTTACAAAAAAATGGAAAGTCTTTAAGAATTACGAATTTAGTTTCTTCGTCAATTTCAGGCAATAATTCGAAATTTGCTCTCTTTGTATTATTAATTGTCGGCCAGTTAGAGCTATTAGACAAATTGTTTATTTGGATTTTTTTATATAGTAAGTAAAAGCGTTGGGCATATTAAAACATATTAACGTAACACTAACGTAATATTAGAAAGCTTTACATTTTGCAAAAAAATTCATAATAACGAGAGATTTTATTTATTTAACCAATATATTCTCAGACGTAAAAAAGTAGGACACAGTTTGGACAAACTTCACGAGAATACGTTTCTTGGTTTATCAGTTTACTCGATTTTATGATGGATAAAATTTCAGGTGCTGTGTTTATTGATGGATGCGTTGAAGTGACATCTACAGAGTTAATTACTTTCTCTAGTATTATGAACCGGCAAAACACATAATTTGTGAATTTTTCGTTTTACAGTTGAATCACTTTTATTATTACGAGATCATTTATTTGAATGGAGGTCCCTGGGTACTGCCATTTTGGTCTTTGTTGCAGTAATGTCAAATATTGATTTTGCGACATTTTCCTGAATTGTTGTTGTAGCTGTTCGACAAGCTTCTACCTAGTGAAATAGGTTGGTATGAGTTCAGTGATGTCCGATTCTATGGAACTTTTGTTAATGGCTGCCCTACGGGAAAGTGTGACGGTGTCAATGTGTCGATTTTGTCGCCTCCTAAAACACAAATAGGTCTGGTATTTTACCAGCTTTCTGCAATTCGGCAAAGAAAGATCTTCCACAAGTTCCAAATGCACGGCTTTTGTACTCATATATATGAATACGCAAATGTAAGCCTTACGAGGGCGGATTTAAAATGAAGCTACCTAAGTAGGAAAACAAAATTTTTTTTTGCCAAAAACCATTTATTTCTCAACATAGTCTCCATTTAATTCGACACACTTAGTAAGACGATATTCCAACTTTTTTATACCATCTGAATAATACGATTTCGGGAACCCCTCAAAATACGCGTTAGTTTCGATAATCACTTCTTCGTTTGAGATGAATCTTTGTCCTGCGAGCCATTTTTTCAAGTTTGGAAACAGGAAAAAGTCACTAGGAGCTAAATCTGGACTATAAGGTGGATGATCAACCAATTCGAAGTGTATTTCACGTAATTTTAGCATCGTATCTAATGCTGTGTGAACCGGTGCGTTGTCTTGAAGAGCGAGCACTTTTTTCTTCTTTAAATGTGGCCGTTTTTCCTTGATTGCATCAACCAATTGATCCAATAATGCACGACAATACTTTCCTGTGATTGTGGATCCTTTTTCAAGATAATCGATGAGCAATATTCCGTGTGCATCCCAAAATATAGTGGCTATAACCTTGCCAGCCGATTTCACTGCCTTTGCCTTCTTCGGAGCACTTCCACCAGCTTTTGTTTCAGGTGTGTAGTGGTGGACCCACGTTTCATCAACAGTAATTTATCGACGCCAAAAATCAACAGGATTACGCTTTATCATGTCCAAACACCGCTGTGAAGTGGTCTGTCGAACTCGTTTTTGTTCGACACTGAGCAAACGCGGCACCCATCTTGCCGATAGCTTTTTCATATGCAAATGTTCAAGCAAAATGTTGAACCCACGTTCATATGATATGTTTACCATTTCAACAATCTCACGCAACTTGACTCGGCGATCATTCATAACGATATCGAGGATTTTCTTGATATTTTCTTCAGTAACCACCCTTCTTCAGTAACCACCCCCTTGGCCTTCCTGTTGATGGTATTGTTGCAGTGCTTCTTCGGCCGCGTTTAAATTCAGCAATCCAATATTTTAACATGTAATCTGACGGAGCAGACTCACCGTAATGTTTATCGAGCTTTTCTTTTGTCTCTTTCGCCGTTTTCCCTTTCAAATAATAGTGTTTAATCACTGCACGAAATTCGTTTTTTTCCATTTTTCAAGAAACACAAAAGTTGCTTACTTCAAACGACTACAACAAATAAACTAATCGATGAATTTGGGTGAAATTTTAACAGCTGACGTTTGACAGATCGCAATTTCAAAAAAACAAAAAAAATTTGTCTTTGTGCTGCCATCTAGCGCTAGGTAGCTTCATTTTCCATCCGCCCTCGTATATGTCCGTTGTGCTTTTCCTTTCGTAATATGCATGGGTATAGGCTCAGCAAAATCGATGCTTATCTTGCAAAATGGACGCACTAATTCCACTCGAGATGCTGGTAAATTACCCATCAGTTGGTGTTGTAGCTGAACTTTATGCCGTCTGCACACTACATATTTATTCACTATTTCGCAAACTACGGTTCGTCCGCCGGTTACCCAATAGCTTGTCGAAAAATAGACAATATGGTGCAGTACGGAATATTTTCCAATCTTCCCTCAACTCGGAGGAAATTACACTGGTCGATAAATGGATTTAATGCGAATTAAAGACTCGATTTGCTTAGAGATCCATTTCGTTTAAGGGCAGGGATTTCATCGTTGAATTTTTTCCTTGTTTTTATTCACAAATGGCTTGAAATGCGTTGGATAACTCTTGTGGCTTTAAACGGACGCCGTGACTTCTTTGTGACTACCGTTTCGTTTTCTTGTTGTTGATAAATTCCGTTTTGTTTTTATGTTGATAAAGCTGTCGATTAATTCATTTGATACAAAGCCCTGAACGCAGCTATCTTTGTTTCGCGTTATTTTTGGACATCATACCCAAAATCACTTTCTTGAGTTGGCCATTTTTTCTTCATCGTATCCCACTCACCATAGGTTTCATTTCTGTAACTCTTAGTCAAACATACCGCGGCTGGCGCAATCTGCTGTGTTTTAGGACGAAGGCACGTGTCGCCATTGGTCACATGGTAAAATATTTAAAATGCCCAAAGTTCGATTGGCTACGAATGTTTCCCATCGAGGAGGTTCACTAGCAAGCCAATCAAGGACAATTTTTAAATCTATTCAGGAATATGTGTTGTTGATGGTAAGACTGGTATGGCCGTGTGTGTGGGTGGTTACACGCCATAATAATTTTATGCTTCATTTATACAAAGAATTAAATATTCAACATTTATTTTATAATGCTTTTATGTTTCGGAATTCTTTCTTTTTATTTTGCACAATTTTATTTCTTTTTAAAGATTTACAATTTATTTTGTATAAATCTTTATTTAGCTTTATTCACTTACTGGCCTCATATATAACGGCTCAGTAAAAGCTAGTAGTTAATATTTTTAATTTTAATATCAATTATATACACGACACAATGATGTGCGTCGTGACTCAGTTAAATGATTATTGTTTTTTATTGCATAGCAAAATTCCTTTTATATGAATTCTCCCTTGGTTTTTGCAGCTCATACTACGATAGCGTAAATTTAGTGAACTCGTATTTTTAGCATTTTGATTTATAGTTCAGAATGCTCATAACTAGAGGTCACGCGGAATAATTTAGGAGAATAAAATGCTTGTTATAATTTAGTACATTTTAATTTGTTTATTTTTGAACTGTCATTTTCTGTCAGTGCAATTAGTGAAATTATTGAACACCACACTGGTATCTCGTTTAACGTTTTTAATCACCTTGGCTAGGAAAACGGCCCAACATAGCTCAATTCTGGGTAGTGATACTTGCTTTCTTTCAAATAATCTGCTCAATTTCACGACGAGCCACTAGCTTTACATAGATATATATTTAGATGTTATTTAGATGAATTGGAGAGTCCATATGTGAAGCCGGTAGTGACCAATCGGATCGGAGGTGTGTTTACACCAAATATTTTGGGCCGTTCGGGTTGATTAAAACCTACCGGTAGAGAGTTGGTTGTATGGTGGGTCCTACGGCTAAGTAACTATTGATAGATTTGCCAGTGTTGGTCTCTGCAGATCAATAGAAAACGGTTCTTAGCTTCGTAGTGGAGCTAGCTTATCTTAGCACATCGTGATGTGGCAAGTAATACCCTTTCTTGTTGACATCATTTTCAGGAATTCTTTCCATTTGACGTAGGTGTTCATATTCGTTCATTAAAATATACAATTTTGAAATCTTCTAGATGTTAATTTTGGCAAAATTAACGTATTTACCTAGAATTTGGAATGATGTTGTGTGGTTGTAAAAAAGTGACACTCGCCATCTAGTATAACCAGCCGTAGTCTCACCAAGACTGCTTACCACGATTCGCGAATTAATTCAGTTTAACGTTAACCTTTGCATTCTTCAGTCATAAAGCTGGCTTGTAAACCTAAATCGAGTAAAGCTTGACAAAGTTGTGGTCTTCCAGAATAATCAAGCACTTTAATTAATGCACTTTAATGGTAGCGACCACTGCCTGTAGACTGGAAGTCGTTTGCCCTGCTTTGGTTGTTAAGGGAATTCTCTCAGAAGATTTTTTTTTTCTGATTCTTTGACATGAAGCATAGTGTGGTGTTTACCTGTACAAACTTGACGTCGCCGCCTTGACTGACACTTATAACTAGAACTTGTCTATTGCAAGAACAATTGAACTATCTTTGATCATTTTTTATCCAATATTTCCTTACTAACGTCTATATTCTTAAATTGTGAATTGCGAATTTCACTCGCTACTACATGACCTCTCACGGAACCCTTAGTACTCCCGGATTTAACAGACGTAGTCAACTATTCCAAAGTGTCGATTCTGATTTGTAAAAGTGTTAAAAATTCGTCAAGCGTTGGATTCTCCTTTTCTGACATTTGCTTTTGCCGTCTAGTCTACTAACCAAACAATAAATCAAGCAAGGATCTCGTGCTTCTGCAGCTTGGCCAATAGCCCTTAAACCATGTACTATCGTATCTCTCTTTTTGTTTATTTAGAGCTTCCAAATAGTTGGCCTCGGTCACATTGACATGACGAAGTAAGGCTTCTACTTCACCTTTTGATGAGTCCTTCAGGTACTGAAATTTCTGGTCAGGACTAACCATCGTTGAATCGTGAATGGTGGTGGAAAACAGGTTAAAAAATTACTGACATCCAGAGAAATCCGGGATGCATATTTTCGGTAATTCCACCTCTGCTTGGACAAGATGAGATGCATTAATGGTCAAGTCTTGGACATTATTTCCAATTACCAAAGTTCGTTGTCTAATTGATGAACTGAGTCGGGTTTACGCTAAGTAGGACTTCTCCTCAAGTTCAAAATCGGGTTCTACTTCATCATCAATATCAAATATTTTTCTTTCAATATTGATTCATACATTTATGATAGCGTCACTTCGAGCAAATCGTTACTAGAGCTGAATATTTGGAGTTACTACTGACAACCCACTTTCCGGAGTGCTCCGAATTTGCGCCTGAAATGCCGAGTGCTATTATGAATTCAGGCGTTGAAATTTGAATAATATGCAGGAGGAAAATAGTGCCGGCAATTAACAAGTGTAAGCCATATAAGTCGGCTTTACGTGTTGGCATTATTCTTGTGCATGTTCAGCAAGCTGTTGATTTGGCTCTATCCTAGCTGGAATTCATCTTCAATGGCAGCCTGGAACTTTGCCACATTCCCAGGAAATGAACTGAAACCTACTGGATCAGGTTTTAGGGTGGTTGCTTATGCGAATGACGTAGGTATTGGCGTCTATCGTTTGTATTCTTCCATGCTTGGCTTTCTTTCTATGGTCATCTTCTCTAAGAAATACAATCCTCAGATTAATCCTCTTACTTTAAATGGTATTAGCTTGACCTTTACTGATAAAGCGAAATACCTGGATGATATTTTGGACAGCAAACTTAGCGTATTGAAAGCCACTACAGCACTACGTCTATAACAAAGATATTGAAAAAAGATGGGTTGCTGAACCCCACATTCTTTACAGGCTCTATACCCCAAATGATTGGGCCGTTAGTAATATATGGTATTGTTGTTTGGAGGCCAGCCTTAAACAGTATGGCTAATCAAAAGTTGCTGATGAAAATACAAAGAACTTATTAGTGGTGCACTCAGGAGTACACCCATACAAACACTGGATGTACTTTTTTTATCTCATTCCGATAGATATTCTGGGTATTCAAATGGAAGCGAGCACAGCTATGTAAGGCTCTCAAATCCATTTCTATGTGGACCGGTAATAATACAGGACACTCATCCAGCTGTGTAATAGAGACATCTCTGGTACCACCGATTACACGATCCAATTACCATCTTTTAAGGAAAGGTTTCGTACTGGAGGGAATATCCAGAGAGGACTGGCTGAGTGAAGAGATATTGAATACTTGTTTTGAACTTCTTCACGGATGGTTCAAAAATGTTTGGTGACTTGGTGGTGGTATTTTCTGTGAGAAATTGAATATGAACCTGTCATTTCGTCTCCTCGATTATTGCAGCATTTTTCATGCTGAATTATTATTAGGTATAATAGGGATATTCGCATTTTTTACAGACAGTCAGGCCGCTATTAAAATGCTAGATTTTACGGGTCCTATCTATATAGTTAATTTACATGTGGCAGGCTAGATCTGTGGGATATAACTAAGAGAGATTATCATACAGCCATATTCTCTGATAATGAAAGTAATTTTCGTGGAGCATATGTACATCAAGATCAAAAAGTTAAAGATTAGATTGTTTGGCATTTTATACGGCCTCATACAACTCATTTCCGGGGAATAAGTGGGGCACGTGTGAAATCGGCAAAAACACACTAGAGATAATTACCCAAGAATAACTGCATACATTACTGGTCCAGATTGAAGGGAGTCTGAATTTAAAAACGCATTTTGTGCATTAGCGAAAGATGAGATCGATACCCTAACTTCGGCATAATTTCTAATTGATTCTACCATCATCCCAAAGCCGGACATGACCTACGTTCCGTTTAATATACTGAATCATTGGAATGCTAAACAAATAATAACGCAAATATTCTGGAAGCGTTGCCATCAAGAGTATATTTCTTCGTTGCAAGGCCGAGAACCCTATGGTAAGTCTGTGGCAAATAGGTAGGGTAAGTCAAGTGTTCCCTGGAACAGATAATTGGGTTCGTGTAGCGGAGATCCAAACCAATCAAGGAAAAATGCGCAGACCAATAACAAAATTATGTCGTCTGCCAGTAAATTGAAATGTGGCGAGATACGTACGAAGGCGAAGACACATACACATACATATTTAAAACCAAAATGATATTGCAGAATAAAAGCAAATGCTGAAAACTCCTAAAAATAAATTAATCAATTAATTTGGAATTTGATAGTTTAACACAATTATACTTATCTTAATGTATCTGAAAGAAAAAGAAAATATTAATCTTTTTGTATTAATAAGTTCATTTAGTTTGTATTGTTAACTTTTTTAAATTGTAAACATATTGTCAATTGTAAAGCATACAGTAAATTTCAGTAGAGATAATTTTGTGGCATTCATTATTATCAGATGCAAATATGAATCAATGATAACACAATTCACGCAAATATCGTATTATTCAACACAAATACAGTCCGCTTGTTCTCAACTCAATCCGTAATTCTGTTCAGAAAAAGGTTAAACACCTATAGATATTTCTACTTAAAATGAAATGCACAACAAAAATGAATATCGCTGGAACCTAAAACGATTACTTTATCCGTCGTTTTTAAGAAAACTTGTATGGGAATTCCGTGTAGTTTAGCAGAATTAATTAACATTATTTTAAATAATAACTTCAACGTTATTTTAAATAATTTCTGTGAATTTTCAATTAAAAATTATCATTTGTCATATAGCGAAGAGTTTTCAAAAGCAGCCCACACAGATTGAATCCGTTTTTCTTGAACGAAACAAATGAGAACGCCTACTGTAACTCAACGCCGATACGTAGGTAAAACTTTAGTATACTGAAAAGAGTTGGTCGAGGCCGTCCTGACGATCACGACCTTAATACATTTCGAATAAGATATAAACATTCAAATTAATTTTAAAATACAACATTTAATTTATTATCATGATACGAGTATTTCATACAAAACTAACCAAATTACTTTTTCTTATTTGTATCTCCATTCTTTGGCAGCTTCGACAAATCCATACTAAATTTTGCTTGTCCATCTGCTGGTACTTGAATATGAGCGGGTGCTTTAAATGTATAATTGGTGGTTGACGAATTCTTATCTGCTTGGCGAGACATATTTGGTCGAAAAGCCTGTTGTACTTGTCGGTAATTTGGATCAATTTTTTCTCCTCCTTTGCGGGAACCCATTGCGACCGGATACGGATTTTATATAAGATGAGAAACGATTTTAACTATACGAAATCAAATTAAACAATGAGAATTCATTTAGTTGTGGTTGTTTTATATACATAAATATACAAACAATTCCGGTTCAAAACGATATTATTTTCCGTTCTACGACGCAATCCAATGTCAGGTTATTAAAAAAAAAAATTAGTTTCCCCAATTTCTCTTTACTCTGAAGTAATGATGTAATTATTAAAACGAAAACACAAAGTTCAATAAATAATTTATATGTGACTCATACTGAAAATAGTTTTACTTCACTATTCGTCGCTGGATGGCACCACAAACAAATCAAACAAATATTCTGCTCAAATTTCTTTATGATTTTACTGCCACCTACATATTAACACTGCCCACTAATATTAAATAGCAAAGACACATTTTTTTACATATTAACTGTCTCTCTAACGTTACTGCTCCCATCTATATAAAAATTCCAGAATCAAAATGTCAAAACAATTTTAGTGTGTAAAAGGGCAGCTTGATCAAAAACTGCTACAAGAAGCGCAGTTAAAAATCTCTCGAATGCCGTAGCGAACCTAATTAATTTAGAGTCAATCACACATCACATTATTGTGAAAATAAGAATTTTTAATGATGACCTTTGAAGGGGCAAAATCGTTTTTGTGCTGAAGAATCTTCCCAATTTGCTCAACTTCCACAAATGTTAAGCGGCCAACACAATTTCAAAATTAAAACAAAGTACTATTGCTTAATTTTCATTTTGTCACCAGACATTTTATTTAATGTTTCACTTCTTTTAGTTTCAATATGTTTTTGTCACAGAGGTGTGGCGGCACCAATAATGTCCACGGTACGCTCCCCCATAAACTTGCGGTTCACTGGGCGAATAAATTGACGTCGCCAAAATGGTACTCACTAACTCGACCCCTGAACAAAAAAAAAGGTTAATAAGATGGCGAACAAGTAACACCGCATTTTTATGTGTTCTAATTTTATAATTTATTTCTATAAATTAAACATTTTAATAAAGTGAATTTTCAATCGTTATAAGTATTGTAACGTAAATATAAACCATCGTATTTATTATTAGTGTTTATCGAGCTCAGCACGTGCCCCAAATGCGTGCGTACGGAAAGTGGAAACGAGGTTCAACCGGGCACAAACGATATCTAACGTATCAATAACCACCTCCACATTTGGTGACCCCGACGTGATCACAATTACGATTAAAGTGATAAAAGTCTAACAAAATTTATAAAGCTGCATACCCACACATCAGTGGCAACGATACAAAATACAAAATTACATACTAGGCCACATTAACTGTAAATCGTGGTTCAACACAACAATCTAGCGGAACACACGTGTTCTATAAAAGTAGCAAATCAACTTGCGAACACAATCACCGCAGGATTCGACGCAATATATATTCTCAATTATTGAGGCTTTATATTATATAACTTAAGATTAAAATTAACGTAAGATACATACGGAGAACCGGTCTACGCGTCAGGGAGTAAGTGAGTTCAATTGTCTATTTTAATTTGGTGGCTTTTAACTGTTCGGATTTCCATTCATAATTTTACCGGACGATTATCGTCTCTCGTTCTGAACATTCGCTCAGTGACCAATTTAACCGCAAACCCAGTGTCGATTTTCCACCGCGTTTCAAACATTTCGTGTGACGTCTGTTAAAATGGTTGCCGACGAAAGCGACGGAGGGGCGAAACCCAAAATAGTTGAAACGACGAATGTTTACAAAGTGTCAACAAAGTATGCACCTTTCAACAGTGACGATCCAGAAATTTGGTTCAATCAATTGGAAGCACAGTTTGGAATTGGTGGTATTTCGGATGATGCTACTAAGTATGGACACCTCATCGCAGCCCTCGACCCTCAAACAATTAAATGCGTACGTGATCAAATTCTTACACCGCCAAAGGAGAATAAGTACGAAACTTTTAAAAAAATAATAATCGAGCGCCTATGCGAATCGGCAAAAATCAAACTGGATCGATTGTTATCAGGACTGCAACTCGGCGACAAAAAACCATCCCAACTTTTGAGAGGGATGGAAGCCTTGTCTATAAATCAAGTAACCGAACCAG
This sequence comes from Tipula vernalis, assembly GCA_958295665.1. NCBI lineage: Eukaryota > Metazoa > Arthropoda > Insecta > Diptera > Tipulidae > Tipula > Tipula vernalis. The sequence goes on from OY282559.1 coordinate 321,194,185, forward strand.
TTTTAAGAAACTTATGGTTGCAGCGCCTACCAACACATACACAGGAAATTTTATCATGTATGGACGACGCAAATTTGGAAAAACTTGCAAAAACCAGCTGGCAACCAGCAACCAGCTTAGCAGCTCAGATCAACGAGTTATCACAACGGGTGGAAGAAATATTCGGTCGATTCGAAATTCTAAAGACAAAACATATCGCGGCCGCTCTCAAAGCCCTAACTCTACGAATACTTCACGCCAACACAATAATTCACGATCGAGCGAGCGAGTAGCCAAACACCTGAATTGCTGGTACCATCACAAATACGGCGTTCGAGCAAAAAAATGGGCAAATCCATGTTATTTTAACGATTCTAACCCATCATCAACAAATTCAAAAAATCTCACACTCAACAAAGGTCTGCGCAGGCCACTGACATGCCAGTTTACCGTAGCGAAGGTCGATCGATGCATTCGTGGCGCTGATTTTCTGGCACACTTCGGTCTATTAGTTGACATCAAGAATATGAAACTCATCGACTCTATCACAAAACTCAACCGTGCCAGTACGTCGTTTAAATGCCGACAAAACCAAAATCGCCAAGGACGAAATCGAAACGTGGTTAGCGCAAGGGATACGCCGACCCTCCAAGAGCAATTGGGCGAACCCATTACATATAGCACGAAAGAAAAACGGTAACTGGCGATTATGCGGCGATTCCCTTCGTGACCGATTTCACACACCAACTCGAGTCATATACAGTGTACTCAAAAATCGATCTCATCCGAGCCTACCACCAGGTACCTATTGATGAACGAGACATCAAAAAAACGGCAGTCATCACTCCTTTTGGATTGTTTGAGTTTCCCCGAATGACATTTGGGTTACGTAACGCGGCTCAAACGTTCCAACGATTGGTACACTCAATATTTCGAGACTTGCCATTCGTGTTTCCGTACATCGACGATCTGCTGATCGCATCACGAAACACGGATCAACACCTCAAACACGTGCGTATGGTCTTACAACGTCTAAGTGACGCGGGATTGGTAATTAACCTTAACAAGTGCGAATTCACAAAGAACGAAATATCTTTTCTCGGATTTCACATCACCACAACCGGCATGGGACCGGATAAGCATAGAGTAGAAGCAATCCAAAATTTTCCTCGACCAACTACGACTGGTGACATTCTTCGATTTTTAGGAATGGTAAATTATCACCGAATTTTTCTACGAAAGGCAGCACACAACCAGGCGATATTATATGAATTCATAAAATAACGTAAGAAGAAGGATAAATCACCAATAAACTGGACCGACGAATCCACCGAAGCGTTCGAAACATGCAAGGCGAAGCTTGCAAACTGTGCTCAACTGGCATATCCCATTCCAAACGGAGCAGTACTACAGCAATATTCACAAAAAGGGTGGCAACCACTTTTCTTTTATTCCCGGAAATTAAGCAATACCGAAACCCGTTACAGCACATACGACCGGGAGCTTTTAGCCGCTTACTCGGCTATCAAACACTTTAAAAATCTTGTTGAAGGTCGAGAATTTACCCTATTTTCCGACCACAAACCATTGACATACGCATTACACCAAAAACTCGATAAAGCCTCATCCAGACAACGCCGTCACCTGGATTATATAGCACAGTATACAGCAGATATGCGGCACATTGCGGGAGACAACAACGTCGTCGCGGATACACTTTTCCGGATCGATCAAGTGAACATAGGAAGTACAATCGACTATGCATTAATTGCTGATGAACAGTCTAAAGATCTAGAACTCGCCAAACTGGTAGAAACAAACAAGTCATTGACATTCGAAAAACTCCCAGTTTTTGGAACCAATAAATAAATTCTATGCGACACATCAACTAGTAACTGGTACACAACGCCCATTTATTCCTAAGGCATTTCGACGACAAATTTACGAATCGTCCCACAACGCCTCTCACCCCGGTATCCTCGCTACAGCGAGATAAATCCGAAAAAATTTGTGTGGCCAGCTATGAACCAAGAAATACGCTCTTGGGTCAAACACTGTGCACGTTGCCAAAAGTGCAAAATAACAAAGCACATCAAAAGTAAAACTGGGACTTATGAACTGACCAGCAAACGATTCGATGAACTTCACATCGACATCGTCGGACCTTCACAACCGTCCGAAGGCAACTTATAAGGCCATCAGAAGCCACTTCAATCCGGAATATTAAAGCTGAAACCATAGCTGATGCGTTGATCAAAACATGGATCAGCCGATTCGGAGTTCCAACTATAGCATCGTAACCGCGCACAATCGAAGCAACGATATTCGACGAACTCTCAAAATCACTTGGATTCTTACGCAAGCGAACCACCGCTTACAATCCAGCTTGCAACGGGATGTTAGAACGATGGCACCGCAGTTTTAAAGCTGCAATAATGTGCGTCGGTGAAAAACAATGGACAAAGTCGTTACCGCTAATACTACTCGGTCTGAGAACGTCGTTCAGAGACGATTTTCAAAGTACATCAGCAGAACTCGTTTATGGAGAACATATACGACTACCAGCGGATTTAATTCAACCCAGCAAAAATATCCATCAGTCCGTATTCGTCATACAGTTGGGCAACCACCCGGTAATCAAACGCAACGAAAAATATTTCACGCTACTAATTAAAGGTATCGAATCAACGGTTTCAATAAATCGGATTGAACCCTGTTTCATCGAAGCACCACAACTTGATCAACCAGCAGATTAATCGATGGAAATACCAATAAACCCAAAGTCTACGCAGGGCCCTACACATACCGGAGAAGTAAACAAACCAGCGCAAAAAAGAGTAACTTTCCATAATAATCTCACTGAGCAACCTAAATCAAGAGGGGTCGCAACATGAACAAGCCAGCTCGCTTCCGATAGCTTTCTATCGTTCACTGCGTTAACGGGGGGTAGGATAGTGTGGCGGCACCAATAACGTCCACGGTACGCTCCTCCATATAACTTGCAGTTCACTGGACGAATAAATTGACGTCGCCAAAATGGTACTCACTAACTCGACCCCTGAACAAAAAAAAAATGTTAATAAGATGGCGAACAAGTAACACCGCATTTTTATGATGCGTCGATTGATGCGTCAACATTCTCGCCCCCCTTGAAATGTCACAGTCGTTTCAATATTATTCTGAGGAAGACGGCAGATTTTAGAAATACCGCGTTTTAATATTCCTCGATCAGTTTTTACATTGGCGACACGACGAACTAGCTTATCATCTCCATGGTAAATCTCGACTTATCGATCCAGTTTCCATTTAAGAGGCGGCAGATTTTTTTCAATTATAGGACCACCAAGTCCCCGATCGCCAGGTTTGATGATGATTTGGTCCATTAAAGACGTTGCTGAAGAGCCCGCAGGTACTCGGTTGACCAGCGATTCCAAAACGTACGATGGTAAAAATCGACTTGCTTCTAGGTTTCGTACGGCGGTCGGTCAACTATGTCCAGGAGTTAGACAATCGATGTCATCGACATTGCTTGAAATTGGCCCAAGTGGCCGAGAATTTAAAACTGCCTCTACTTGTTTTATCAGCGACAATAATTGTTCATAAGTAAGCTTAGCTGAGCCCATAGTATGGCGAAGGTGAAATTTAGCTAGTTTTACACCTGATTCATGAAGCCCACCGAAGTTTGGTGAAGCCGGTGGAGTGAACTTCCATTCTATGCGATCATTTTAACACATCGGCTGCAGTTGGTTCTTCAAGTCTTGTGAAGAAAGAAGTGCATAGAGTTGACGCAATTCAGAATTAGCTCCGATAAAATTAGTACCATGATGCAAAGACCTCGGGTGCTCACAAAACGCTTGAAACATCCCATATACGCTTGTGTACTCATATCAGAGGCCAATTCGAGGTGTATTGCCTTCGTTGGTGGTTTACCGCGGATGCGATAAGTGTACGTAAAATGGCCCGGCGAAGTCCACCCCAACTGTATAGAAAGGTGGTGAGGCGACAACCCGTTCTGGTGGTAAATTGCCCATTTGTTGCGTCATGGGAATTGGCCGAACACGAAAGCACTCTTTGCATTCTCGAAACATCTTTTTGAAAACGGTCATTCCATACAGAGGCGAATAGTATTGACGAATAGCAACCAGTAATGCCTTTGGACCAGCGTGTAACAGCTTCTTGTGATAAAAATTGATCAAGGTTAATCTAAATTCATGAAAGTGGGGATGGGATGTTTCGAAGTATAGGGTAAGGTGGTATGATGAAGGCGACCACCAACTCGAATAATATGGTCCTTGTCCAGGAATAGCGACAGCGAGCGGAGTGCCGGATGTTTCACGACGAAATGTGTCTTTTTCAATATTTATAATTAGGCGTTGGTTTGAACCTAAGGAGGTAGGCCACAATTCGTTTTAGTCTCCGGAAGTTGTTGTAATATTTGATTTCAGTCAGAATGTTAGCTGCTTCGTTTGACACTACGTTGGTACTTGTAGTTTTTCGTGCCTCACACAATTCTTCTGGCACTAGAAATTGATCACGAAGCGTTGGCCAAAAAGATGTTTCCTGGCGTAAGAATGCAGGGCCCTGAATCCAGAGATGTGATTCAATAAACTTATCAGGCATCATTCTCGAGATAATAGACAACCAACTTTCCGATGATGGCAGTTCTTATATTGTAGACACTCGATTTGATACGAAGGTTTTCCATCTGGACTGGTAAGACTTTATCCAATGAAGTGTTATTGTAGAATCTGAGACTGTGGAATCATGGTTAAAGTTGACAAAAAATGGAAATTCATCTGATGTTGGATGCCCAAAAATGCCAAGTGTGGTCTTCTGGCACATCTTGTAGAATTTCTTTAGTATTAGCATACCACTTTCTTAAATCCATTCCCGTAGTTCGAAGTATAATTGAAATTTGGTGTTTAAGTTCTATTGCGGCTGCAATTCAATTTGTACCAGTCATAAAATCGTCGACGTAGAAATCCTTTTCAATAATATCGGCAGCGATGGGAGACGTATCTTTGTTATCGAGAGCTAACTGCTTTATAGATATCTTGTAGCGAGGTACGGTGCGGTCGAGGTGTCATATGTGACTGTTGTTAATTTAAATGTCTGGAGAATGGTTTAGACGGAGAATTTCGCCACAAAATGAACTGGAAATTATGATCCCCTTTGCAAACTAGAATTTGCCGATACGTTTTGGCAATGTCAGCGCTGAAAGCATACGCGTGTGATCGAAAACGAATTAGGACCGAGAACAGATCACTTTGTACTACTTGACCCACCATCCTTATTGCATTTAGTGATTTTCCGTTCGAAGTTTTAGCCGAACCATCAAAGACTCTCCGTAATTTTGTTGAAGAGCTTTCGGCTTTCACGACACAGTGATGCGGGAAGTAATAATTTAGCAAAGCAACCTCCTTTGGGTCGGCTAATTCCATATGACCCAACACTTTATATTCATCAATGAACTTTGAATAGCTGGCTAGCAAATCTGGTGATTTGTGTAGACGCCTCTCCAAATTTTGAAATCTGCGGGTAGCCAAAAATTTGGAGTCGGCCAAAGACTATCCATCCCAATATGGTGTTTTGTAACGTAGGCAGATGATCAGCTAACTTAATTTGTCCCACAGAGAGCAATTCTTGATAAATTTATGCACCCAACAATAAATCGACGTTTTGAAACTCAAATAATTCCGGATCTGCTAGTGGAATGTTTGCTAGAATTGTCCACGACTTGATGTTATCAATTGGAATTGTTGGCTGATAGCTGGTGATTTTTGGTATTATTTGCACATCCAAGATGGTACAATAATTTGTAATGTTGGATTGCACCCGATTCCGTGAATTTTGGTGCTGCTACTATGCAGAGGAATCTTCAGTACAGATGCAAATGACTTAGTGATAAGATTTAGCTGTGTTCCGGAGTCTAACAGTGCTCTACCAATAACAGGATGTCCCATATGGTCAAGGACTTTGACCAATGCTGTTCCCAAATAGAAAAACGAGGATACTGCGTCTTGGGTTTCGGTTTGGCACCAACAAGCGATGATGATACGGCGAGAGTATTAGATTGGATGTTGGGTTTGGCATTCGCGACATCTGATGCGGCTTCTCTTATATTTGACGATGAAGATGGTGCAGCAGCGGAATTGTGTAAAAGTGAATGATGACACGAGTCGCAGTGTCGGCGGGGTCGGAACTTCACTGAACATGCAGAAGCAATGTGATCAGGGTGAAGGCAGTTGTAACACAATTTCGGCTCTGTTACGAACTTGTGACGTTGATCAAACGGAAATTTTAAAAATTTGTGGCAACGAACTATCGAGTGACCGTTTGCATTGCAGTAGAAACAATGGTATTTTGAATAATTGGTGGCGGCAAGTGAGGTGGCGGATGAACGTATTGCGGATTTGGAATGTGGTTTTGATGAAGTAGGCGAATGTATCTTGGACGTTTGACTTTATAATCGGTGAGCTCTGGAACTGAGAAACTGGCATAGATCATCTTTCGTACCAGGATCCAGTTTTGAAACCATTAGGTATACTATCAAATCATGCCATTGTTTAACCGGTCTCTTCAGTGCTTCTAGAGAACGGAGATGCGATTGATAGTGAACAAGAAGCCTCATAATCTCCTTAGGATCAGGCCGGTCAATCGCTCTGATTTCAAATAGTTGATGAACATGTTGTTCACATATAAAATTTGGTTTATTAAACCGTTCCATTAAAATATTATGAGCTAGCTCCACCGCAGTGACAAAAACAAATCTACTATTTCAACTTTAACTGTTGAAATGGCGAAATGATATTTGGATTGACTTGCAATGTTCGTGAATCAGAATTTTTCTCCTTGTGACCCTTCCTTTTGCAATTAGCACGTACAACTATTCTATTAGAAGAATGATTTGAAGATGATGACAATTGTATGGATGCGACTGTACAGGAATTGTTACTATTTGTATATCTGGAAAAACAAACTGATGCTATATGTCCATTCTTTTGACAAATCTGACATTTTTTAATTGAGGTTTGAATTGATTTGTCGGATGTGGCTGAATTAAAGATTTGGAATTTATGTGAATTTCCTCCTCTAAAGCTTTGGAAATAGCTTCCTTTAAAGTTTTATAATCACCCGCATTTACAATCAAACCTATTGATTCTCTTAGGCCGTTACGAAAAAAACGAAGAGCTGTTTTCGCATTAAGTTGTTGAACCTCCCTTACGAGCTTACCCTGAATTTTTTCACAAGCTTCGTTAAACTCGTATACCTTCAATTTTATTTGCAAACGATTGAACTGTTTCGTCTTTATTTTGAGTAGCTTGAATTAAATCAAGTTGAATGAATTCGACTGCACGAATATTTTTAAAATTATTATTTAAAGCACTTTCAGCTCACTCTAATTTTTGAAATTGCCAAACCGATAAATCGAATAGGCTGATCCCCCTGATTTATACCAATGAGATTTCATTCTATCCTTTATCTAGTTATGAGTCTTTTTTCTACACACGAGATGGTGATAGAGGTGGTGGAATTGCTGTTTAAATCGCTACCCCTGTTGTGGCAATTGAAAATCAAAAATATTGTTACGTTTTTGCCTTGTCACTCAAGGTTCGTATCACTGGATTGTGAATAATACAAAATCAATTTAATTTATCACCAACAAATTTATTTATATACTACTAATCCAATTCGACCTCGTTCGCCTTTTTATATACACAAACCAAACTTCTAGAAAGCTCATGATTTTTCTAGTTAGAATAGTGTAGAACAATTTTATCATGGAAAATTCCATTTTAGTACAGTTTAACATTGAGCTATTAATTTTAACTTATTCTATTACACACTAGGTGTCACCGTCACAAAATACTGTGACGGTGACACCTAGTGTGTAATAGAGTGAGTTAAAGTTAATAGCTAAATGATTAACTGTACTAAAATGGAATTTTCCATGATAAAATTGTTCTAAATGTTTCTACACTATTCTAACTGCTACGCTTGGAAGGCGACAGTGTGAAGATTCAAAAAGGATTAAAAAGTGTTTTAGTGGAAATAAAAATTATAAGTGTACAGTAAAATTTGAGAATAATTTATATAAATTGATTTTGTGAATTATAATTAATCAATTGTGTTGTAATAATTTTTGTGTGAAATAAATAAATTCGTTGGCGATAAATTGAATTGATTTTGTTTTATTCACAATCCAGTGATATGAACCTTGATTGACAAGGCAAAAACGTAACAATACATTTATTTAATTCCAGTGATAGTAAAGCGGTTTGGATAAAGTCTTTCGTCCCTACCTGTCGATACGTTTTCCTGAATAATCTAAGTCCCGAATTTTATACAAGATTTTTCTCAACACCATCGGTGTTAGAACATATTATCACAGATATGATTAAATCAACATTTAGCATTAGTCTCTTTGGTTCCCTCGATTTCGATCATAGGATCATTCTGATAGATACGTCAGATAAAATACCCAATAGTAAGTGCACTAAACACCAGTTCAGGATAGTTGATTACAACGAAATCTTCACTAAACTGACATATTTAAGTATCAGTCTTAATCCTTGTGAAGAAATCATTCAAATGCTTTCTCAATTGATTAAGTGCAACAGTAAATTGATAAGGAAGCAGAAGTCAGGCACATGGATCACAAAGTAATTTTTATCTTTAATAATAGTACACAATCAGCAGCCGGAGCAGCCCTTAACGAAATACTATTAGGATTGAACAGCAAGGAAATTGTCTCAATTCTCTTGGTCGATCTTGGAAAACCCTTTGACAAGATTCCACATGAGATTCTACTATCAATATTTAAAAAACCGAACCCGTCCGGAGCGGCTCTCTTACTTCTTTCAATACACTATTGTAAATGGTGTTGAAAGTATTCCGTTAAAAATACTGTCAGGTGTACCGCAGGGATCCGTTTTTGGGCCAATAGTATTTAATTTTTATCATAAATGATATATTTAATTTAGAATTGTTTGGTAAATTGATCATGTATGCAGATGATTAGATACAGATTCCATTAAGCTTCTTGATGAAATGACAAGTAATATTATACAAATTGAAAGTTGGTTGTATTCAAATAAAAAGTGGATACATTTATCAAAAACCAACTACGTCATTTTTCAAAATAAACGCTTTTTTAATTACTATCCATCCTACCTGATGGCCAATAACAACAAAGTCAAGTCAAAACTGCAAATTCAAAAGGAAATTTAATTATTTAGCTTAGTTAAGTTAAAAAAAAGTTCAAAATTGAATAAAAATACTGAGTAACTGGTTAGAATACCAATGGATATTTTTAAAAACACCATCATACTTAGTGACTTGTTCGGTGTGTTAACCCAAAGAGAAGCCGATCATTATGAGGAAGCTTTCGTACGTGATAAACCTCATGGTAAAACAAACATCCATTATCGATGCTACACCATCAATGTTATTAAACTAGACCATACACAGTATGCGCAGTACTACAAACAACCAGATGAAAGCTTAATGTCATTCGGTCGAGTGTTCACTTTACGTGTGAACGGAGCATATTTCTTAAGTCATCATTTCAATTTTAAGTAATTAATAAATACAAATATCCAAAAATTAATAAACGAAAACACACACTTTACTTCTAAATTATAGAATATGATCCCATTAAATATGCCCAATATGCTCCGAATATGTTTCAACCGACCACAGTTGAACACAGCTTGTGGCAGAATTAAATAATAAAAATTAGTATTTTTGCACAAGAAAGTGTCTTCGCTGTTTAACATTAGTAGGCTGTTGTATTATGTAGATGACACTAAAATCATAATGAAATGTTAGCAGAATTTTTATCTGATTTGTTGGTGGTGCCATCTAGCGGTGAATAGTGAAGAAAAACTATACTCAATTTAATAGATGAGTCATCTAGTTTTGTTTTGATAATGAATCGATTTTATTGAACTTTGTGTTGTCGTATTCACAATTAGGTACGTCATTATTCCAGAGTAAACAGAAATTTTGGAAACTTTTTTTTTTTTTTAATAACCAGACATTGGGTTGCGTCGTACACATAAAATAAAATTGTTTTGAAACTGTTTGTATATATAAATATATGTATGTATATAAAACAACCACAACAAAATGAATTCTCACTTTTCTGGCTCATATTCAAGAACCAGCAGATGGACAAGCAAAATTTAGTATGGATTTGTCGGAGCGGCCAAAGAATCGAGATACAAATTAGGAAAAGTAATTTTGGTAGTTTTGTATGAAATATCATGATAATAAATTAAAAATAAATTAAAATGTTTAAGGTCTCGATCGTCAAGACGGACTCGACCAACTCTTTCCAATTTACTAAAGTCCTACCTTCGGGTCAAGAGCAAATTCGACTTACAGCAAGCGTTCTCATTTGTTTTGTTCAAGAAAAACGGTTTCAATGTCGTTTTATTTCATAAGCGACGTTTCCAGTAATCGTTTTAGGTATTAGCGATATTCATTTTTGTTATGCGTTTTATTTTATCCTCGTTTCATTTCAAGGTTTACCTTAGTCGAAATATCTTTAGGCATTTAACCTTACATCAAACAAATAACAAGCCCATCGTTACCACTACGTTACTCTTGAATTCTTAATAAAGGCCATTTTTCTGGAGCGAGATTATCATCTTTAATGAGTACTAGCTTCCCTTTTGCTATACATATTTAGTTCCTCTTTATTCCATTTACTTCTCTTTTGTAATAGTAATATGTATTCGGTAATATGTATGCAGGAGCAATGAGCGTGATAAATGGGTTTGGTTCTGGTATCGTTCGCAGTGGCTCACCTATCCGAAATCGTCGTTAAATCATTAGGATCTGATGATATTGGAGGAAGAGGTAGTGAGTATAGAAATGCTTCTATTTGACAAAACTATGTTGTCATTTCTTCAATTGTTATAGAAGTTGTTCTATAATTATTTTACGTACATCATGCTTGACGGAATTAAAATGTCGCTTTGCATATTCCATCCATATGTAGGCAGTTTATAATATCATTAGGTGCCATCTTTTGCTATATATTTTGCCTAGTTTCCTGCGATAGTTGTTTCAATGCAAAGATGAGAACGTTCCTCATAAGTTTTGAAGCCCCTATAAAGTTGTGGCCAAAATCGTTGTAGAGATCCGGACAATAACCCCGTTTAAACGCTGCTAGGATATCTTCAATGACAAGTCGCTTACTACTGCTAAATGAACGGCTTTTTATTTCAAAACAGACGAATACTGCTAAATATTCTTTATAGCTTTTGATAACTCGCCCTGGGGAATGACTCAGATGAAAACCAGCATAATTCACTCCTGTACTCACTCCTGTTTTTATAGCAAATTACACATTTATTGATGAAGGTTTTGCTGCTAGTGGACCCTTTATTATCTAGTATGTAATGAACACCTACCAACGTTCATTACATTATGGTTGGTATCACTCTGTACAAATTCAGAAATTTTTCTTTATTTATTGTGGTGCAGTGGTATGATGGAATGGTATAATGATATAATGATTTGATGGTTTGATTGTATAAATCATTGCACATATGATGGCATAACGGTACATATATTCTAGAGTGATGGTGTGGTAGTATGAAGGTATGACGGTATGATATCATGGCCTGATAGTACGATTGTATGATTATAAGATGGTATGATGATAAGCTGTTACGATGATATGATGTTATGGTGATATGAATGTATGGTGGATTGATATACCATCTATACCATGGTATGATGGTACGATTGTTCGAGGTTATTACGGTACGCATTGTCGTTAAGTGAGTTATTCAGTTGGGGAAATATTTAAGGGTTGATTTAGGGTTAGATTGAGGGTTGATTTTAAAGTTGATTTGGGGTTGATTTCCCAGCCTGTTATGGTTTCCTATTAGCCTTTGTACTTCCTCTTCTACAAGTATGGTGTTTCTTATTGGTCCTTGAAGATCGACGTTTTGCTTTAACAGTTCACGATAAAGGTTCCAATTTCTTTTTAATTATTGTTTCACTGAATGTCATAATAACAGGAGAATGATCCGAACAAAGCTCTTTATATCCGGTATTTTGTTTAAGTAAGTTTGTGAGCTGATTGAATGTAAGCCGCATTTTTATATTTTTCCTCCCTCGAACACCTCTCTCCCTTTTGATATTATATGATGAAATATCACCCCATGTTGTTGCAATCGAGAATGTGTAAGCTGATTTTCAACGTTGTTAAGCAAATATACATTAGAATTTTCCCTTTCTGGATTTTCAACATTGTTCGGGTTTGCCGAATACAATTCGTCTCATTTACCTTTTATTTTGGATTCCGCCTCAGCTTGAATCTATTTTGTTTATTCACCTTGTTCTGAGCTTACCGCTTGGTGGGGGATATTACCAGAGAATAAAATAACGATGAGTTTGGTTTGGTTAATTCTCATCGTTATTTCACTCTCTGGTAATAGCCCCCACCAACCGGTAAGCTCAGAACAAGGTAAATAAAAATAAATGTATTCAAGCTGAGGCGGAATTTAAAACAGAGGTAGTTCGAGCCAACCAACAACTGGCGATAAGGCATTGTTCTAGACCTTCAACTTAGACATTATACAAAACTAATAATCCAACTATCGACGTGAATAACAACAAATTGCGCAACTATACGAATTAATTAATTTAAATAAAAAGCAATTGTTGCAATAATAAACCGCACATAACAATTCAGAATGGAGAGGCTTGCCTTTAACCAAGAGCAGCTTGTAGCTGACATTACTAAAATGTATAGCAACTTCAAAAAAGATGGCAAGGATAGGAAGACAAAACCTATCTAACCACAAGAATACAACAACTGAAAGAAACTTATAAAAAGTTTCAAGAGAGAGAGAAGAGCAGATAAGGCAGCTAGAAGGTATAAGAAGAGATCATCCTTACTTCCAAATATAAAAACAAGTGGAAGATATATACAAAAAATTTATTGCTATCATGCGAGCCAAACTCAGTCAGTTACACCGACACCGAGTCGTTGTCAAATCTGAGCAGAGACTGTATCATCAGTATGAATCAACGTTTTCAAATATAGCGACAACTGATGAAAAAGGATTCGTTTCAGAAACCTAAATGCACTTGAACAACACTAATATGGGGTCAGATCCAACAAACCAGGAACTTCAACAACTCATAAAGCGGCAAACAATTCGAATGAGAAGCCTCTACAAAAAAAAATGCTATCTAGAGGCTCTCATCCGGGGAACGGAAAAAAGTAAACCAACAAACCAGATAATGGACATTCGGCTACCACGAATTCTAATCCCAAAATTTGCTGGAGATTACCAGAGGTGGACCGGATTCCGTCATACATTCAGCAAACTGATCCATGAAAACGCACAGAACAGCGACACCCATAAAATCAACCATTTAAAGGGTCAATTGGAAGGTGTCGCGGCAAAATTAATCAACCATCTCCAACCAACAGAAGAAAATCACCAGGCCGCTTGGGGAATTTTGAATAGTAGATATAACAATAGGAGACTGCTGATTTCAACATACTATATTTAAATACTTTGTTGGGTCAGACAGATATAAACGTAGAGTCTGCCGCAGCGCTGAGAAATCTTCATGTACAACCAACAACTGAATGTTTGTATGGAATCCGGAACGCAGGAGTAAATATTGAATCCTGGAACTCAATAATAATCTTCATTTTGTCTAAAAAACTGGGAAACGAGTCACGACGACTCTACGAGATTTCCTTGGCAAATTCAAGGGAATTCCAGTTAACAGCGGAATTTTAAAAAATTTTGGAAGAATGATTTAAGTCATTAGAGGCCAATGGCAACCAAAATCTAATAATGACACCAATAACCTCCACAAGAACAAGAGAAAACATAGGTCAAACAGCTGAACGTGCCTTTGCATCAACAACAAGTATCTGTGTCTACTGTAGAGATGGACATAAGATTAATGAACGCGGAGGATTCAGCAAATTAAACTCCAGTGAGAGATCGCAGGTATAGCGGAACATGAAACAAATAGAAGGCATAACATAGGACTGCACATCAATTACAAAGCAGAGAAGCAGCAGATATCTAAAAGTGATAGTAACCACAGCTATGATCACATTAACAACAAGCGAGGGGAAACGCATGTTCATCAGAGCATTAATTGATCCAAGAGGAAAGAAAGCCGAGGTCTGTAATCGCAAAGTCGAACTAACTTTATACGCGAGGTTTCAAAGTTCCTTTGTGATTAAGTTTGAGGCAATGGTGTTTAAGAAATTAACTGACAACGCTCCAGACATTGACTTTGGCAGCGTTTACAACTTGCAGATCCACACAACAACAAGTCCACGGCTGGTTGTCAATCCCTTAATTCCAAACAGTAACACCATCAGAGGACGCCCACAAGATCAAATTGCCCAAGAAACTGAACTTGGTTGGATCATAATGGGAAACACAGGCTGCAGTCAGGCGGTCAAAAGTTTGTCAATGATCACCACTAAAATAATTGGGCAATAATTAGATTTATTAATAGAAAACGATGCCATTCCGTAAGAAAAAACACCTACTCAGGAAGAAGCAGGCGCAGAAAAACTATTTACAGAGACAAGTGACTAACAGATGGAAAATACATGGTAACATTGCGGAGCACCTACGAGCAAAAGGAATGATTAATTTTAAAATCAACCACATAATAAAAACACTTGGTATTCTCTATAATCCTGAAAATGACGCACGTTTGAATTCGACATGACCAGACTGAATCTTTCAAAGGAAGCACCAACGAAACGTCTATTATTGTCCGACTCCTCAAAACTATTTGATCCGGTTGGCTGGCTATCACCAATAACGATAGCAGCAAAGTTGTTAATGCAAGAGACTTGGGGAGCTGATATACAGTGGGATGATAGGCTACCAGAAGCTATAGAACAAAAATGGAAAAAATATAAGTCCAAATTAAGCAGGGGGGAATTAAGCAGAATAAAAGTACCAATATGAGTTAAAACAACGTCAGCGCAAAAATTGGAGTTACACGGATTTGCTGATGCTTCGCAACAAGCCTATGCATTCGAGCAAATTACAACCAGCTTGTTAGTAGCAAAAACCAGAGTTGCTCCAATCAAAAGAAAACTGACAGTACCAAGGCTGGAACTAAATGCAGCGCATGTGTTATTCAGACTTCAAGTGTATGTCAAGAACACCATGAACTTCCAAGATATAGAGATGTTCGTTTGGACAGACTCCACCAGGGTTTTGGGCTGGATAAGAGCTGACATCATAAAGTTAAAGATAATTTGCCACAGCTACAATTGAATTACGTACCAACAGATAAAATTTCAGCTGATTTAGCAACAAGAGGATCAGCAGCTTCTACCATCACGCCACAAGACTCAATGTATTGAACGGGACCAACCTGTTTGCACGAAAATGCAGACGCATGGCCATCAACACCCTTAGGCAAGGGTCCACATGTAGAATCCGATAACGACAAGGATAGAGCCGAGGATATCATTTGTCTTGAATTAATCGATAAAATTTCAAGCACTCATAAGTTGAAGCGTATATTTGTGTACCGCAGAAGCCCAGATAATTAGGATTGAGCAACATCGATACTTCCGCAAAGAATTTCAAGAAATCCAAGCCATCGACTTTAAATCCAGTCATCAGCAAGAATGGGATATTACGATTACATGGACGTTTGCAAAAATCACAACTACCAAATTCTGGATCATTAATAGCAGAAATCTGGCACGCCACATTATACAGAAATGTGTTACATGCTTCAGATTTAAACAAACAGCGCTCAATCAAGTAAGGGGCGATTTACCGAACTGCAGAGTGATTCCTCTACGGCCGCTCAGCAAGGTGGGTATTGACTATGCCGGACCGATTCAACTAAAAAACAAATTAGGAAGAGTTCAAAACATGTACAAAGGGTACATTGCGGTGTTTGAGAGTATGGCCACCAATGCCATACATGTGAAAGTAGTCAGCGGATTAAGAACAGAACCATTTATAGCAGCCTACCTTAGATTAACGTCACGCTGGGGTTTGTGTACAGACATTTATTCGGATAATGGGACCAACTTGTTGGTGCGGATCGAGTATAGAAACACCAGAGCAAGAAGATTGCAACTCTAGAACCAGAAATTGCAAGGTTATTACAAGAGGACGAAACAACCTGGCACTTTATACCTCCCGCTGCACCACATTTTGGCGAAATATGCGAGGCAGGGGTAAGGTCACTTAAGACTTACATGAAGAAGGTCATAGGGGACGCAACAACAATGATGGCCTAAATAGAAACATGTTTATACTCTCGACCATTCACGTTCTTGTACGACGATCCGGAAAATTTGGATTTTTCGACACCTGCTCATTTTCTAGTAGGCGGGCCGGCCAATGGATGCAGTTCCTGAGAGTAATGAAAATATTTACTCATTGAAAACACGCTGGTATCTAGTACAAAAGATGGTAGACGATTTTTGGAAAAGATATGGGCAAGGGACTATCTGCAGCAGTTGCAACAATGCCCAAATGGGGAAATGCGCTGGGCTCCATTTATTTTGTGAGAATAAAAAGCGATTGGATGTTCAATCCCGTTGGCGTCCATCTGGAATAGCACACTTTCCACTGCAGTCATTGAAGCATCAACTTGAATGTAGAATGTGCGTTAATAGTCTGGATGTATTAAAACAGGTGCACTCGTTAATAGCGCTTTCAATGCATCGTGTGCTTTCTGTGCAGATTCATTCCAGACTATTTTTCCTTTTGATTTGAGCAGATCTGTCAGCGAGGCGGAAACAGATGAGAAATTTGGAATAAATTTCCGGTACCAACCACTCATCCCTAAGAACTGTCTGATGTGCTTGGCGGTTTTTGGAATTGGAAATTCTTGGATTGCCTTAATCTTTTCCATGTCTACCTGGATACACCCATTGCCGATTACATTATCTAGATACTTCAGTTGCCTGAGGACAAACTTCGATTTTCCCACATTGATTGTCAAGTTGGCGGCTCTCAAACGTGCTGCCACTATATCAAGCAACTGAGCCGGAACATATTTTGTGCATCATTACACAAACCGAACGGCATAACCATGAACTGGTATAGCGGTCTTCCTGGCACCGTGAAGGCTGTTTTATACCGTGTTCTCGGCTCAAGTGGGATTTGCCAGAAAGAATCTTTTAGGTCTAGGCTAGTAATGTATTTCGTGTTTTCAAATCTGCTCAACAAACCGTGAATAATAGGTAGTGCGTACGCTTCTTTTACTGTTACAGCGTTTAATTTACGAGCATCCAGACACATTCGTACCTTCCCGTTACTCTCTTCAACGACTCTTACCGGCGAACTACAAGGACTGGATGATTCCTCAATCACCCCCTAGGCTAACATTCTATCCAGTTCTTGGTCCATTTCCTTTGGTTTAGCCGGTGATATCGCATAGTAACGCTATTTAACCGGCTTAGCATCTCCTGTGTCTATCACGTGCTCCAAGAGAGTTGTTTTACCCAATCCTAGCTGTTGTGAGGATAGAAATTTTTCCTTGATTACTTCGAGTTGATACTGTTGGTCGTTCGTTAATATATGTTGTTGTACATCTGCACTGGTTTGGGTTGGACCAGCAGAATTATTTTTGTTTCCATCCAACTCTGACACTGAGATTTGCAGTCCAAAAGCTTTCCAAAAATCTGTGCCTAAATATAAACCTTGCGACAGTAATGGGGCAACGTGTAACCGAAAGATTTTGGTTATACCATTGAATTGAACTGGTATAGTCAAGAAGCCTAATATCTTTTCTGCTGTGCCACTCGCAATATGTACTGTGAGTTTGGGATGCATGGTAAGAAATGCCGCATTTCTTCAGGAATTGTTCACTCCCGTGGCCTAATACGCTAATATTGGCTCCGGAGTCCAACAACTCTTCTAACTGCCGATCACAAATCTGAACATGTGTCTATGGTCCGTTGTCTGCCTTTGAATGGATAACCGTCGATAATATGTACCTACGCAACTTTCGGCGCATGGTGAAATACTTCTTCATTTTAGCCAACTGCCGGTTACCTGCTTGGCAGGAGATTGAATGAAGAGATTTAAAACAAGGTTTAATTAGCGTCGCCAACTCCGGTATAATTCCGGGTCGGTGTTGCTGGCCGCTTCTTCTGTCATCAGAGTAGTTCCGGGTCTCGAGTTCGAGTGTGGAGAGTGCGGTTCCCAGTGATTCCGCGAGTCCATCACAAGTTGAAGGACAGATAGCAGTCATCAGAGAACATATAGTATACCAGGAGTGGGAATTCAGTGCTGTCGTTCTGAAAACATTGAACGGAGTACGTTTCAAATTTTCTGGGGAGTATTTCTAGTCAAAAGGTAGTACATACGAAATACAATAGTTACACCTTAGACATAAATAATGGTTGGTGTTTTGTATTCCAGCAAATTACATTAAAAATGTTTTTAGCTTTTCAGCCAAATTTGAATATTAAAACTGTTTTAAGATCGCCTCAACTCTCCACGAAATCACAGATATTTTTTGATTATCGTTCTGAGATTTTTAAGTTTTTCTCATAAAGAGAAGTATTAAGTACCGATCATCGAAACCGTAAATGAAATTAATAATTTTTAGCTAATTTTACCAAAATTTTACGCGGTAATAAAAAACAAAAGCGTAATTTTAGCAGATATGCGAATTCAGACATGTCAAATATGCGAACGTGTATGTTCGTCATTTTCACAAAGCTGATTCTTGAGAATTGGAAGATATTTTGGTGCAATTTAAAGACATACATTGCCAGACGGTATCACAGTAGGTACCTACATAGGGTGACCTGGAGGAACAGGACATAAAATTGGTTTGGTGCGGACTCAATACATGCATGTGGTGAAATCTCATTTAGAAAAGTTTTAAACCCGCTAACTGGAATCATATTGGTTAAGTCAGATAATAAAATAAATATTTTGTTGAATAATTAATTTTTTGTTTTTAGTTTTGAAGACCCAAACTAATAACCTGTTATATATGTATATATTTATATATATACCTATATATATATATATATATATATATATATATATATATATATATATATATATATATATATATATATATATATATATATTTATATATATATATATATATATATATATATATATATATATATATATATATATATATATATATATATATATATATATATATATATTATATATATATATATATATATATATATATATATATATATATATATATATATATATATATATATATATATATATATATATATATAATATATAAGCTGCTGCTAATTTGGCTTACAAACTTTATGGTACATTGCTAATTTTACTATATTTCTGGTGTAGATTTATCAAAATATAAAATCAGACGGTGGTTAAAATAGCATATCGACTATGCAAATTTGACTATTGTGCTCATCTCATTTTGCAATGCACCTGACGATTCAAATTAGCGTAGTTCAACATAAAATTTCAGTTGATTTAACCAAGCTAATTTTGTCAATTTTACTTTAAAACATCACGGTGCATCGCTAAATCAATTACATATTTTATTTTTGTAAATTTAACAAAATATAAAATCAGAACTTAGTTAAACTTGCATTGCATTTTACCCTTACTTTAAGTTAAATCAACTATACTAAACACATGCTAGTTGTACTTAGCACTAGGTTAATATTGCCGTTGTGCATTGTAAATTAAAACAACGTTAACTCTACTTTCCAAATATTGTCAATTTTGCTTTACGGAAAGTGAGTTGAGGTTGTACATAGTTATTGTGTCAATTTAGTTTAGTTTTTTTATTAAATTCGCCCATATATTTCTTTCAGTGTTTGTGGATGAATTTTAATAGAATTTATATCTGAGATTTACTAGGTTAAGTCGATTCTTTAAGTAGTTCCTATTAATTTATTTAATAATCTGGGGTCAGATTTTTTTATTAAACCATGGTTCAAATTTAGGATAATTTTGGGTTGAAACTTTAAATCACAAATGATATTCACCAAGCAGCATCCAATGGATGGAACAAGAACATTTGTTGAGTGAAATTTATTATCTGTAATATTTTGTAAATTCTATAAATAAAATTATAAAACTTATTATTTCAGGGCCTGAAAAAAATGTCTGTCGTAAGGTAGGGTTGCGATCAGAATTTTTAAAATAAAACATGGCCCAACGATAAGAAATATTTTGGAACACTGTTCGTACTAATAGCATTTTGATCGATACAGTTTTGGTTTACCATACATAGCCAACCCAGACAATTTTCTCCTGACTCCAGCACCGAATAGAAGATACACTTTTGTCCATGTGTTTTAGTGATATTTTGTTTCAGAGATATTAAGGCGATTCGATATAAACAATTCCTAACCTTAAACATATTAAATCACGTCCTGAAGCATTTTTTGAGCCAGTTGTTTGGGCGTCAGTTCGAATTAAATTTTGTTGATATTATTTTTTTACTGATCCCTCCTGAATTTTGCATTGTCGCTAATAAATTTAACACAGAAGTTTGAAAACCCAAAACAGGTCTAGAGAAATAAGGACGTCTGTTAGCCTATTCCTACCTAGATTCTACATAGGCGAGTAGAAGAATGTCAAAATAAAACTGAAAGACAGAATTTAACCTTGCAAGACAAGAAAGATGCGCGGGAGTTTGGATTTAATACAAATGTAAACGAAGGATTTGTGAATATTGTTGT
The DNA here is from genome assembly GCA_958295665.1 of Tipula vernalis. Classification (NCBI taxonomy): domain Eukaryota; kingdom Metazoa; phylum Arthropoda; class Insecta; order Diptera; family Tipulidae; genus Tipula; species Tipula vernalis. Next base: position 321,214,862 of record OY282559.1, read on the forward strand.
CAAGGCTTATTTTATTGGACGAATGAAATTTCCCATATCAGACTGCATAAATCCAGGCTTCCATACAACTTTCTAGTCTGGAAAGGTCAAGTGACTGCAGAAATTATCTTACAGTATTATTTTTGTATAGAGTAATGTAAATCCAGATTTCCACATATCGCTTTTGTTCGGTGAGGCTAAATGGCCACATAATTTGTTGAGTAACTTAATTTTTGTATTCAGGTGAATATTTGGCAAAGCAGTTAAAAGTCATGTTTGAGTTTACCTGGTGGTTTTTATAAGTTGTAAGAAACACGGAATTATCTTTTTATAAGTTTTACCAAAAAATCTTCAGATTCTGAAGGAAAAGCATTGTGAAGTTGGAGTAATTTAGTTCGCAAATTTGACATGTTTAAATTGATATTGTCTGCTAAAGTGGCCGGCACATTAATGCAAGAAAACCATTTTATGGGTTTTTACTGGAGAATGGCAGAAACCATTATAAATTAGCTTTGAAAAATGCTTTATAAAAAAGCCAGCTATCTCCCAGGAGATTATAATTAATGCAAGCAAAAGCCAATAAGTCAAAATATTTTGTAAAAGTATTCTGTATTAGGACAACAGTTATTAGAACAGAGGGAGTACAAAATGAAAGTGCGGAGTATAGGAGTAAGCACTACTTTAAAAGAATAAGTTTTTACTCCATTTCATTCGGTCTATGTCGCTTTTTTTATTGCGATCTCACTCAATTATATTATGAATAACAGCTATCTCTTTTTCTCCGCTTCGACCATGTACCTTCGCTGGTGAGAGACACAGACGAATGATAGTTGAAATAGAATATCATTTCATTTTAGCTAGTTGAGATCGCATTAATAAAATATATTTCTACAAAGCGAAGTAGTGTTCAGCTAGTGTTTCTTCCCGAGAAAAAATTGCCGAAAATTTCTCGGGGAAAATAAGAAAAAATCATTTCCCGTTTCCTGAAAAATTTAAATTTTTTCCGAGATTTTTTTTTCTTTTATTTTATATGTATGTTAAATAAATACTCGCGTTAAAGCTTATTCGAGTACACTCTCTAATTTTTATTTTAAACGATGTTCCGAAATATTTAGTGTCGGTAAAGTAAATTTTTCGAGTTGCACGATCAATATAAAAATTGACAGATGTTGTAGATAAAGTAGTGTAGTGAATATAAATACGGAAAAGTGATGCAACGTTCTCAGTAAAAAATAAATTAGTTAAATTAGATAAGTGATTGTACTTGTATATATATTTTGTGCGGTGGCTGTTAAACAATTCAGTCTACCCACCATTTTTAGTATATATTCAGGGGTAAATACAAACATTCAAGGGGTAATACATACATTCGGGCGGCATTGTATAGATTTAGGTGATGTTATATTAGAAGCATACTTTCAGGCTAAACCACCAATATTCAGGTGGTATTGCATACATTCAGATTGCAAGTTATATTTCAAGCATACTTTGAGGCGTAAACTCATGTATTAAGGGGTAATAACATACAGTCAGAGGAATTTAGGTGTAAATTCCATATATTAAGGGTACATTTATAAGCATACTTTCAGGGGAATTGTGTAATTCAGTCAGAAATTGCATACTTTTAGTGTAAATTAATTTTTAACATACATTCAGGGCTGAATTACAGACATTAAGGTATAAAGTTATATTTATAGCATAGTTTCGGCGTAATTGTATACATTCATGCGTAAATTAGTTGTTACAAAGTAGACTTGCAGGGGAATAGCATATATAACATTTTTTCGTAGCGAGACTGATTTAAATCATTATTTAACAAACGGGTGTGATAAGATCAAATGTATTCTCCCAAATAAAATTAATTATATAACAAAATTTAAAAGTTTCCAACACGAGTTCCCTTTGTAATTTTTTGTGACTTTGAAGCAATTTTAAAGCCTATTGATACGTGTACATCCAATCCTGAAATTACTGATAGTCAGAAACATGTTCCCTGTAGTTTTTCATATTATATTAAGTGTGCGTATGATGATAGTTTATCTAAATTTGAAATATATCGAGGTGAGGATTGTGGTCGTGTTTTTATCAGTCGAATTACTAACGATCTAAAAAAAATTAATAATATTTTGAAAACGATAATTCCAATGAAAACACTTACTAAGGAAGAAAATAAAAAATATCATAGTGATAAAAAATGTCATTTATGTGGAGAATCATTTACAGAATCTAATTATAAAGTAAGAGATCTTTGCCACTTGACGGGACAATCCAGAGGAGCTGCACACACTAAGCTTAATTTAAAATATAAAATTAAAAGTTTTGTTCCAATGTTTTGTCATAATCTTAGTGAATACGACTCTCATTCTATAGTGAAAGAATTGGGATTTGACTCTGAAAAAATAGAAATATTTTAAATTTGGTGAGAATGATTTTATTAAATTACATTTTCTTGATTCATTTCGGATATTAGTGATAATGATGATGATTAGTGACATTTAAATCGAAAAGTTAAGATTGATATGTGAGAGTGGATCATTAACTGTGTTCCATTGGAAACAATTTGCTACTGCCAAGTACTTGTGAGTAGATGTTCAATGGAATGCAAATTTTTGTGACAGTAGTAAAACATAACCTCAATTTAAATAAAACTGCTAGATCCCTGACATTTGTGTTAATTGACTTAATGTAGTACCGCTTTCAAATCATTTTTGGGAAAATTTCTTAATTTTTGAAAATTTGTCATTCGAGCTCAACCCATCAGAAGTGAATGTCATATGTACTCCTAGCCAGCTTATTACATTCCCGATCCGTTATATATAGTCAGTACATAAGCACATCTCTAAGATTTGTTCAATTGACTTAGTGTAGTACCGCCTCCAAATCATTTTGGGAAAATTAGTACTACTTTGAAAATTTGCCATTCGAGCCCAGCCCATCATTCGAGCCCAACCCATCATATTCTAACCAGCTTATTATATTATCAGTCCGTGGAATATAGCCCCTACATAAGCATATCTATTAAATTTGTGTTATTTGATTTAATACGGCACTTTAACCCTCATTTTAGTATTCAAAACTTTTTAATGGTTTATTTAATTAATTGATATAATACATAACGTTTTGATTAATTCCAAATTTGGTTAGTATTGGCAATTTTGTATAACCTTTTAATTTTAAATCGAAATACGAGAAAATAATGTTTTTTTAATTTTTCATTTAACGCTTTTTTGTGTAGCTACATTTTTTAACTTTATTAACTTTTTTTTAACATTTTTTCTACCGCTTATTTCTTATACTATTTTTAGTGGCAAACTACACTTTAAATTAACGTTATAAACCTCACTCCGGTGCTACATGTATGCTGGTTTAGCCTGAACGTATGCTTGGAATATAACTTCCCCTGAATGTATGTAATACCGCCTGAATGTATGTTATTGCGGAATGTATACTAAATATTGGTGCGTAGACGTTTACGTCATAGCTCCCACTCCCAAATCAGTCAGAACCGGCATAAATACACCGATATTTGGCACTAAACGAAATAATGAATCATCGACGTGCAATATATAAAACCATAATGTGTAAAGCATCATCGACTAGTGGACTACATAGACACTTAACAGTACACAATTTAAAGAGAACGGAACGAGAAGCTGGAAGTTCTAGTTATCAAACAAAGCGTCACAAGAGCGATAATAACTATCAGAAATTAGATAAATTAGGTGAATTAGTTTCGAAAATGGCAGCAATTGATGTATTTTCATTTAATCGAATTGCAAAAGCGAGTTCATCAGACAAAGTATGGTTGCAAAAGGTTATGGCAATTTTCCAAAAAATCCATCCGATTTAATGAATTTAGTGATAGAATTTTATAATATCAAAAAACACGACCTATTAAATAAAATTAAATTACTAAAAGTTAATAAAAAGAAATTTAGTATTTCATTGGATGAGTGGACGAGCGTGAACAACAAAAAATATATGGATATCCATTTATATTATAATAATAGTGAATCGGATAATTTGGGGTTAATTCCGATTAGGGGAAGTTGCTCAGCAGAGACTGGATTAAGTCTAGTAACCGAAAAATTGAAATCATTCGGAATACAAATTAATTCAGGCATAATGTGTGTTATGTCAGATGGTGCCGCAGTAATGCAAAACTTTGGAAGACTCTCTCCTGCGTATCAACAACTCTGGTATAACCACGGTATTCACTTCTAGCAGTTGTAAAAGTGTTAAATGAGAAAAAATATGATTCGAGTTTAATTGACGATGAAACGCCTGATGATTGTTTTGATTCAGATACTGAAACAGTCGAAATTAATGAAGTCTGTATACGGCCAACGATTGCAATATCAATAAATGCCATACGGAAAATCGTAAATATTTTTAGGAAGTCTCCAGTTCGGAACGGAATTTTACAAACCTATGTGATCATTGGCGAGAAAAAGCCAATATAACTGATTTTTGACTGTAAAACTCGATGGAATACGTTAGAGACTACAGAATTGTTATTATGACCTGTCTTAGTAGACAAGATGCCAAATTAATAACTGCTGAGGGCGCTCTAAAATTTTTATTTAGTAGCCTCGAAAAAATAAATAAATTTAATAAGAGTTACTTAGTGCACTGGCAATTGAATTGGAAAATTGAAGGAATAAACCTGTTGCATCTCTCATGAAGTTTCTTCATAATCCACAGTCATCTAATCTTAAAGAAAAGTATAGCTTTTTCAATATATCTTCAAAATCAGAAATGCTAAAATATGCAAAGGATATACTAGTTCGTTTAAATGAAGAACAAATCTACGAAATAGACAGTGAATTTGAAGTACCAGTTAATACTGATTCGGATATTCTCACCACGTCTGATTTGATGTTAGAACAACAGCTGGATCGATCAATTTTGGAAACGACAAAAGAATTTAATCCAAAAAACAACGATGACTGCTTTCGAATTCTGGCGAAACAAATACGCATTTTTGAAAGCACTGGAAAAAGGACTGACATGTTGCAATTCTTATTTGATTCGCTGCTAACAATAAAGCCTACATCAACGCAAAATGAGCGTAATTTTTCTACGGCAAATGATTTTGTAACAAAAAAAAGAAGTCGATTATCGGATTCATCATTAGATGCGTTATGTTTTAAAAAAATTTTTTTTTAACATTTTTTTTTAATATATCATATATTAATGAATTACATATTGTATTAACTTACAAATCGCTATGAATTTAACCAAATTGTTTAATAAAAACACAACACTCCGCGTAACTACGCGAATTTAATTTTAACTTTTAAATTTTAATTTATTTATTTTATTGCCGATCCAGGAATGGACTAAGAGAGCGTAGACGACTAGTTCGGTGAACTTCTTCGTTTTTCTGCAATTCCATAATCTCGTCACTAAAATAGATGGATTGAATATTCTTCACGAGCGCTAGCAGGGAGCTAGCTAATTCATCCGCAGTTAGTGGTTCCTTTTTTTGGCAGACTTGGGTTTAGCACAATTGGAGATGAACCGAAGACAATATGCATATATTCGTTATAACTTCGTAAATGATTGTCTGTGGTTTATTTCATCAACAAAAGACGGACTTGTTTCAGATACCAGAAGAATTATTTTTGTATTACGATGCTCTGGAACATCGGTGTGAATGGTAAGTTGATTTGAGTTAAACGGCCACGCTAGTTCTGGTTTGCGTAAAAATGTAGGGTCGTGAAACCATTCAGTCGCCTTGCATAACTGACTAACGGCCGAGACCTTTCAAAGAGTTGAGGTGATTGTTAAGACTGTCAATCAAGTCTCGTAATTTGACTGAAGATCCTTTCTCCATAACTGGCAAATTAAAGAGTGCTTTAATATGAGCTTGCGCTATTAACCTTTGATTGTCATATCTATCGGTTAGGAGTTTAATAGCAGCGGGATAATTTGTAGCAGTGACCTCCAATGACCTAATTCTATTGAACGCTGCGCCCGTTAAGCTACTCCTCAAATGGTGAAATTTCTGAATGTCATCTAACCGTTTATTTTTATGCACCAGTGATTTAAATGTTTCATAAAACGGAATCCAATTCATAAATTGTCCAGAAAATGAAGGTAACTTAATTTTAGGTAGCTCTAAATTAGTGAGATTTTCTTCGATTAGTTCAGGTTTCATATGTGTTCAAACTTCGTTTTTTCTTCGACTAACTAATCTCAACTAACAATGCAGGTTTTAATTTATGATATTTTTCCTCAATGATTGCTCGGGAATCGGTTTTCGATTCATTTATGTCTAATTCTTCTAATGCCGTTTGGTTAGATTCAAAATATTCAAAATATTTTTCTAATGAATTTAAACGTAAGTCTACTTCTAAATCTACTGCCGTTGGTAAATCATTTTGAACAAACTCGTCTACTCGATCTATTTGGCCTGTTATAATAGCCAATTTCGATGTATACTTTGTTATTTTAGCATCCGTCATTGTTACGGAAGAAGACTAGCGGTGAATAGTTTTTAGTTAACGGAAAATAACAACTGCACTAAAATGTTTACAAATATGTACACCGGTTTTATATAACAGCTAAAATTCACTACACTAAAATGTTTTAACACGTTAAAGTCTGTTATTTACCGGATAATAGTAAATTCACTAAACTGTTTTAACCAATACTGCTTAGGTTAAAAAAAATAATTATCCTTCTAACCCTCCAGAATCAATCGTTGGACGCGACTCTCTTTGATTACCATAAACAAGAAAATAACTGCTGTGATCCAAATTGTCGATGTCGATCCAAGAAAAATAACTCCAGATTTCCAGATGAATTGGGGTTCACCACATTTTGGGGTCACCAAATTATGTTTAATAAAAACACAACACTACGCGTAACTCCGCGAATTTAATTTTAACTTTTACATTTTAATTTATTTATTTTATTGCCGATGAGGCGAAAATTATTCAATACAAAATGCCTTGATCGGACGCAAGTTCAAATAATAATGTTGAACAAGTTACAGTACTCAGAAGGAGATGAAACGTATTATATACATATTATATGCTACACCTATTTACTCAATCTGGGGCCCTATTCTCGAATTCCACATCCATTTTCCACATGTGCATATCTGTCAAAATTCATAAAAATTGAATTTTTTCGGTGCTAAGGGAATATTTCCGAATGGGTATAAGCATGTGGAAAAAATTCCCCATAGAGGAAAATGGCCATGCCGCATGTGTTTTATATACGAATTACAATTTTCGAACGTTTTTGTGTGAACTTTGACAGATGTTCACATGTGGAAAATGGATGTGGAATTCGAGAATAGGCCCCCTGGTCACGAATTGCGCAAGTTTAAGCGAATTGAAAAGTATGGACATTTTTGAATTGGCGAAACTAAAAATTATCCGCAGGCTGAAAAATTATAGAAATTCTCAAAAATTAATAATTTTTTGTAATTATCTCTTTATTCGATAATAAATAGAATTTATTTAAAATGTAATATTAAATAAATAATTTATTACAATAATTTTGTTTTAAAAATTTACAATTTTCTTTTTTTTTTTTAATTAATCAATAAAATATAATTAAAATGTAATATTTAAAAATTAGAAAAAAAAACAAAAGAAATTCCGTCCCATTGTACAGCTAAAAAATATTTAAAATATTTAATTTAATTTTATAAATCTTTTTTTAAACAATTTTGTTTTTTTATTAGTTATCAATAAAAATTTTAAAAAGGCAAAACTTTGATCACAATTTAATTTAATCTATTTATATATTTTTTACAAAATTAATTAATTTTTATTTTGTTACTAATTAATTATTTATAATTCGCTAAATTTTTTATTTATTTATTTATAAACGATTTTTAATTCTAATATATAAATTTTGAGCTTCTTTTGTTTGATTACATGTTTATTGAGCGAATTTAAAAGAGGAAAGCTTTCTGTTTACTTTTAGTTATTAATTCGGGACGGAAATAGTAATTAGTAATTTGGTTTTATTAAATTTGGAGCATAATCGTTCGATAAAATATAATTTACAATTTTTTTTTTTTTTTTAATTTAATTTTATGGTTACAAAATTTTTTTCTTCGTATAAATTATGGGCTGTACACAATTTTTTTTTTTTGGAGGGGCCATAAAACATCGAATTTTTAAAAGAATTATTTTGTAATTCGATTCAAAGTTAATTAAAAAATATATTTATGTATGTGTAAGTGTTAAACATTCCGTTAGTTAAAAAATTGACTTTAATTTGAAAAATTTAATTCTGCCGGTCTTTAAATCTCAGAAATGATTGTATTTTAGCGGTAATTTTAATTAAGACTAGAGTGTGTGTGTATTTGTTTTTTGTCAGTAAAATTAATAATTTAAAACGGGGTTGTATTCATATATGTATCTGCTTGTTTTATCCGCCTCCACCACCACCGAGTTCATCTTCATACTGCTTCCTAAAGCAGTCACCAACTGGGAAGAAGTCCCAACATCGTTGTTGATACATGTTCCACACATATGTCTCCTGACCTGTGTACTCTGTGTCCGGTTTATTAATCAGATGCATCAGGAAGAACATGTAATTCGCCAGATTGTGCTCCTGCTGCACGTGCGTATCGAATCCGTGCGGTACTTTATCAAAGTAATCCTTTCCTATGCCGCATATAAAGCAATTCGATTCCATGTCCTCTTTCACCGATTCAAGTTGATCACGAAGCTCACCGAAAGCATCAATAATCAAACCTTGGATGATGGCCAATAGGATAACAATGACAAAGAAGAAGAATGTAATATCGAAAATAATACGATACACTTCGTACTCGTCGCCATTTGGATCACCAATTTCATCACCGATACCACCACCGGCGCGCACCCCTTTATACAAATGAAACACGAAACAAGTTAACATGTCGTGACATTTTTTATCCACCTCCTCCTCCTCTTCTTGGATGTAGAATTTACGGAAGAAATTAAATGCGATTACCGTGTAAATGTATACAATAATTGTGAGCAGCATAACAGTCAAAACCAGTTGTTTACCATTATGTGTTACCGACTGCAAGATCGTACGCAATGTTTTAAAACCGACGGCAACATCCAGTAAATGCGCAGCAAAAAAGAAATTATTAAAGTTGCCCAACACTGAGAAGGTCAAGTACCAGAGTGAATATAAAAACGCATTGTCTGTGATTGTGACGCCCGCCTTCCATATTTGATAACGCCAATCAATGTTCAATATAAAATGGATTAAACCACCAGCCTCTGTTTCCTGGGCAGCAAATGCAGATTTTTCCATACCAAGTAAATTTGAAATCTGATCAAAATCATATGTCTCGCTGTACTTTTGGCGCACCTTCTTTTTAACGAATTTGTCCCAATAGTTTACGGGGAATGATTTCGCCGAAATAACGAGCTTGTCCCAATGCGATTTTATATCGTCATCCTCCGGTTGTTCCGTAATAAATAGACCGTCGAACTCAAGCCGCCGTGAAATTTCTTTTTCGCGTTTAAATATAGCCAACGGTACTTTGAGATTGTAGTATGCGATTAACATGGCCAACGATACGGTACTATGAAGAAAGGCTGCAATTCGTAAAACGTGTTCCATATAGAAGAAATCTTCATCAACGTGCACCGATTCTAGTGGATCTTCATCTGGAACATCGCTATCGCCACTGCCCATACCACTACCAGATCCATCACCTGATCCAGAACCTGAACCAAATATTGTAGCCATTTCGTCATCGCCGGAACCACCAGTATCTTCACCGTATGTTGTTACTTTATAGAAGAGTAGCATGAAATTGATACAGAAGGCGAGAACCAATGCAACGTATTTTAGATTATAGAAGTTACGAGCAAGGAACGAAACAGCACGATGAGTATATTTTGAAAAATCGATTTGATGTACAGCGGCTGGCTCGGCAGTAGTTTGTGTCGATTTTTTGTGTTCCGCTTCGATTGAGGCCATAGCCGCTTCTTGTACCTTTTGGGCTTCAGAACGTTCCTGTGCTGCCCGTTTTGCTGCTTCGCCACCAAGTAGATCAACCAAAGTCATTGGAACATCCATTTCACCAGTTTCACCTTGAGCTTGTTGTTGGTCGGCATTTTCTTCGGGACTACTTTCACCCGTCTCCTCAACCGATGATGATGGACTCAAAGCGGGCGATTCATGCGGTTGCATTTTATATTGTCCATTTTCTTCTTTACTTATATCCAGGCCGAATGCTTGAACCGGTCCGGTCGGCTCTTCGGCCGGCAGAGCGGGTAACGATCGTAACGGCCCTCGTTCTTCGATTTCCGGTAACGGTGATTGAATTTCAATATCGTCACTGGCTGGTCCTCTCATCAACGACATCAGAATGCTAAACATGTATTTAATGATTAACGAGACTCCAAAACCAGAATAGTAAAATGCGTAGAATATCATTTTGAAAAAGCCAACGATCAGTTCGGGAAGTGTTTTCGTTTGCATAACAGCAAATTGATGTTTAATATTCGAAGGCGACATCAAATGCATAGTGAATTTAAAACTGTCCTTAAACGCTTGCACGGTACGTCGTACAGGGTCCCGTGTAGCACGCTCTTCATCCTCTTCGCTCATATACGAACTGTAGGCTGCTTCTCGTTTTACAGCACTGCTACTATCCTCGGTCGCCATTAAACCACTAGCGTGGGTCATTTCAAATACGGCTTCCTCACAGAAATTAACGAATGCCTCCAATTTTTCTTTATCACCACCCTCGGTGACAATCGAATAGAAGAACGCACGTTTCGATTCTTTAATCTGAGGTTTTTCCCACTGCTCGATATTCGACTCTTTAATTTCAAAATAAACCCGTTCGATACGTTTTGATCCGCCCATAATTTCGATGCGGCCCAAAAACGGTTCAAAATAGTTTAGTACTGAGCCGGCTGTTTCCAAGAAACGGGCCAGTCTTGGTTCATTTGGCATATGTTCTGACAAGTTGGTGAGTAGGACAGCTAAATTGAAACCAATCTCTTTGGCTGGCTCATGGAACCGATCCGTAAATCCGACATAATCGATTTTACCATCGTGATTGGATTCGCAACATGCGAGCAAAAATTCAATTTCCTCGGGCGTATAACTTTTTTGTTGTTCCATTTTTTCTTTGAAATCTTTCGGTAAAATCCAGCCATCACTGTTCGCATCAATTTCTTGGAACGATGTTGACGATGTCAAATCTTTTAGTTTCAAGAACATGTCGAAATATTTCAAAATTAGTTCGACATTAGATGCCGACTCGACGAGCGTATCAACCATCTGTTTACCAATTGTACCATTTACAACGTTACCTTCCAACATGGAGAGCATCATGGTGATCATGTCTTTTTGTAGATTTAGCAATTCTTTCAGTAGATCGACTTGACTCGAGTGTTTCGAGAGTTTGTCCTGCATGTGCGAGAACAGAAAGAGGAAACCACCGACGGCGTCCCACAATCTGGAGTGTGCAAGTGCCTGTTGATTTAGGGTACATGGACCTTGAATTACTTCAGTAAGGGTGTTGAATACTTGGGATGCAACTCCGATCGCTTTGAAGAAATTCGCCTTACCAGCTGGATCGATGATTTCCTGTATAAAAGGGATAATAACATGTTATTTAAAATTCAACGATTGTATGAGACTATAAATACGTACTTTACTCGAATAATGCCAGTAGAAATCCATAATTGATTCTTGAAGGCGAAGTAGATAATCGACGGTACAAATTACCACGTTTACGGTTGTCGTATTACCCGCCTGAGTACGCAAATAATTTTGCCATTCTAGAAATTAATGTTAAATCCAGAATAAGTATTCTAAGCCATTTATACGGGGGTTCAAAAAATTACTCACCCAGATTGTGACCTTCACAAGTCAATTGTATAAAACGGAATAGAGCACAGGTAAATTCAGCATCGTGCATATTTTTCTCGCCAGCGGCACCCTCGGAACCAACCCCCAAACCTATATCCGAATTCCATTTATAATCTTTTCTTTTTCGTTTTTTTTTTTTTGGTTAAAAATTTGTTAAAACTTATATGGGGTGATGAGATGATGATGATTGTAGTTCGGATAAAGGGTTTTACAATTTTTAAGAATTTTATGTATTTACGAGTATAGGCAAGAAGTAGAAATTTTAAGAAATTTAATTTAACCACGGGGCTAAACCAAGAACAATAAACTATTTACGGATACAACATTTAAATGCTTCGGCCATACGGATTAAATATGTGTTAGGTTCTGAATATAATATTGAAAGGGTTAGGATAATATCGTGTACGTGATACAATAGTTATACATCCAATGTTAGTTAATTAGGTATTTTAAATGAGTATACAATGCAACTTCTAACATTTTTTATTTTTACCAATTTGCAACTTAAAATTTATACGTTACCTTCAGCTTTCGTGTTACGTTCGAATGCATCCAAATCGAGGACACTGCATGAATTCATGAGGCCCGCGATTGATGTGAAAAAACCAACATCTTTTTTCTCTTTCAGATGATTTAACATACCCATTTGAATATCTATATTACCACCACGTAATATAGCAATACCAAGGGTGAGGGTGGTCATGACCATTTCTGATGGGACCCCTTTCGAAGCGGAAATATGAAGTAAAACCATTTCGGCCACACCACGATTCGATAGGCGAGCTTGATGGAAGAGTAGTTTTTGTTTCTCCATTTCTTGTTCCTGTAAAAAATATTTGATCAAATATTAGATTTGATGTCAATTCGATATTTATTAAAAGGGATCGTGTTAATTCATTTAAACTATTTATATATACCATTAATATATCCATTGTATTTTTTTTCTTTTGAAAGCATTAAAAGGGTAACGTATATTTAAAATTGATTTCAATGGGTCCAAATACAAAATACTTACATGAATGCTAGCGGCACCTTCTTCTTCACCACCACCTTCTTCGTCATCACCCTCTTCTTCCTCTTCACCACAAGATTTGGCAACGATTTGAGCGTACGACATGTAAAGTGGATCCTCTTGTAGTGCACCGCTACGTTCAGTCATGGCGCCACGACAGAATGTGGTCACAAGCTGGGTTAGTGGATCCGGCTTACCTTCCACCTCTTCGTTTTCTTTTTTCTTCTTTTCGGAGTCCTCAAATGTTTGCTGTAAATATTTATTCAATTAGATCGTGTACATGCTTTGATTACATTAGGAAACGTACCGTTAAATCTTCAATCATGATTTCTTGTCCAACATTTTCGTCTTGTAACCATAGTTCATGATATGTTCGTGCAAATATATTACAAGCACGATGTCTGTGTGAGAGTGGGCAAATAATTAATTAATTAATAATAATAATTGTATTTTTTGTAAAAACAAACCAAATCGAAATTAACTAAGACACAACAAAAAACTAATCGAGAAAAATTCTTTAATCTACCTGCTCAATCGATACAGAGGTTTTGCTCTAAGACATGCTAAAGCTGATTGTCTTCTTGCTAACGACACTATTCGTGACCAATTGTTAGTTTTAACTTTCGGGCGGCATGCCTTAATTAATTTTTTTTAATGTAAAAAAACCATTTAATTAATTAAATATATTAGTAAATAAAATTTTATTAATTAAAATTAATAAAAAAAAAAAATTCTTGTGGTTTTGCACATAAACAGAGTTAGAACATTGCTGATTAGTTATTAGAGATTTTAGTCGCAACGTGCAAATTATACAAAAATTAAATTAACAATTAAAATAAATTAAATTAAAAAAAAATTAAAAAAATAAAAACCTTGGTAATGAATGCAGTGACGTTTGTCTGAAACAAGCGATTACAGCGCGTTTTCTCTGTATGGAAACTACACTACGAAAGACATTTTTACTTTGTTGTTGTGGATGATCGATCTACAATCATAAAAAAAAAACTCAATTTAAATATAAAAAATTCCGAATCCGAGCTAATCGTATTTTCAGAAGAAGGTTGTGTAAAATAAATGATAAGTAAAATAAAAATTTGTAATTAAAAATTAAATTATAAAATTATAGGTTTAATAAAATTAAATATAAAGGGCTGAAACTTCACGAGGTGATCAGAACTTCGGTCGCAACCCAACTCACAAACCAATCCCTAAATGAATCTTTTAATCACACCCGTGCGGAATTGCTGGCTCTCCCATCGGGCCCATCCCCAGGTGGCGGATAGGGGAGTGCCCTCACCGGTTCGCCGGCGGGTAGGTGGAAAATAAAATACCACCCTTGGACCAAAACAGATAGGGGAAGGAATCCCGAATAATAACCAACCATGAAAGGTTTGCAAGGAGGAGACGTTAGGGTGCAGGGGGTCGGATCCCTAGTACCGGCGGTGTTAGGAAGTGAGCAAGCGAGCTCCTTGCCGTCGACATCGAACGACCGCAATGTTCTAGCAGTGGGGTCCTTGGCTGCGAGGACAGATAATTCTACAAGCCCTGCCTATAGAATTCAAGAGCAGGAGGCGCCGGATAAGGCCACACCGAAGACGGTAAACCCGTTTATGAAGAGTGACAATGTCAAAAGATCACCGAACAAGAAGCTGGAAACCGGTGCGGCATCGAATGAGGCAAAAGTGACAACCGAGTAGTAGCAGGAGAATAGGAGTTAGTAGCAGGAGAATAGGATTTCGACAGCATTCGAAGTCCCTTTCAGAGTCTGAAGACCACAAAATATCTGATTCACTATCGGATATTAACGAGTCTGATGCTTTTAATCGGCTTGGAAAAAAAATTGACCTTCTCTGGGAATACATCAAATCAAGGAGTAATGTACACCATGAAATAAAGAAGCTTGCCACGTCAATCAGGAATCTGAATGCTGAACACTTACTCGAGGTTGAAAAACTGAATGACGAGAACCAGACAACGCAGACAATTGCAAACTTGGCTAAGCAAATAACAGTATGCTGTGAGACCCAGACCACGCCAACCATCTCAAACCCGAGAAACAAAGATAAGGATATCGTTCCGCTGGATAAGGAAGCGGAAATGGCATCCAAAAGGAAAAAGGTCTAATGAACCAAATTCGCCTATTGAACACGCCCAAAGAAAAGGGAAACAGAAAACTGGCAGAACCCCAGTTCTAGAAGCTAAAGGTTCGAATGAAATCCCAGTCGAACTTAGTGAGCCTAACAATGAAGCGTGCCCCGACTGGCAGTTGCTGAGCAAGAAACAAAAGAAAAAACGTGGTAGGATTCCGCGTCCACGTTCTGATGCCATCAAAATAACGAAGAATGGATCCCTCACATATGATGGGATGCTCAAGAAAATTAAAGGGGATTCAAATTTGAACGACCTCTCTGATAAGGTGACTCCCATACGTAGGACATCAAATGGCGATCTCCTATTTGAGTTGGGCGAAGATACACACCCAAAGGAACCTGAACTCCAATCCGCATTAGAAAATTCTCTTGGTGCAGATTCAAAAATCCAAACGCTAACGCAGGTTGATGAGGTTATGCTCGAAGTTAAAGACATTGACGAGGCCATATCAAAGGCAGACGTACATAAGGCGATTATAACTAAGTTTGCGGTGGCGATAGACGGTATCAACTTATTGAGAGCTGCCTATAGAGGCACTCAAACGGCAGTGATGGCTGTACCAAGTTCGGTAGCCAAAACTATGACTGCTGAAGGCAAGGTACGTGTTAAGTTGGTGATCTGCCGAATTAGCCAAAAAAATTGCCCTTAAAGTGCTTCAAGTGCTTGCAGTACGGACATATAGCCAAATTTTGTACATGTGACGTGGATCGCGCAAATGCGGAGGAAATGGTCATGTATTTAAAGAATGCAAGGAAGAAGCAAGATGTATGCTTTGTAAGAACAGGACGAACCACAACCATATATTAGGGAGTGGTCGTTGAAAAAAGCACGCCGGCTATGAAGTTCATCCAGCTCAACCTAAACCATTGTGAGGTTTCATAAGACGTGCTAGTCCGAACAGTGCCATCTTGTGCGAACAGTACAAAAATATGAATGGGTGTAATTGGGCAACCGATCCAACCGGCAAGCCGCCATATGGTCCTGTGTCAGACGGACCATACAGGAGAGAGCTAATAACCCTGATGCAGGATTTGTGCAAGTGAAAGTTGACGGTTTGCATATCTGCAGTTGTTATGCACCACCTAGTATCACAATTGAAGAGTTTGAGTATTTCCTGGACCACTTGATTGCTGATGCAGAACTGCGAAACCCTGTTATCATTGCTGGTGACTTCAATGCTTGGGCAACTGAATGGGGAAGTAGAAATACAAATAGAAGAGGGGTGGCACTACTCGAAGCATTTTCTTCAATAGATGTTGTGCTGCTCAATGCTGGTGACACACCAAATTTTCGTAAAGTTGGTGCCTCCTCTGTGATTGATTGGACGTTCGGTAGCAGCTGCTTGATGCGAATGTTGACTAAATGGGAAGTCAGCGAATATTACACGCACAGCGACCACCAAGGCATATTTTTTAAATAAAACTTCCAAGGGAAGATGGATGTATAAAACATACAAGGAAACCGTTGGGTTGGAGGGCAAGTACGTTTGAGGAAGATCTAATTACGTTATTCATGCTAACGCGAAAGCGGCGCAGATGATGAATACCATCACCAACGCCTGTAATGCAACCATGGTAAAACGATTTCTAGATGGTCGTCGTCCACCAGCATACTGGTGGACTGAGCAGATAACAAAATTGCGCCGGGAGTTGCCATCATGCAAGGAGAAAATACCAACGTGCCTGGGGTACGGAGTCCTATCCTAGCCTGCACGGAACATACTTGGATGCTCGAAACCAATTTAAGTAGGCAATTAAGGCCAGTAAGCGTCAAAGCTGGAAAGAGTTATGCAGTGAAGTGGATCGTCACGAACAGACAAAATCGTCATGAACAGGCTCGGAAATTCCACTGCATCGCCTCCCACCTGCCCAGTGACACTAAACAGATTTGTTACCGCTTTATTCCCGCAGCAAACTGATGTGATCCCTGCCACCGGTGTAGTACCTGGCCCAGAGGAAGTTCACTCCGTATCCACAGAAAAGCTCTCCAGTGCGTGCAAACGATTTGGGAATCGAAAAGCTCAGAGAAGTCTACAACTCATGTCTGAGGGAGAGGGTATTCCCGGAACACTGGAAGAGACAGCGTCTAGTATTGTTGCCAAAGAGAAAGAACCCTCCAGGAGAGCCAACCTCCTACCGACCACTGTGCAAGCTGGATACGGCTGGCAAAGTACTCAAGCTCATAATCTACAATCGATTGGAGAAAGCTGTGGTCACCCTGGACGTCAAGAATGCATTCAACTCGGCCAAATGGAGCCATATTCTGAATGCTCTACATGTATTGCAAGTACCAGTGTACATAAGGAGGATCATTACAGATTATTTCTGCAATAGAGTGCTGATATATGATACAGATGACAATGTCATGGAATACAATGTTACAACGTTACATCAGTCCTGGGTCCCTTACTTTGGAACATTATGTACGATGGCGTTCTGAAGCTCAGCGTACCTGATGAGGCAGAAATTGTGGGTTACGCGGACGACGTTGCTGTTGTCGTGGTAGCAAAGACTATAGAGGAAAAATGGAGATATGCAGGTTGACCATTTAATTGTCAAAAGGTGGTTGATATCATTCGGATTCCAACTAGCTGACCATAAAACCGAAGCAGTCTTAATTACCAGTAGGAAGGTAAGAGAAATTGTAAATACTATATTGATGTTGGCGGAATCTTAATACCCTCGCTGTCTTCATTACGTCATCTGGGTGTCGAAATTGATGCGCGCTTAAACTTTAAGGAGCACCTAACAGTAGTGAGCAGAAAAGCTGCCAAAGTAGCTGCAGCCCTCTCCCGCATTATGCCCAACACTGGCGGGTCAAGACAGTGTCGTAGGATGCTGCTGGCAAATGTTGTAACCTCCATCATCCATTATGGATCACCTGTTTGGAGTGATGCGATAGACTTTGGGACATATAGACAAAAGTTAGTATCGTTGTACCGCCTTGGTGCCCTAAGGGTAATATGTGGTTTCCGCACAGTATCCGATGACGCGGCACTTGTTATTGCGGGGATGATCTTAATTGATCTACTTGCAAAGGAGACCTAGAAATGGTACCTACATCGTGAACAACCAGGGAGCAGAGCATCAGAACGCATTACAACTCTGACAGAATGGCAAAGACGGTGGGATAGGTCGGAAAAAGGTCGGTGGACTTACCGTCTTATACCATCCACCGAAAAGTGGATAAACAGGCGGCATGGCGAACTTAACTACTACCTGACGCAGTTGTTTTGGGGCATATCTTTACAGATTTAAGCATAAGATACTACAGAGTGTCCGGCCTGCAAAGGATCACAAGAGGATATGGAACACGTTTTTTTCAATGTTCACGGTTTGAGGCAACCCGGAGTGAACTGTCGGATATCCTTGGGCAGTGCCCAACACCTGAAAACATATCCGAACTAATGCTTGTTTCTGAAGAAACATGGAACGCTGTAAGCCACACTTCGGCGGTGGTACTAAAGGAAGCTGAGACGCCTAGAGCGTGCAAGAGCAGAACAACGAACAACCAATCGTGATTAGATAGCGGTGGCAATCTCAATCTACGGTTGAGATGCTGTGGAGAATAGAGTCGAATGATTAGTCACCTCCATGCGAAGCAATGTCTAACGATAGTTCCGCATGGAGGATGGATAAACGGGTGTGAGGTTTTTAGATGGTATAAATCCATCACTGTTGCTGAGATGTTTGCCACCATCAAAGCTTCGTCTTGTTGAAGATTTTCTTCATTTTACCCTTTAAAAAAAAAAAAAAACCTTTTAATCACAACTGATCAACCTCCAACCGAACCCTTAACTTAATCGACAATGCAACTCGAAATCAACTTTTGAATCAACCGTTAACACAACACCAAATTCAACAAATAACTCAACGAAATTTATTATTCCGAATTAACATCCAAATAATACCCCAACTAAACCCCTTACTTCCCTCAACTTCAATTTAACCCCACCACAAATCAACTCAATCTAATCCCAAATTAACCATCTACTCGACCCCAAATTAATCCCTAATGGAACTCCTCACTAAACCCGATATCAACTTCAAGCCCTGTTAAACCCACAACTCGACCGCAAATAAACCCTCACCCAACCCAATACTCAAACCCACCTAAACCTTCAACTCAACCCACAACTCAACCTCCACTTCAATCCTCAACTCAACCACAAACTCAACGTTCAACGCAATCCTTAAATTAACAGGATTGAAAAACGTGTAATCTCCGCCTCAACCATCGATTCAACTCGATGAATACTATCGCTCATATTGAACACTATCGCTCAACCATAACTCAAACTCTACTCGACCAAAACTCTATCATCAACGCAATCCTCAATTACACGAACAATTCAAACCTTAAATCAACAACAAAACGGCTAAATCAACAATAACTAAACCTAAACCCAACCAAACTCAACCCCAACTCGACCTCAAACTCAGCCTTTAACTCAACTTCAAACACAACGCCTAATTTAATCTCCAAATCAATAAAGAATGAAAATAACCTACGTAAATTAACTCGACTCAAGAAGCCTCAACGCACCCCAAATAACTCAAATCAGTCTTAACTCAACATATGATTGGACCTCCCACTAAACACTTTACTAAATCTCAAACTCAACCCAAGTAAACCCTAGCCCCCAATACTCAATCTAAGTTAACCCCAACTAAATCTAAATTCGACCTGCACGAAGCGCAATCTAAATGCTTGTTGTAACAACAAATATACATCCAGAAACCTGTCTTTAGAGGTATCAAGGACAGCAATTGGAGCATGATAGCAGTTTTTGGATTTTTTTGGTTCAGAATTTGCTGATTTATAGTCAGCCGACTTTCGAAAAATCGAATTTTCTATGAAATGTACTCAAATAATCAAGCAATATATTACAGATCCCCTTACTATCGTCAGAGGTATCAAGAACCGCAATCGTAGCACAATTGCAGATTTCGCATTTTGTAGCTCAGAATTTGCTGATTTATTAGAAGGTGATTTCCAAAAAATCTGATTTTTTATGAAATGTGTAGAAATATACAAGCAATCTAAGTACATGGCAAATCTAATGGCAAAACCATTACAGGTCCAGATACCTATCTTTAGAGTTATCAAGAACCGCAATTGCAGCATAATTGCAGCTTTAGGATTTTTTTGGCTCAGAATTCGCTGATTCAAATTGAGCTGATTTTCGAAAAATGGAATTTGCTCTGAAATGTACAGGTCCCCTTACTATCCTCAGAGGTATCAAGAATCGCAATCGTAGCACAATTGCAGATTTCGCATTTTGTAGCTCAGAATTTGCTGATTTATTGGAAGGTGATTTCTAAAACATCTGATTTTCTATGAAATGTGTAGAAATAATCAAGCAATCTAAGTACTTGTTGCACAACAATTACAGGTCCAGATACCTATCTTTAAAGTTACCAAGAACCACAATTGTAGCATAATTGCAGCTTTTAGATTTTTTTTGCTCAGAATTTGCTGATTCATAATGAGCTGATTTTAGAAAAATGGAATTTTCTCTGAAATGGACAGGCCCCCTTACTATCGTCAGAGGTATCAAGAACCGCAATCGTAGCACAATTGCAGATTTCGCATTTTGTAGCTCAGAATTTGCTGATTTATTGGAAGGTGATTTCCAAAATATCTGATTTTCTTTGAAATGTGTAGAAATATACAAGCAATCTAAGAACATGTTGGCACAACAATTATAGGTCCAGATACCTATCTTTAAAGTTACCAAGAACCACAATTGTAGCATAATTGCAGCTTTTAGATTTTTTTTGCTCAGAATTTGCTGATTCATAATGAGCTGATTTTAGAAAAATGGAATTTTCTCTGAAATGGACAGGCCCCCTTACTATCGTCAGAGGTATCAAGAACTGCAATCGTAGCACAATTGCAGATTTCGCATTTTGTAGCTCAGAATTTGCTGATTTATTGGAAGGTGATTTCCAAAATATCTGATTTTCTTTGAAATGTGTAGAAATATACAAGCAATCTAAGAACATGTTGGCACAACAATTATAGGTCCAGATACCTATCTTTACAGTTATCAAGAACCGCAATTGCAGCATAATTGCAGCTTTAGGATTTTTTTGGCTCAGAATTTGCTGATTCATAATGAGCTGATTTTCGAAAAATGGAATTTTCTCTGAAATGGACAGGCTCCCCTACTATCGTCAGATGTTTCATTAACCGCAATCGTAGCACAATTGAAGATTTCGCATTTTTTAGCTCAGAATTTGCTGATTTATGGGAAGGTGATTTCCAAAAAATCGGATTTTCTATGAAATGTGTAAGCAATCTAAGTACTTGTTGGCACAACAATTACAGGTCTAGATACCTATCTTTAGAGTTATCAAGAACCGCATTTGCAACAGAATTTTCTGATTTATGTTTAGTTTTTTTATTTTATTAAACATTTTATAAATTTATCCGTTTACTAATTTATATCTCGTCCCTTACCTAAGGCCTCCCTTTAATAAAATATTAAACAAACGAACTTACCATGTGCAAACCAAACAATACTTTTGCCATTGCCACAATCCGATCAACTTTATCCTGAATTTTATTCTCCTCCTTTTTTTCAGCCCCCTTTTGATCGGTAATCTCATCGGGTAATAATTCTTTTTTCCCCAATTTCGAGTACAAATAATGTTGCCATGACATTTCATCGGCAGGATCCAATTTATCGGGTAGTGTTAGCTGAGTGCGTGCAAAATCAAGTACATCATATTCGGGCAATTTTTTCAAATATCGATCTTTACAGTGTTGCACCAATTCTTGTTCACGGCCCGCAAACAAATTCAAACCAACCGGTAGTAAACGTTTAAGACAAGCTACCATTAAACTAGCTTGTACTTCCTTGTCTTTGTCACGTTTCTTGTCACGATGTTTCTTCTTCTTTTTCGCTTTACCGCCACCAGGTACGCTGCCATCGTTTATTGTTTGGGTGCGACGCGTTGCGGTCGGCATAATTAGGGCCATATTATCAATTTCATTGGCTGAAATAAAGTTTTGCTCCTCTTTCAAGAAGTACTGTGATTTGGACCAAATATTAAAAATGTCCGCTACATAATTGTACAGCTCCTCTGCTTCGGGGATGTTATTTTTTAGCCAGTGATTACGCTGCAAGTCAACGTATTTGATGAGTAGCGGATAGAATGAGTATATGTCACGAACAAGCAATGACCAATCCTCTTGAATTTGAGACTCAACTTGTGATGTATCGTCTGTCGATGATTTTAAGAATCCGCGTAAACTTTCCTCCTTGTGGAACATATTTTCCGTGCGCTTTTTAACACGTTCGGCGAGCGGTAAGAATGGATCTTTAAGCAATTCTTCCGAACTATTTATGATGATTTGTTGGGTAAATGCTGCGATCCGAGTCATCCATGGTGCATTCTCGTTACCAATATTCTTTTTGATCAACTTCAGTACATTCTTAAGCAATTGATTCATGTGATCTGCGGTAATCATAGTCACATGATTTCCTGTAGTTGGACTAATATTATCCGGACCTTGTGACCACCAAAACGGTAGGTAGGCACAAAGTAGTGGTAGAATAACATCGATTATATGTTGGGCATCGATATAAGTTTTCTCCGATTCAACAAATTGATCCACCTCGGTCAAGATCGCTTCGAGGGTGGGCATTGAGCTTTCCATTTTTTGCATAATATCCTGTGCCTCCAGTGAATGATCCGCAATTCGATTGAGCAATGAAAATTGATTGTGCTTATTAAGATGTGGCTCCAAAAATGCAACAGGGAACGTTGAACTGAATGCGCCGAGGCACATGCCGAGACTTGGTTTATGTCGTTCAAATTCAGTTCGTAAATATTTACGATCGTGCGTCAGTGTTAAATCTGTACCAAGTGTATAAAGGGCACCCAAAACTTTGTAGGACGCAACTTGAATTTCATCCAATAGTAAATCACTGCCATAGTCACAAGCCGACAAATGGTCAAACATTGCGGTCAAAACTGGTAGGATCACGGAATTCACATATCCGAGTGATGTTGATGTTTTTAAATGTGTACCACGTAGGTGACTGTATTTGCCTTCCTGCAGATTGACTATCGTTTGTGCTAAATCGTCGGCAGTATTATTGAAGAATGTTAACATCGATGTTCGGATAAATTCGGGACAATTCTTAACCACAGATTTTGCATCGATACCTTTCACCAAAACTTGTAGACATCGGACTGTGATTCGAACATCAGGGCCAAATGCTGACATACGGTATCGCAATAGACTAGCCAGTTTACAAAATAGGGCCGCAACCATTTCTTTCTCTTTCAGCGATGCCGCACCTATATTGTTCGTAGCCGTGGCCACTGCTATGAAGTAATTTCGATTTGTGCTGAAATATTTCTCCATTAACGGCAATACCACTTTCGAGAAGAATTTAATATCGCGCGAGCTGGTCTTGAATGAGCTACGGCGCGTGAATGTCGTCGATGG
The DNA here is from genome assembly GCA_958295665.1 of Tipula vernalis. NCBI lineage: Eukaryota > Metazoa > Arthropoda > Insecta > Diptera > Tipulidae > Tipula > Tipula vernalis. The sequence goes on from OY282559.1 coordinate 321,238,332, forward strand.
TCGCAACATTTTCATGTTGATAGTCGCACGATCAAGATATTGGATAAGTTTCTCGAGTAATGAATACGCAAATCTATTTTCAACAGCTGCAACTCCAGTTGTTTGTTCAGTATCGCCGGGCACCGTTCTTGATGGTCTGAAATTAAAATTGGTGTTTGTGGCGGATTTCTATTGTATCATACATCATACTCACTTATGTAATTTATATCCTTGATATTGGAGGTATTTCAAGAATTCCTGCGATCGCTCACGATCCTTACGTTTCTCTTTGTCGGTAAGCAAATCGTAGGGTACCAATTGTGGATGGATACCACCACCGCATGTATACAATTCCTCCTTCTTCTTTTTGGCCCAAATATCGTGCGCATTTTCAGCCAATCGCTCGGCCATGTTTTGCATTTCTCTGCTAAGTGTTAAATTTGTCATATCAACTGGATGTGGATTATAGTTGAATGTTGAGTCACCCTGAAAATCCTTTTGTAATTAACAAACGGACAACGACCAAATGCCAATCAATGAACACAACAGGATTGAGGTGTACACATGAATATTTTCAAATTTGTTTGTGATTTCAGCAATTCCGATCATTTTATGATATGACACGTCATATGATAACAGGTTGAGGTTTAGATGTTTTGGCAACATTTTTTGGAATACAGAAATGAAACGCGTGTTAATTGGATAAAAAATAAAAAAAAAAAATGATTAGTTGATTACAGATACAGGGGCTACTTACAATAGTGGGTTTTGATGTGCGTCGCGTTGATCCACGGTGTGATAGTGGCATATCGACATCTGAATGTTCAACCGACCATCCAATCGCGAGTAATGCCTTAAGGCTCTCGCGTACCGGTTCCTTATAACGCTCTCGTTCATAATCGTTCAGCGTGTTATACGGTTTTAATCGTGGATGTGTTTTATTCGAATCAGACCATCCATCGCCATGTGCCCAACCGGCTTCCAATTTACGGCTGGCCCATGCATCATGATAATGTTCACTGAATTTCTGCACAATTGAATTCAAATCGTTGTTTAGTGTTACAGCGTTGGTATTGATTGGTTGTGGATTGTATTGTGGTTGATCTGGGGCCAACGATTGAGATGGTTTTGAATAAAACTCGTCCTCATTGGTTTTTGGTAAACTGTAGTCGGGTGGTAGGGCACAACCGATAGCGATCAAACATGGTAACGCTTTACCGAATAATTCCGGATCATAATCCATGTTGCTCAAAGAATCGAAAATATTTGAGAACAACATCATGGTCAATCGTTTCTCTTCATCTGATGAGGCACCATAGGTACCTTGACCTTGACTAGATCCGTAATATTTGGCACATCGGTCAAAATGTAATGTAAGTAGCCTCAACGCAACGGTCGTATATTCAGATAGCTTTGAAACGTCGACAGTGAGTTTGCGCAAAAGTTTTAGCAACATAGCCGGTTGCATTTGAGATGTTAGAGCAACAAGGAAGTCCGAGACTGCTTCACGCTGTCCTTTGGTCAACATACGATTCTTAGACAAGCGATACACTGTGTGGAGAGTTGCGTCCAAAAGACTTGCATAATTTTCAGCCTCTGTATAGAATTTTGAGTGCATGATGAGCAATGGAAGGATGGAATTTCCAATGTAGCGATTCATTGACAAGGCCATGTCACTTTCAGATCCGTCGTTCTAAAAATGGAATAGCATTAAAATGTCGTGTAATTACCAAATAATGTGATTTAACTTACTCTGTCCAACATGGTGGCGGCTCGGAGATCAGGCAAGAAAGCTTCCTCAAGAATTTTATAGAATAACTCCTGAGTTTCAATGCCATAAACACGTTCCAAGAAAAGTACGATGCTTTGTTTGTGGCTCGGAATCAAACCACTTGGCATATCAGATTTTGGCCTTTCTTCACCTGGAGCCGGATTTTGAAGTGTAAATCTTAAGCTAAGTACACCTTGTAAATCTTCTAATGGCACCAAGGAACGTAAAATAGCTCGTGCCCTCAGCGATTCATTCTTTCCTTGAGCAATCACTGCCGAATCTGGGGCACATCGTCCTAATAAATCAACTAGTGTACAATAGAAATTTAATATGGCCGCTCCTGTATCAATGTAGTCGCCGTCCTCTTCACCGTCGGGTAATGGATGAGAGAATGATGAAATTCCATTCATTTGACCTTCAGCCTCGTCGTGTAATTTTCGTCGGTCGGCAATTCTTTCCGACATCCTGTTTGCATCAATAATGGCTCTCAATAAACCTTCACCTTCACCGCGAAGCGCTGGACCCAAGCACTCGGGTCTACGAATCAATAGCCGAATTACTAGATTCGCATTTTCTTCAACACTTTCACCATTTACCCAAACACAGAACCGTAAGAAATCTAAATAACGTTCACCTTCGACGGGATCCCATCCCAAATCGGGGTAGCCCTTTTCAATAAGCTCCGAATTACTTTGGAGGCCGCAACGTGAGAGGTAGATGGCGATTTTTTCGAGATAATGTTCACGCAACGCTAATGCAAGTTCTGTATTCTCCATTAAACTGGAGTACGCTACATCTAGTGGCGTTGAACCACGCAAACTTGGTCGTGCCAATAAAATATTTGAATTCTCGAGTAAAAAGTCAAAATGATCGAACATGGCTTTTTGATTTTGCCGACTCGTGCGACAGAAGTAACACAGAAATCTACAGCAAGCGACAACCATTTCATGGGATGTATCCTTTTCTTTTACGGGTACATCACCTCCGTCACTTTGCACTGGAGCATCGCTTTGTGTTTGGGCACGGCGGCCGAGTGTGTTCATCATGACGGCCATTACATTTTCGTGCACACGCAGAATACGAATTAAATCAGGATGCTGGAAGAATGTTCGGTTATTTACTAATTTCCAGAGACGCTTTCGCATGAGTTCCTCCTCCTCTTGGCTCATTTGGACGGGAAGCAATGCACGTATTTGGCTCAAACCAACCCACATTTCTGCCACATCGGCTCGAGTCGTATTATTAATGACGTACGTTTTTTCTAGAGCACGGATAAGTTCACCAACCGTGTCATATTGTCGCACAAGCAAGCTAAACATTTCGCGTACAAGTTTTGATGTTTCGATTTGAGATTCTTCAGCCCATGAGACGATTGTTTTGATTAAAATTTTTCGGAACACTTCTTCGGGTGTTTTCTTTTCCGGCTCCACCGGTTCCTTCGGTTCTTCCTCAAACTCTTTAACGGCGTTTATAAAATTGTATATTTTCTTGAGGGGCCCAGGACGGACCACTTCAATCGCAAGTTCTCCCGCTACTGGTTCTTGAAGGGCATTCAATGAAACTTTGGCCATTAATTTATCATGAAAATCGGTTAATTTTTCAATAAGCTCAAGGCCACAAGGATAGTTGTCGACGTCATCCAAATCAATCTCTTTGAATGTTAAAATCGCATTCATTTGTTCGCGAGGCGGGCAACGGAACTCACGAGTTTTTTTAGCTGCCATTGCTGATGGAAGATCAGATTGTTTGATTTCGATATAACGGCGCAACTGATCTGCTTGTAATTCTCCGACGAAATCATGTGAGAATGAAATAATGCTTTCAACACGATGCCGCAATTGTATGTCGTACAGATGGTGCAACAAATAGCACATTTGTAGTTTGGCACCCTCAGCCATTTTCATTGTGAGCAAACCTTTGCGGTGCTCATCTTTTCCCTCCTTTATAAAAGTTGGATCCCAAGTCTCCGGATCAACCATAATCAATAATTTTGAAACATCTTCATCAGTTATAATACCGACGAGTAGCAGGCGATCGCATAATTTAATCAAGGGGCTGTTAAATTGTTTAGATTAAACATAGTTATGGGTGAACAATAACGGCAATGTCAAATATACTCACAGAAATAGATTTTCATTCGAACCTCCAATAGGATCCCGATTATGCAATTGATTAACTTGCACAGCCTCCTGTAATGCTTCCATAACAAATTCCCGTACCACTTCCAAGGGGAATTTTGGTGAATACAATGCATCAATGGTTGGTATTGGTTCACTGGAATTACTTGGTGCTACTACCGTTTGTATAGTATAGGTAAGGCTGGGTGGACTAGGATTAATTTGGAATTCAAAATGTACATTCATGTTCGGATGGGATGTTTTAATGCAGGTGCACACAACATTTTTATGTTTTTTTGGTTTTATATGAAAAATAATTAGAAATAGAGGTTTCCGGTTAATCGAAATGTTACGAGAACTATAAACTGTGCGTTTACTACCAGGTCAAACGATTACTTACGCTATTTCAGTCATTTTCATTTGTGGCCGGACCGATTCCGTTCTTAATGAACGCAGTGAATGACTCATGTCTGGTACTGTATACAATTCCTTCAATTCCGTGCCTAATGGGATGATAAACTCATTTTTGCAGACCTCCCTGTAAACAATTTACCGATTATATATAAATAGACATCTATCGACGTTAATTTGTACTTACATTGTGGTCGCATGAGATTCTAAATGCAAAGCAATCAGCAAATCACAAAAACCTTTTCGGAGCGGACCGCTCATGTACTCCGATTTAATGGCATATAACAATTGTTTTTGGTCAACGTGCAAGCAAAGCGCATGTGCAGCACGATAGTTTGATTGGTAGCACAATGCGGCATACAACGTTAGCGTGTGCGTATGGAAAGATAGTAATTTATCCATTTCGATCAACTCTAGAATATCGATGCACCGATCTTCTTCTGGAATATGTAGCGCAAGCATTGAAACGGGGTCCTCGCACAACATAGACCAACCACGGATATCGGACAATTTCAAAGCATGTACTTGTAGTGCTTTATTTGGCACTCGAGCCCATTGATGTGGTTTAAGACACTGGACTTTTAGACGTGGTGGAAATTGTGGATTAACATGTTTATCGCTAGTTGGTAGTACAGCAGATGATAGTGGAAGAGTTGTTGAGGTGCGACCCAATTCAATTTGAAGAATTTCTTTGGAAGTTGCTTCAACGAATATGGCGGGAAAAAGTTTGGTTTCTGGTTCCATCATCCAGCGGTGTGATGTTTCTTTGCCCTCGCACGTAAACGAGATTATTCCGGTTGCAGTGTCAATAAAGCAACCGATAAACATACCCTGAGACGCGCCCTTACCAGACGCATCTTGTGTCACTTCATTAAATAATTCATCGGCACGAATCATGTAACAACTTTGCCGATCCACTTTATGCATAATATTCTGGTAATCATCTTCTAGTACGACAGAGCCGCGACGTACTTTGTCCTGACTAAAGTCCTTACTATGCAAATGGTACTGTGTTGTGACCCAACCAATATAAACATGTGTCGGATCTTGGCCCGGATAAATGCGAACCCCATAAAAGTATTCGTTAATGTATCTTAAGCACTCAGCATCATACACCTCATCTCCAATGGCTTGAACGCCCGGTGTTCCTAATTGAGCCACGGTCAAAGTTTTTTGTCGCTCTGGTACATTTGGTGCTTGCACCCGTAAATCAGCGTTTGAAATACGAACTGTTGGACTTCTACCCATTAATGTCGATTGAACTACGTTTCGACCTTGGGCACTTGTTGCACGCCGTTCATACGGATCAGGTGTCATTGCCTTCATTTTATCTTTACTTTGGTCACGTTTCTTCGAGAAGAATCTAAAAGGACTACGTCCACGTTTCTTTTTATCATCGACTTTTTCTTCGGTGCGACCCCGTTGCTGTCCCATATTTCCCATTTGTCCCATATTTCCCATATTTTGATTGTGGAAACGACCCATATTCAAGTCGCTCGTAGAACGTTGCATCTTACCGTTTACTGATAATAAACCGGGATCATATACTTCGGGCGTTCGAACAGATGATCGCCTTGGTGGCCTATACGGACCGGACTGAGATGATGGCCGTAGTAATTGTTCATCAGCTTCTGCCGCATCATCTGCATAGTTACGATGTAATCCTTTAATATCGTTCATTGTGAAGCCACTCTTCATAATGTGATCCAAATGGGCTGTGGGGAGTTGCGTTTGATGTTCTGCTTCAGCCATGAGCCTATGTTGTCGCAATTTAATTTCTTCCCATCGTCGAGATTTTTCCGTCTCGTTAATGAATTCGGCTAGACATGTGACGGGTAGTGATAGCCGTAAAAATTCCCAATTAGCTTTTTCCATTGTTTCGAAGGTGTTGTGCGAGATTTTCAAGCATGGTGGTGTATCTGAACCGCCTGGGATGCGGGTAACATCAATCCGGCAATCGGGGAAATCTTCAGTATTTTCAAATACGGGTTGATCTTTTGTATACCAATGGGTCACTGGTCGTCTCATATTGCTACACAAAAATAATTTCATTTGAATTACTGTTGAAATGAATTATACAAATTAAAATGAGTGATTTATACTTACACACAGAATGGTTCATAACCTTCTTGTAGACCGCACGTTGTAAAATATTTCAACGAGTCTACATTTTGACCATATGTCACCCGAGCTTTTTGGCCTACGCCTACAGTACATGCTGGTACAAAACCAATGCCATCGGCAGTAACCTCGGCAAAAGTTGTTTCACCGCCTAGAGCGTCCATCAAAAGCTCGCCGTTTAGTGAGAAGCCTTTATGAGAATGAAAATAATATTAATAGTTGGCGTTTAATTGAGTCGCGTGCTGGATAAACTGAAAGGTAGCGTGTTATGAAAACGGAAGCAATCTAAGTATAAAAAACATGCATAAAAATTTGTTTTAAGTGAGGGACTGTATTCCTACTTTTATTTTTAACAGTTATTCGAAACATTTTTACTACCAATTATTCATCAAATTTATATTTTACATAATGTTGATTGTTCTAATCAACATAAATATTGAAAGTAAGCCACTTTGCCAAAGCTTTAAAAATTAGTTAGCTTTAAACTAATTTATAATCCAGAAAAATCAGGACCCCATTTTCAAATTGTTGCCATCATACTATATAAATTTAAATCGTATTATGGAAATTTGAATTCCATAAATTTTAGGATCAAATTTCTCATTAGGAGGAAAATTCTAAATCTAACATTTTCTAAATATTTCTAAAAAATCTCGAAATATTTGAACTTTACAACTAAAATTGGTTATTTTTAAAATAAATTAGGATTTCACAAATTTTTCAAATTTCTTTGAATTGAAGGATAAAACAAAACAAAGTCAGAACATGTTTTCAAATCCAGATTTTATTTAATTTTCTGGATTTTAGAAAAATTCCAAATTTTTACGAATCAATGAACAAACGTGTGAAATAAGAAATCGAAACTTTTAAAACCAATTTGAAACTTTTCGAAAAATATTTACTAAATTTTGAAAAATTTTATATTCCGGATTTTCATAAAATTCAAAAATCCTTTTTGAATAAACGTGTGAAAATCAAGACCTTGTTTATTTCATGTAAAAATTTGACAACATTTTTATGGATATCCAAATTGTTAAATCAAATTTTATAATAAAATCCCACAAAAAGGTTTCTTCAAACGAATTTTAGAACAAATAAGAGAGAACATTAACTTTTGTCTAAAATATTTATAAAACTTTTTAAATTTCACGCTTTAACGATTCATCAAACCTTTTAAGATTTCCCATAAAATTTAAAAATTTTCTGAATTTTTGAACAAATAAGTGAATTTTAAAGTATTAAAACTATTTTTAAAAATTTTAGTTTTTACCTTACTTTGAAAACTGTAATTTTCATTTAAAAAGATTTACAAATTTTTCACCCCAGCATTTACCATAAAATTTTGTTGAGTTTTTGAAAATATGTGAAACTCAGAACAACTGGAAAGTTAAACAGTAATTTTAGACCTGATAATTATCGTATAAAAATTGACAAGACTTTCAAAATTTTGGTCCAAATCCAGATTTCGTTTAATTTTCATAATTTCACAAAAATTCCAAATTTTTATGAATTTTACAATTGTGTGGCTAATATCTCAACTTTTCTGGATTTTTTTGTGAAAATTTCAACCGAAATATTTCGTTCAAACATTTCACATTTGCCATGAAATTCGGAATTTTTTTTGAATTTTCAACAAATAGAAGGAACTGAAAATATTTAAAACTACTTACAATTCATTTAAAAAAAATTACAAAACTTTTACCTAATTTCGCTATCAACTTTGTTTAATTTTGAAAAAAAACATATGAAATCAAGAACTTTAAAAAAGAATTTTATACCTGATAATTTTTATTTTAGAACTTGACCAAATTTTCATCCAAATCCAGGTTTGATTTAATATTTTGAAATTCGCCAATTTTAAAATTAATTAAGTTTCATGTAGAAAAATTACAAATTCTCCTATAATATTTACAAAAATGTTCCACACAGTTTTGTTGAATTTTTGAAAATACAAGAAGAAGCCTTGAACGTTAAAAATTAATTTATCATCTGATAATTCCATTTAAAAATTTGAAAATATTTTCAACATTGTCATCCAAATCCAAGTTTCATTTAATTTTCTGAATTTTACAAAAATTTAAAATTTTTATGCGTTATTCAACAAACGCGTGAACTGTGAACTATGAAATCAAAATTTTTCAAACAAATTTTGAAACTTTTCAAAAAATATTCACTAAATTTTAAAAAATTATTCTAAAAGATTTCATTAAATATTCTAGATTTTCATAAAATTTAAAAATTAAATGTTTGAAGAACCATTCGAAATTCAAAACTTTGAAAACTAATTTTAGAACTGATTATTTTGTTAAAAACTGTTAAATCAAATTTTTGCAATAAAGTCTCACTGAACATATTTCTTCAAACCTTAGAACTTATAAATTTTATGAATTTTAGAACAAATAAGCGAAATCCCATATTTTCCAAAAAATTTTGAACTCTAATTTTCGTCTAAAATACATATGTAACATTCTATCAAACCATTTGGAATTTCCCATAAAATTTGAAAATTTTCTGAATTTTTTAAACTAATTTTAAAAGTTGGAATTTTCGTCTAAAAAATTTGACAAAACTTTTAAATTTGATGAACTTTTGAGCGAATGGGTGAAACTAAAATTTTTTAGGTTTTATGAATTTTCAACAAATGTCAGAAATTATTAAATACTAATTACTTTAAAAACTAATAATTTTCATTTAAAAAAATTTGCAAAATTTTCACCCCAAGTCTTCCCATACAATTTTGTTGAATTTTTGAAAAAAAAAACTCAGAACAACTGGAAAGTTAAAAAGTAATTTTAGATCTTTAGATTTCATTTAATTTTCAGAATTTTACAAAAATTGTATTAAAAAAATTCAAAATTTCTAAGAGTCTTTGAATAAACGAGGGAAATTTAAAACTTTTAAAAAATAATTTTTACAAAAAAGTTTTACAATTAGAAATTGTTATGAAATATTTGAAATATCAACCGAAATATTTTATTCTAGTATTTCAGAGTTGACATGAAATTCGAACATTTTTTGAGTTAACAACAAATGGAAGAAACTGAAAATATTTAAGACTATATACTCTGAAAACTTTTAATTTTCATTTAAAGAAATTTACAAAATTTTTACACAAAGGGTAATAAAATTTTGTTAAATTTTTAAAAAACGTATGAAATTCAGAACTTTAAAAACAGATTTTAGATATATGGTAATTCTCATTAAAAAATTTGACAAAATTTTCATCCAAGCTCAGGTTTCATCTAATTTTAGGAATTTTTCAAATTTCCAACATCAAAATTATTTCAGTTAAAAAATTTCCAAATTTTCCCATAAAATTTACAAAATTTTCTGATTAAATTTTATTGAATTTTTTAAAATACATGTGAAGAATCTCAAAATTTAAATTAAGATCTGATAATTTTCATTTAAAAATTTGAGAAAATTTTCAAAATTTTACAAGAATTCCCAATTTTTATGAATTCTTAAAAAAAACGTGTGAACGAAGAAATCGAGACTTTTAAAACCAATTTGAAACTTTTCAAAAAATATTTACTAAAATTTTGAAAATATTATCAATTGATTTCATCAACTTCTAGATTTCATAAAGTCCAAAAATTGAATTTTTGAACAAACCATTTTAAGCGTTTCATTCAAATTGTGAAATTAAATTTTTCAGTAAATTCCCAAAGAAAAGGTTACTTCCAACCTTTCCCATTTGTACATTTTAACAAGTTTAGAACAAATTAGTGATATTCAAAATTTTTAAAATGTTTTAAAACTCTAATTTTCGTCTAAAATATTTAACAATATTTTTTAAATTTTCACGCGTTACCGATTCTATCAAACCTTCTAGAATTTCCCATAAAATTTGATAATTTTCTGAATCTTCTGAAAACATTAAAACTAATTTTAGAACTTTTCAATTTCGTCTAAAAAATATCGTCTAAAAATTAACAATTACAAAATGTCATAAATTTTATGAATTTTTGGGCAAATGATACTAAACATTTTGTAATTGTTATTTTTCATCAAAAAAATTAACAGGCTTTATGAATTTTTCAACACATGTCAGAAAATATTTAAAACTAAATACTTTTAATATTTTAACTTTGATTTAAAAAAATTTAGAAAATTTTCTCTCCATGATTTCCCACACAATTTTGTTGAATTTTTGAAAAATATGTGAAACTAAGAACAACTAGAAGGTTAAATAGTTGTTTTAGATTTAATAATTTTCGTATAAAAATTTGACCAAATTTTCTTCCAAATCCAAATTTCATTTATTTTTCAGAATTTTATAAAATTTCGGAATTTTTATAAATTTTTGGAACCAGTTGTAAAATGTTTACGGCTAATTTTACAACTTTTCTGGATGTTTAGAAAAAAATCAAAATTTTTAAGAGTCTTTGATTAAACGTGTGAAAATTAAAACTTTTAAAATGAATTTAAAAAATATTTTACATTTAAAATTTTTATAGAATATTTAAAATTTTAACCGAAATATTTCGTTCAAACATTTCACATTTACCATGAAATTCGGAAATTTTTTGATTTATCAACAAATGGAAGAAACTAAAAATATTTAAAACTACAGACTCTTAAAACTATTAATTTTCATTTAAATAAATTTACAAAATTTTTACACAAACGGTTTCTGGGTTTCCCATAAAATTTGGATAAATTTTTAAAAAACATGTGAAATTCAGAACTTAAATACCGAATTTAAAATATGGTAATTCTCATTTAAAAATTTGACAAAATTTTTATTCAGGCTCAGGTTACATTTAATTTTACGAATTTTACTAATTTCAAAATCAAAATTATCTTCATTAAAAAAATTTCCTAGGGTTCGCATAAAATTTTGTTAAATTTTTAAAAACATGTGAAATTCAGAACTTGATAAACGAATTTTAGATAATTCTCATTTAAAAATTTGACAAAATTTTCATTCAAGTTCAGGTTTCATTTAATTTTATGGATTTTGCAAATTTCAAAATCAAAATTATCTTCATTTCAAAAATTTCCTGGGGTTCGCATTAAATTTTGTTAAATTTTTAAAACTATGTGAAATTCAGAACTTGATAAACGAATTTTAGATAATTCTCATTTAAAAATTTGACAAAACTTTCATTCAAGTTCAGGTTTCATTTAATTTTATGAATTTTTCAAATTTCAAAATCAAAATTATCTTCATTTAAAAAATTTCCAAATTTTCCCATAAAATTTTATTGAATTTTTCAAGATAGTTTAAACGTGTGAAAATCAAAGCTTATAATTGTTTATTTTCATTTACAAATTGACAACATTTCTAAGGGTGTTATACAAATTGTTAAATAAAATTTTTCAATTAATTCCCAAAGAAAAGGTAAGCAACCTTTCTTATTTATACATTTTATGAATTTTAAAACAAATAAGTGATATTCAATATTTTTAAAAAGTTTTAAAACTCTAATTTTTGTCTAACATATTTAACAATTTTCACGGGTTAACGGTTCTATCAAACCTTCTAGAATTACCCATAAAATTTGACAATTTTCTGAATTTTTGAACGAAAGTGTGAATTTCAAAATATTTGAACTAATTTTAAAACTCGTCTAAAAACAAAATAAATTTTCGTCTAAAAAATTTAAAAACATTTTTAAAGTTATAAGGTTTATGAATTTTTGGGCAAATAGGTGAATCTAAAAATTTTAGAATTGTTAAGTTTCATCTAAAAAATTAACAAGCTTTATGAATTTTTCAACACATATCAGAAAATATTTGAAAATATTTAAAACTTAATACTTCTAAAATTTAATTCTTTACTTCTAATTTTCGAAACTAAGAACCACTAGAAGCTTAAATACAAACAAAATTTTCATCCAAACCCAGATTTCATTTGATTTTCGGAATTTTATGAAACTTGGGAATTTTTATGACTTTTTGGAACCAATTTTAAAATGTTTAGGCTAATTTTACAAATTTTCTGGATTTTTTGAAAAAAATCATAATTCTTAGGAGTCTTTGAATACACTAAAATTAGAACTCATAAAAACAATTTTAAAAATATTCTACATCCAGAAATTATTAAAAAAATTTTAAAATTCCAACCGAAATGTCTCGTTTAAACATTTTACATTTGCTATGGAATTAGTAAATTTTATAAATTTTTCAACAAAAGTAAAAAACTGAAAATGTCTAAAACTACATACTTTTAAAACTTGAAATTTTCATTTAACGTAATTTACCAAATTTTTACACAAACGGTTTCTGCGTTTCGTATAAAATTTGGATACATTTTTAAAAAAACATGTGAAATTCAGATCTTTAATAACGAATTTAAAATATTATAAATTAAATTTGACAAAATTTTCATTCATGTTCAGGTTTCATTTAATTTTACGAATTTTACAAATTTCAAAATCAAAATTATCTTCATTTAAAAAATATACAAAATTTTCTGATTAAATTTTATTGAATTTTTCAAAATACATGTAAAGAATCTCAAAATTTAAATTCAGATATGATAATTTTCATTTAAAAATTTGAGAAAATTTTCAAAATTTTACAAGAATTCCAAATTTTTACGAATTATTGAAAAAACACGTGAACTAAGAAATCGAAACTTTTAAAACCAATTTGAAATTTTTCAAAAAATTATTGATTTCATCAAACTTCTGGATTTTCATACAGTTGATAAATTGAATTTTTGAACAAAGATGTGAAAATCAAAACTTAAAAGTATTAATTTTCATGTAAAAATTTGACAAAATTTTTAAAGGTTTTATACAAATTGTTAAATTAAGGTTACTTCTAACCTTTCCCATTTATATATTTTATGAATTTTAGAACAAAATAAGTGATATTCAAAATTTTTAAAATGTTTGAAAACTCTAATTTTCGTATAAAATATTTAACAACACTTATTTTTAAATTTCCACGCGGTAACTATTCTATCAAACCTTTTAAATTTTCAGAATTTTCTAAATCTTTTGAAAAACATTACAACTAATTTTAGAACTTTTAAAATTTCGTCTAAAAAATTAGACAAAATTTTTATGGTTATAAAGTTTATGAATTTTTGAGCAAACAGTAAAATTTTAGAATTCTTAATTTTCATCAAAAAAAATTAACCAGTTTTATGAATTTTTCAATACACGTCAAAAAAATATTTGAAAATATTTAAAACTAAATACTTTTAAAATTTGAATTTTCATTTAAAAAAATTTACAAAATTTTCTCCCCAGGATTTCCCATACAATTTTGTTGAATTTTTGAAAAACATATGAAAAACTAAAAATAACTAGAAAATTTGATACAATTTTCTTCCAAATCCAGATTTCATTACTTTTGAGAATTTGACAAAATTTCGGAATTTTTATAAATTTTTGGAACCAGTTGTAAAATGTTTCGGGCTAATTTTACGACTTTCTTGGTTTTTTAAAAAAAAAAATCAAAATTTTTTAGAGTCTTTGAATAAATGAAAATTCAAACGTTTAAAACGAATTTTGAAAAGGTTCTACATCCAAAAATTATTAAAACATATTTAAAATGCCAACCAAAATATTTCGGCCAAACATTTTTTACTTTTGCTATGAAATTCGGAAATTTTGTAAATTTTTCAGCAAAAGGAAAAAACTGAATGTATCTAAACCTATATACTTTTAAAACTTAGAATCTTCTTTTAAAAAATAAATAAACTTTTCGTCCAAACGGTTCCTGAATTTCACACATATATTTTAAAAACTAATTATAGATCTGTTACTTTTAATTTAAAAATTTGACATAATTGTCATCTAAATGCAGGGCTCATTTAACTTTCTGAATTTTACAAAAATTCCAAATTTGTATGAATTATTGAGCAAACTTTAAACGGTGGAACGAACTACAAAAAATAAAAAATTTTTTAAAATTAAATTTCGTTAAAATTATTTTTTATCAAATTTTTTGAATTTTCCATAAAACTGATGAATTTTATTTTTGAATAATCGTATAAAAATTAAAAATTAAAAAAAAAACTTTAGCATTATTTGTTAATTTTGTAATAAATTCTCACAGTTCCAGGATCCTTACCATTTTCATTTCCATAAAAATTTGTAAGATTTAGCAACTTTGGGACAACAAAATAACAAAATTGGGAACTTCTTAATATAAAAAACTAATTTTAGAACTCCTAATTTTCATTAAAACCAGTTGACAAGGGTGTTTTACCAACCATAAAAATTCTTTGAAACCTGTCTCATTTTATTCCTTTGTCCCTTACAAATTTTATGAATTTTAGAACAATTAAGTAAAACTCAGTAGAACTCTAATTTTCGTCTAAATTATTTACCGATTTTTGATAAATTTTCACGCGCTAGCGATTCTATTAAAATATTCAAATTTTCTGACTTTTTTAAATAAACGTGTGAATTTCAAAACATTAAAACTAATTTTAGAACTTTTAATTTTTGTCCAAAAGGAAACTAAAAATAATTAAAGAATTTTTATAATTATTAATTTTCAACTGAAAAATTTCTCAAGTTTTAGGAATTTTTCTACAAATTTCTGACATTGAAAATATTTAAAACTTAAGTAATTTTAAAATTTTCATTTTTATTTAAAAAATTTACAAAATATTCATCCAAACTATTTTTCATACAATATTGTTGAATTTTTGAAAAACGTGTGAAACTCAGAACAACTAAGATTTTAAAAAGTAATTTCCATTTAAAAATTTTTACAAAATTTTCTTACAAATCCAGATTTCGTTTAATTTTCAGAGTTTCACAAAGATTTTAAATTTTTATGTGTTTTAGAACTAATTTTAGAATATTTATTTTCAACTTTTCCAGATTTTTTTGAAAAAAATCAAAATTTTTAATATTTTTTGAATAAACGGAAAACTAATTTAAATGTTCCTTCATACATTTTACGTTTGCCATGATATTCTGAAATTTTATGAATTTTTCAACAAATGCTAGTAACCGAAAACATTTAAAATTATTTACTTTAAAAACTTTTAATTTCCACTTATAGCAATTTGCAAAATTTTCACCCAAACGGTTCCTCGGATTTGACATAAAATTTTGTTGAGTTTTTGAAAAACAAATGCAATCCAAATGATTAAAACCTAATTTTAGTTGTGATAATTTTTCTAAATCCTAATCAAGGTTTTGTTTAATTTTCTAAATTTTGCAAAAAATCCAAATTTCCATTAATAATTGTACAAATATGTGAACTAAGAAATCAAAAGTTTTAAACACAATTTTGAAACATTAATTTTACTAAATTTTTAAAATTAAATTTCGTTAAATTCTTTTTTCTAAAATTTTCTGGTTTTTCCATAAAACACAAAATTTTAAAAACGAATTTTAGAGCTGTTTATGTTCAGCCATAAAACTTGACAACATTTTTAAAGTTTTCATCCAAATTGTTAAATCAAATTTTTAACACATTCTCACGGCTCCACGCTCCTCTAAACCGTTTTCATTTGCCGCAAATGCATTTAAGCTAACATGTTAACTTCTCAACATTAAAACTAATTTTAGAACTGCTAATTTTTATCTAAAATGGTAACCATTTTTTAAAATATTCAAAAACCTTCAGAATTTCCTATACGATTAGGAACTTTTAGAATTTTTCAACAAGCATATGAACTTGAAAATATTAAAAATCAATTTTAAAACTATTAATTTCCTTCTAAAAAGAGCGCGACCAAATTTTTATAACCTGCATCAAATTTTCCGGATTTTCATAATTTGAGTTTTAAAATTCGACTTCAAATACGATTAAAATTCTATCACGTAAATGAAAAAACCTAGGTTTTGAACACCAGCAAGGTCAGATCGTCACTGATGGATAACCAATTATGTTGGAATAATAAACAGAAATATTATTCAGCAATTTGCTGCAGGCGTTTTAGTGTTTACTCATTCTACAAGACTAGTTTGAGTGATATTTTGGGTAAAAATTGTATCATTAGAACAAAATTTGAAAGTACTTTGACTCATAATTTCGACAAGATTTTAATAGATGAGAAATTATTATTTTATGACATAACATTGTAGCATACTCCTCAGATGTTTCTTTACAAAATAACTCAAAAAATTCAGGGAATTCGAACGATTTGAATAAGATTGAGCACTTTTTGAGTGATTTTTCTAATCAGGAGAAAATCACTCAAAATCGTCAGTTTATCCAATTTATGAATAAGACACCTGAATTTCAAATCTCTTATCCTGTTTAACGATAATATTGAATGTGGTAACTGGCTTGAAGGCAAACTTGAAGAATGGTTGCAAGTTACTACGAATTAATACAACATGTTTCTTAAAACCCATGGTTCGAAACCCTGAGAATTACATTTTTCATAATCAAAGCAAATAAAAATTATTACTTCCGCTTGGCATGTATAGTTGTTCGAGTATGATTACATACTATAACCATATGGTGAATATCAAATTACAATCAAAACACATAAATTTTAATATACTATATATGAGAAAACGTCGCGCCGTCCCAATTTGGTCGTTTTTTCGACTGGGTTAGAATAAGCAAATAAACAAAACATAAATGAAAAATATTTAGTTAGTACAATGTAAATATTAAAATATAAAGGTAGTTCAGCAAAAATAAAAACGTATAATAAAAGAATGTTGCTCAAAATCGTGTAGGTGCTCTTTATTACTACTACTACTATACTTTTAATACTACTACTCGTTTTATTTTAAAGTAAAGCATAATTAAAGTGTTTTATTTAAATAACGGTCTTTGTATGTGTGTATCATTATGTATTTGTTTAGAAAATCAAATTTTTTTTTTTTTTTTTTTGGGTAATATAACCAACAAAAATAGTTAAAACCAAATTTGCATATTAGAAAACAAAAAATTAATTTTTTGATTTAAAAAAAAAAAAACTAAAATGTATGGAATTATGGAATTATTTTAATTTTATTCTTACTAATGGTGTGATCGGCGAGATCAAGAAAAACACCAACCACATCGCCAGGTCCCCATTGCTTGCCAAACGACTCTGTTGAGCCAGCATAAACTTTTTCTTCCTATTTTTTGTATTTTTTTTTTGTTTTTTGAAATTATGCGCATTTATAAAATTTGGAAAATTTGTTTGAAAATTGTTTTGTAAAATTTATTTTTATTAATTTGTTTTTTGTTTTTTAAAAATTAAATTAAATTAAATAATTTTTTTTCGTTTTATTTTTGTTTTGAAGGTTTGCGTCAATTCGATTTGTAGAAAGAAGATAGACAATTGTTGTTTGATCGCGTGTGTGGTTTTAAATTTTAATGCGTAGCTACCTTTTAAATGTCAAATGTCAAAATTTAAAGAAATTGGAGAGATCGCATTAAATTTTTTCTAATCGATAAAATAATTAGGTATAGACCCGGGGAAAGGAGTTTAATAGGAAATTTAGACGTGTTAACAAGCACTCAAAATTAAATTGTTTACCAATTTGTTAATGAAATATTTCATTATACAGAAACTATTTCAAAATTATGTCTGTCATTGCGATTAAATTACCTGGCATTAAGACCTTTAAGAACTTTGAAACATATTCCAATAATATTTTATACGAAGTAAAGAAAGTAAATTAGGTTAAAGTTGTTTGAATAACAAGACACAAAAATCAATGATAAAATTGCTTGCAGTTTCGAAAAAACTAAAAGTTACAATGAATACATTTTCAAAAGTTTATGTTTCAGTAAATACCATTTCTTAACAGTTTAAGGTAATAGTTTGCCTTCATTTTGTTGAATGGTCTCCAGAAATTATTGTCTAATGTAATCACAAAAGTCCACTGCAGATAGTTAAATAAAATTGACAAAAAAAATTTTTATCCGGATCAGATGATGTTTCATGAAACAAGTTTCATGTCCGATAGGAACCTTACAAATGTTTATTGAGTAAAACTCAAAATATTTAGAAAATTCATAGTTTATTGGATCATAATAAAATAGAGACATGTCAATTATAAACGGAACACAATATTTACTAAATACCCTTCTCGACTCCTCTGGCATAATCCTGTTCTTTTTATACAATTCTCACCTATTATTTCGCTCTTTATTTATAGAATCGTGTTGTGCTTGTGTTATTGATAAAGATCGTAAATTTAAATAGTCCTCCAAGTGGTTAATCCGAGTAGAATTATTGTACATATTGCCTGATGACATGTGGCGCCATTCTATCCTTTTATTTATGACGTTCGGAGCTAGTGGAAATCTCAGGCGGTCAGTAGTGACCGCCATTTTTTTAACAATATTAATTTGTTTAATACATTGTGTAGTCAGCTGGTTTTATTACACTGGCGTTATTTTAAAACCCCCAACTACTAAAAGTACAACATATGAGGTCTTTAAATCCGATAACTAATACATTTTGTAACAATATGACCGTAGAACAATCTCAATCTTTTCCATCTGGACAAAGTTCAAATAATAGTATAACTCTAATTCACGTAATCAATTTCGAAACAGATACGTAGAAGATTCTAGTTCACAGAATTTGCACTACGATTTTGCTGGTTGATACCAGAAAATTTGGAAAACGTTCGAATGCTTGCGAACATCAGTGTAAATTCAAAGTTCAAAGCGACCAATCATCATTCAAAGACTTAGGCAAAATACCCCCAACGTTTTGAAGCAGCGAACGTCGGGATCCTGAGCCACCACCGTTTTTTTTTCAAATGCTTAAAAAACAAGGGTATTTTTACACAATCAGTAAATGGACTAATTATCGTGATTCTTAAACGTAAACGGTTGCTCGATAACAATTCAAAATGGGTTTTCAAGGCATCAATAATTTGCAGCAAGTCGATTTAACCTCAACAATATTTAATCTCCGGAGTATATGGAGAAATTCTCAGGAGATTGAAGTTTATTTACGATATGAAGAGTTAGACTAGGCATTGGTAGTAACTAAAGCACGATGTACCAGTTCATCAAATCAACGGAATTCAAATGAGAAACAAGGTAATCGACCTCGGGTAACCTGCTATAATTGCCAAAAGAAGGATCACTTTGCAAAGAAAAATCAATTAGAAAAGAAATCTGATGATTTAAAAAAAAACATTTACAATCAATGTGACAGCTTTTTTGACTGTTGAAAACCAATCGTTACTAACATCTACACTCGAGGACAACTATTGAATAAGAGATATCGGCGCATCTACGCATATAATACATAAACGTGGGTACTTCTCAATTTTTAAAACCATGAATGATTACGCTTCTGTAAAACTTGGAAATAATCAAGGTCTAGTGGTTAAAGGACAAGATATCGTAAGAATTCGAAAGGCATCAAGATTATGATACAAAACATTGGCGTTAGCGAACTACTCACAAGCACTTGTGTTATTAAAATTGTCGTTCCATGCGGGTGCTACTCACAAGAACTTCCAAGTAGCAAATTTTCCTACTGCGCAAGACAGCTAAGCGAATGCAACGAAAAGTTTAGACATTAAATTGTGGCACAAGCCTCCGACATATCAACAAATAAGCGTTGAAAGAAATTGTAACCGACGGAATCACTAAGAATGTCTGTATCGCCAACATCGACAAATTTTTCTGTGAAGGGTGTGTTTATGGAAAAGGCCACAAGATACCTTTCAAATCAGTTGGAAACAGAAAAACCAAAGTCGGTGAGTTTGTGAAACGGACGGATTAGTCAGTAAATCAGTCAGTGCTAAATCAGATACCTTTGACTCTTTCAAAGAATTTGTCAATCGCTCACGCAACAAGTTTAGTTCACCAACAAAGGTTTACACTTTGATAACGGGAATGAATACTGTAACACCATTTACTGAAACAACTGCTACACACGAACAGAATGGTAGAGCAGAACGAAATACGAGAACTGTTGCAGAGAGTGCACGATCAATGTTGTAGGACTGGTAAATCGCCTATATTAGGCCATTTGAAAACCGTTGGACGCGAGCCATATATGCGTATTTCCAAAGAGCTTCACACAACACTGGATCAAATATGCAAGAAACTAATGTTTTTTGGCTACAACGGAAATTCTGCCAATTACGTCTTTATAATAAAGAATCCGCAAAAATCAAAAATTTTCGAAATGTTATTTCCAACGAAAATGCAGTTCTTTGCCTTCCAAGAAGAAATATGGCTGAGATAAAGCCCGTAAAATGGGGGAAGTTAATACAAGAAGAATTAGATACACTTAAAAAGAATAACACTTGGGAAGTTTCTTTTGAAATATTATGTTCCACACTCTTGGAATACAACATTTCATATTTCAAATTATGTAAATGAGACCGTTACACGACGATCAACTCCTGGATATGTTTTCATACTGAATATTGGATCGGTAACATGGGGCAGTTAGCGTCAACACTCAATCGCAATAACAACGACTGAGGCCAAACGTGCAGCGGTTAAAGAAGTGACTTGGCTGCATCTGTTGATGATATGAATTTCACAAGCGAACTAAACATATCGATATTCGATATCACTTCATCCTAGAGAAATTGAAACAAGGAGAAATTTGGTCAGCTATTTCCTCACCACATCATCAGGTACCAAAAAAAAAAACATCAGAGTGACTGGAGACCGAGTTGGCATTAAAGACGTGTGAATTCTGTGAAAATTAATCTAGGTAGCTTCCGAAGACTTTAATAAAATTGCTATCATTTTTCCATGAGGATTATTGGAGTTCGTTCACATACCGTACGGTTTACGAAATACAGCTCAAAGTTTCAATGGGTCAAGTAACGTCTTAAATGATTTAGTATCAAAGTGTAATTTCGGTGTTCCGAGTCTATGTTTCTAGAGTAACGAAATCTTTATTCAACAAAAAGGAGATAAAGGCAAATTGAGACTTTGTATCACCCATGCCTATATTCGCCAAATACAACGTTTTATGCTAATGGTAAGCTATAACCATATATTTACAGCAAATTTAGCGGAAATGATTTTGCCAATGCAAGAGCATTTATCCAGCCTATTAATAAAGAACAAGTGGAAAAAATGTTCAGGATATGAACCGATTCTATTTTTGCTAAACAAAATGGTTCGTATTGTATTAAAATTGATGCTTCTGGTATTATAGTCGGTGCAGTCGGGGTCGTTAGCATTCATTCAACTGTTCAACTTATAGTGATCGAACGGAAATATTCCGCGTGTGCAGAGAGCTTACATTTTCAATAATATATGGAAGGACGGAAGCTCACGTTAAATTGAGCCATTGAGGCTAAGACTGAATAAAGCTGTCGCCAAGCGCGGAATTTTGATTATATTGTACAATTAATTTAGTATTTAATATTGTCGTCGTTAATACATTATCACGGTCAGGAAAGGACACTATCAATCTTTTTAATGAATTTGATATGGTGCCATACTACGTCTATCGGTAAAAGGAAAATTATTATCTCTAATTATTCTCTACTGGGAACGTGCCTAGCATGCCAAAAGTCGAGGCTCAGGAGACCCATACTTTCTGATTTCGATCGTTTTTTGAGTTTCATTCGGTAGATTCAATCATATTCTTATGGATTCAGATGGGCCGGGCCATATACAAAATCAAATGGGAATTGCTAAGTATTGATAATTGTATATCGATTATCTCATTGGTCAGAAGTAATTCCCATCTCAGACGTAAAATTAATGACAGTAGCAAGAACTTTTGTAGACAATTTTTAAGTTTTTTCAAGATCTTACACAACTCCTTGGTTGTTACAAGAAACGGACTATTTCATAACATCCTGAGCCCAATGAAATGATGGAAAGATTCCATCAGCAATTGAGCGCTCCGTTAAAAGTCACCAGTAATCGTTTTTCACGTTTGACAGGATCCCATGTCTTTGGTTGAACAACTAAGGCACTCCAAGATAAATCTAATACCAAAAGAAAATCGAAAATACCCTCAAACTACAATTTACAATACCGTAAGCTTTATCGGAATGTGACAAAGTATTTATGTGCGTTGATAAAATAAAACCGAGAGTCCGGGAGAACCACCGAGAGGATGAAATGGTTCGTGTTTTTTAAGATTTGTATTTCGCTGATTTACGTTAAAAGTTATTTGATGACGTCTTGATGTAGGTTAGGTTAGGTTCGGGTGGCGGTCCACTAGGACCAGGCATAGACACCAAAAAATGGTCCGTAGCCATACCACAATAATTATTTCCTCCAGCACATTGGAACCATTTTGAGCTGTTAACAAAGCGCTGGATACTCCTGACGTCCATCCTACGGAGGTCCGTCAGGTCTTTGAAGAGGAGTGCCCCTAGAAACTTTAGTCTGCTTCGTACCAGACGAGGGCAGGTGCAAAGAAGATGAAGTACTGTCTCTTCCTCCTCTTCGTCCTCGCAACTACGACAACTACGACAGTAGTCATGTGAGAAGACACCAAGTCTACCCCCATGCCTCCCTATGAGACATCACTCCAACAACCACACTGATTTGACTTCGCTGAAGTGAGATCAGCTGTTTGGATCTCGCCAAGTCCAACTTTGGCCAGACCTGCCGAGTTATTACGCAAAAAGTGATACTTGACCAGCTGTCATTCGTCAGCTTTCTAGCTTCTTCCTGAAGCAGCAGTTTGCATACCGTAAGAGGCATTTCGAAATCTTTTCTGCTTTTTGAGAAGTGGTCCATTGTACCACGCAGAGCCAGTTCATCGGTGTTTATATTCTTTGTACTTATGAAATGTCCTGGCACCCATAAAATGTGGATGTTGAACTGATCTGCCATCTCGTTAAAAGATGAGAGACAGTTCTGGACTACTTTCGACGTGAGGAGGTGTGATTGTAGCGCTGACTGTCCGTATATATGCGAATATCACAAACTGATATTACATTATACCTCAACCAGTTTACGACTTCCTTTATGGCAGTTACTTCAGCTTGAAAAATGCTACAGTAGTTGGGGAGACGGAAGGAGAGATTTAACAGAAGTTCCTCGCAGAACACTCCAGCCCCGACTTCCTCGTCCCGTTTTGAACCATCAATGAAGAAGTTTATAACTCCTGGTTCCAAAACTGCACGTCTTGCTGTAATTAAAGGTTATTCAATTTTCCATAGAAATTTGCTAAATTATTCAAGCTTTGGAGATTTTTCGAAATTCTTTGATATTTTCAAGACTTTTCGATATTTAAAATTATTCGAGTGTACTTATTGAGATTATTTAAACTGAAGTTTAAATATAATCTATGGATGTATGTTGAAAATATATCACTTGAAAAAAACTATTTCACAAGGTTGTTAAACATTTCCAATATTTCAACAAATACTCTCTGTCATTTTCGATATTACTTATTATTCACTGCTTCAAGGCTTGTTTGCCAATTAATTAACTCTATTTCACTCAAGCTGTGTAGGTTTGTCTCAAAAATAAAATTCCAGTAACTCTATTAATCAACTTTCAGTGTGGAATTGTGCAGAGAGTAAAAGCAAGGCAAAAACAACAAAATCTTCGCCAATAGAGTCGAATGTCATAAATGTATCAACACCTCAAGAAAAAAATTGTTTACAAAAAACAACGGATGGTAACTCCGTCAACTTTGACTTTGATTTTACCGATAGTGTTGCATCGTTTGAATTTATATATGAACAATTAAAAATAAATGAAACAACCTTCACAAAGCGATTCGATAACATCGAAATACTCTTCAACAAACTGGATGAATTACAACTGGAAAACCTAAACTTAAAAAAAAGTAGCTGTACTAGAATGGCGCATCGATAGTATCGACCAAAACAATAGAAATAATTTATTTGAGATAATTAGTATGCCTGATTCATTAACTGCCAATAAAAACAACTTAACTACTAAGGCGGTAAAATTAATTAACAACGTACTTAATGTAGGCATTGATACAAATGATGTATTGTCTGTTTACAAAATAAATTCACCACGATTGAAAAAGGTAATCGTCAAATTTAAAGACCATATCGTTCGTGATTCAGTGTTGGCAGCTAAGAGGAAGAAGCGATTATCTAGTGACTGGCTTGGAATATCACATTCATTAAATATTTTCATCAACGAAAATTTGACCAAAATTAGGAATCAATTTAACGCTGAAGCTAGAAAATTAAAAAAGTCAAATAAGTTTAAATATTTATGGATCCGCAATGGAAATATTCTGGTAAGAAAAACTGAAGGTTCGCTTGCCAAATTAATTAAATCACTATCTGACCTGGACGAATTTTAAGTATTGTTTATATTTGTAATGCTATTTGTTGATCGATGGTGATTTAGTTAATAAACATAATAATAATGAAATAAGTACGGGTTTTTGCTACATTTTATATGATACATTTTAATATAAGAAGTATGCGGTCAAATTTTAATTCGCTTTTGATGAATTTGTCTAGCTTTTCTATTGTTCCAGACATAATATTCTTAACCGAAATCTGGATAAATGAAATTCAGGCACCTTTATATAAAATTCCAGGTTACACGTTTTTTATTTGTGGTAACGTTAAATCGTGAGCGGGAGGTGTTGCGGCGTTTGTTAACTATAATACTTTAACGGCTGATTGTATGGAAATAAATAATTCTATGTGTGGCATTTTGGTCAATTGTTTGTGACTTTCGGCGTTTTCGCCTCTCTTGTTCTCGCCGTCATGTTTCACTTTAATATTCTTAAAATATTTTATTATACGATCTCCTGATTTTATAGTTTATTTGTTATTCTTTTATTACCAGTTTTACTATATACATAATGTTATTTATAAAATTTTGAGTAACTATACCGTTGATCATTATAATTATGGTTACGATTTTACTGCCTCTTCGTTATCCTTATTTTGCTCCTTTCGGTGTTATGACTATTTACCTCACATATGGGCGTTTTCGAGTAGAAATTTTATCTCCACCGTAAATTTCGTATTAAATAACCCGAATTTTGGGAGGAATGAATATTCACAAATGCACAAGTTTAGTGAAATTTGCAGTTCAGGGTAAGACTATGTATGTTCGAAAAAAAAAATTTAATCGGCCAGAATTTCTGATAAAATTTTCGGTGGAGAAAAATTTCCACTCCACCGGAACTCATGATAGGGAACTACGTAAAATCTCTCAAACGCGGAATCTGATTATCGCGGAAACTCCTCAGACACGGAAATGCCTGTTTTAAAAAAGTCCCTTTGAATCTAATTTCATAGCAGTAGAACCTTTTATCGCAGAATCTTGCGAGACGCGGACGGAATTTCTTTCGTAGAGCAAAAATTTGTAAGAATAACTCTCCAAAGGTGGAATTTTAGCCAACTTTGTATGGGTTAAAAAAAAAATATAAAATAATAAAAAATGCCTAAACTTAGAAATGTCGGAATTAAATGTGTGTTTGAAACGATATTTCATAAAAAAAAAACGGGAAAACAATACGTAATTTTAGTTTAAAAGATAAATACATAAAAAAAATTAAAAAAAAATCAATAACAGACAAACATGTGTGTATTGTAAATGGAGCAAAACAAATAATAACCTATAAAGGGTTATACAAATTGAAATTTCACAAAATCTATCCATATATAATTGGTATATAGTATTGAAATATTGAACAAATATTTTTCCATTTATTCATACATTTTGGTTTTCAAACCCCTGAAACCCGGAGCCCGGAAAATTTTGTCGGTCACTTGAAATTCCGTCTTTGAGAGATTTTACTGATCTATTCGTTCCTTCATGGAAATTATATAAATATTATTTTTATTACTATCGATCATCACAAAATGTGACTACTATGGAGCTTCTTTACTGAAGCGGAGTACAAATTTTAAGACACACTGAAATTTTATCAATTTTTCGAAAAATCTATTTTCATAAAAAATGATAAATGTTTTAACTCCACCAATAGGACAAATAATCAGCCCGGACAAATATCAGCCCATTTACCAATTTGTCTGACCAATTTGAATTTCGATCACTTTGAAATTTATACAGCCAGTGATGTAGTTGAAAGGGAGTAAGTATGCAAATTATTCAAAACACAAAAAAAATCTTAATTTTTTTTTTGTATGGAGGGCCCTTGACCCCGGCGTCCTATCTCTGTGAAAATTTAATAGAAAGTGTTGTCATCGAACCTAGAAAGGTGTGCAAATTTTCAAGCCCCTAGCTCTAGTCTAAGTGGGTTAAACATAGCACAATGCTAGTTGCGGATAAATAAAATAATGCGGCTGATTTCATATAAAGGTTATAAAAACGGGACGAACGTCTCTTTTGGAAGAATCTTTTGGGGAGAATTTTTTTTGGGAGAATGATCCTTCCGATTTAAATTCTCTTTCGGCACAATATTTTTATTCATGTACAATAGGTAATTCCAATTCCAAACACAATCACTTCCATACATATTATCACTGCTACATCGTTTCTTATTTACTGTCACTGTCAGAGTGTCAGTAATAATGATTATATATTTTATGCAGTTTAATGATTCTAGGAAATCATGTATCCGGTCAAATCAAGCAAAAATGCACAAAACAATTGCAATCGTACAATTGCCCAAGATCGTTATGCCATGCGGCCAACATAATATAATTCTCGTATTTCTGTGAAATAATATACATTATCCGAAATACTTTTGAGCAGAAGCGGTCGAATTTCTGTCAATATACACAAAAATTGCGGCGGGTTTAGTAAACAGCAATTGCACTCTTAAAAATATTTTTTGATTTATTTGCTAAAACTAATCACAGATGGCATTGCGATAAATTCTACCGTGAATATATACCTACCTACTACAAAAATTATTATCTGGTAAAGCATAATTAACTAATCAAATCATTAATCAATGATTTTATGTGCATATTTCTATTAAATGAATCTTATTTTTGATTTGAAAAATGATAAAAATGGAATTGTACACGAATATTCCCAACTGTGGTGAAATTAGTTTAATCACTATGACTGATTATTCATGTTGGTTTGTTGAACCAAAGCCTACTTAATAAATAATGCCTCCATGATGAAAACAAGCTTTTTTAAAGGTATCAAAAAATCCAAAAGAAAATGTTTATTCCATAGTTTTTATATGGAGAGATATGACCTCAGTTTATTCAAAATATTTTAATGAAAATTGACTTGAAATTAATTTTATTCTGATTCAATTGAAACTATAAACTTTATTTTCCACCTGACTTGGACGATTTTTTCGTGAGCTTTTCCAATTTACGGTAATAATGATAACAAAATAAGATATTTTATATCTGAAAAAGCTTAAAAGTAGAGTACATGCATGTAAAAAAGAGATATAAATATAAAGGAAATGGCGCGACGTTTACAATAATAAACCTGACAAACAATATAGAAACAAGGTAAACATAAGAGAAATGAAGCAAATACATAATATGAAGCATATTATCAGATGACAGCTAATAAAAAGCAAAGCCTACTTATAAATAATAAAAATGTTATTTTCAAAATTTGTTGTTTTTTTTTTGTTTGTGACAAAAAGTGTTTTTCCCTTTACGTGTTGACCTTGTTCGTATATTTTTTGTTATTTTATTATTGTAAATGTCGTGCCATTTCCTATTTCATATGTTTATCTCTTTTTTATATTTGTGTACCTACTCTATTTTTAAGCTTTTTTAGAAAATCAAATATTTTATTTCATTATTCCTGGCGGGAAATTGTCAATTATTTACCCAATAAAGCCTGAATTCCATTGCAAATAAAAGTTTGTCAGTCAAAATAAAGCGAGATAAAAATATAAAATCGGTGGTTGTGTAAAAGAAACACAAAACGAAGTCAGTCAAGATTTTACTTACATCAAATGTGTGTTTGTATTAGTGGATCGCCATAATTATTGTACGACGTACAACGTATTGGTCAACACGTAAAGGGAAAAAACACTTTTTGTCACAAACAAAAAAAAAAACAACAAATTTTGAAAATAACATTTTTATTATTTATAAGTAGGCTTTGCTTTTTATTTGCTGTCATCTGATAATATGCTTCATATTATGTATTTGCTTCATTTCTCTTATGTTTACCTTGTTTCTATATTGTTTGTCAGGTTTATTATTGTAAACGTCGCGCCATTTCCTTTATATTTATATCTCTTTTTTACATGCATGTACTCTATTTTTAAGCTTTTTCAGATATAAAATATCTTATTTTGTTATCATTATTACCGTAAATTGGAAAAGCTCACGAAAAAATCGTCCAAGTCAGGTGGAAAATAAAGTTTATAGTTTCAATTGAATCAAAATAAAATTGATTTCGAGTCAATTTTCATTAACATATTTTGAATAAACTGAGGTCATATCTCTTCATATAAAAACTATGGAATAAACATTTTCTTTTGGATTTTTTGATACCTTAAAAAAAGCTTTTAAAAAAATATCGTCAACATGGAGGCTTTATTTATTAAGTTGGCTTTGGTTGAACATATCCAATATTCATTATGATAATTCAATTAATTAATAATTATAAATTTTGGATTGTTACATATTTTATTTTGATTATAATTTTCGTTAAAATCGATTGAAAATTTTAGAGAGGTTTGAGTATGTGATTGGTACTAGTATTTCATAATTCTTTTAGATGGCATCACTATTAAAATTTTTTAACATTTATTACAATATTTTACATTAATTACGATTTTTACCGTATTTACAATTATTTACGTAATGTATGTAAAAAATTAGTTTTTACGCGTAATTGCACAACACTGATCATAATGAAGATTGTACTGAGTTAAGAGTCTCTACCAATTGTCTAAAATTGGAATTTATCCAAGAATTTAAATATCTTGGAATTACCATTGACTCAAAATTGAATTTTAAACCGCATATTAAAAATATGAAAAATTACTTGAATTTGGTACTAACGAAGTTGTATTTTCTTCGACCGATTTGTCATTTATTATGGTATTTTCAACTCAAAGATTGAGTATGGTTTAGTTGTTTATGGTGGAACATAAATTACTAACATAAAACCTCTAATAATAGCACAAAAATTCACTTTACGAATTATCTACAACAAAAAAAGGAATTTTCATAGCCTGCCTCTATTTCGAATGAGTACAGTTTTGCCTCTTAGATATTTATATGTCTTTAAGGTTTTGTAGCTTTTCTTCTTAGGTAGTGGACAGGAAATAATTAAGACTGATTTATACGACTTACGTAACAAAGTCCTTTACTTTATTCCTTCCACCCGTAAGGAGTACTACAGGCATTATTTTTTGTCAAGAGCTCCAATATTATATAAAAGTTTACCACAAGCTTTATAAAATGTACAATTAATCAGGCGTTTTTGTGTTTTGTTAAGGGAATGGCTTTTGTTACAGGAGGATATTGATAGTTTGTTTGAAGTTTGTCAGTAAAATGATCTGTTTTCGAAATTTTTCGTTACTGCAGAGAAGAAAAACAATTTTCTTTTTTTTAATAAATTAATTAATAATTGGTGAATGAAGATTTTTATTTTCTCCCCTTCATTATTATTATTGTTAAATTCTAGAATTGCGGGTGATTCAATATAGGCAAATTCTTGTCTTGGCAAATTCCTACCTTAATTCGATAAAAATGTTTATTTGTTACTTTTTTATTATGTTAATGTATGTATGTATTAATATTGAAATTTGAAATGGTATGAAAAAAATATAAGCAACCTTCAGAAATGTTTACAGTAGAATACACATATTTAAATATATTGTTATTGTTTCTAAAATAATTTAAATATTATATTATTATTATCAATACTATGTTTATTTTGTTAAATTTAAAATTTTTGTCGAAATAAAGTGTTATATAATAAAAAAAAAAAAAACAAAATTCGAGCTCCGAAACCTTAAAGAGAACAGCCCCGATTAATTAGCTCCGTTACAAGGCCGTAAAATGGTTGAAGATGAGATATTATTTATCAACCAAAGTCAACCCTATTTTATCTATACAGGTTCAAATAATAAGTACAACGGTACTCCTAGTCTTTGAATTCCTTCTATAAACCAATCGTTTTATTGACTGAACTTCATCATCCATACCAAATGAACGGCTTGCAGTCGCCGAATTTGAAAGTAGGTATTTCGTTGCATTTGACATTTATAAAGTAGCACCATCAAAACTACTCTAGTAACTTCACACGAATATAATTTTTTCAAGTTTTGTTTGGTTTTAAGTTACAACATCGACAAATTTGTAATAATAATAACAATAATAAATAATAATAATAATAATGTATTGTGTAATAGTTGATAAATGAGCTGAATAGAAATTATAAAAAAATAAAATAAAACAAAAATAAAAAAAAACAACAACCAAAACAATAAGATAACTATGTATTTGTCGTCCATTTGACAGATCTGATTAGAAGTTAACTTTTTTTTTTTTTTTTAATTTTATTTATACATATTATGCACGTCAATCTATTCTGAAAAGAAAACCCCTTACTGATTATTTGATCTGAGACATCGATAAAACATCCAATTATGTCACCAACTTCAACTGTATGGCCAAACGATTCAGCTATACCGGCATGATTTTTAGTCATCTTCATGGGAGGAGGGTTTTTGTATGATTCGAGTTTAATTAATTTTTAATTTAATTTATTTTTTAAAAAAAATATTTTTCAATTTGAATATTTAAAAGATTCCAACAGAAAAAAAAAATATTTAAAAACACATTTTATACTTACATTATAGCCATCAAACGCCCATGTACTATCATCACTACCTAACATTTTACCAGGATGACAATCGGCACGTGCCCAACCGACTCGCATCGGACCAGCGCTCAGCACTTCAAATTCGAAATACCATTTGCCAGATGTCACGGCATAATTTTTTTCGGCACGATATGTTCGGAACGCTGAAAATTTTTGTCGTAGCGCTTCAGCCAATAGGGCCTCATTTCCTTCACCCGTTGGTGGATCTAAATTATAACCATAGACTAATAGTGTTCGTACCGTTTCGGACGCTGTATCACGATTTGCCTTTTTAATCGCTTCGTCCACTTTACCGTACGGTACCAAATGTGGACTGCGATAATGTTCTGAATCTTCACTCAAACCGTATGTCCAACCTTGTTGGATACGTTCTTTGGCCCATAAATTATGTGTATTTTCAGCTAATTGGTCCACCAATTCTTCGAGCTTTGGTGTTAGGGCGACGGCACTTAAATCGAGCGGTGCCGGCTTATAACCATTTCCTTGCATAAATGGTTCGTTTGGAAGTCGTATCGGTTTAATCCGCGCTGGTGGTTTGTCCAATGTAATGTAATAGCCGAGAGACAATATTGTTCTGGAATTAATTTCAATTTACATCAATTTGTTATAATTATAATATTGTGTTCCCACTTACTTTAACGTTTGTACAGCCAATTGGCAATCATATCGTTTTTCGGCGGCCGGCAATTTCTCGAATTGCGTTAAACATGGATGAATTTTATGAATATCTTCACGACGTTCACCCCAACTCCAACCAGCCTCGATTTTATTTAAAGCCCACATTTCATGAATATTTTCGGCTAATTTATCCTTAATTTGATCGACAAAACTTGGTAATGATACACTCGATGTATCAACCGGTTTTGGCACAAAAGCATTATCATCCTCGACAAGCCACGGGCCGGACAATACATTTTTCATTAAATTACCAAAATAAAAACATGGATCTAAGCTTAATACTTGATGTGGCATAAGGCACTGAACTAATGGTGAAAATCCAAATGGTGGAGAATATTTAAGGCGACCATGGTCACCGCCCAATAAAAATCTACAACTTAATTTTGACGAACAACTCATACAAGGGAAAAACATTCCGTCCAAATTAAAATCTCGAAAAGTTCCGCTAACTTTGGCTCCATTAAATGTGAACGTAATTATTGGTACACTTAAGTCGAGTGCACAACCAATGACGTCACCCTTTCGGATATAAGGCTCAATCGGATCTTGCATTAATATCGATGTTTTACGTCCACCGGTCCACATGTTTGCACCATCAAAACCGAATGAATATAAATCATCTCCCACTCCGTTGCCACCCCATTTTTCTCCACCACCCGGATATGGTACATAACCGGATGTATTTGCCCAGCCAATACGTAAATGTGGCATCATATGTGTGGTCTGTTCAATATGATCCATGGTCACCTCAAAATACCATTTTTGAAACATAGATGAGCCTTCGACTCGCCCAACAAAAATATTTGGCCGAATACTCGCTACATGATCGACGAGTTGAGTTTGTAGTAATAAATTTTTACCCGGCAACAAAAAATCACAAATATTATTTTGTGATGAGCGTACAGCGACGCCATTACCTACGCACAACGAACACAAAACATCTAAAACTTTTGGATCGCGGCCATGTTTTTCCAACAATGAAATAATAACTTTGATATGCTCGTCCCGCATCATATTCAAGGCTTCTGGTGAATCAATCAATACACAATGTAATACATCTAACATGCCAGAACCTTCGCTCGACGCCTGCGAACCGAGTCGAGAGAAAAGCCAATTCAAACGATTTGTGTTGGCAAATTGGGCACAATTTGTATGGTTTCCTTTAATAATGGCGGCTAACAGTTGATATAGATAGCCGGATATTAAGTCCCAACTTTGGCCACTCTCATCGTTTGCCAAAAATCCGGCTAAAAATCCTTGTGACGTGATTACGTTTATTTTATCGATTGCTTCGAGAATTAAATTTAGTACACCCTCCTCTTGGAACAAATCCTGACGATTTCGTAAGGCTCGGAACCGGTTTTGTTTCTCCTCGTGTTCCATATCGTCATCGGGTTGAGCAAAATAGTTGATCAAATCTTCCAAGCACATAACCATTTCGCTTAGATTCACCGTTTGGAAGAACATTGAGTGTCGACGATTTTCCTGGAGGGTTTCGAGGCCGCTAAAATAAAAATCAAGTTTTATTAATGCGATTCATGTACAAAATGATTGTGTCTTACTTGATGAATTTTGTAAACAGACTGCTACATTTACGGATGACACGCGCAGTTTTTGATTCTTCCTCTTGTGAACGTGAGAAATCCAAACCGTCGTCCATTTTACCTTCCTCGTGAAGTACTGCTTGTTTCTCTTCCACTTTGCCCACACCTTTTTTCTTTGTTTCGTACGCCTTGTAACTGAGCCAAAGTCCTGTCTCTGAATGCTGAACAATTACCGTTGAATCACCATACTTGATGATTGGGGCACCGATCACCTCAAGATCTTTGTCTTCCAAAATTGTTTTTTGATCGTCTTTCTCTTGGCGTAGGAAAAATGTCGATACAGCTATGGTGGCTGCGTCTCGATTCAGAAGGCAAAGTTCATTATTTTCGGTTACACCCAAATATCGGCCAGTTGTTAAGTGACGAATTCGCATTGGATGCAACCAATTGATAAAACCACCAGACCATTTCGTCCGCGCTAATTCGAGGCGCCACAGTGATCGGGCCTGTGACATTACAGAACCACCCTCGTACACAACAATGCTACAAAAAAAAAAAAAAAAAAAAAATTGATTTATACAAAGAAATTAGGAGATATCCAACTTACTTTTGTCCCGGGTCTCGTGACCACGTCGATGGTATTGTTAAACATTCGTCGCCGCCATGAAAAAATCTCAGCACATCACCACCAAATACATAACCAACGTATTTCATTTTCGATATGCCCGTTCCATATGGTTGTACCGACCAATGTGTTACATGAAAACTAGCGTTCACAACCGATAAATCATTTTCCTTTGTTGTATGCAAATAACGTTCGGTTGCCACCGATACTAAAATTAAATCGT
The DNA here is from genome assembly GCA_958295665.1 of Tipula vernalis. Taxonomy (NCBI): domain Eukaryota; kingdom Metazoa; phylum Arthropoda; class Insecta; order Diptera; family Tipulidae; genus Tipula; species Tipula vernalis. The sequence goes on from OY282559.1 coordinate 321,272,380, forward strand.
CACCGACGCGAACTTTTTCACCTTCACTACGTTGTTTTGAAGCTGGATGTACCGTCCACCAGCAAGCTTCACCTTGACTATGTTCTTGTAAACCGACATCGAATGATAGTTTATCATTTGATGATGAGGTTGAAAGGCACGCTAAATACATATCACTATTTTGATGTCTCAACAATATTGCATTACCGTATAGTAGAGTCCGGTGACCAGAGCCAGTTCCTTTGCCCTAAAATAAAACAAAAAAATTGAAGATAAAATTGGTTGTTTAATTCACGCTATACACCAATAGGGTTATGTATCTAAATTTCTAAATTTCATTAATTTTGAAGCATGTTTCCAATTAGTTAAATATAAAAAAAAAAAAAATCATGTCTGATCGAAAATGGTATTGGCGCAAGAAATTTCACACCTTGCTCATCAATAAAAACGGATTTTTAACAGAAAATTCATTCCGGTCCAAAATACAATTTGAAAACCATTTTTGCACTGAACCGGAAAATAATTAGCGTCAATTGGTAACAATTAAATAATTCTAAAATTATAAACCATTCGTCATTATTGTTCTCAGTAATTTACCAATAATATAATGTTACGTTAAAAATTTTTGGCTTGCGACCAAAAAATATCAGACAAGATTCATTCACACACAATTTGTTTAATCGCGCGAGCACATGACCATTTCGATTTTATAAAGCCAATTTAAAATCGTGTATGCAAATCAATCAGCCTCGCAACATTTACTATAATATTTGCTATACTATTTGAAAACAGGCGACTGCCAAAAAAAAAAAAAACTGTTTGTTTAATAGCGCGCAGGTACAAAAATAACCTATCAACAGGTTAACAAATATTTGTAATTCTCACTATAAAGAAGAAGAAGAAAAAAAAACGTTGCATCGATTAGCAAATACAGCGACAAATGCATTTTTACCTAACCTACAAATGATCGATAAATATTTGAATTAGGCGGATTAGTTCCTAAAGCAAGGCAGCGTTAGTTAGGACTTAACATGCTAATATATATATGAATCATGCAAAAATATTTGACATTACCCTGTTCCCAAATTAAAATCTGTATGGTGTTATGCTAAACATTAGATTATTATTAGGTCAGTCAGGTCGCACGTATGACTGGAAGTATCTAAATTAAATCATGTGAGTCAAATTTTAAATTTGGCATTTTTATCCATTTACCAGATTTTGTCTCATAACGTAGGCTTTGAAATAATTCGTGTAAATTTATGTAATACATATATGCATGTACACACATACATAATAGATTTTTCACAATCGTTTGTTAAATTTAGTGTTCGATTGTTTTGTAAATTTTCGTTTGTCACGCGAATCATTTTTTAAATGAGTAGTTGTTGGTTTAGTTTTAATTTTAATGATTTAATGACACATAGGCAGTCTAATTAATTGGGTTTGTGATATTGTCTAAACATAATTAGAGTGGTTTTTAAAAAGTTATTGTGATTGTTTTAAAGGAAACAGGGCCGGTTTAATATATGTGGTGGGTTCTGGTCAGTGCCATTATCCATCAGATTATCAGAAGTTAGGGACGGAGTACTCGCATTTTCAAAGATTGTTTTCAATGACCTTAAATTTGGTTTTTGTTTTATTTTTCCAGCTAGTGCAGTACAAGAGGCATGCCTATTTGAAAATTTAGTTATAAGCCATATTATGGGATAAGTAAAAAAAAAAATGTGTGTAAGCCTCTACGCGCGACAGAAGTTAAATTTTTTACTTTAATTTTGAATGTTAATTAATTAATTCGTGTAATTTCTAAATTGCCATCGGTCATTAGACCATTTTAAATGTGTTTTTACAAATTAACACGTAGAAGTATATTAGTATTTACGAACAATAATTCAACGAAACCGACTGATAGACAGAATTCGATGTATTTAATTTTAATTTATAGAATTTAATCCAGTTTCGAACTGATGAGCTTATGGTTATGAAAAAATCAATCTTCTCATCAGGCCGCGGCGACTGAACTGATTATACCAAAAATTTACATTCTATATGTACAGAATGTACTGAGCGTTATATACTAGCGAATCATACTAATACAGATTAAATACATAGAATTCTGTCTATCAGTCGGTTTCGTTATATGATTGTTCGTAAATACTAATATACTTCTATGTGTTAATTTGTAAAAGCACATTTAAAATGGTCTAATGACCGATGGCATTTTAGAAATTACACGAATTAATTAATTAACATTCAAAATTAAAGTAAAATTAGCTTACACAGAAATAGAGCTGTGTGAATGTCGTGGAGGAGAAAAATTGTAAGAGAATTTGTTTGTATTAGCATGATTCGCTAGTATATAACGCACAGTCACCGCGGCCTGATGAGATGATTGATTTTTTTATAATCATAAGCTCATCAGTTCGAAACTGGATTAAATTCTCTTACAATCTTCGGAACATATTAAAATCATATAAATTAAAAGTGAAACTTTTTAAGTTAGAAAAATGTAATAATCGTTTTACATAATAAATTTAAATCTTGTAAAAATTGTATTTATGGTTTTTCATTCTTCACATTTTAAAACTGATACAATTGGTTTATGATAGCTAAAATAAGATATTAAAACCCTACTCTGCAGTCCTTTCAGAACCAGATCTTGTCGTTGACTTGCTAGATGAATTGTTTATAGTGGTTTTGCTTCGTCCGAAGCAAAATTCACATTAAAATCTCCACTAAGGATGACCTTCTTGCAGTAACACTGCATCTTCCACAGTATACGGCAGAAAATCTGACGGATGAATTTTATTTCAATAGGCGACTGGTTTGGTGAAATGTATATCACAATGATTAATATCGGCGGTTTGTTTTCTGTACTATATTCAACCGCACAAACTTCCCCAACCGTCGATACATTTTCAAATAAGGAATAAGTCTGCTTCAAATTCCGAATCTCATGTGTAGTAATAACATTAGTTTGGTCTGCAGAATTGTGATATATTGCCACTCCGCCAACGCTGACATTGGGGCGTTTGAAGTGTATTACACAGCAGAAATTTGGAATGTGAGGAAGACTTCATTCCTCAACCACGTTTCTGACATTAATAAAATATTTGATCGCTGTATCACTGTATCTTTCAGGTCTGTAGAATGAGCTCGTAAACTCTGAAAATTTAATGAGAATATTAGCACTTTGTCCAGAGTGATCATTGGATTGATGGAAATTTCGGAAAATTCCATCCATACCTCGCGTTACCTTGCCATCGCTATCATACTCAATAAGGACAACTTTGCCTAGAGCACCGTTTGCTACGGTAAACCTCCAGTGTCTATAACCGACATTTTATGTAACTTTTGACGTACAAATGAGTCTTGACAACCAATGTAATGTCCTTTGCTACCAATACAATCTTGTTTTCTGCAGGATTCAAAACAGACTGATTATATTTAGCGACGGATTTGTTAGTTAGGAACAGACGTATTCCTTGTGGACAAAGGCGGTCAGATTCTTCTGTCGAGAAAAACCTTGTTGACTCAATTAAATTTAGTTCCGATTCTTCTAATGTCATGCCATTGCTAATTTTGGTTAATAGTGTTGAGAAAACTGCATTAGCTTGACGCATAACTTGTTCCAATTCGTAAAAGTTGAGGTGACACCACAAAATGGGTCCTGATTTTCTTTGTTTTATTTGTCCATAAATTGGTGTAGCTCGAACAGGAGACAATTGCCGTAAGTCACTAATAAACATTACATCCATCCCACGAAAATTTGCTTGGAAATTGCTAGTAATTTGCTTCAATCTCGAATCAATCTGCGATAATAGTTAGGCACCAACCATGCTAATTTCATCGATCATTATCACTTTGAAACACGTATTTGAAAAGTGACCTGTATTGTTGTACTACTTCTATAGACAACAGAAGTAGTTTCGAGAGCGAAATTTTTAATGCTGTGTGGACAGTCAATTGCAACAGCAGCCTTCCCCACGTTATATAGGCATTGCGCAGTAACCATCATTATTAGTAAATCTGTTGAATTATTAAGTGTGAGAGAGTCTTTATTTTGTTTTTCTTTTTAATGCTAGCCGCTGGCGGTGTTTTTTTTCTTATGTACTTTCTTTTGTTTGCTTTTAATAAATACCTGGTGAATGGACGCTTGTCATTTTTATTTGCGGTATACTTCTTTTCATTTAAGTCAATAATCACATCAGGTTATGGGCCCAGACCCACTTAAATAATCAAAGGAGACAGTATTAAAAAGTTCAATTTGTTAAAATTCGTGGTTAACGAGTTTATTGTAATTATTTTTCTTTCTGTGTAAATAAAAAAAGAAAAAAATTGTAAAATGGCGGCAACGTTTGCGTCCATAGAGAAATTGCGTGGAAGAGATAACTATGGGACATGGAAATTTGCTGCTCAAGTATATCTTCAAATGAATGACCTTTGGAGTCATGTTGAGGGCACATGCAAGGAAATTGATCTAGTAAAGAAAAAAACTGAAGATTCAAAAGGCAAGGTATCGATTATTTTATTTTTCACACATTCAAAAAGCAAATACGGCGAAGGATGTTTGGGACAGTTTAAAAGTGGCGTTTGAAGATTCTAGTCTACTTCATCGTGTTTTCTCTTGCGTGAACGTGTTTCAACTAGACTGGTGAATTGCGGTTCGATGGAATTTTTCGTCAACAAAATTATTATGACCGCTCACAAGTTGAAAGGTGCCGGCATGGAAATAGACGATAAGTGGATTGGCACATTGTTGTTGGCCGGATTAAGCACCGAGTACAAGCCCATGATTATGGCGATAGAGAGTTCTGGCACAAAAATTTCGACTGACTTAATAAAAACCAAGCTACTTCAAGAAGTTCGTTTGGATGATAGAGTTGAGGGCTCTGCCTCTGCATCAGCCATATACGTAAAGCCAGCGAAGTCAAACAATTATCAGAAGAAGAAGAAATAAGTAAAGGACGGGAAATGTTTCGGGTGTGGTGAAGTTGGTCACTACAAAAACAAATGTCCGAAAGCGAAGATGGCTAGTCATTCGTCAGTTTTTTCGTGTTTGACGGCATGCAATCTTAAATCGACTGAGTGGTATGTAAACTCTGGTGCCTCTGCACACATGACATGTGAACAAGGTTGGATGAAACATCTCAAACCAGTGTCAGAATCAGGAGAGGTCACGATTGCAATTCAATCAAAATTGAAGGCCTTTGCATAACCTAATTGTAGGTCAGTCAGTTAGTTAGCAAAGGACTAACTGTCAAGTATAGTGCAAATGATTGCAAAGTTTTCGACAAAAACAACAAATTACTGGTTGAGGCAAAAGTAAATGCAGCGATGTTCAAAGTGACACAGACGAGTCAAACATGTTTGGGGGTCAAAGTTAAGGATTCATGGGAATTATTGCATCGTCGTCTAGGACATGTAGGTCATGATAGCTTGATGAGATTACGAAATGGTTTTGTGGACGGGATGAGTTTTTTCGGTGGTCGACAGGACAAGTGTGAAACTTGTTTAAAGGGGAAACAGACTCGCCTTCCGTTCAAGGACAGCAAATCTCGGGCTACCAGAGTACTAGAACTGGTGCACACTGACCTGTATGGTCCAATTCCAGTTTATTCATTTGGCGGCTCGCGATATTTTGTGACTTTCTTGGATGATTTTAGCCGAAAGATTACCGTGTATTTCGTGAAGAACAAACCAAACATCTTGAATGTTTTCAGGGAGTTCAAAGCATTTGCGGAGAATCAAACGGGTCACAAAATCAGAACGTTGCGTTTAGATAATGGAACAGAGTACTGCAACAAGGAGTTTTCTAAGTTCCTCCGAGATTCGGAGATACAGCATCAAACAACTGAACCGTATACGCCAGAGCAAAACGGCAAGGCAGAAAGAATGAATCGAACATTAATCGAGCATGCGAGATGTATGCTTTTTGACGCAAAGCTTTACAACAGATTTTGGGGTGAAGCTGTCAACACAGCGGCTTATCTTTACAGTGGATGTCAGTCGTGATGTCATTTTTCTGGAGGATCAACGCTGTGAAAACAAGGTAATTGATTGTAACGAATTTTCTAGTCATTTGTATCCATTCGAAGATGATAACAATGAAGTGGAGGATGAGGCAATTGTTACAACAGCAAGTTCAGAAGGCGTATCTGGATATCAAAAAAAGTGAGAATCTAACAGATGAAGATTCAATTGACGTTTCGGGTAGTAATGAACCGTCAAATGAGGAAGTGAACGATGTTTCGTTACAACCGCGTCGTTCATCGAGAGAGCACAAGTCGACGAAAAGTAATGATTTCGTTTATGTTGTATCACGTGTTCAATTGAATGATCCATTGTCAGTGGAGGGCAAATGGGCAATTCAATGCAAATGGGTTTTCAAGACCAAGTACAACGAGAAAGGAGTAGTAGATCGGTACAAGGCTCGCGTTTGGTAGTGAAGGGTTGTGCTCAGCGTAAGGGCGTTGATTATGAGGAGACATTCTCACCCGTAGTTCGCTACTCGTTGATACGGTTTTTGATTGCGGTAGCTGTGAGATATGATTTAGAGATCGATCAGATGGATGCGATTAAAGCGTTCCTTCATGGCGATTTAAGCGAGGAAATCTATATGATTCAACCTGAAAAGTTTAGTGAAGGAAGTCAACGAATTTGTTGTATGAAGAAGTCGTTATATGGACTCAAGCAGTCCAGCCGTGTATGGAATCAGCGTTTAGATACTGCTTTGAAGAATTTTAGCATGAAATGCTCAAATTACGATGCATGCATTCACTATCTTATAGATGGTAGTAAGATGCTGATTGTGGCAGTATATGTTGACGACTTGCTCATTTTTTCCAACGACAAGTTTTGAAAGCTGATTTGAAGTTGTGTCTACAGAAGCAAATTAAAATGAAGGATATTGGCGAGGCCAAATATGTATTGGGCATGCATAGATTACGCGAGACCGCAAGTCGGGAACGATTTCGATAAATCAAAGCCAGTATATTCAAACAATACTAGAAAGTTTCCAAATGGTCGATTGTAATAGTGTAAGTGTTCCAGCTGATCCAAATCACAAACTTACTTCAGAAATGCCGCCGAAGAATGAGTCAGATCGTCGCGAATCCATGAAGGATGTGCCATATCAAGAAGCAGTTGAGAGCTTGTTGTTTGCTGCCCAGATATCACGACCAGATATACAGTTCGCGGTAGGAGCTGTTAGCAGATTCAATAACAATCCAGGCGTTGCTCATTGGTTGGCAGTAAAGCGTACAATCGAGATGAAATTGACTTATTCAAAAAATTAAAATGAAGTAGTGAAAGGTTATTGCGATTCAGATTGGGCAAGTGATTCAGTAGATCGACGTTCGACAACAGGATATATACAGTTGCTTTGTCTACAACAGAGTCCGTATACATGGCTATGCCTTTGGCAACACAAGAGGCTATTTGGTGGCGGGGAATATGTCAGGAGTTGCTAGGGGAAAATAAATGTTCAATCATCATACACTGCGACAACAAAGGAGCGATCCAACTAACGGAGAAGACAGCTTTTTCACCCAGAACAAAGCATATAGATGTTCGTCATCATTTTCTGCGCGAGAAGGTTAATGACAAGGTAGTTAAATTTGTTTGCGTCAACACAAACGAAATGTTAGCAGATAGCCTTACCAAACCGGTGACAGCAGAAAAACACAGGTTCTGTTCAATGGCAGTCAATCTTGTGAAGAGTTGAGTGCTGGAAAATAAGGCTCTAGTGGAGGTGTACCCGGTGAATGGACGCTTGTCATTTTTATTTCAGTTATACTTCTTTTTATTTAAGTTATAATCACATCAAAATCGGTTGTAAATTTCCTATTTAAGTTTTACGACAAATGTTTTAGCGATAGCACCGAGTTTGTTCACCGAGTTGCTAGTCGAATGTCACTATTCATATACACATTTTCGTTGCCATATAGTTCTTGAAATGGATTTGGTTTCGGAAATCGGTTGACCACGTGCCTCATTTCTTAAACGATATCTTCACGAAATAATTCTCTACAGATTTAGATTGTTTTACAAATATCCAAATCTGATTCGATTTCTTTACGTTGTTCAAATGACGTTGTCGATGAATTTCATTTCTGCAAGAATTTCAGTTTCCTTATGCCGATAAGGTAAATGTAGTTTATGTCATAATTTCTCGGAAAATTCGATTTTCCAAAAATTAGTAGAAAATTTGTGTAAAATCAGCCTCTAGAGATGTATTTTATTGATGTCACTTATCAACAGCTATCGCATGAAAAAACTTCAGTTCAAGTTTTCAGTGGGAAATCTCGGAAAATTTGAAAAAGTTTCCAGCCTTAAGTAAGAAATGAATGTACAAATTCAGCCTCTAGAGTGTTAAGTTTGGAGATGTATTTTACTTTTGCAGGAAAAAAATTCGGTTCAAGTTTCCCGTGTGAAATCACGAAAAATTTGAAAAAGTTTCCAGCCGAAAGTAAAAAATAAATGTACATTGATGTGACTTGTAATGGTTACCGTAGGAAAAAAATCAGTTCAAGTTTCCAGTGGGAAATCACGGAAAATTCGATTTTCCAAAAAAATCATTTGACAATTTGTATAAAATCAGCCTCTAGAGTGCTTTATCAATAGCTATGGCAGGAAAAATATTCAGTTCAAGTTTCCCGTGGGAGATCTCGGAAAATTCGATTTTCAAAAATAATTAGAAAATTGGTATATAATTAGCCTCTTGAGTGTTATGTGTGAAGATGTATTTTAATAATATGACTTGTCGATAGCTATCGAAGGAAGAATATTCAATTATAGTTTCCCGTGGGAAATGTCGGAAGATTTGAGAAGTTTCCAGCCGAAAGTAAGAAATGAATGTGTAAAATCAGCCTCTATAGTGTTATGTCTGGAGATGGATTGCATTGATGTGACTTGTCAAGAGCTATCGCAGGAAAAAATTTCAGTACATGTTTCCCATGGGAAATCACGGAAAATTCGATTTTCCAAAAATCATTAGAAAATTTGTATATAATTAGCCTTTAGAGTGGTATGTGTGGAGATGTATTTTGATTATGTGACTTGTCGATAGCTATCGAAGGAAAAAAATTCAATTAAAGTTTCCAGCCAAAAGTAAGAAATGAATGTATAAAGTCAGTCTCTACTTAGAGTGTTATGTCTATAGATGGATTGCATTATGTATGTAAACGTGAAGTTAGCCCGAAAAATCATTCCGAAAAGGCTTTTTTTTTTTAATTTTGGTGTGTTTCCTTGCTAAAATCCATATTAGCCCGAAAAAATAATTGAATTGTATGAAAAAATGAATGCCATCCCGAAATTTGATTAGTACATATTAGCATTTTAGTAGCACGAAAAAAATTATTTGGTAACAATTACACTTTAAACTTAATTATATTTCATAATTTATATAAAATATATTGAACAAATCCGTTGCAATAATAATCTGCATTATTAAAAGACAGTTATTTGATAACCTTAAGGTCTTATTTCCAAACCGTGTTCTTAGTTTTTATACCAGGTTCAACCCCCACATATATTTCCAGCTCCTATAACAATGCTGACTTTCACCAAATTTCTACATAGTGGTATAAAGCATAAGCATGCTAAGTTCACTGCCAACTTCAAACTATTAGCCCATTACCATACGATGGGGATCAGGAACATTTATGGGCCAATATTCAATTAAATATCTTACCTCTGTTACGATGCCATGGCGATAAGGGTGATTTTCAGGCCCATTTCCATACAGCTGATATTCCATATAATCGACGAAAAAACACTTAATATACAAAATAAAAGAGAAAAATGCAATAGACTTACCAAGCCAGCCTCCTATACCAATATGTCTAGCAAGCTCTGTGTATAGAGATACATTAGTGGAAATATTGAGCAGTTTTAATGAAAATATTTGATTAAATGTTGACCCAGAAATGTTCCTGATCCCCATCGTATGGTAATGGGCAAAATGTTTTAACTTGCCAATGGACCTACCAAGCTAGCCTCGTATACCAATATGTCTAGCAAACTCTGTGAACAACGACATAAAATTCGGAATTTTAAAAGATTTTCTTTGTTTTCGCTTAAACTCATTAACGAAAATGGCCTAGAAATGACCCTCTTCCCCATTGTTTGATAATGGTGGTTTAGGTACTTATTAATGAAGCCCCATCGAAGTAAATGCCATTTTTAATTATATCTGTAAACCTCTGTGAATAATATATCTTTAAAGATATTTTCTTCCATTATATTTTTAAAATTTTTGTAAATGTACAAATTCAGAGTCTTTCTGGGTTATGAGAACGTATAACATTTAACTTATAATTTATGACAAATTAATTGAAGAACATTTATATTGATTGAGACGTACCTCGAAGATAAACGAAAAAAATATATGTTTTCAGAAATAAACTTAATCTTTTTTCGGGATGCATTGTTATTAAAGTCGTTTTTTATTATTTTTGTGCTAAAATGCATTCATTTGTACCAGATTTCAAAATATGAATGCCTGAAAAAATCATGACTAAACATCTTGTTTCAGGTAAATATCTTTTTTTTTCGGGATGAAGTGTAATTTTACGTAATTTTCCATGAATTTTTGGGCAAAAGGCTTTTTATATTGAATTTAGCGAGGACACATCAATTTTTCGGGCTAACTAAACATCCGTGATTGCATTGGTGTGACTTGTCAATAGACTTGTCAAAATACATCTCCAGACGTAACACTTTAGAGGTCGATTTTATACAGATTTTCTAATGATTTTTGGAAAATAGAATTTACTGCGATTTCCCACGAAATACTTGAACTGATGTTTTTCCTGCAATAGCTTTTGACAAGTAACATCAATAAAATACATCTCCAACTTTCAGCTAACTTTAACAGGTTCCGATTGATAATGAATCCATTTTTTATTTTCGGCTGGAATAAAACAATCTGCATTACCAATTTGTTTTTACTTTTGGCTAGGATCGCACAATCTGCATTACCATTTTTTTTTATTTTTACTTTCGGCTGGACTAACACAATTTGCATTGTCGACTTTTCACTTTCGGCTGGCGACTTTCGACTAACTATAACCGGTGTGAAGTTTTCCACTGAATTCAGAAGTGTAGCTACACAATTTAGCAAATAGTGTAGTTGTACACAAAAAAATGTAACAGGATAAGTTTATATTTATTTTCATACAGGAAAAAATTAAACCGAGTATAAAATTAAAAATTATTTTTAATGGACTATAGCTATGGGACTAATAAAATAAAAATTAAATTTTACTTAGTATAATAAATAAATTAAAACTAATGGTGTAGTGGTCACATTTGGCCAATTACAAGAAATCCTAGCGATGTCTAAGCAAATCTGAGTAAGCCATATTATTGCTTGCTTTTAGTAGAACATATGGGCCATGAATCATTTAACCGCGACCCTCAAAGGGTGAGATATCGCATTTCCACACTTTTATTTTATACAAATAAAGTGTAGCGGTCACTTGTTGGCCAGTTACAAGAAATCCTAGAGATGTCTAAAATAGTTTTGTATAAAATAAATGTGTGGAAATGCGATTTCTCACTCCTTGACGGTCGCGTTAAAATGATTCATGGCCCATATGTTCTACTAAAAGCAAACACTAATATGGCATACTCAGATTTACTTAGACATCCCTAGGATTTCTTGTAATTGGCCAAATGTGACCACTACACCATTAGTTTTAATTTATTTATTATACTAAGTAAAATTTAATTTTTATTTTATTAGTCCCATAGCTATAGTCCATTAAAAATAATTTTTAATTTTATACTCGGTTTAATTTTTTCCTGCATGAAAATAAATATAAACTTATCCTGTTACATTTTTTCGTGTACAACTACACTATTTGCTAAATTGTGTAGCTACACTTCTAAATTCCGTGGAAAACTTCACGCCGGTCTAACTAAAACAGTATTAAATACACCAATTTTGTTATGCTACGAGTATTATCTATGATTTTTAACAGTTCCTGCGGACACTTGAATTTGGTAATTAACTAATTATTGACGTCTGACATACTACAATATTATTTAACTAATGATTTATACAACTTGACCTTCTTGGCGACCATATAATTATTTCAATGGATAATACATAAATAGAAATTAAGCAAAAATCAATTAAGCGACAATCAACATTCATGGTTTACGTAAATTTATTCATCGTGAGGTCTCTATTTAACTAACAATTAATAATAATCGATTATTATCAATAACATGCAATTAAATAGTGTATGGATTTTGAAGGGAATTTTACCATCGAAATTTATAACACCAAAATGACATGGAAATCGCGCCTAAATTTACTAGCAAATATTTATCGATCACTAACATTTTTAACTATAATTGTGTTAATAAATCGCAAATTCCAAGTCCCAAAACATAATTAATAATTAAAAATAAAACAAAAACATGTAAATTTTCTGAAAATAAGCCAAAATTTGTTTCCATTTTTTTGTACAATAAACAACCAAAAAATGAACACCGCAACATTATCACCTCTAAAATGCTCTAAAAATTCTCTCTCTAATTATCAAATAAAAATAAAACTTAAATTTATTATTATTTTGTATACAAATAAATAAATAAATAAATAAAATAAAAAAGTTTGTGTTTTGTTTTTTTATTGGTCTGTACTGTTGTTGTGCGTGTTCACAGTTTTTGCGTCTTTACTTACAAGTGGATTTTTCGCCTAAAAAATAAACAGATATAATAATAAACAATCAAATTAAATAAACAAAACCAACCAAAAATAAATAATAATAATAAATAATAATTTATAAAACAAAATGGAAAACCACTTTAAAGCTTTTCTCTTGGTTTTCAGCTTTTTTTGTGTATTTTTAAAAAGTTTAATAAAACTTTTGTTTTTCGTATCTTTGAACATTTTTTTTATGAAATGGGGTAGGTATTATAGATAGTTTGCCAGGGTGTGGGATTTATGAAAATTATTTGGGAAAAAAAAATTATCTAAAACAAAAGAAAACGACTTAAGACAATTAAAAAAGAAAAAGAAAAACACAAAATTGTGATTTTTTCGATTGTTTTCCAAAAATTGATTGGTTAGATAAATAAAAAAAAATATTTTTATTCAATATTTATATTTTATGTACAATTTGACTTACCGTTTCTGATCCAGCGGCGGTAACTAATTCTTGTAGTGCACGAACAGATAACGCTTGTTCAATAACAAATACACACTGTGATAAATCAGGTGGTACATTTTTGTCTGCAATATTTTCTAGAAAACAATGACGATTACCAAATCCTTCTGCAGCTAAACAAACACGTTCACCAGTTGCTGTGCATGATAAACAAACCATGTCTTCCTGTGAATTAGAAAGAGTAAGAAAAAGAAATCGTTATTGATTTTGGTTCGTTTATTACTCTCTACCTTCAGACTAAACAATATTAGTTTTTTATAATACGGAAATGGAGCAACATTTTGACATTGATAATATGTAATTGAGTTGTACGAACGAAAAAGTTTATCTACTCGTATATAAGATCAGTTGTTTAATTTTATGATAGCATAAAGATAACAAAAAAAAAATTGATGAGATTTTGTTGTGTCGTACGAACTCGTTTAGAAAATTGTTATCGGAGTAACTGATATAAGATATATGTAATAACTATATAACTAAATTGAGGGTTTATATTCTCTTGATAACATACAATTTCCCTAATTATATGTATACAACTAAATGGGAAAAAGGGTATTTTAGAAAGGATTGTGAGATTGTATTACATTTTCAATAATATTGTTTCTTTTCGTCTAATATTTGGGTATGTCTAAGACTTAAGGCTATTTTGAAATTTTTAATTTAGAACAAGGATTATTTGTTTTACCTAGGTTTTGAAAAATAATAACTTGCACTGATTGTATGTATTTGTTGCGTGTAATTTCTGCGTTAAATTAAGTTTTGTAATCGATATCAATTCTTAAAAGCACTTGGAAGAAATATTCGCTAGAAAAAACTTAAAGACTTATAAAAAAAAATACTAAGTTCTACTACAATCTACATTAAAAATTGTTGCTTCATGTTACGGAATAACTTTTCGAATCGTAGTGCATTCTATAAATCATATAGAAATGTTATTGCAACATCTGTTTTCTTCAAAGTATTTTTTCTGTCTTATTTTAAATAAAAACCCTTGATGAAAGGTAATATGTTGAAGGACACGAGGGATATCGAGAGTTTCCATGGTTCCTTCCGCACATATAACTTTTTCTTAAATTGTTAGAAATACCCAACATTAGTGAGGAATAAATAAGAAGCTTAAATAAATAAAAGTAATAAAACCGGTACATTACCTTGCACCCGTACCGGTGAATATTTTATTTATTGATATAAGTAGTACGAAAATAAATAGCTAGTATTAGATACAATTTAGGAAGTATTTAATGAAAACGACCTGGCTTACATTTTAGATTGCAGCAACTAAATTTAAAATCAAATTGTTTTCGCTTCAATATTTTCCATTTACTTAAGTCATCTCACTCGATTCCTTTTTCGAGCCTTCTTTTGACCTCGGTGTGTAGTTAGGAGAGGTCAAAGATGGTGTACATTACGCCAGAAATTTGTAGCGGCTCACTCAATTCATACATTCGTCTCACCATCACGATATATCAATCAAATTTATCAGCGCTCACTCGTTCATATCCCGCATCGATAACACAACCGCAACCGCTCTCTACTACTTGCTACTGCTTGCTGCCGAACCGGAAACAAAACAATCCATTTAGTATTTTGTACAGTCAATTATACAGTCAACAACGGTTATGCCACTCTGCTTAAACAACTTCCTTAACTTACAGCAGAGCCGTACTGTAATTTACCAGTTCGACTCAACGTGGTCCATCACATTCTAATAGCAGGTCATCTGCCTGTGTCAAGACCACATGTGCTAGATCAGGTTCGCCTTAAAGCCGCACTTACCAAATTCCAACACATGGTGAAATTAAGGATTTGCAGGCCATCTGCATCTCCTGTCTCTTGTCTACTGCATATGGTGAAGAAGAAAGATCAAGATTGGAGACCATGTGGGGATTATCGTAGTGGGGACTTACATAGATGCACAATAATCTCCAAGATTGATCTTGTCAGCGCGTACCATCAAATTCCCGTCGCACCTGAAGACGTCCACAAAACGGCAATCATGATTCCGAATCGCCAGCGATTTATGAATGAAGTCGTTCGTGATTTAGACTTCGTGTTCGTCTACATTGACGACATTGTTGTAGCTTCGCTTAATGAGGAAGAACACAAACTTCATCTGGAACAACTCTTCTACAAATTAACTGAGTTTGAAATTCACATCAAGAGTTCAAAATACGCCCTTGGCGCATCCACTCTTAATTTCCTCTTCAAAATCACCCCTACTGATAATGTGCCGTCTGAAGAACAAATTAACGCAATTAGGGAATACCCAGGTCCTACTTCAATCAAAAGTATTCAGCGATTCGTCGGCATGGTAAACTACTACTACCGATTTATACCAAAGCTCGATGAAACACCTACACCAATTCACAGTCAATTGGCAGCTTTACTCAAAAAAGCGCAAGACATCAAAAAACGTGTCTTGGCCCGACGAATTTCAACACGCATTCATGTCGTTAAAAACTAAATTGGCACAGATAACACTTCTGCCATTTCCACTGAGCGGCAGCAATGCTGGTATTTTTCTCCAAAAAACTCTCGGACGCCGAAAAGAAATATTCCGCATTCGATCGGTAATTACTCGCAATTTATCTAGCAGTTAAACGTGAGCGTAGTCAGATATTTTTCAAGGGTCGAGACTCCATCATTTAAACCGACCACAAGCCTTTAACTAGAGTAGTTCAGTCTAAAACTGAACATAATCCAAGGCAATCTCGCCACTTGGATTACATAAGTTAATTTACTATGGATATTCAGTATGTTCACGGACAAGACAACACTGTCGCGGACATACTATCCCGCACTAATGACAACGAACCAGCTATTAGGGACAGATTTCGACCAAAAAAGCAAACACACAAAAAGCAGGCCTAGAACTTCTGAATTTATTTTCTGGTTCCGAATGTCGCATTAGTTCATCATTGAAACTAGAGCTTTTCAAACTCTCTGGCCTCGAAATCGTCTATGAAACATCTACTGGGTACAACCGCCCATAATCGCAGAATCACTACGTCGAACCATCTTCCACACGCCCGTGCCACTCGTAAATGGATTAATGCTCGCTACATTTGTCCAAGTATAAACAAAGACGTAGGCCATTGGGTTCAATCTTGTTTATCCTGCCAACGTGGTAACGTCCAACGGGACACAAAATCATCCCATGGATAATTCCAGATTCCGCATGGTCGATTCGAACATATCCACTTAAACATCGTAGGAGCACTTCCACCGTTTAATTGATGCACATACTTACGCACCAGTGTCGATCACTTCACTTTTAAGCATACTGCATGACCAATATGTCAGCTGCAACTATTGCCGCCACATTCGCCAATAATTACGTATCACGATTCGGCATGCCTCGTCATATTACAATACAACTGATCAGAGAACGAAATTCGGGCCTTAAATATTTACTGAGTTAACGAAACTACTCGGATCACATCGTATACGTACAACGGCTTACCATTCGCCAGCCAATGGCATGGTCGAACGCTTTCTCAATGATCTCGGAAATACCAATCGTTGTACTTGGAATTGGAGCAACAATGAAAGAAGACCTGAAATGCTCACCAGCTGATATGGTTTACGGCCAATCCATCAAGCTACCAGGTGAGTTCTTCACTAAAAATCCTCTTTCACC
The DNA here is from genome assembly GCA_958295665.1 of Tipula vernalis. Taxonomy (NCBI): domain Eukaryota; kingdom Metazoa; phylum Arthropoda; class Insecta; order Diptera; family Tipulidae; genus Tipula; species Tipula vernalis. Next base: position 321,289,183 of record OY282559.1, read on the forward strand.
TCATACTAACTACCGACACAATAATCGACCAACTGCGACAATTGATGCAAAACCTTATACCCAAATCAACCAGTCAATCCAATCAAAATGACGTTTTTGTTCCGAAAACACTCGGGATTATCTCCTCCCTACGAAGGTTCGTATAAAGTTATACATCGATCTAGAAAACATCTCGTCGTATCGATTTATGGTAAAGACTTAAGCCAGCATACGGAATTCTCAGTTCGGCTAATCAAATATTAAGCCATCGAACATACAAAACCGTTCGTATTGCCTCTACTCATACAATTTTTATCTAGGAAGGAGGAAATCACTTGCGAGGGAGTCCTGTAGCGGCTCACTCAAGCCTCCATAGCCGAAACCGCTCTACTACCTGCTACTGGTTGCTGCCCTTAAACAATTAACTTAAATAAACCGAAAACAAAAATAATTCATTTAGTATTTTATCCATCCGATCCAAAATTTCTTTTTCTTTATTCAGTCAGCTTTCATATTTCATGCACTACGACAGTGCAGTAACCTGTGCTTTCGATGGAGAGTTTTGAATTTAAATTATTTAAGAAAAAGGTGCTTTGCACAAATCGTGTGGTAATTTTTATTGCACAACGATTTCTCAATTGCCATACGATTTCTGATGAAAACCCAAATATTTTAATGATATTGTGATCGTTTCTTTTATAAGTTTTGTTGATCCGTACAAGTTTTTTTTTTTATGTTGCTAAATATTTTTAAATTATAAATATTACAGGACTATTGTACCGTAGAAAAATAGCGTATATAACTCAGGGGGAAATGTGTAATTGCAATACTTAGGTGATTGAAGCCCTCGCTATCGCTCAGGCTGCAAATTTCACTTTCGCATTGCAATGACTCGTTTTCTCCGCTTGTTATACAATATAGTATTTTGGTTTATGATGATTGTGCAACATTGTGCATAAATTAGCCGTTCTTCAAAATAGTTTAAATTCCACAATTTATGGCAATTGTCGTTATTTGAAAAGAGAGTATATGGGCCATTTATAGAAATCCCACATTTGACTACGGAACTTGAAACATGGGATTTCTGGAAATCGCCCATATAACCTCTTCGAAGAACTTCGATTTTCATAAATCGTGGAGGTTCTGTGGCCGTTTATGTCTAAAGTAAAACATGCACAAATCTGAATCTTGGCCCGTATATCAACTACTCTCGCATCTAAGTAAAAGGTGGAATTTCTAGGAATCGCCCAAAAAAAAAAACTCTTGGAAAAATCGCGGTTTTATTAAACTGTAGAGGTTCTATGGCCGATTCTAGCTAAAGTATAGTATGCACAAAGATGAGTCTTGGCCTAAATATTAGTTAAGACTACTAATTAATAGTACATTAAACTTGCATCAATTTTATCATGAGATTTGGTTAAAAATACGAAAGGCTTCTAAATAATTCAACCGTTAATTTGGTAACCACAGTTCGCATTTTATTATGTTCGTCAATGTTCTGTGGCAATTGCCAAAATTTTATGATCCATACCGTTAAGAAGGATTAAACTTGTATTAAGTTTATAATTACATTCCTTCCAAAGTATTGTAGCATTTTGATTAATTCCACCGTTAGGCCAACCCAATGCAAAGTTATCGATCATATCGTTTCTCTAAATATTATTCCGCAAAAAGAAGTCATTCAATGTGTGATAGTTGATCAAATGAAGAACAAATTGTGGAAGACATGCTTTGAAACTAAGGAAGGAATGCCAAGAAAATAACGTGAATGAAAGCTTAGTAATTGATAAAAAGACTTGTTGAAGCTTGCTTGTGAGCACTGAAACAGGTGCGGAAGTCAGATTTGAGTAGAATAATGTAATATTCTTAGGCGAGTCGAATTTCAAACTGCTTAGTACACTTGATTGAATCATTCTACGGAACAGGAAAAAAGGCTTAGTAAAGAATATCTTTGAAGACTTTCGCTGAAAGCTGAAGGGGTTATGACCTTGCGATGATTTTTCTAAAGAATATACTTCTGTTTAAAAGTAACAACATATCTACAAATCCTTAAAACCTAATTGACGTGTTGGATAGTTTCGATTAATTTTGTTAATTTCCCGAACTAAGAAAGGCAAATATACCAAACAATGAGATATATCCCAAATTTTTATTTTTATCTCATACTCGAAAAAGTTATATACATACTGGAAAAGGTAGATTTAATTAACTTCCTTTTTGTGCAATGAAATAAATCTTCAAAATAGGGTTTCGAGTCTTATTTCAAATCCGACATTTGCGGAATATTTCTATAATGAAATAAGTTCACAAATTAGCAGATGAACTATATCCCCAAATGTAACGAAACAAATCCCAAAATTTTGGTGATTAATTTCATTTTAGTAAGTTTTCAAGTTCCATAGTATTATGGGGGACTTATTCCATTGATGGTTTGGCGAGTTATTTCATATAAATGTGTTGAATGAATTTCCCCTTGCAACCCTAAACCTGGATATTGGAAATATCTGGACTACGATGAAAGGCAGTGAGAAAGCGGCCGTTCGCCGTTTTCTAAATATTTTCCTTTGCCTAAAAAAACTCAAATTTTCAAAGTACGCATTCTGAACAACTAATTAACCGATTTTAATGGTTGATAGCTCAAATGAAAGAGAACAGACTCTTCATTGGTATGATATAAATTTATATTTTTTTATTAAATTTTGATTGAAGGAAATGGCGTTTTTCTGAAAAAATGCCAAATACGTATATCTAGATCTGAATATTTTTAACAAAAAAGTCAAAAAAATCATTTCAGTTGTTCACCTCATAAAATTTTATTTTTAACCTTCTCTTTGTTTTTCATTCTTGAATTGTTCATTAATAGATACTTTTTGAAGGTACCTGATATTTGTTTTACTGAGTTATATCTATTTTTTTAACTTTATCTCCTTTTGATTATAGTCGTTATTACTAAAAAATAAATAATTTACTTTTGATTCAAACAGACAATGAATAGGTAAGTACTTTGGCGAAGTTATTTGGGTTTACATTCTGAGGCCATAAAACCCTTAGATGAATAGTTTGGTGATTCGTGTTGCTACGAACCATAAATATGAGTCAGTAGGCAATATAACATAAACGAATTGATCTGGGTCTGTTTCAAAATGTACCGCCCACATTTTTTAAGGTACTGGTAAGAAAATTAATTTTACTACTAATTTTAAAGGTTCCACATTTATTTCGAAGGACATCTGTTTTAAAATAGGAATTTGATTATGGTTGTATTCAATCCAAAAAACATAAAATATATATTAAAGATAAAATAGTCCTGGGAAAAAATTGGGTGGGATTTCTCCATTTTTTTTGTTTAAAATATTCATATATATTTAAAAAATCATATTTTATAAATGTGATAAAGCCCATTTTTTATAAGCTTTCAGCCAAAAAATACAAAAAGTGGTGACCCCTTTTGTCAAAGGTCACCAAACATGGATTTTCCCAGAAACAAACACTTTATTCCACAAAAATAAGATTAAAACGTAAAAATGATAAAATTGTGAAAATTTTCACGTTTATGGCAGGAGATACCATCATATTCCCGAAAATAGAAATCCCCCAAAAATTCAAAATAATGTGCTCCATTCAAAAGGAAGGCCACATTAAATTTTAGCTAACTACGATATGAAAAACAAAAGAATCTACATAATTTCATGTCATTCTTGCGCAGAAAGGACGAATGCAAAGCACCTCCTCAAGATTTTTATTTTAGTATGTGAAATACAAACATACATATTAATATACCTGTGAATATATTTCAATCTTTTTTATCGAGGTTGTGTCGTCCTTACGTAGCTTTGGGGAGTCCCTTATTTTACTATGTGAATAATTATTAGAAATATACATTTTTCAAAAATGCTCCAATCTCTGCGAATGTTAGAATTTAAAAAAATTGTCAGAGCAGCGGTTTGGGGGCGCCACCCCCTATCCTCTAAGGTATAAAAAGCTTGATTTTTTGGGATTTCTGGTTTTTTGAATGGGGATCTCCGTTTTAAGGAATATTTTAAAATGTTTGACTACCTTATATAGAAAAAAATAATACAGAAACTGAAAATCCCGAAAAAAAATCCAGAAACACAAAAACCTAGAAAACTAAAATCTAGAAATACAATTATCAAAGTGCGGACCAATAAAATTAAAATTTATGAATGGTTTATAAAATTTGAGTTTTTCGGTAAAATTCTTCAAATTTATGATACTGGAGATTGCTTCGTCAATCTTTCAGACACAGATCTAAGGAATTGTATCGCTCATATGGTTTTTACTGATAGTTCTACCACAAATGTTTCAAGTTATTTTGCGGTATGGTCAATTCGTTAAGTTAGTATGGTATCGGCGAATGTATTTTGGCGAATTATAGATTTAATTCTTCGTTAAGGTTTCATCAACTAAGCAGATACAGATCAAAGGAATTGCATCACTCACATCGCTTCTACCACAAACGTACCACAAATGTTTCAAGTCATGAATTTTTTTCTGATTTACTTTTCAATTATTCTGGATCTCTTTCCTAAAAGGATCTTTTCGATCTTCTGGTATTTGTTATATTTCGATCATTTTGCTTTTGACCTTTTTGTCTTCGATTAAATTTTTTCGACCTAACTTTTTCGATTCTTCTGAATGAAATCAAATTTTATACCAACCTTAATAAGTACCAGGTAAAGAAAACTGTACGCATGCAGTTGGTGAAAAAGCATGAAACCACAAATTCAATGACCGGAAGTCCCTATCTAATGATATTATGCTTACGTTCTCAACGTGTAGTCAGTCCTGAGTAAAACAAAATAAAATTCTGTAATCTAATTTTTGGTTGTTGTTGTCCTTGCATTAGTTACAGGAGGTCAAAATTGCTATTCTCGATCTATTTCAAAAATCGGTGGACGTTGTGTGGTGTTGGCTTTCTAGAAATAAAAAAACATTTATCCGATAATTATAATGTAGGGCTTATTTTAAAGGTAGATGAATAGGGCTAAGAAAAGAATATAAAAACTGTATCATTTCTAATTTTTTCTATTTCCTTGCCGAAATGTATTATGTTAATTCTCTCAAAATCGGAATTTTTCGAATAAACCGATGCCCTATATTGTAAAAATTGTATCTGCCCCAAAAATTAAAAAAAAAACATTGTTTCGACATTTAAAACACAACTATCCCAAAATTATATGATGACTTCAAAAATTTGTGGTTCCACATATTTTTCACCTGTTAGTAATAATTGAAATGCCGAAATTTGAAATTTTTGAAAACTCTAAAACAAAAATTCAAAGAGTTTTAATGTATACAATTACAAAATAAAACACTTTTCGAAAAGGTTGAAGTGCAACGAAATATCTCTCCAATTATAATGTATATCCATATAAATTTCGAATAATTTCTTAACACAGGTCAGAGACAAATTATGTAAATAAAAATCCTGTAACAAATAAAATAAATCTATAAAGAGGGTTTTCCCATTTCAAACGAAGCCTGCGCACCTACACAGACTCTTTTACCTTGCTTGGATGTTTTAATTAAATTCGGGAATTTGTGGTTGTTTTTTAAATCGATTTTCCTTCTTGTGAATGATATGACCTTAACTTACTTTAAAATTTCTTAACAATAGTAAAGCAAAAAAAAAAAAAAAAATTTGTGGGATGTATTGAAGGAAGAAAAGATCTAGAGATATACTCATATACCTAATCTGAATTTTTAATGTTTCATCCCAAAATCATTAAAACTTTATTTTATGGTTCTTGATTAAAGCATTGCATTATATTTAGGCTTTGAGACGTTATCTGATTCGGATTATTTGGGAATTCAAAGAAATAATTTTTGTTTATAAAGGTTGATTGACATTTCAACCACTTTATTTTTAATAATCCATTACAAATCCGAATTTCCAATATCCGATAAAATATGTAGGGAGAGTAAAGTTTTATGATTTTAGGACTTGTATCATGGTTAATAAATTGTATCCCCTGCCAATTTAGTTAAATCTGAGATACCCAAAGTACTTAAATTTGTAATAAATGAAACCAGTATACGAGTTAATTTCATATTCAACTTATTTATAGCTAATCTAAGATAATCTTTTAAGTTCAGGTGAAATAATAAATTCATGCAATCAACAAGTATAAACCTTGGTAATTTATACAATTTGCTAAACGTAAACGTTAGTAATGAAATTAACAGTTTTAGGACGGACAATCTTGATTATTTTTAATTGATGGGAATTTCACCTGTACACTATTTCGTTTAACACAAGAACTATTGATACTCGTATATACAAGGGGTATCGAAATAAGAAATCATTTTTTTATATTTAATCAGTATGCACCGTATTTGTGGTGCATCTAATTATTTCTCGGCTGATTTAGTTTGCAGTGCTGTTTTAATGATTATATGTATGACAATGAAGAAGTAATAAAACTGAAAAGTGAACCAATGGAAGACCTAACCAGTCAACTTTCCTAGTTCTTTCGCGATGGTTAATTTATATTGTGAAAGGTGATCTATAAAGTTAATACTGGAAATTCTAGACCGATACAAAAATTGGAATCAACGATATGGTAGAGTTAAAGACGAGATATTAAACCTTTCAAAACAAAGTCTTGCGTAGCGTGGTGAACGAACCATGGTATATTAGGATCGATAACCTTACTTGCAGTCGTACTTGCAGTCGTATGCTGTTCAACACAAACCCAGTAAGACGGCTTCGACGAGCGAAGCCCTTAGAAATTAGAACTAGGCCAACTAAATTAATGAAGAAAGTATTAATGAAGAAATCGAAATAACAAAAAAAAGTTCAAAAAATATTAGTTCACCTTTATTTGTATACAAACGAGTTCCAGGAGATTGTGATTTTTTCCACAAAACCTATAAAGCTGAAGATTTTGTCTTAAAAAAATATAAAGGGCTGAAATCTCATGAGATGATCAGAACTTCGGTCCGTAAAATTACATGCATACGTAAAATTATCTTAAGTTTAATCAATCTAATCTCTAACTACACTCCTAAATAAACCCCTTAATACCTTACTCAACCACTCATCAAATTCTAACTCAACCTTCAAATCAATCTCAACGCAATCCTTATAATGCAATCCCTAACGGCACTCACCAAATCAATCCCAACCCAGCATTCAACTCTATCACCAATTCAACCTCAACTTAACTTCTATTCAACCCCTACTCAACCTCACCTCGACCCCTAACTCAAATCCTAAATCAACATTCCTCAACATAGTCTGCCATGCAAATGATACATCGGTTTAACTGCCAAATAAATCCCCAGCTGAACCCCTCGCTTAACCCAAACTCAATACCCTACTCAACCTTCAATTCAACAAAAAACTCCATGCCCAACTCAGTCCTAAAATCAGCACGCTAATTCAGCCTTCCACTCGAACCCAAACTAAGCCCTCGATTTAGCTCTAAACTTAACACCCATCTCAATCCTCAAATCTATTCAACCCCCAAATAAATCTTCAATTCAATTGCTCACTTAACCCTAATTCAAACCCATCTCAACTCCAAGTCAAATCCCTAACTTAACCATCAACTAAACCCCCAAATTCAACGCGCAGTTCAATCCTCGTTGTAATACCACGCCTTAATAAATACGTGGTACAGAAACTTTTTTTTGAAAATAGTTCCAAATCCGAACGGATATTTTCAAGAAAAGTGGTTTTGGACAAACAAACCAAATTTTTTGAAATTTTTGGGTAGGATTTCAAATAACTTTTGCCCTTGAGAGTCGTTGTTAATGTAACAACCAGAGCCAGTAAAATGGATCAACATTTGCTACCAAAAATGTTCAGAAAAATGGAAAAAAGGGAAGGAAAAAACATTCAGTATTGAAAACGGCCGCATTGCGATAGATGTACGTAGTACAACTTCACTGTGTCTCCATCTTATAGGCACGTTTCATTATTCCTGGCCATATTCCAGAAATTCCTCCAAAAAAATCATTTTAGAATCCCTCCACAAAAATCATTTGAGAAATAGACAAGTATTATTCTATCATACATGTCCATATTCCAGAATTTCATCCAAAACTCATTTTAGAATCCCATTTCCAACGTGGAAGCTGAATTTCATCATAATTGATTAAAAAATAGGCAAGTTCCATAGAATGGAAGAGGGAAATACCATTTCCAACGAACATGTCGAATTTCATCATAATCGGTTGATAAATATGCTAGTTCGATTATACTTGGACATATTCCAGACTTCATCCAAAAATCATTTTAGAATCCCAATTCCAACGCACTTGTCAAATTCATAATAATTGGTTGAGAAATAGGCAAGTTTCATCATACTTAGCCAAATTCCAGAATTTCATCCAAAACTCATTTTAGAATCTCATTTGCATCACGGAATCAAATTTTACTAAAATCAGTTAAGAAATACATAAGTTCTATCCTAATTGGCCATTCATTTAATTCGATAAAGGTTTAATTTGAAATGTAAAAGGTTCAATTTAAGGTTTGAGATATTAACAGTGACCTTTCTTAAGTCTTAAACAATATTTGTGTAAGGTTTGCTTCAAATCGGTCAAGTCTTGTAGATTTGTTTAAATATCATATACATATGCTGTACATACATACAAACACTCACTTTATTTTATAGATTGATCAACTGCTCACTAAGCACTAGTCCAACACCATCTCAACCGAAAATCAACCCGCAAACAATTCCTAACTCAACCCTCAACCGAACCGCAAACTATCTTTCAACTCAATCCTCAAACCAGCATATATAAAAAATTGATCAACTGCTCACTATATGTTAACCCAACCCCAACTCAACTCCAACTTAACTTGAACTCAATCCGGTAATTGACCCCTAACTTAACCTTCAACTCAACCCTAACTCAATACTCAACTTAATATTTAAACCAGCTTATATAAACAATTGGTAAATATTTCTATAACCAGGTATTGTTATTATATCTAGAGATTCTATGCGGTTGTTTAAGATCAATTTCGTTTTTGTATTCTCTTCCCACATGTAAAAACAAGTGTTAGTTCAAATAACTACGTTTTAAGGATTTCACAGCAACGAAACTAGTGTAATTTGATTCAATTATTAATAAAATAGTTTTTATTTATTTTTTGGACAAATCTAGAAATCTAAGCGGTTGTTTTAGGCTAATTTTGCTTTTTATCATACTTCTGCATGTAAAAACATGTTTACGTTCCAATATCTACGTTCAAAGGATTTTGTATAACGATATGAGCGTCATTTGATTCAATAAACGAATAAAATTGTGGTTAGTAGGTTTTGTATTAAATCTAGAGATTCTATGCGATTGTTTTAAATCAATTTCGTTTTTGTATTCTCTTCCTGCATGTAAAAACAAGTGTTAGTTCAAATAACTACGTTTAAAGGATTTCACAGCAACGAAACTAGTGTAACTTGATTCAATTAATTTATAAAATAGTTTTTATTTATTATTGGAACATATCTAGGAATCTAAGCGGTTGTTTTAGGCTAATTTTGCTTTTTATTCTACTTCTGCATGTAAAAACATGTTTACGTTTTAATATCTACGTTCAAAGGATTTTGTATCAACGATATGAGCGTCATTTGATTCAATAAACTAATAAAATTGTCATTAGTAGGTTTTGTATTATATCTAGAGATTCTATGCGGTTGTTTTAGATCAATTTAGCTTTTGTATTCTCTTCCTGCATGTAAAAACATGTTTACGTTTTAATATCTACGTTCAAAGGATTTTGTATCAACGATATGAGCGTCATTTGATTCAATAAACGAATAAAATTGTCATCTGTAGGTTTTGTATTATATTTAGAGATTCTATGCGGTTGTTTTAGATCAATTTCGTATTTGTATTCTCTTCCCGCATGTAAAAACAAGTGTTAGTTCAAATAACTACGTTTTAAGGATTTCACAGCAACGAAACTAGTGTAATTTGATTCAATTAATTTATAAAATAGTTTTTATTTATTATTGGAACATATCTAGGAATCTAAGCGGTTGTTTTAGGCTATTTTTGCTTTTTATTCTACTTCTGCATGTAAAAACATGTTTACATTCCAATATCTACGTTCAAAGGATTTTGTATCAACGATATGAGCGTCATTTGATTCAATAAACGAATAAAATTGTCATTAGTAGTTTTTGGATTGTATCTAGAGATTCTATGCGGTTGTTTTAGATCAATTTCGTTTTTGTATTCCCTTCCTGCATGTAAAAACAAGTGTTATTACACATAACTACGTTTTAAGGATTTCACAGCAACGAAACTAGTGTCATTTGATTCAATTAATTTATAAAATGGCCTTTATTTATTTTCGGAACATATCTAGGAATTTAAGCGGTTGTTTTAGGCTAATTTCGCTTTTTATTCTACTTCTGCATGTAAAAACATATTTAGGTTCCAAAATCTACGTTTAAAGAATTTTGTATCAACGATATGAGCGTCATTTGATTCAGTAAACGAATAAAATTGTCATTAATTGTTTTTGGATTATATCTAGAGATTCTTTGCGGTTGTTTTAGATTAATTTCGTATTTGTTTTCCCTTCCTGCATGTAAAAACAAGTGTTAGTGCAAATAACTACGTTTTAAGGATTTCACAGCAACGAAACTAGTGTAATTTGATTCAATTAACTTATAAAATAGTTTTTATTTATTTTTGGAACATATTTAGGAATTTAAGCGGTTGTTTTAGGCTAATTTAGCTTTGCATCCTACTTCTGCATGTAAAAACATGTTTACGTTCCAATATCTACGTTCAAAGGATTTTGTATAATTAGTAGGTTTTGTATTATATCTAGAGATTCTATGCGGTTGTTTTAGATCAATTTCGTATTTGTTTTCCCTTCCTGCATGTAAAAACAAGTGCTAGTACAAATAACTACGTTTTAAGGATTTCACAGCAACGAAACTAGTGTCATTTCATTAAATTAATTTATAAAATTGTCTTTATTTATTTTTGGAACATATCTAGGAATTTAAGCGGTTGTTTTAGGCTGTGAAACTAACTGTCTTTTAATAGTTTCTAAAAAAAAGGGCGAGCTCTTCAGCCTTGCCTTGTTGCTTCTTGATGAGTTCTTCGACGATGGTCATCTTCTTTGATGGATAACGATGAAATATATTTTTTCTAATAACTGTTGTTGTTAGAATTAATTGTGTCTCTCAATTAATTTGACCTAGGTGCTAAATTTGTCGCTAGAGCCTAATCCTGTGTTTTTTAATATACAAAACATATTAAGAAAGTCTCTAATGAATAAAAAGTTGGAAAGTGGATAAGATTGCGGTAATACATATTAGTATAAAAAATTCGACAATTAGAAAAATAATATCAGCTGTTGTTAATAAGACTGCAGGAGTGTCAAATAAATCAAAAAATAATTTGAAAGCTGACGAATGAAAGTACGGTAATAACCAAGTTATGGATGATTCGCCTGAATGAGTCGATAAACTGGGTACACGAAGAGCAAATGTGAAATGGTTTAGACTGCACTAAATTAAAACTTGCTTTCTGTATCACAAATAAAATTATCTTGTTAAACGGCATACACGAAATGTTACTCTATATAGTTAGAGCTGAGAGTTCATTGCTGCATATATGTATACACCCACACACACACACACAGACCCGATAAAAGTCATATTCAATCAAATTTCCCATAACCTTATATATGTATATACTTATGAACTGAATACATTTTTGAGGCACACTATAAAACGGGCTATTACATACTTTATGTTGAAATTGTATATTTTTGTGTGATTTTACGCGTTTGTTCGATAAATTTATTTTCATGGTGTTTTTCGGTTAGCCCACATGTTACTTAACTTATTTTTAAACTTATACCGATTTATTTATTTTTGTACAATTGAACTAAACCATCTGTTTCTCGGTTTACATATAATCTAAATATTGTTCTATTGACATCAGATTCAAATTTAAGAGTTTCACCAACGATGACAAAAATATCATGTACCCGGCAAATAATAACGGTTAAATGCAAGATTATTGTGATATATTTTATACTTTCTACGAACAGCAGCCAAAATTATCTGCTGTTAATACACGAACAACAAAATAAAAAATATTTGTTTTGGCTTCCAGCCAAATTACAACAAATTAGTTATAAGTTCACAAAAATTCTAAACGACCAGACAAATCAGATTGTATTAATAGTTGTTTGCTTCTTTCTGTTGTCCTTCTGTGTTTGTATAAAAAGTAATAGTTTCTGGTTAAGTCATTGCCATATAAAAGAGAATATTAGAAAAAACAATTTTTGGAATTGAATTTCATAAGGAATTCTATCACAATTTATTCTGTGTATGTGCTGCAAAGCATGTTTATTAATATTCAATGAACAGAAAGGACATAAGAAGGGCATATTTATAAATGATCTGAAAACAAAAAAATCCAACAACAAGGAATCATGTAATATAACAAAAAAATTGTTACTCACCGTACGCAAGAATGAAACATCATCCTGCTCGGATCCACCTTCCGCTTCTGCCATTCTATATTAAAATTTGTGATTTTTCTTCGTTTCCAAATATTAATTTACAGTTAAGTTTTTTTTTTGGTATTAAAATTGCGCTATATTTTACACTCATGTGACGTCGTTACGACGTCACGTAAGTAGTTAAAAAAACACTATTATATCTTAAATTTTGTTTATTGTTGCCGTCTTGTAAATTTGCGATATATAAATTTTAATTAATTAATTTTTTATTATGTATAAAAAAAATAAAATTTCCCACTAAAAATAAATAAAATAAAAAAGAAAAACAAAAGAAAATTAGTATTAATAAATTTGAATTTTATCAAAAAAAAAAAAAAAAAAAATCAGGTACACAAAATACTCGTCTGCATACATGTAGCTTGAGAGCTAATTATTGGCTTTAATTAAATTTTATCAAAATTCGCTTGTGCTTTATTTTATTACATTGTTTTGATTTCATTGCGAGGTCGTTAGAAAAAGGAAGGAAAATGTTTTTCGCATTTTGAACTTTCCCAATGAATAAGTAACGAAGGTTGAAATAATCATCCTACTAATAATAATCATAAAAGATTCTACTGTGTACACATTGTTCTGTGAAGCAAAAAATGAACCCAAAGGATGTGAGATTTTCACGAATAAAAATAAATATGCGAAAATCTCTGGTATTGGTGTGTTAATGCGCTAAAATGAAGGCGCCGGATTTTCCATTTTAGTTTTTATTGTACTTTGTTTCATTTCAGAGCTTATATTGATTAATTTTGTACAATATACATATCTGGTTGTGACTGATTGTTCGTTTTACTATATAACATTAATTTAAGTGTGGTAGTATTTTTAAAGTCAGCATAGCACTTTTTCATTATAGGTTTCTTCTGTCTGTCCGAGAGAAATTCGTTTTATTGTTTACGATAAAATAGGCTAGGGAAAAATTAATTACGACAGGTGTATAAATGTACAGCAAAGTTAATTGTTTTAATTGTAATTTTGGCATAGTGTCAAAAAAAGAAAAAAAATTTAAAATTCGCAAATAGAAGAATTCGCAAATATTTTATTATTTAATTGAAATTTTGCAGAAATTAGCAAATTTACATATTTTGTAACAAACGTAATTATGACATTATGAAATAGTTTAATTTTATAATCAGCTATACGTAAGAGCTCTAGACAGGGTAATCAAAAATCTTTATTAATAATTTTTCCTTTGTTTCCATAACTTAACTGAATTACGAGCCGTTAGGAACATTCCGATGGCAGTAATTTGATGGCTCACAGGTGTCAGCATTTTACAAAGTTCCTTTCTAATTTTACTATTGAAAGCAACCGTCTTAAACTTAAGAAGTAACAAAACAATTAAAACCTTATTACGTTAAATAGTTGTTGGATTATAACAAGATTATTTTTATTATATAGCACAACTCTCTGTCTGGAGTGTTCGGTTGACGTTCGAAGAAGATACACGTGTTTTTTGTCGTCCTCTTCGTAAATTTAATTTTTTAGGTTTTTTCATTGTGAAGTGTTATAAAGTGTATATAGATATACACTCAACGAAAACGCCAATTTGCCACTCGCCTTTTGAACCAAATTAAATCTTCCCTACTGTAAATGAACAATGTCAAAAAATGTAATCAAAAAACATATAAACTTATTTGATCAATTTTCTCTTCAAGGTTAAAAATAAAAAGAAACAATTTTTATTAAATAATACGCGAACAAATTCATCGTACGTTTGGTTATAGAGTTTCTTGTCTCTGTAATCCCCTATAGATGTTCCATGGAATATAGATCTGGATTTTGTGGAGGAGAATGTAGTTGTTGGGGGCTGTGACACAGCAACCATTCTCGAATAACTAGTGCGGTGTGTTTAGGGTCGTTATCCTCTTGGAAGACCAATCTTGTGGTAACCCTTATTTCTCAACCAATGAATGTAAATTGGCTTTTAAAATATTCAGGTAGTGCCAACTGTCAATTATCCCTTCGATAAATACTAAGTTACCGATCCCCGGCGACGCCACATACCCTAAACTAGAACACTACCTCCACCATGTTTAACTGTGCATCGAAGATTAGTGATTTCCATCGCTGTCCCTTTCTTGTGCCATTCTTTTGACGGTCCGTCAAGCCAAAAATTATTATATTTGCTTTCATCTGTAAATATTACACCTTTCCAGAAAGTAAAGTCTATATACAGGTACAATTTATCGAATTCGATGTTCTGTTTACGTCACTGATAAGTGCTTTTTTCCTGGCAGTTCTGGAAGAATATCTGTACTGGTTTAACATTTTTTGAACTGTATACGAGAACATACAACTGTTCCACAGTCTCTGCGTAGAATTATTTGAATTTGTGTGGTAGATGTTTTTGGATCCTTGCCTATGGTAAGCATTACTACCCTTTCCATCTTCTCACTCAGAGCACGGGGGCAGCCAGTTACTAGTTAACATACTGGATTGTGGATTTTGATTTTTTTGTTAATTTTGCGATTGCCGAAAGCGACTGCCGCTCGAAATCCATGTTAATTACAACTTCTTGGAAGTTAGCACAGGTCTCTTTTCTTGTAGACATATCACAGTAATTAAAACAATTCAGAGTTTTATTCTTTGTTTCTCATTACTCTTTCATTTTTCGAACGTTAATTGCCATCTGTCCTATGTCGAGGAAATCAAAAAAATAATAATTTTTGCTTGCAGTAATATGGCTTTCATATTCTAAAAGGCATTGCTATTAGTGCTATTGATATGTATCCGTGTACAAGCGTTAAAAAAATAGGAATTCATATTTAAATAGTGTAGTGTGGTTGATTCACCAGATTTGTCCATTTAGCTCGTCAAAAAATGACAACTTGACGGAGTTAAAAACCGAGTTAAAAATATGTTGTCTCGCTGGACACAAAAGAAAGATAACATATTTGTAACTCCGTTTTTAACTCCGTCAAGTTGTCATTTTCTTGACGAGCTCAGTGGACAAATTTGGTGAATCAACCTTCAAGGTTCAACTGATTGCCTTGTATAAGACGTTTAAGTCGGTATTGAATAAACTGAAGAATTCTTGTTTTGCCACAAGTATATTATGCATCAGAATACTGGGAATACATAGTATAATTTATTTATTTTTATTTCTTTCACTCCTTGTATTCCCTGTATTCTCGAGGCAATGTGATACTCTTTATAAACACATTTATATTGTATATGCTGCAAGTCGAGTAGAGTTTAATCCTAGTTTAACTCTTACTATATACGGAGTCGAGTAAAATTCTACTCTAAAAAATGTAATACATACACAGATTAGATCCGAGTTAAAAAAACAACAAAAAAATTAAAGAAAAATTCGTGTACCAATTCGCCATTTTTGTTTTAGATTATGCTGCTGAAGAATAAAAGCGAGATTTCGTTTAAATTTTTTCAATTAAATTCATTATTTTATTTTAAATATCTTATTTATTAAGATTTTAATTAATTAATTTTAATAATAAATTATTGTTTTGATATTTAGCTTTTTATTTTTTCGAAAAAATTACTCCAACATTTCGGTGGTCTATCCCGTAATTTTGGTGGAGTTTGATTGAAAATTACAATTTTTTAGACATAATATCGCTGGAAACATTACAATAACTTATATGGCTATCAACAAAAAGAATAATCAATTTAATGATCATTTGAAATGATATGTTGCTCCATTTTTTTAAACTCGTTTCAATTCTATTTTAACTCTGCATATTCTTAACACCTATGCGATTTGCACCACATACAATATAATATGTTATGTACTAATATACAAAGCGAAATATAGCTACGTATATGGGTTGGATTCAGGTTGCAGTATATGTCTATTGTATTATTTATTATAAATATATTATTTAATTGTCCTAATTTTTTACCTATATTTATTTTATCATAACTATATTTATGGGATTATGTATGATTAGCAGTTAAGGGGGAATCCGCTAAGCAATTTAAGCGAATTCGCAAAATAATCCGCCTAAGCGTACTATAAATATATCATTTTTTTGATTTTCACTAATACATTCTCAAACTTAAATAAAATATATGTAGTACAAAAATACCTCGCAAACAAATTTAATTATCATGATGCAGAAACGACGTAAATGTTTCGTTTTTGCTACATCCTAAATGTAACGATTACGAAGAATTATACGAACAAAATTCTTTGCTAATGTTTAGTAAACGTAACACCAAATTCCTTTATGAATATTAGAACAATACTTATAAAGAATAGTTTTCGAATATAGTAAATTTATCGTTCTAATGTTACTACGCCTGTTTGAAGCTGCCATATTTCGCCGTAATTTTTGCTTTTTATAAGATTGATAATTCTTTTATGTGTGTGATAATTTCCCTCATCATTAGAAATCGAAATTTTCACAAATTAGACTAACAAATAGTTTTATTTGTTCAACATATACGGTAATTTCAAAATAGTATTTTTAAGGTTAGAAAGCTCCTCCCACAAATTGGAAATTTGTGAAGCTTTCTTTTTTCGAATCTAATAAATTTATTGTGTTATTTAATGAGCATTACCTTCTTAGAAATAGCAAATAACTGATTAGTTTGATTTAGATTTAATTTCCAGATGTATTAATGACCAAGAGGATGAATTTAATTAATTTAGGACTTATGGCTAATTTCTTTAATTGGATTTTAATAAACATAATTATTGGTCGGTCGTTGGCTCTCGAAGAAGAAAGACGTGGTTTTGTCGTCTTCTTCGAGAATTTAATTAATTTTTTTTTTTTTTTTTGGATTTTGTCTGTAGTGTTAAAATTAAATAATTAATAAAATTAAAATTAATAAAGTGCGGTAGAAAGTTCGCTTAAATGGATTAATATTAATATTGCTTCTGATTGTGTATTGAATAGTGTTGTGTAGTGTAAGTGAACCAATATTTAGTTGATGAGGAAAAACTTCAACAAAGGAAATATGTGTTCAACAAATCATAACGGTACTATCCAGATATCGTTGGAGGTATTTTTTTACCACATATACTAGTCTATATACATTATGTACATATATATGGTATGAATTTGTGTAAACATTTTTTGTTCCTTTTTATTTTATTATATGGTTTGCTATAAGGGTTGTGTAATTGTGTTGTGTGTAGTCCGAACCGACTGCTTTATTTGTATATCGTCAAAACCAACATTAATGTACTACAAGCCTGATTGTCACCAATCTTATAAACTTATTTTGCGCTTATACATGAAAGTATTGGTGATCGACATATTACAGTGAAATCCGGCTTAAACAAACCCCGTTTATACAAAACCTCCGGTTATTACAAACTTTTTGAAAATTCTTCGGATATAACAAACTTCGGTTATAACAATATAGCAAACTACGTAATTGAAATGAAATATATAAATATGTATACATGTTATGTTTTGGTTTATATAAAATAACAAGAATAATTGCCGACAATTTCCGCATTGGAGTTTACTATAAAAATCTATCAAAATTTATTTTTCTAAACAAACTTCGGATTTAAAAAACTGCGTTTGTTATAAACGAAGTCATGTTTATAACAAACCTCCGTTTATAAAAAACTTTCTTGTTTTCCCTTGGAGGTTGTTATAGCGAGATTTCACTGTATAAGGTATTAAATGTAAGAGGGTATCTGTGTGCTTCATCACTGAATCAGGCTTGTCGTATTACATTAGTGTTGGTTTTGATATCGTATGTTGTATACACAAATCTGTTTTTGGTTATTGTTTAAATATTATTAGAAAAAACAATACGTAGACAGGTATGGAGCACGTTTTTAGGCGGGATCTGTGCGGTTTTGGTATATGTAGTTAAATACACAGTTAAATATTTCTGGTATATACCTAGTATACATGGACTCTAATAAATATGTATGTGTTTGAAATTATTTCGTTTTCCACAAGTGTATTGTGTTTTGTTTGTATGCAGAACAAATGATTTGGATGCGTTTAAATGGGATTCTTATACTTCGTATAATTGAGTACGTTTAAATTGAATTCAGAATCGGCTGTACGCAATACATAACAGTTTATTTATGCATTCCAAAGTTATTGGTTGTGGAAATGCGCAAAACCAACAAAAATGATTATAGATAGACATTTTTGTTGGTTGCACCAAAAAGTGGAAATAATGTTATGTTCATGATGGGAAGGGAAACGTACTCGTATATTGCAGCAGCAAAATTGTGAAATTTCTTATTTTTCTTATGATTGCATTTCGGCTTACTTGAATTGTTATTATCAGAATTAAGTAGATGTAAGTTGTTTTGGATTCATGACAGTGCATGTATACAACAAAATAATTAGATATGATGAGGCATGGGTTGAAAACAATTTTTATTAGATGAAATGCGTTGATAAATTTATATTTTTGTTTTATTTTATTAAGACTGTGACCGACACCTGTGATAAATATTTTTTAGTACATATTTTCGACATTTGTTTGAAAAAACCGCATACACCCAAATTATAACGGTCTTTTTCTATGATAATTTTTGACACAAACAGAATAATTGTTCGGTCGACATTTAACATGGTCGCCTTAGCATTTTATATCATCAAAATAAAATGTCAACTATTCAATGATTATGTTATCGTTTGCAGCAACATCATAATTTCCTATTTTCAACTGCAGCAGCTTGCCGACAATTATTGTTTTCTAGTGAGATGATTTGTCCGTGGATGTCAACATTTTATATGGCATATTGATCTAGTGAGTAAATGTGAGAGTTACCACTATCATCTGACAGATTGATTTGAAACGTTGAATTGTATGTACCACACATTTTAATTTATATCTCATTTCTGATTTGACACCACCCGTGACTTTCCCATTTCCTTTATAAAAACCTAACTGTATCATAATATATTTTACAAAACTTTAGCGAAAACTATTGCATATCTTCCTGTTATACTATGCCTTAACAAAAACAGTCCTACGCTGTAATATATAATATTAAACGAAAGCCGATTCGATGCGTATAAAAGTATTGCTTGCCATTAAAATCAAACAACATCATGACAGAAGGGGAAATACTTCAAAAAATTATTACAAGATTCGGGCAGCGTAATAAAAATTTGTGAATGTAGGGGAATATTTTTCAAATACATGTCCAAAATTTGTACTAAAAAACGTCAAAAATATAGAAGTTTTTTCGTAAGTTCAATATAGTAGTTTGTTCAAGCGATTTTCTTTGGGACAAGGTTGGTAAAGTTTTAGATTCCTGAATTTAAATTTTGTGGAACAAATTATGAATTTTAATTTTAATTTGGTTTACTTTTTCAATTGGTACAAATAGGAAAAAAATATATTTTTTTAAACAAAAACTATTAGTTTTATTTAAAATGTCCACATTGACATGTCTTTTTAAGTCGGAAAACCACCCAAACTGATCAGCCCATCCACAATACTTCAAATCACCCAGCACAGCACAAACTAGCAGCATACAACCATATGCTCATTAGGCTTAACAACATCCCCATGAGCGAAGCTGATTACATTGAGGAACTACACACAATATTACACATTGCAAAACAGAATGGATTCACAACAAACATGATACATCGCATCAATTCAAAAATAAAACGCAAAAATCAACAAAAACATTTGACCACTATGTATACTACCGATGACGACACCAATAAATACATTGCGGTAGAATTCAATAAAAACACCAGCAATATTCTAAAAAAGATATTTCGGAAACACAATTACACCATTGCACACAGAACGTCACAAAAAATGCAAAACAAATTATCATCACAACATAACCGTGTGCGTGATAGCGGCGTATATAAATTGATATGCAATGATAGCTCCATGTTTTATGTCGGTCAAACGGGACGAACATTCATACAAAGATTCAATGAACACACAAACGAGACATTGCATACAAATATAAATACGACCTTTAAATCAAATTACGCTCACGATCTAGTCCCACAGCAACATACGTTTACAGACATCAACACAAATTTACAAATATTACACACTCTGAGGAAAAGCAATATGATGGACCGTTTAGAAGAGATAGAGATTTACAAACATCGACACAATCCACACATTCTCAATGATAAATTGAACACAAAAACAAATAAACTGTACGATATGATTCTGTACAGGTAATTGCATGAAATTTTTACAATGCAAACTTCAGTAGTTAAAATTTATTGGAACTAACGATGGATGAAATCCGAAACCGGTCTTCCTAATTTAAATTTATTTTTATTTTCACATTAAGAAAGATAATTTTAACCATAAGTGTTTTTTAAAATTTGCTTATTTTTATTTTGTATAAATAAAATTTGTGTTTTTTAAAAAGACATGTCAATGTGGACATTTTAAATAAAACTAATAGTTTTTGTTTAAAAAAATACATTTTATTGTGAAAAAAGCCACGGCATATGAATAATATGGATTCCTTCCATTTTTATTGTCAGGAAAAAAATAGTTTTTGATTTGTATTTGAGTTATTTAATATAATTTAGTATGGCAACTTTAAGCTGTTAGTACTTTATGTGTTCTTAATTACTTTAAATTACTGTACAGTGGGTATTTAAATGGAATAAAGTAATAAGCAATTAATTAATTATTAATTTGATTTTAGAGCTATGTCTGGAATTAGCTAATTAAGTAATAAATTTGGAAATTAAACTTATATGTTTTAAGATATTTAAACGATTTTAAATTCGAATTTTAGAATTTTTTAAAAATTAAGTAACTAAATTTAATTTCTGAGGAACCGGGCCGGCTTCAGTGTTTACCTATTATTGTTCATTATTTAATTATTTCTTCTGGAAATTTAAGAGCGGTGAAAACGGCCGCGGCTTTTGATTTAATTATTATTCATTATTTATTTGTTCATTTTATTTTATTATTTTTATAGTCGATTTATTAAATTCAATTAATAGTATGGAAACGTTGAACTATTAGTATGTAGTGGTGTGGAATTAGTTAATTAATTTCTTTAATTTCTTGAGTCAATAGCTAGTTAAGCTAAAAAATTGGAAATTACATTTTATAGGGTTTTAGTTTTTTAGTTTTTGATTTTAAAGATATTTATTGTTTGAAATTCAAAATTTAGATTTAACATTTTTATGCATCTTGAATTTCAGGTTATTTAGTTAGTGTTTAATTTGGTTTCCTTTAATTTAGATGCTGTTAACGGCGGGTGGTAGTTGGTTTAATTTATTGTCAAACTATTAATGGTAATTTAGTTGTAGTCATAAATATTAATTTATAATTTATTTCAGAGAATTCAATATATATTTAATTTTAGAATAGTTACTATAAAGTTACTATAAAGGATTAATGCATATTTCAAATTTAGGAAAATCTTGAAGAACCCGAAGCAATTTTACAAAAAATTGAGCAGTAGATATACGTACTTTAAATTGTATTGACTTGTGCTAAATAATTTACTAAACATACATATATATATATATATATATATATATATATATATATATATATATATATATATATATATATATATATATATATATACATATATATATATATATATATATATATATATATATATATATATATATATATATATATATATATATATATATATATATATATATTACTAATAAATTTACTAACTATCAACTTCTTAGGTGTCTGGAACCGGTTGACTCTTTATTGCTAACATACTTTTCCTTCGGTTTTGTTATGTGTAAATGGGGTATGGAGGGGCCGGCCTTGATGGTACACCCTGATCAATCAATCAATCAATCAAATTATGTTGATTTCATCACCGACTTTTTTCAGCAATAATGTCCGATTTATTACAGGATTTACTATGAAAGTTATCGCAAAGTATGGCAAAATGATGACAACAAAGTAAGGTTATGTTTTCGACAAATCTATGGGCGCCCGCTTATAATGTACATTTTTAGCGGAAGAATTTAACTTTTGAATGAGTTAATAAAGCTCTTATTTTCGTGGTTTGCTTCATTTACTTTACAAAAATCCAATGTAATAAGATCATCTCGCATAAGAGAATTACCTTTTATACGATTTAAAGGGGCAGGTATGACGCAAACAGGATTCTTTCGCCTTTGGAAAAATATGACAAAATACATTTTTTGTTGCATTTTGCATATAACCAAATATATTAACCAAATTTTACCTGATTCAACTTTTTAAAAAATTTTCATAATAGCCAAAATCCAACCCTACAGCTCAATATTTGAAATACAGAAGACTACTATAATCGCGTTCAGCACAAAAAATCGTAAAGATCAAACATCTTTAATCTTAGTGGCAGGTCCGCGGCAATGCTTCATTTATAATATCAGTTGTGCTAAACTGTTTTTCAAGTTATGATAGTGACCAGTACGGCGGAAATCATTTGAATAAGTAGTTAGATCGTCTCCTCGGTGTCGATCGGTGTCTTTGGCGTCACGGGTGGCGTTGAGTTGTCACTCATCTCTAAATGAGATGGGTGAGCATTTCAACATCCAGGTAGTCTGGGTCCCAGGTCACTCGGGCGTCATGGGGAACTGCAGGGCAGATGAACTTGCTAGGCATGGTACGACTCTCCAGCTGCAACCGGAAAGGGCAGGTCTGGGGAGGCCTATCACAGCGCTGAGACAAGCACTTGGGAAGCAGGCGCTATCCTCAGCGGGGGAAAGGTGGTCTAACACCCTAACCTGTAGAGTTGCAAGACAAGTTTGGCCAAAGCTGGACTTGGGGCGCACTAGGGCATTAATATCTTTACGAAGACGTGAATTAAGAACGGTCGTAGGAATACTCACGGGACACTGCCTTTTTGGAGAACATGCAAGAAGGCTGGGTCTGGAGGCTAATGACTTCTGCAGAAGCTGCTTGGACGAAGAGGAGGAAGAGACGTTGGTCCACTTCCTTTGCTCGTGTCCAGCATTGGCTCTCAGAAGGCACAAACACTTAGGTAAGTTCAGGATGGACTGCCTCTCGGATCTCGAAAACATTAAAGTGCGGGACGTCTTACGCTACATAAGTAGCTCGAAATGGTTCCAATAGGGGTAAAAGGGGATACATCCTGTGGTATCACAATGGACCGTCACCGGTCTAAGTGTGCGTAAGCAGCCACTCCAACCTAACCTAACCTAACCTAGATCGTCTCCAAACTACTGTTGGTAAGTTCTAAGTGAAATTTAAATTAGTAGTGATTATAATTTAGGAAGTTTACAGATATCTGACCTAGCAAAATAATAAACGTTATTTCAGAATGCAGTTGTTAGTTTAATAAAATACAAAATTAGATTTAGATAGTTAATTAATAATTAGATTTAAACAGCTCTTAATATTACTGCAACAACAAATTTCCGGAGGCGGGTTCTGGTATCTGAAGCAGCCAAGTGAAACCGGTACTAATATTAACATTAAGGTTTTGTAGTACTAAAAGATTAATTCATAACAATTAAGAATGGCCGTAGAAAGTAAAGTGGTGAGAAATATATAAGGGGTAATCGATAACTAATTAATATTTACTTAGGATTTTTTAGAAAACCTGTACGAGGAAAATAAAATAAAAAATAAAATAAAAACCTGTAGTAAAGTAACTTTTAGAAAAAAAGTAACAATTAACAATTGACCGTCAAGGTGTTTGTAAAAGGTTCGAACTCAATCCTATACTAACTGAGAGAACTTGCTTGGTGCTTGGTCGAATACTCAAAATCAGTCAATCAATAAGTTCGAGAAAAAAAAAATATTTACACACAATAGGTAAAAGACACAATGGTTAAAAGGTATTTACAAACAACGAACAAATTGGAAGTCCCTGATTGGTACCTGATGGTGCAGAAGTTAAGGAAATCCAGGTAATTAAATACAAGTTTCGCCTAGTAGTAAAGAAAATGACGGAAACCACCGCTAGATCTTTTAATAATTCTATTCAATTACTGTGAAAGACTTTGAAATTTGAAAAACCTTTTCTAACACTAATTTGAGAGAAACATTTTTTTTGTATTAGATTAGTCAGAGTAGATTTGAATAATCCTTCGAATTTTATCGTGATAGACAATCGGAAAATATTCTAACTACTGCACTGCTTTATAATTTAAATTTTTGATTGACTTAAACATCCAATAATTTCCGGATATTTTTATATTCGATACAATATCGATTAATTTTATTTTATTTATTTTTTTTTGGTGGGCAAAGAAACTGCATGACTTTTTTCGATTTGTTAAGCGACATTTTCATATATGCAAATTGAAACACAGTGCTATGCACGAAAAATGCTTGTAAATATCTTTTAGAATAATTTAATTTTCTTGTATTACTTAGTTTTCATTTCCTATTTGAAAATCAAATTTACTATTATTTGTGACACATGTGACAATGGTTTGACATTTTGCCGTGGAAAGTCGTTTTTTGAGGTCATGGTTGCGTGTCATATAATTTTGGTCACATGAGTACAGTAATGTTACCACGTGTTTTACAAAACAATTCTGATTAATAAAATTATAGGATGTGTGATTGATGGTTATGAATAGCTTGACATAAAATCTATAATCAAATAAAATTTATGTAGGTACTGTATTTATAAATTGGGATTAATGTTTCATCGCTTGACTCATTGTAACGGCGTACCTATACTAAAAGTTTCTATTTATTTATGTATTTTACTAGAAACATTTTTAATTTTATTCGATTATTTATAGAAATAACTCTTTTCAGGGTAAATACTGTGTACTGAAACCAACAATTACGATTTTGGTTAGTCATTCGTTACTTATTATTAATTTTTAAAATATGTGATCTTTAAACGCGATGAATAATATTTCCTAAGTTATAAATATCACTATTTATATTTTTGGTTACCCAAATTTCGTCTTCCATAATCAATACATACATATTTTAATACGTGACTTAGATAGAAAGTTCAATTTAGATGGTGACAGCCGATTTTCCTTTCCACAATGTTCACTTTGCACAATGAGCTCACTAATAACATAGGAGCATAATAACTTGGGATATGGATCGGCGATATTTGTGCTTCATTATTACAGTATATTTAAGTAAAAAAAATGTGTATGTTGTCAAAAATTTGCAAATTCATTAAATTTATTTTTGTGCGTACATTACACTATAATACATAATAATCAAGTTTGTAGCACAAATAAAAACGATGAATCGCGATTCTTTACAATTAGGGTTACAATGTATTTTCAATTTTGCTAAATAACGATTGAATTTGTGTCATTATTAATTTTCAAAAAATCTGTGGAGGTGTTATCAGTTTTATACTATCTTTATATTTATACTATCAATCAATCTAAACAGGGTTATTCAATATTACCGATCGGTGAAATATGTCGTGGGGTTGAAATAAAATTCAAAAATAACTCCTGTTTTCAAATCTGGATTGCAACAATACCAATTACATCTAACTTCTCGAAACTTTAGTTTGTGGTTCCTTTAAAAAAAAAAGAAAAAACTAGTCACCTTTCCTTCAAGCAGCAATGGATTGACAGTTACCAGCCTGGTGGTATTTACTATAGTATCACAGTGAAATCACAGCAATTGATACTATTTACAAAGACTAGGATTCTCTTCAATGTTCGCGTTAAATGGTTTCATCCTTATCTATAATGGCAAAACATAAAATTATCGAAATATGTGGTGAACAACTTAATCGTATCCTGGCCACATCTAAAATGCCTCAGGAATCTCTTTTCGGACCCTGGCAAAACTTCAATATTTTTAGTTAAATTTGTAACATTACGATTGCCGGAAAACTAAAAAAAGATATTAAGCAAATCTATTTACCATATAATGCAATGACTACCGGCTTCAGTTTGCGGCGTATTGCAATTACACCACAATGGCGTATAAATGCTCCAAAAATGATAAAAATGCCTTAAAAATATTTGTATTTTTTCCCCTAAAATTTGTTTGTTTTTATTCTACTTTTGGGGTATTTTGGAAATGGGATTTAATTTCATTTTTAATGTAGTAACCGAAAATACAAAAACACGCTTTCAAAGAAGGGGAGAAATTCTGCAGAGAAATATTTAATTTTAAAATATAGATCTCACGAGGTTAACATAAACTTAACTACAACGCAATCGCCCAACGCAATCACTAAATCAACCCCCAATCTAACCCTAAACTCAGTCACCAATTCAACTCCAAATGAACTTTAAAATCAACTATTAACATAACCACAAATTCACCGCTTAACATAATCCACGAATCAACTCCAAATAATTTCCAAGTTAACTCAACTACGTGCGTACATTAACTAACCCAGAATAAGTCAAATTAACTTTAAACTCAAATCAAACCTCAATCAAGCCGACTCCTATTTTGAAGCTCCGGTCTCCTTCTATAAGACAATATACTTAAACGTATAATGTAACATTCCATGGTAGTGCGCCAAATAATTACACTTCGTGGCACGAAGAATTATCGTTGAAGAAGCCGGATTGCATCTCTTGTACTACATTAATTAAAATTACACGATGAGTTAACTTTTTTAATCTTTGTTCTTTATGAATTCCATAAATAAGTTAAATTTAGTAAATAACAAATAAAGAACAAATCCAGTTTAGTCTAAAAACAGTAGGGCGAAAATTTTTAAGAACAGGAAGAAAACGATTGTTTTTATTTCATGAAGCAGCACCAGCGAATATTAATACTGCCCGAGAAAGCTAACAGACTTCTATCTCAAACAAAAAACATCACTTTTCTATACAATCGAATAGAAACTGTTTCTAGATCTCAAAGTATTGAAAATATGAATTGATCTCTAGGAGTAGTTCTACATTTCATGCATTTGATGTTCCAACAAACAAATAATTTTGTACACAAATATTTTTGTTTTAAAATCACTTAATACTTATAACAGCAGTGATCACGCATTGACATGTGACAATAATAATTTGATCAACGACTGAACAGTTATTGTATTTTGTTTTATAAAACATTTGTTTCTCTTTCGCAGCCTAATGTCTTCCTTGTATTTAACAATAAAGCATGAAGGATGAAACTTATCAGCCTCCTTTGCGTAACAGATATAATTTACGAAAAATGTTTCCCTATACTGTTATTGCCGCTTACATAAGAAGAACATGAGATTAAAGGGTATCGGCGATAGAGCATCTCCTTGTCGAACACACCTCCTTGGATAGCTAGTTCTCAACTTATGTGGTTTTAAATTTTTCCAGCGCCTCATGTGTTCTACTTGGTTTGTGTTATCTTGAAAAACACGATATCGTAATTGTTAATATCAATATTATATCTATCAAGCATTTATATTGTACCGACTGCATGCCTTGTTTGACACCAAAACTGACCATTCAAGCAGAGTACAGTTTATGTAGAAGAAAATATTTCTCGAAAACTCAATAAAGAAATAGGAATCTTAACAATTCCATTTTTAAGGCATCCATTTCAGTTTTACTATCTAAATTTAGTAACTCTTTCAAGTAAAATATGGACTTATACAGTTATCATTAGATCCAAAAATGTTTGCCTTAAAAAATCTAAGAAAATTTAATGTTTATGACAAATCAGATTCTCCTCAAAATCAAACTATTTAGCTAACTAAATTATAAATTGTTACGTTTAATTATTTCTTAAATATTGTTGAAAATAATTTCAGATAGAATTACAATTGAAACATTTAAAATATGTACCTTAAATATAACAAAATTGAATTTGTAGGTTCTAAAACGCGAAATTTCTGAGCGAAACGGCAATTTTTTTTAAAAAGAATTCATTTTTAAAAAATAAATATCAGCCTAATTTTAAACAAATACCAGGTGAAAATAAAAGTTAATTCTAAAATTTGCAAATAGCAAATATAAGTCACATTATGATTCTTATCCAAACACATAATGGAAGTATTTCCGAGAAAACCAACAAAATTTCTAATGTACAAACTTTAGCTTCACCTAGAGAGAGTATAGAATCGATTTTTAGCTAAAACAAAACCAAATTTGCTATAGCTGGTTGACATGAAACCCAAATACAACAAGAAACCGCAAGCAATGTACATATGTATGTAACTAAATAAGTATTTTTACATAATTTCATAATAAAATATATCCAAAATAGATTTTGAATCGATTTAAAGGTCATATTTGAGCAGAAATCGAAGATTTTGAAAAGAAAACTTTTACAAAAACCTGAGACATGTAGATTCAAAATCAAATTTAAACTGAAATATTTAATGAAATTCTAACTAACATAAAATATTTTTCTAAAATTCATAATTGTCCAAAATATTTGAGATAAGTTATTATGGGCGCGTTCGAAATTGAAAATGGTTACATGCGAGGTGGCTTTTATGCGCATTTTTAACATATCATGTGCGATGTCTATTTATATTTTACTTAATCATGTTTATCGTTTTATTAATTTAATATTGGCCAATTTTAATTGATTTATTGAGTATAATGAAATTAAATTTAATTCAAAATTGCACATTTTACAAATTTTGCTCAAACTCGCACCTAAATTCGTAAAGGGGCAAATAATTCGGAAAATAGGTAACGTATCTTACGAAGTAAGAGTTAGAAAAAGAAAGTTTTAGAAGTAATACAGTCATTACTAGCGAGAAAGTTTTAGAAGTAATACAGTCATTACTAGAATCCCGAGTCTCTGTAGATGAATTCGAGAAATCGGTTTCTGACGCAATACCTGAAAACAATCCATTTAGTTCCTCGCAGGATTGCCCTAAGTCTGATACTTCCGACATCTCCGAAAGTGAAGAGTCTATAATTAACCCTAGACAAAATATAAATTTACTTAGTTCCTCGGGTCAAGCGAGCTTTAAACAAAAACCACCGCTACCCATCTCGACCAATTTAACGATAGAAGAATAGGAGAATTTAAAGGAAATAGTCAGCAAACTAACCATTAGTAACAATGTTGCAGAATCACTCCAAGATAACCAAGATAGTGATGCTGTGAATGTTGGCAAACGCACAGATATGAGCACTCCCCAAAACCAAACTAGGTTTAAACATGTTCCACCTCGGGCCATTAATTCAAATCGGCAAGGAGTTTCACAGCTAGCTTCTCCTCCTGATTTGGGTTCAAACTTCAATACAACCAATGGTGATAAAGTCGATTGCTCAATACTAGGTATTCACAAGTGGAACATTACGTTCGATGGGTCACCAAGTGGACCAACTGTTGAGCGGTTTTTATACCGAGTTGAACGTTTGGCTCTCGCTAACAAAATCTCGGCAGAAAGACTAGTTAATGATTTGCACTTATTGTTAAGGAAAAGTGCACTGGAGTGGTACTGGTCTTTTCTAGAGCGCCGCGCCGTGGCAATGTCAGCTGGGAAGAATTAAATCAAGAACTACTAGTAAGGTTTAAAGATCGTAGAACGAATGCTGAAATCAGGCAACTATAATTGGTTCCATCAGACAGAACTATAATGAAAGTTTTATGGATTTTTATGCAAGGGTTATAGACTTGACTTTACCTCTCAGTGCGCCGCTCCCTTATGGCGACCTATAAGATTGCTCTGGACGACAGATAGTGTCACTATCAGAGTTGGTTCACCAATGTGTCGATATAGAGGACACATGGAAGAGGTTGAGTGGTGATAAACCGGATAGACATGTAGCCTTTCGTCTAGTTCATGAAATAGTCCACGACAATCCTCATTATAGTGGTAATAATTTGCAAAACCAAAATCCTGGGGGGATTAAATATTCAAATTTTAGGCCATCTAGTTATTCACCGATTGAGGAATCCAAATATCCCACTGCAAAGGTTAGTCCAGGTAACTCGGGTAATCCTTTTGTAGATTATGGTAATACCGACTATTATAATGAAGTAGGCGCCATAGGTGTCGCGAGTCAACCTATTAATCAACAGTCATCCGAATCGATTTCAACCAACATCCACCCAAGATATAAATAATTGTTATGGTTGTGGTACACCCAACGTTATCAAGCCAAATTGTCAGCTTTGCAATTCATCAAATGCGGGAAACAGTCGACAGGGGATGGAAACACCTGGAGTTCAGCCTCCCCCGATACCAGAAGCCACCAGGAAACAAACCGAGGATACGGCCTCAAATACATGCCCGGAATTATACCGACGTTACCTTTTTCTGCGGTTAAAACGAGTCCTGCTTATCCTGACGCCCATAATTCTGTCACACCAAATATTTATAAACCCAACCATTATTCCACAAACCCCTTTGCTCATACTGTGACGGCTAATTCATTTTTTAGCTCGAACAAAACCATATTTAGTCTTAGCCAAACTTCAAGTAGTGATGCACAACATCACATTCTAAATTAACTCAAACTGTTTCTCCAATGCCTGCGTTAAAATCCGCACATAGGAATGTTAAATATTGGATGCTGCGGCGCACCTTAAAGAATATAATATGCGAATCTGTGGTACACATAACGGATAATGATCTACGGCCATACGCCGATACGATTGCTGGAATACCATACACAGGCTTATTAGACAGCGGTGCGAATATTAGTGTACTTGGGGCCGGTTCAGAAAATTGGCTAAACTACCTAAACTTAAAAAAAAAAAAATTGAAGGTAGGTCTCTTGGTGAATGAAAAATGTGCCAATATCATTTATTAAAACACGGTTATGTTTATGTAGTGTTTCTAACATTTCTGATATTTATTTTAGTTTAGTTTAGTTCCTTTTGAGGTACAGTAAACGACTTTTATAATAGTGCCATCTTCATATCAATTATATTAGTTAATCGTACTTTAGTTAGTCAATTTAGCCGATTAAGGCAGACGGCATTAAATTCATATTTCGGATTCACGCTACGTACTGTGTCTCGTTGTCAAATAATTTTTAACTGTTTTTTTAAAAAAATTTTTAATACAGGGTCCCCATCATGGTTTTGGCGATGAATTGCCCTTGAAACCCAGAATAAGGCCGCACTATTGATTTTTTACTTTAAATTGTAAAGTTTATTCAGAACTTATTTTACTGTACCTTTGATTTGCCTTTAACAGGCAAATCAAAGGTACAGTAAAATAAGGGCTTAATTTCCATATAGATTTAGTTAGATATTCGTCTCATGTGTGTGTACATTGAAAATTTGCAATTATTAATAATTTCAAATTTTAGGTGAAGGCTAATTTGCTATTTTAAATTACGAAGGTCGAAACGCCCTGAACAGTTTTTATTCTTCAACTTTAATTACTAAACTTATCTTTTCTCATCAAGAGAATGAATTTTGATTTTTAATAACTACTTTGATAATGATATTTCCCACTACTATTTTGATTGAAAGTTATACTATATGTTCGATAATTTATTTTGATTTGATTTAAGGGTTGATTTATGTTGTACTTTTATACGTCAAACTAAATTTTCGTAAGTTTACGTAAAGATGAGAATTGTGTTAATTTCATAGATACAATAATTGCTTTCGTTTTTTTTGTTTCGAGACGGACGAATTGCTATATCCCTAAAGTATTTTCCAGGGTTGTAGAATTTTGGAAATGTTGATATATAATAATTAAAGGCCTACCTCGAATATATTGATATTCGAGGTAGGCCTTTATTTATTTCATGGCCTTTAAAAATTTCAAATATTCATTTAGCAATATTTATTGTTCTTAGGTATAAATTATCTGAAGTTTCAAGTTAATTTTAAATTATATTTCGATTCTTAAATATTAAGCCTATATTGCCATAAAATAGTTAGATTTTTTTTAATAAAAAGTGGTGTTAATTTCAAAATTGAAAATACCAGTATTTTTCAATTTTATCACCTACTTAGCCCAAAAGGAAACTGAAACAGTTTAAAATTATTTACTAATCATAATAGGTCAATGCTCATAGAATTCTATGTTAGTTTTAAAATTCAAATTAAACTAAATTTAAGTCTTAAAAAGTTCACTTCTGTTGCACAAGCGATTAGTGGCTGTACGGTTTTTTGGTTGTTCAATTAGGATTACTATTTATTGTATGTCTAAGATGTTTACAGGAAAATACTAAAAAAAATTATTTAAACACAAAATTATCACACGTTCTTAACATTTTGTG
Organism: Tipula vernalis; assembly: GCA_958295665.1. Lineage (NCBI taxonomy): Eukaryota > Metazoa > Arthropoda > Insecta > Diptera > Tipulidae > Tipula > Tipula vernalis. Next base: position 321,321,664 of record OY282559.1, read on the forward strand.
ACTTTGTTTTCCTTTTCCTACCATTTTTGAACTTGAAATTTCCCCAGGTGGTAATTTTTTGTACGATTTTACCAAATTTTTAAGTAATGTAATGTATATTGACCTAATGACCAAACTAATTGTAGTAAGGTTTTATTTCAGTATGACCAGAATGCTGTTTTTATGAAATTTTTATTAAATTTTGATTTGAATAAATCAACTATTTCAAGAAAATGAAAACGATTTACTTAAACGACATTCATGTGTGTTGAAATTCAAACATTTATGAAAGTATTTCAGAAATCATATTTAAGAATTTGTAACGTTTTCATTTAAAAATTTGTCTTTGGAAAAAAAGTGATTTCACATATGTTTTGTGTATTTTACTATGAAAAGTTTGGTTTTTTCCTCGTTTCTAATTTAGTTATAAAAGCTTCGTTTTTTAGACTAGGGCTTTGTATAGTCAAGGTTGCTTTGGTTGCAGTCGTACCAGGATGTGAAGGTAGAAGGTATGTATACCGAGGGAATTTGGGTCTGTATGGAAACCACCATAAAAAGCTTTATATGTTTCTTAAATCTATCCGGAAGCTACTCAGGAAACTTGTTTATATTTTGATATTTCTACTTTTTTATTTATATTTTGATATTTCTACTTTTTCTGGTAGATATATTTATAAATGATTGGCTTCTTCATTTTTTCTGATTAACAAGTCGAAAATGTTGTGAATGCCATTATTTTTAAATTTTTAATATATTTTGTCTATAAAAAGCCGAAAGAATCTTATTGATTTAATACAGACAAACTTTCTCTTTCTAAGAAATTAATTACACATACCCAGCAGCATGATATCCAAAAATCAAACTAGGCTCATCCGTAGACCTTCAACAATAACCAAACTTTTACATTTTACCGAATATCTGACCGAATAACAGGTTTTGGAGTCGTTGTTTTATACACATTGCACGATTACAGGCGCATCATAATTTTTATTTCAATAGTCAGTTGTTGGTCGTTTGGTCAAATTTGTAAATCAAATTTCGAATTCATTAACTTATGAAAAATCAAGCGCTGTGTACCAAACTAATACCAATGATATATTTAGTTAAGGCTGAGGTATGATCGTAGCGCTAAGATTATAAACGAATCTGCGTTTTTAAGTTAAACTTGTAGAATGTTTTGGTCCTAATATCGCAATTGGAATAGATACCATCATAATAATTTACATGTAGAGGTATTCGACATTTAACCAAACAATTTCTCATTTAAGTTATTTGTTAAGTTATTTATGGTAAGTTTTGATAAGATGATTACCATACACTTTTAAACATTTTCTGAATTCCTAATTTTAAATTAAGTACTCTTAATACATAGTTTACATTCAAAATTCGATGTAACAATTTCCAAATTCTATGTGAAATTTCAAATTTTCACTTGGAAACGTCTAACTGCGTAACGTGAAAACGTGAAGTTTAAAAATTCAGAAGATTTCAAATTCTAAAAATCTTACATTGGACTAGATTCCTTGGTTTGTTGATTTTAAAAGCTGAATCCAGATAATCAATTAGAGATTTTTTTTTTTTTTTGATTTTTCATTTAATGAAAACTTCATATCACTTCGACAAAAATTTTCTCGGACGCAAATCTATAGAAATGGTTACGGCCGCCTGACCAAATCAGATCGTATGTTGGGGCAACCAAAAATAAAATGACCCATTACAATTCGAGTCTATGCAAAAAATGACGACTAAATATTTACCTACATTGAAACATTCACAGGCGTATAAATGCGCACCGCGTATGGTGCGCGCTTTTTTCTTGTGTGGAAAAATTTTATGTACTAACTTGGTGTTATATGATTCATTAAATTCTATTTTTTGCTTCTTTACACTGTTTGGTTAATGTTATGTTAATCGAGTGTTTTTAGCACCAAATAAATATGAAGATTAATGATACACCATTAAAATAATAATTAAGTTTCAATTTTGTTAAATAATGATTGCAATTTGTGGCATTAATTTTATATCACAAATGAGGTAAGTATTTTATCTTACTCCGTAAAAAATAATGATGTTAAATCATTACAAATATATGTACAAAAAAAATCAGATGTTTTATTGAATATGAATGAAAATATAAGATTAACCTTTCGCAGGAAACTCGAATTTATTCTCGCTCAATTTTTTTAATCAAATAACCGTCATGTTGGCATCAATAATTAAAGCGTTGATTTAAGCAGCTTCCCAGATTAGAATAAACACAAATATAGGAAATTAAAATAGAATCCGAAATCTCTTCCCTACCCGTCACGAAATAGAATCCATTTTACACTATAAATATATCCTAATTAAAACTTTTATTGCTCCTAAACGAATAACGCCCTTATGGTTCAGTGCGAAGATTGAAATTGCGGTAATAGATAAAGAAATATGCTATAAGCTTTGGAAATATAATAAAACAAGTGAGAACCGTATAGCCTTTTGTAAAAGTAGAAGCAATGTCAAAAAGATCATTAGATCAGCGAAATCCAAATTCCTGAATAAAATGCTTCACCACAATTTGCTGCCCAGAAATTTGTGGAATAATATCCGTAACCTTGTGATGATATTGATAATATAAGTATTAGTAACGTTGATCGTAATATAGAACATAAATTTAATTTCTATACAGTTGATGAAACTGCAGTAAAACAGGCCGTGTTGCGAATTAAGTCCAACTCAATTGGTGACGACGGAATTCCATTAAAATTTAATAAATTGATTTTAGAATTTACTCGATTTTAGAAGTGAATCGCGATTTCCTTCTCAATGGAAAATTTCGAAAATTGTGCCGGTTGCCAAGTGTTCAAATCCTAAAGATATTAAGTACTTAAGACCCATTAGCATATTACCTATGTTATCCAAAGTTCTTGAAAGAGTGATGTGTGATCAAATGGTCCAATATTTGGAGAATAATAAAATGATTACCAAATTTCAATCTGGTTTCAGGGTTAAACACAGTACGGCAACAGCGCTACTCAAAATAACGGATGACATTTTTACTGCTCTAGATAAGGGTTATGTTACACTATTGGTTTTACTTGACTTTTCCAAGGCTTTTGATACATTGAATCATGTTATTTTGCTTCTTAAATTACAAAATCATTTTAAATTTTCGCAGCACGCGATTAAATTAATTAAAAACTATCTAAGCGGTCGTTCCCAGTACGTCAGTTTTGGTGATGAAAAATCATGCTGTGTTAATGTAGTACGCGGGGTGCCGCAAGAATCGATACTTGGGCCTATATTGTTTATGCTTTTTATCAATGATATCGCATCCGTAATTAAATATTGCAATTAGCATCTTTATGCTGATGATGTACAAATATATACATGTAACAAAGTTGAATGTATTGGGCGTATCACAACGTTTGTTAATGCTGATATCGAGGCTATTTCTGAATGGGCTAAAATTAATGAACTGCAGTTAAATTATTCTAAGTCACAAGTTTTGCCTATAAACACTAGTAATGAAAATATTACATACCAACCTGTGTTTATTGATAAAGACACTGTACCATTTGTAGATAAGGCACGTAATTTGGGATTCATTATGAACTCAACCCTTACATGGGATTCACACGTAAGCCATATTTGTTCTTATATTTATGCCGGGTTGAAAAGACTATCCAAATTTAAAAAAGCTACTCCTATTAAAACAAAGAAGCATTAGCCCATTCTTTACTTATTACTTATCTAACATTTATGCTGATCTAGTAATGGGAGTCCTAAGTTACGAACATCGTAGAACACTCAATGTTGCCTTTAATTCCATTACACGATATATTTATAATTTGTCCAGATATGATCACATTACACTATTTTCAAAAAATGTATTAGGATATACCTTCGAGAATTATCTGAAATTTAGACAATATTTATTCTTGTTTAACGTAATGCATGGTAAATCCGCGGATTATTTAATTGATAAAGTGCAAGTTGGAAAATTTCTAAGAAATCCATCTATTATACTGTCCCGTTTTAAAACAACCCTTAGAGCGAAATCGTTTTTTATTAATGGAGCTCAAACTTGGAATAGCCTACCACTAGGCGTGAAACACCTTACACATCTACACCTGTTTAAAAAAGAATGCCTAAAATTCAGATTCAGAGATTCCATTCCAAGTAGGTTTTCTATTTAGAGAACACTGTCATCGACACATTCCAACGTAACCACGAACCTGGTACCACATATATATGTATATGTTGGTACAGACATAGTACATGAATGCCTAAAATGATTTTATTTTGGATTTACGTCAATATTACATCAAAATAAACAAAATGAAAAATGGAAACCATTCGGATTTTAATCCGTGTTGATTTTGATTATGATGTAACAAAAGAGTACCAAGGTACATTCTATGTATTACTTAAAGAATTTTTAAACTGGTTCTTCGAAATCTTTCAATAATACGTAAGTGAAATTTGTCATAAGTTGCCTTAAGTTGTCCTAAGTTGTCCTAAGTATGTCCTAAGTTTTTTTAAATGTGTTGATATAAAAGTTTCGTTATTACGAATTTATTTAAATCATATTGGAATAGTAAAAATTATCCTTAAGATTATTTACTCTTACAAAGTAATTTAGATTTTTTCTATGGCGCGATTTATTCTGATGCTGAATCTATAAAATCAGATCATTTTCCAAAAACTGAGGAACTGGCAGAAAACCCGTGTTTAAACGTGTTTGTTTGCGAATTTTCTTGTGAAAATCCTAAGAAACGGGCAACAAAATATGCACAATTCTAAGTTGTCATAAGGTCTTATCTATGGATTAGGTTATTTAGGACAACCATGTTTTACATAATCTGCTATGATACATCATACATTTTGGTGGCCGCTTCTGGAGATTATGTCAAACATGGTTGTCCTAAATAACCTAATCCCCTACTTTTTTCAATAGTGAATTATTTTTTGAATATATAAGATCTTATGACAATGTAAAGTTGTGCACATTTTGGTGGCCCCTTCCTAAGATTTTCACAAGAAAATTCGCAAACAAACACGAAACACAGGTTTTCTCCCAGTTTCTAACTTTTTGGAAAATGATCTGATTTTATACATTCACCATCAGAATATTTCGCGCCATAGAAAAAATGTAAATTTTTTTTGTAAGAGTAAATAATCTTAAGAATAATTTTTATTATTTCACTATGAATTAAATAAATTTGTAATAACGAAACTTTTACATCAACACATTTAAAAAACTTAGGACAGACTTAGGACAACTTAAGGCAACTTAGGAATAACTTCACGTACGTTCAATAATAGCGTACTTACATATGAAATTCGATATTTCAAAATATTTAACATTTTCCAAACTCTATAAAATTTAAGGTGTAGATTATGAGTTTTTTTTGGAAATTTGAAATTCGAGTTATGAAAAACTTCCAAGCCTTTTTAAAACACACACACAAAATTGTTGATTTTTAACATTTTGAATCCTTGAAATTTTTCGATGTTTGACTTTATTTAAAATTAATCAAAATTTAAAACTTGTAGTATTGTTTTATTCAACCTTCACATTATATTTTCAAATTCTTATTTGTGTTTCAAATTTAAAGTTTTATATCGTACACATAAAAACTTGATTATATATTTTGAAAGGTTCAATAAACATATCTGAATTAAAATATTTACAAATTCCATTAATCGAAAATGAAAAAAAAAATAATTTACACTAAAATAGAGAGTTCGAAATTAAAAACTTCAGAATATTTAAAATCTCATCGCAGTTATCAAATTAACAAATAATCTCTCGTTATAATGCCAAATTTCTAATTCCAAATACTAAACTTAAATTCTTTAAATTTTTACTTTTGAATTCTCGACTTAAAAAGGTTTAACAATTTAATTTTTAAATTTTAATTAAAATTTATTATTTAAACTTATAAACTACAATTGGAAAGTTAAGAATACAATTAAAAATAGCACCAGCCCAACAAAGGGACCAGGACATGATGGACGATGAATGAAAATTAACGATTCAGTCTGATAAAATGAAATAGAAATTTCGTCATATCGTTCAATTAGCATGCTGTCGTCCAAAATCTCGTAGGTATTCAAAAAAAGTATTGTTAACGAAATTAAAACCGTTCAACCGTCCCGAAAAAAATCTAAGCTGAGCTATAGCAGAGATCAATCAAACCCATACGGACATATGGTATTTAGTTGTCAGTAGGTAAGCTAGATATTTCCAAGTTTAATTTGGCTATTCCCACCATCAACTTTTCTGATATTTTCATTGGTGAGCAAGTATGCCGAATTTAGTCACTTTGTTCAATTCTGTAGCATCTTTTTGAACTTCAATAATAATTAAACTTGCTTCTATTGATGTTTCTAGGGTTGATCATTGGATTTCTGATTATTTAGTCGATCTACTAAATAAAAAGAAAAATTTATTAATGTTGATCCGTAATTCCGTAATGACAAAAGTAACTACTTCAAGTTTAACAATTATAGCAATATGCTCATTATATATCTGAAAGATGCATATCTGATACTTTTTTTTTAATCCAGTTGATATGAGTGAAATTTCATACATTATTAAGAATTTGAAAAGGAGTAATAGTGTTGATGTTTTTGCGATTTAGTTTCGCCAGCTATTGTATACTTAGTAAACAATTGGTTTTGTGATGGAATTGTTCCAGAAATTTTAAAAACTGCTGCAATATTCCTCTGCACACAAAGGGCCGATCGTTTTAAACAAAGACAATTATCGACCTATCGACCCCTGCAATCAAACATTTAAAAAAATATGGAAAAAGCTTGTGACTGCTAAGTAAATTGTGTTCAAAGATGGTTCTAGCACGTAAACTGCTTTAGTTGAGTAACTTAATAGAATATACTCTCATTTAAATGCCAAACCATTTACTTCCACGTTTTCTTATTGACATGAAGAGGGCTTTTGATATGGTCGACCATAATCTTTTAATAAAAAAAATATTTTCATTGGGGTTTTAGGGGCACCACTTACTTGATTTACCGCTTAGCGGTTCCATTTCTTCATTTGCGGATGATATGGATCTTAGTTATTATGCCACAGATGCTTTCGTATTTTCTAATGATATACATAACGATTTAAGATTTTTACGTTCACGGTTTAAGAGCACTTTATGATTTTGAGTGAGAAAAACAAAGTTATGTTTTTCATACTAAGAGGTGATCCTTTGGCAGGACGAACGCCAGAGATATTTTATCATTACATGGCATGCAATTTTGCTAACTTACTTTAGATTACCCGGGTATTTACTGAATTTAATTAAATTAAAATCTAATGAAATGATTCCAATATTAAATGATACCAAACATTTTAAGTTTGACTCGCACCTTGAATCAAAGAAATCTGAAGTTTTTTAAAATAATTAATTTGGGTAGCTCTTGCATAATCTTACTCAATAGGATTGGATAGAATTCAGAATTTAAATAGAGTTCGAGATTATTTTTTAAATACTTCAAAATTAATTCTCAATTATTTTTAATTAAACGTAAAAATTCCAATATCTACCTTTATTATTCTAGAGAAGCTAAACTTACAAAATTTGACGCAATAATTCTGAATTAAGTAATTCTAAAATTGTTAAAATCGACGTTAGATGGAAAATACTAATCTGAGATTACAAATTTTGAAATTTTTCAATCAAAAAATTTTTTAGATTATAAAACTCGTCGAACTAAAATTTTAACTCGTTACATATTTTACTCTAAAAATAGAGAGTACCTCTTTCTAAAACGGTAAATAATGAATTCTAAAGATTCTAAAAGTTTTCAACATTAAGGTGGACCTTGGAGTTTTAACTTCAAACTTGGATTTTTTTTTCTAGTTAGGGTAATTACAAATGCTTGAATTGAAAATGTTATTGCAATTTTAATTTAAAATTTACTCGACAAATTACTGGAAAAACATCAGACCAGTCTTACGGCAAAATACCAAAAAGTTGTGCTAAATGTTGACAGAAATAGTTCCGCCAACAATTAATAATCCGATAATACTTGAACCTATTAAATTAGGCAAATGGCAGGTAACAGTAACGTTTATATGATTAATTCCAAGTCCAAACCGAAAATCATTGTTTTTAAAAGACCAAGGACCAAAGCCTTTCGCTAGACAGTTTGCTTTGGTAAAAAATGGAATTAGATATATTTTGAATTTTTTTTATCAAACCATCGAGGGGTTATTTTTTGGAAATTTTTATTTTAAATGTTAAACTTGATTTTATTGTACAACATTTAAAAAAAAAAAAAAATGTTTAAGTCTTTGCCACAAGCAAGTAATGTCGATTAATCCAATTTTTGACGAAACTATTTCAATTGGAACATCAAAATTATTAAAAATTAGTTCGAATCTATGAAATGTGAAATCCATATTTTAAGAATACTTTGTATTTTACTATGCCTCAACCATGTGTACAGATGTTGAATGAAATCGAATCATTTTAAACAAAGTTTTCTTAAAATATGATAGTGATCATATATTGCAAGTGAAACTGTTTTGTCAAAAAATTGAATTTGACAATTTATATATTTCATGGCTGCTGAACTCTGTAAAACTTTTCTATTAATAATTTTTAACGTAGGTGTTGGTAAATAATGGTTGTATAAAGGCAGATACATTTTTTTGCCATGACAAATCTGGTAGGTTTTGCGCGTATAAATAACATTTATTTGCAATATTTTCCTAGGTCTTACCGAAAATAACTTTTAACGTTTTTAACACTGGCGCCATTAATATTTTTGCAATTTTTATATTTTACGACATATTTTAGTATTTCTATACAAAACCAAAAAAACGTTTTTATTGTTTTAAAAGTTATAAAATTTAAGATTTTTTCTTTTTTTTAGTAATTTTATGAAATAAAGTACTTTTAGTGATGAGAAGTTCCTATTGAAAAGTATTCCCGAAAAAAAAAAAAAAAAAAAAAATCAGAAATATTTATGAGATAGCAGCTTCACAGATTAGAATAAACACAAGTACATATATACTCTCACGATATGAAATTTATTTTAAACAGTAGAAAACTACTGTTGGTATTAATGGCTTATTAACATGAAACCGAACTAAATCATCAAAAATGCATGAGTATAGAGGACTTTTCGTGGCAAACCTACATAAGTAAAACATTCTTAAAATTTTGTACAGGCTTGAGTTTTAAATCAAAACAAAGTCAAAATCCAATTTAAAATCACGTTTGAGATAAATTTTAGATAGGTTTTATGGTTCTTGTTCTAAATATGTGTTATAGATCTATCAACAACTGTTTGACGCTAGAAATATTTTAAAGAATTTTGAATTCTATTAATAGAGTTACTATTAGAGTTATAATTAGAGTTTAGACAATTATGAATAGGTTGGCGCCATTTTGTAATTTTACTTTCTCTGTACCGCTGTTCTTACTTCTAACTGATTCCAAGTAGTTATGAGTGTTGTATTTCTCTGCGTCCGTAGTTTCAGATGGATATGGTTGAAATACCATTTCAAATGTTATCTAATAAAATTTCTTATAAATTTAAATTAAACATTTAAGTAGCTAGTGCAGGACTAGTATATACTAATAACTAGGGCAGAAAAAAAAATGTTCTAAAAAAATATCAGTTTTAAGCTCCTAGAATATGTGCTCTAAAAACTTAGGTTAAAAATAATTTTGCCCTACAATTTGATAAAGTGTCTTTATTCTTGGCCAAGAATTGTCTATATTTAGCTCTCACTTTATTTCCATACGGAAATTTTCTTTATTTCTTTTTCAAACGGAAATAAAACCAATTGACTTTATCTTTAATTTAAAGTGTATCGTTCAGAATTTAGTTTCAAATTAATTGCTACCTGTTTCGCCTTTTAAAAGAGGAGAAGTCATTTTGGAAATGGAAAATTTAATTTTAGAATATTCTCGAAGATGGATGTTTACAGACACAGATCTAAAAATTTTCCGAAAATTTTTTAAACGTGGCAATTTTTTAATGTTAATTTAATCCGTTGTATAACTTAGAGGATGGGAGAATATTTTAAAATGGATTCTTCCTTTTCTAAAATTTCTTCTCTTCTTTTAAAATTCGCTGCAGTCAATAGTAGCAGTTAGTTTGTTACTTAAACCCTGCAATATTAATTTTAAATTGGAAATAAAGCCAATTGACTTTATTTCCAGTTTAACAGAGTTAGATCGAAAATCCAACCAGAAATGGAAATAAGATTGATATATTTTATTTCCGTTGACTTCGTTTACAGACAAACTCATCACGGTATTCACTGCTTAATGGCTCTACTTGCAGCAAAAAGAACATTTTAGAAAATTAATTTTTTGCAAAATATGCTAATCCATATTATTCAAAATATTTTTGTTTTTTGGGTGAAATGTATACTTTGGTTAAAATATCAAAAAAAAACTAACAAGCTGGATTTTAAATGTTGCTTTTTATGAAACGAACTAATAGCTTGCTCTTTTAATAATTAGTGTACATGAAAAAATAAGTTATTGGATATTTTTTGTTGCCCTGCTTATAACCATAGATTCCAGTAATACCATCGATTTGTGTATTTGACTACCAGAAATAAGTACATTACCAAAAGAGTAAATTTCACAGCCTATAATCAAAATTTATTCAACTCATCGTATAATTGTAATACCAGTTATTATCAACGGGGGCATTCAGGTCTCCCAACTTGTTGACATCAAAAATCTACCGATGGAAAAAATTACATTTAAAATATCGTATTGCAATGAAATTTTGAAAGTATCGTATGTATGTGCGTTCAGGTATCAACGAATGTTATTTCCATAATAGTTATATATCTATTAAACAAATAGTAGATTCCGAATCTGTTGCTCAGGGGGCCTATTCTCGAATTCCACATCCATTTTCCACATGTGGACATCTGTCAAAGTTGTCAAAAAATGGTTCGAAAATTGTAATTCGTATATAAAACACATGCGGCATTGACATTTTCCTATATGGAGAATTTTTCCACATGCTTATACCCATTCGGAAATATTCCCTTAGTACCGAAAAAATTCAATTTTTATGAGTTTTGACAGATGTCCACATGTGGAAAATGGATGTGGAATTCGAGAATAGGCCCCCAGGTATTGCAAAAAGTATGTCGACGAAAGGCAAGGCGTTTGCTAAATAAACTATATCGTAATGAAAGCAACAAAGTAATTTATAAACAGAGCTTCTTCTTTGCAATTGTAGCGAAATATGAAACGAATTTGGAATGACGTCCATCGTATTGGATTGTATCCCTTAGTCATTAGCCATTATTTTTGTGATGTATGGCCAATGTCTGTGGTCCCCCCATTACCCAACGTTTCTAACATCACTGGCACTGATGAGCGAGTTTATGTCTCGTTTATTTAGTAAAATCGACATGGTTAAAGCGGTTTATCAGATAAATTGTAACTCACTTAATAAAATGGATTTGAAATTCTTAAAAATTATATTATCTTGTGCTATATATCCTTTGACCTTCCGGTATTTCCAGATACCTGGAAAACAAATATTGTAATTCCGATCCTGAAGAAGAAAGATATGAACTTTTTGGGTAACCTTAGAGACTGATTAGTTTGGTTTCGATTTTATCTAAAATTCTCGAGATTATAATCCAAGACCAGATTTATCAACATTTAGTAAAGGGCAATCATTTAGACCAATTACAATCTTGATTTCGAAATAACCACAGTACAACTACTACACTGCTTCATGTTGTTGATTAACTGGCTTATCACCTTCACAAACAAAAAAAAAAATTTTTTCGCCGTGCTGCTACTGTTCGGCCAGCACCGATGGCCGATGAAAAGTCATTGTGCATTCGCGATCCAAACGTCATAATTGACGTAACCTAAAATTAAATTATTATTAAATTAAAATTTCACAATGAATTATATATTATAATAATACTTATCTTATTATTCACATCCTTTCTTAATTAACATAGTAAATAGTCTAAAATAATTAATTTAATTTTATTAATTGTAATATTGTAGTATCAGAAATTAATTACCATATTTATTGTTTTTGTATTGAGTTGACATTCAAAACTTCTAAATGTTAATAAAATAAAAACCTTATAAAAGCCAGTAAAGGCTTATATTGAGCTATAGATGCGTTCGGTAAGCGGTAGAATTAGTTAAGCCATCTAAGGCCAGTACGAGTACTATAAAAATACTAATTTCTTACCGTGAATGAACCATGAAAAAATATAAGATTCAGTCTATTGTGAGCTTTAGCATTGTGCGCATAAAGGCAATATTTATAATATTGAATTAAATAAATTAAATAAATTAATTAAATAAATTACATAAAAATTGAATCGACATTTTGTTTTTATCATCGGTCAATCTTTCATATGGTCCTTCGAGCCGGATCGGCACTAGTGAGTTTATACAACCAACGTTTTGAGGTTATACATCCAACGTTTCGTCCGATTTACATCCAAAATACGCCAGTAAAGCTATCATTTCAACATATTGCGATTATCATCCAGCTAAAGCCACACCAATCATCATCCAATTGGGATTTTCTTTTCAACAAAATCATCCGAGAGTCATATAAAATAGCCATAATAAAACTACGCCATTTTTAACCACGCTACTGAGTAGTCAACCCACGTGGAGATTACAATATCTAGTCAAATCATCTAAGCCTGCCAATAAGCTGCACTTTAATCACAAGCAGGTAAATCATTTCAAAGTTTTGATTAAATATTATTATAACGTGTTCGTGGAGTAAATCTTGTGAAGTGAAAACTTAGTGAATTATAAAATGGCCGATTTATTGGCGCTTAAGAGAGTGCGTTCGGCAATAAAGGGTAGCTTAACCCGAATGGAAACCTTTGTTGCATTAAATTCCATCAAAAATGAAATTTCCATCGATGAACTAAAGGTTCGGGTAGAGACCGTGCAAGGTTTAAGAGAGCAGTTTCTTGAGGTCGAAGAAAAACTGTATTTGGTGGATTCTGAGATAGAATCGAAGATGGACGAGTTTGAATCGAAGTATTACGCGGTTACCGGGAATCTCAACAAATGGATCCGCCGTTTGAATGAAAGTGAACATGGCATCGGCAGACACGGTGATTCTATATTAAACGTCACCCAAGCGTTGCATGCAGAGATCAAATTAAAGAAATTATCGATACCTCCATTCTCTGGTGAATATACGGAATGGCCGAGCTTTTATGATCTCTATAATGCATCTATACATAGCAAAGAATATCCAGCGGTGCAGAAGTTTCAATATTTGAAGAGCTTATTGACAGGAGAAGCAGCCCAGTTAATCCGGTACTTTGCGGTTACAGAAGCCAATTATTACGAAGCGTTTTCAAAGCTGGTTGAACGGTACGATCGCAAAAAGTACATTGTTAATGCCTTCATCAGAACGTTTATGGAGCAACCATCAGTGAATCAAGTAAGCAGCGCAAGCATAAGAAAGTTACGAGACACGTCGGATGAGGTTCTCCGAGGTTTAAAGGCGCTAGATCCAAAGGCAGAGAAACGAGATAGTTGGCTGATATACATCCTGATAAAAAAATTGGACCAAGAAACTAAGATGTTATGGGCACAAGAGTCTACTGCATCCGAATATCCCACTACAAAGGAGTTTTTTGAATTTCTCAATAGAAGATGTGATGCATTGGAATCGATATCATCTTATTCGAAGGCCAAACCTGGTTACACAAGAGCGTTAGTGACTGAAACCATAGAGCCAAGCAAAGCTACATGGAGTTGTCCAGTATGCAAGGATGATTCTCATTTGCTGTACGAATGTAGCCAGTTTGCAAAAATGTCAACAACAGAAAGGAAAGGAGTATTGGCGGCGAATAGGCGATGTTTCAACTGTTTACATAAAGGGCACAACGTATACAATTGTCGCGCTAAAACTAGATGCAAGGAATGTCACCGAAGACATCATAGCTTGATACACGAGGAGTATAAGGTATCCAAATCCAACACTTTAACATCGCACATGACGCAAGAGATGGAAAACGAGCTTAACCCAAAATCAAAGTCGTCTGATCCACAAGCTCAATGTTACCAAACCAACATTCGGTACGAGATGCAGGCAATTTTACCAACAGCAGCTGTGCGCATAAGAGGTAATAATGGTGAATTTATGTTTTGTCGTGCGTTGTTAGATTCAGCGTCGCAGGCTACGTTTATCACTGACGCGTGTGTACAAAAATTAGGCCTTAAGATAGGAAGCGGGCATGTTATGGTGAGTGGTTTAGGCCAATCGAGTTTGGGACGAACCAAGGGAGTTGTGCAATTAGAGGTCGTGCCAAGATATCAGACGGAACCGGTACTACAACTTCAGGCTTATGTCGTGCCTAAAATCACTACACTACAACCAGCATCAAAAATTGGCTGTATTGAGCTAGACAAATTGCAGTCACTGAACCTTGCTGATCCGAAATTCAACCAAAATGGCCACATCGATGTCTTGCTGGGCGTCGAAGGGTTTTTTGCAATAATTGAAAGTGGGCAATTAAAGCTATCCCCATATCTGATTGCGCAGGAAACCAAATTCGGTTGGGTGATTGGAGGTCACATTACCGAGCAAGGGAGTACGAATAATGTAGTCAACCTAAACATAACCATGGATGTAGATGCTTCATTGCGAAAGTTTTGGGAGATTGAGAAAATTCCTACAACCAGCGAGCTGACTGACGAGGAGAAGTATTGCGAAGATTGGTTTCAGCGTACGACGGAAAGAAGTTATGACGGAAAATTTATCGTAAAATTACCTGCATATGGGAACTTGACGAATTTGGGGTCCAATTACAAAGTAGCCGAACAACGTCTTAAAGCCATGGAAAACAAGTTCCGACGAAACCCAACATTCAAGGACCAATATGCAAATTTCATGGTGGAATACGAGCAATTGGGCCATATGAGACAAATCCACGAAAGCATCAACCCTAATGATTATTTTCTGCCTCATCACGGTGTGATCAAAGAGACGAGTACCACTACAAAGCTGAGAGTAGTGTTTGATGCTTCGTCAAAGGATTTAAATGGAACATCTCTGAATGATTTGCTACTGACAGGTCCTTCTATTCAATCATCATTAATAGACATTTTAATCAGATTCCGCCGATACCGATTTGTGATATCCGGAGATGTAGCCAAAATGTATCGGCAAATTTGGGTCAACCAAGCAGACGCTCAAATGCAGAGAATACTATGGAGAACCAGTCCAAATGAACCAATCAAACAGTATGTATTAAAAACACTAACTTATGGAACTTCTCCCGCATCATTTATAGCCACAAGATGCCTAATGCAATCAGCTAAGGACAATCAAGCAAGGTACCCCGAAGCCGCTGTAGCCATCCAAAGAGACATGTATGTTGACGATCTGATGACTGGAGCCAACGATGAGAACCATTTAAACCAGCTCAGAGTAGACATTACCAATAGTCTAGAATCAACCGGATTCACATTAAGAAAATGGACGACCAACAGCTCCAAGATACGTAACGAGTTAAATAATAATAATAATAACGATGAAAAATTCATATCCAAGGATGAGACAATTAAGCTACTAGGCTTGCAATGGAAGCCAGAATTAGATGCTTTTAGCTTTTCAGTGCATCTGACAAGTCGAGTAAACCACAGCAAACGAACGTTGCTATCGGAAGCCAGTACGATATTTGACCCGTTAGGATGGTTGTCACCTCTAACCATACGCATAAAAATACTCTTTCAGAGTTTATGGCTTCGAAATCTCAAATGGGACGATCCACTACCAAACGATATATATAGCAGATGGAATACGCTACGCCAGGAAGTAAATGAAGTAGAAAAGTTGATTGTTCCCAGATGGCTAAAGTTCACTGATACAGTTGAGATACATGGGTTTTCCGACGCCAGTGAATTAGCGTATAGTGCAGTTGTATATGCTAAAGCTAATAATTCCATTAGAGTAATTGTGGGCAAAACGAGAGTAGCACCGATTCAACAATTAAGTTTACCAAGATTAGAGCTGTTGGGAGCAGTACTATTGACAGAGCTGATCAAAACCATTGTAGATTCCTGGGCAGGAGTAAAAATAGCGAGAACGGTATTATGGTGTGATAGTAAGATAGTGCTGGATTGGTTAGCATCACACCCGAGAAAATGGAACACGTTTGTAGCCAATCGAATATCTAGTATCGTAGAACATTTCCCACGAGAGTATTGGCGACATGTCCCGTCAAAACAAAATGCAGCAGATTGTGCCTCACGAGGGATAGCAGTAGAAGAGTTGCTGAATCCAGCATGTATATGGTGGAATGGACCAGACTGGCTATGCTTAGCAGAGGAATGGTGGCCAGAACAAAGATCATCCTACGAGACCGAAGAGGAGCGAAAATCCAAGTACATGGACGTATTGTTAGGTGTTACCAACCACTTTATAGAAGATTTGATAACACGTTACAACTCCTTCGAGAAATTAAAGAGGGTATTAGCTTATGCGAGGCGATACATAAGCAAACTCAAAGATGCGAGAGAACAAAAATTGATGGTAGCTGATCGAGACAAACCTAGAGAAGTCAAAATGAGGAAGACATCATTATTAAGTCAAGAAGAATTGCTGCAAGCCGAAAAAACTATTATCAAGTATGTACAAGGCCAACATTATTTAACCGAAATTAAATCATTACAGAAATATCAAGATATCCCAAAGAAGAGTACAATTAAGACATTAAACCCATTCATAGACGAAGATGGAATTATCAGAGTAGGAGGGCGAATAAATAATTCCAGGGCCACTTACAGCGCCAAGCATCCTGTGATTTTACCCTGCGGTGCATCAATTTCCAGAGCAATAACACTGGATTTTCATCTCAAATGGTTACATACGGGGTCTGGAGCCTTGGTGAGTCTAGTTCGAAGCAAATATTGGATAGTAAGAGCAAGGGATGTTGCCAGATCCGTGATATATAAGTGCATCAAATGTATCCGATACAAGCCAACATTACAACACCAACTGATGGGCGACTTACCACCAGCCAGAGTCACGTTTACACATCCATTCATAAATGTTGGAATTGATTACTGTGGTCCGTTTAAGGTGCAGCAAATCCGACGTCGGGGCCAGGTACCAACAAAAATGTATGTATGTATATTTGTTTGCCTGTGTACAAAGGCTGTGCATATTGAGATGGCTACCGATATGAGTACCGACTGTTTCTTGGGTGCATTGCGACGCTTCATTGCAAGAAGGGGAATGTGCCGTAACTTTTATAGCGACAATGGGTCGAATTTCATCGGTGCAAATAACCAGCTAAGGCAGTGGTACGATTGGTTGGAGAAATCAGAAGACTGCATTAAACTCGAACTAAACAAGCAAGAAATCCAGTGGTGTTACAATCCTGCATCGAGCCCGCACATGGGCGGTCTTTGGGAGTCAGCAGTAAAAGCCATGAAGTCACATTTGAGAAAAACAGTCGGTGACCATATACTTACCCTGGAAGAATTCAACACGTTGTTATGCCAAATCGAAGCAACCTTGAATGCGAGACCAATATGCGCATTTGGTATAAATGAACCTGATATATTGACTCCCGCTCATTTCTTGATCGGTCGGGGCATGGCCGACATTTTAGAACCAGATTTATCGAACCAGAAAGTATCACCGTTAGCTCGTTGGGGGATCGTGATCAAAATAAAACAACACTTTCAAAAACGGTGGCAGCGGGACTACTTGAGCAGCTTACAACGGCGTGACAAATGGCATCATAAAATGGCTAATCTCCAAATAGGTGATGTAGTATTGATTGCAGATGAGTATCCATCAATATCTTGGAAGTTAGGAAAAATATTAGATGTACATCCTGGTAAAGACGGTAGAGTACGAGTGGTCACTGTTAAGACAGCACATAATACATTGAAGCGACCTATACATAAATTATGCCGATTGCCAATTCAAGATGTTGAACCAGGGGATTCAAAGCCCGCGGGATGTTCGGCCAGCACCGATGGCCGATGAAAAGTCATTGTGCATTCGCGATCCAAACGTCATAATTGACGTAACCTAAAATTAAATTATTATTAAATTAAAATTTCACAATGAATTATATATTATAATAATACTTATCTTATTATTCACATCCTTTCTTAATTAACATAGTAAATAGTCTAAAATAATTAATTTAATTTTATTAATTGTAATATTGTAGTATCAGAAATTAATTACCATATTTATTGTTTTTGTATTGAGTTGACATTCAAAACTTCTAAATGTTAATAAAATAAAAACCTTATAAAAGCCAGTAAAGGCTTATATTGAGCTATAGATGCGTTCGGTAAGCGGTAGAATTAGTTAAGCCATCTAAGGCCAGTACGAGTACTATAAAAATACTAATTTCTTACCGTGAATGAACCATGAAAAAATATAAGATTCAGTCTATTGTGAGCTTTAGCATTGTGCGCATAAAGGCAATATTTATAATATTGAATTAAATAAATTAAATAAATTAATTAAATAAATTACATAAAAATTGAATCGACATTTTGTTTTTATCATCGGTCAATCTTTCATATGGTCCTTCGAGCCGGATTTGAACCAGCGACCTATGGATTTCTGGAAACCGTTTTACTCTTTAAATCATCTAAAGATTACAAAAGTTGATGCTAATTACAGCACTTAAGCTTATGCATCTGTAAGATAGCAAAAATTCGGCATTAATGAGGAAGAATCGAGTTCTGAACTTATATCGGCAGGGATTTTAATTCTCTTGGAACCATTATCGGCCTATTACTGTTTTCTCTATTTATAAATAATCTGCCAGATGGAATCAAATATTACTAGTGATGATATTTTGGAAATTTTCCATAATATCAACCAGGATCTATGTAATATATTAGCTTGACCTACATCTAATGGAATCTCATTGAACATTGCGAAAACTCAGGCAATTTTCATTTCTAGGAATAATTTCTCAGTTACACCTGATATCTTAATTAATAGTATGAAAATGCCTTTTTTGAATCATGTAAGTAACCTTGGAATATGTATAAATAGCAAGTTCACCTGATCGATGTGAACTTGGCCCGGAATTCATACCGAAAAAAACCTTTTCAGAAAATGTGTCCTGGGTAAATATAATAAGAAATCTCTTAGCACGAAATCTATGATAAAGGGAAACACATTCTATTCGAATAAACGAATGAATATTTTTAACTGAATAAATATACAGTTAATTAAAGAAACTATGTACATATTTAGTTGATGATTTAAGTTATAAAAATATAAAATTAGAACCTGCTGGAAATATTTTTTATCGAATCTTGAAAAATAAAAAAAATATTACAACATTCCGCATACTGAAAAGTTCATTACTAAGTGGGAAATTAAACCTTGTTACCATAATATTTCTGGGCCGAGATTGAATCAATGATTGTCATGAAAATTTCTGGCTTAAGATAAAATCAATGATTTTCATTAAAACTCCTCATTATTTTTACTACTGCATCTGTAGTTATAGAAAATGCTATACTTATTGGTATAAGGTACTAGCTTGAACAGAGATACAGTAGTAGAAATAATGAATAGCTTTAATGAAAATAATTGATTGTCTCTCAGCCCAGAAATTTTCTTGATTCCCATCTTATGGTAATAGGCTTAAGCTTTTAACTAGGCAATGGAATCACCAGCTAGTGTCGTATACCATTATGTCTAGCAATCTCTTTGAACAGAGGTACAGTAGTAGAAATAATGAGTAGTTTTAGTGAAAATCATTGATTGAATTTCGGCCCAGAAATGTTCCTGATCTTCATGATCTTCATCGTATGGTAATATGCTTAAGGTTTTATCTTGGCAATGGACTTACAAAGCTAGTATCATTTGAATTTGGTAGGTTAGGTTAGGTTGGAGTGGCTGCTTACGCGCACTTAGACCGGTGACGGTCCATTGTGATACCACAGGATGTATCCCCTTTTACCCCTATTGGAACCATTTCGAGCTACTTATGTAGCGTAAGACGTCCCGCACTTTACTGTTTTCGAGATCCGAGACGCAGTTTATCCTGAACTTACCTAAGTGTTTGTGCCTTCTGAGAGCCAATGCTGGACACGAGCAAAGGAAGTGGACCAACGTCTCTTCCCCCTCTTCGTTCAAGCAGCTTCTGCAGAAGTCATTAGCCTCCAGACCCAGCCTTCTTGCATGTTCTCCAAAAAGGCAGTGTCCGTGAGAATTCCTACGACCGTTCTTAATTCACGTCTGCGTAAGGATATTAATGCTCTAGTGCGCCCCAAGTCCAGCTTTTGGCAACTCTACAAGTGAGGGTATTCGAAAACCTTTCCCCCGCTGAGGATAGCGCCTGCTTCTCAAGTGCTTGTCTCAGCGCTGTGATAGGCCTGCTCAGACTTGCCCTTTCCGGTTGCAGCTGGAGAGTCGTACCATGCCTAGCAAGTTCATCTGCCCTGCAGTTCCCCATGACGTCCGAGTGACCTGGGACCCAAATTACCTGGATATTGAAATGCTCACCCATGTCATTTAGAGATGAGTGATAACTCAACGCCACCCGTGACGCCAAAGACACCGATTCTAACGACCGGATCGCCGCTTGACTGTCCACATAGATTGTGATATCGTCTGAGGATAGCACATTATGCTTCAACCACGTTATGACCTCTTCAATCGCTACGACTTCAGCTTGGTATACGCTGCAGTAATCAGGGAGACGAATAGAAATGTTTACATTTAATTTGTCACAGAATACTCCAGCTCCTACTTTGCCGTCTAGCTTGGAGCCATCTGTGAAGAATTGCAAAACTACGGTTTCCGATAACGGTCTATCCTTCCAGGATTCCCTTGAAGGGAAGGAGGTCCGAAATCGCTTCTCGAAGCGTACAGTAGGTTTAATGTAGTCAAGATTCGCCAGCTCATCCTTCAACGATCTAACAATAGTAGAGTATCCTATACTAAGACACCTCCACTGAGAGACGGCTGCAAGTCGTACAGCCGTATTTGCCGCCAACTGTTTGCTGAAAATGTCGACCGGAGAAGGTGCAACATAACTTCTAAGGCACTTGTCGGTGTCGACCTCAATGCCCCGCTAAAAAGCATACAGGCCGTTCTTTGCAATCTCTCAATCTTACTTTTATAAGTTACCTTGTCCAGAGCTGGCCACCAAACACCCACCTTGTACATGAGTACAGGTCTCACTACAGCGGTGTAGAGCCAGTGTATCAGCTCCGGCTTCAGACCCCATCTATGACCAATGGCGTTCCTACAGGAGTACAAAGCAATAGTAGCTTTGTTTATTCTTTCCAACTTGGTAGTGAACACAATAAGCTTATAGCACATACCAATATGTAGAAATTTGGTAAAAGTTACTATTGACGCCATCGCATTGTAACATGGGCTGGAAATATATGGTTATGGGTTGGGTCTGGCAATAAAAATTAAGAAACATGGTCTGCAAATACAACTTTATTAAAGTAAACCAATAACTATCTTATAGTAACGAGATTATTACTGGCGTATTTCTACAAATTATTATTGCAATGGAAGCATTCAATTATAAATGAATATTTTATTTAAATTATGAAAATAGCTACGTCTTATTATATTTGAAGTTTAATTGTTACCAAATAATTTTTTTCGTGCTACTAATACTAATATGTACACATCTACTGATCAAATTTCATCTTCTATACATCTACTGATTAAATTTCGGGATGATTTCATTATTCATACAATGCAAATCTTATTTGAGGCTAGTATGGATTTTAGCAAGGAAACACAACAACAATATAAAAGCCTTTTCGGGATGATATTTCGGGCTAATTTCAAAGTCTGTAATCAAATTAATTCTATCTTGTATGGATGGATTGAATGTTGCTATCGAAATCGTTAGTAATACATAATGTATTGCATTAAAAATCTCAACTTTGTTTACTACTTTTACAATTTGGAATAGGGTTCCAATTGTGATTAGAATTGTAAAACCTTTCTCTAAACTTTTAGTTTTTCATTTTGTTAAAAATGAATTGCAAGTTTATTTAATATTTTATAATTTTGTATTGTGTTGTAATTTGAGATAGGCAAGCTATTTTGCCCCAGCTTAAATATTTTCAAAACGGTTCTTAAACTCCAAGGCAAAATTAAAACTTTATAGTAATTATTTTACCAAATTTTTGGCTTGAGTTTCGAAAATTTGATATTTAAAAATTTAACAATTTTTTTAAAATTAAAAATTTTGGAATTCATTAAGTTCTACTGAAATTGAAAATGCTAACAAATGCTAATATTAACAAATTTAATATATTTTTTAAGCTTTATACATACATTTTAATAAAATATTTTTCTGATTTTTTGGGTATGAATCAAGAAACTATGTAATTCCATATTTTAAAATATATAACATTTTCCAAATTCTAAGTCAAATTTAAGTTTTATTTCACGTAAATTTTTTTCAAGAGTTTTTGAAACACTCTCAAAAATTTTAGAATTTATTATTTCGAAACAATTAGATTTCTCGATGTTTGACTTTATTTAATAATTACAGAATCAACCAGTATCAAACAAGATTTACAATTTCAGATTTGAAAAGAGAATTGAGAAATTAGACTTATTTCAAAAATCAGTTTCATCGGTTAAATTTTAGATTTTATGTCTTAAACGTAAAAATTTTATTACCTGACTTAAAATAAGTTTTAAGGTTAATGAAATTTTAAAAGTTTGCCAATTTTCATATTCATTAGGATTTAACTAATCGAATCATAATAGATTTCACTGTAATTTTTAAATTAGCAGTTATCTTTTGCAGTTACAAAATAAATAAAATTTCGGAATCCAAATATTCAAATTACTGAAATCTAAATCCTAATTAATTCAAATTAAAGTAAAATAATTGGTAGCCGTTAAATAAGGCCCCACAGCTGTGCGAATGTGACGAATAAAATTTGTAAGGGAATTTGGCGGAATTTGTATAATTAGCCAATAAATCTCGCCTGGCGAGCGGTTTGATTTTTTGATAATCATAGGCTTATTAGTTCAAAATTGGATTAAATTCTCTTACAATTTTCTGAAAATATTAACTTCATATAAATTAAATTCTTAGTATTCAATTTTCAAATTTTCGATACAAAAATTTTTAATAAATAATTTTTGAATTATAATTAAGATGTAATTTGAATTAACTAAGTAGAAAATCCGAATAATAATTCCGATATTCATTCTTTTCTAATAGAACTATTAAGTTTTATTTTGAAATGCAAGAAATTCAGACCTTTAAAGTTTAAATCAATTTATTGAAATCTAATCTTCCAAAAAATCAGAAAAAATTTGCGTTTTCTAGGTGACAAAAGGTAATATGGGTTCTCAACTCAAAATTTCTTTTACAAAATTGTTTGCTATTAATTAGCTAGTTCAGAAATTTGGAAAAATTAATTGGAAAGTTCATAATCGAAAATACTAATTTTTTAAAACTTGGAATAATAAAACAAGCTAAATTTTTAATTTTTAAATCCGAAATTAATATTTAAATTTTAAAAATTTAATATTTAATTTTTTAAGGTTTCGATTTTACTTAATTTTTAATAATTTTTTTGATGGATATTTTCGACTTTGCGCTTTGGATTTTTGCCTTGTTCCGAATTATTGCTTCTAATTTTATTTTATTTGGCATTTTATGCTAGCTAGGCCAGAAATAGCTATTAGGTATACATTTGGAAACCTCTCACAAATCTGATCAAATTCTGAATTTTGAAGGTTTCCTGATATAGAAAATTCATAACTTAGAAATTATATGATTTTTCAACCGCGACAACTGAGTTGTCTTTTTCTAATTTTTAGAATATAAAATTGATTGAACCAAAATTCTGAATTCTGATCCAACTCTGAAAATATAGAGGGGCTAATTTCTGAAAATTCAAATGTTTTAAATTACAAATATTTGAATTTAAATTTTGGACAATATAGAATTTAAGACAATAAAAAATAACAAATCGTACTCATCCATCAAAAACTCTCTCTAAAATATATTAACTTTGCACAAAAGCGATTTATTTGCAGTTGTGATTAAAGCTGCATAGCGATCGTTTGTCCTAATCACTGTACAAAATCTTATCATTTTGAGTTATATGGTGTATATAAATTTATCCCAAAAATCGACCAAGTAAAAATGTGTTCTTCACTTATTTTCTATTGTGATACCTGAAAATAATTTGGCGATAAATACGGACTCGACGTCAAATAATGAATATTATCTTCAAACTGATTCCAAAGGCTTAAACACACTTCAAGTTGGACCAGATTTAAATGTAACAATGCTTGAAACCGACTCTTCAGTTGCATAAGCAAAGACAATACATCTTAAGAAACACTGAACAAATAAAACCCAAATGATAATCAACCATACTGGAATTTAGAAATCTTAATTCAGCGTTTTATTTCGATGTACCATAAATTCACATTAGAGTAAGTACGGTGTTCTTTAAGGCTACCCTCAACATGAAGATTGACCTATAAAGATAACGTTAATCAGAAAAGCGATACGGGAATCTTTTAGTGGGAGATGAGAGGTAAACATGGGAAACAACTTGCCGTTGACCAGAAAATGTGAGAAATTTTGTTAATAAAATTCCAAGAATAGAATCACATTTCTTACGAGCCCAAACTACACACGAATCTATTAAAAGTGCAAAAGGTATTTCTGATCCTTATCGTGACTATAAAGAAAACCGAGAGAACCAGAATTTTCCATCTGCATATGTCAGTATGTTTCGGGAAGAATTCATTTTGTTATTGTACGCACCGAATAAAGATCAATGTGAGCTTTCCGAAAGGGACGGATCTCACCAAATGAAAAAAAAATATTGTCACGCAAGCAAAAGGAGTACGACAAATAAAACCAAATGGTGTACAGGTTAATACCAAATGGTAGTTCGGTTTATTATAGCAGTAAAGTGAATAGTTTCAATTTTCCAACTAAACGTGGACACTCTCAAAATGAAGGTGATAATAATAAAAACAAGCAAATATGTTATCGAAAAGTAATTAAGAGACGTCTACAATCTTGCCCGATCTACGTACCACAGCAGTATGCAAGTTTAATTAAAATGGCAGAAAAATATCTTCCATATCGTGTTTATGAAATATTCTATCTATTCTTTCTATGAAAATTTCTATCATTCCAAAATGCTAGAAGAGGAATGTGGACATAATTTCACGTTAAACTTTGATGAACAAGTTAAGTGTGGTGTGATATAAAGATTTTGCGCTTTGAGAAAGAAGAACCTCCAATATTTTTCTATAAAATCTCGTACGAAGACACACCTGTCAATAAAATAAAAGGCGTTCAAGAACTTGTTGATAACATTTCCGCAAATTTATTTTGATTCAAACGAAATATGTTAAGGATGAATTTGGCTTTGTTTCGTTATAGGATCATTTTTATGTCGTCATTTTCGATTGAATCAAGAAAAGCACTCTAAAGGAGAAAAAATTGTTTTTTTTTGCAAAGGGCGAAATGTTTTGGTCGATGGCACTTTTTGGAAATCTCGATTTTTCCGTAAGTTTAACCCTTTTTTCCATAAATATGTTTATAGGTTTATTCTGATTCTATCGTTTGGCTAATTGGCTGACGATTTCAGTTTAACAACCCTATTGTGGTTACTGTGTTTCTTTAGAAATGCCATTAAATTGATCTCAAATAGGACCATTTAAAGAAGGAAGGCATTCAATTAGGACCATGTTAAGATGGAAGGAAACTAAGACTAAAAATGTATTATGTGCCATTTATTAAACCAAAGAGCAGCTGGCAATACTCTAAATTATGTTTTTTTATTACCTGGAGGAAGGGTCATCACTATGGAAAAAAAATAATACTCGGGTATGCTTTGAAACTCGAATAATTTGGATACCAACATAAAACGTTTAATTGCTGTGGAATGGAGATTTGAGAATGATCCGGAATTCAAGTTCGAATAGGGGTACGAAATCACTCCGCGCGTTTTGTATGGCGAAATTAATCTCTTTTTCAGTATGATTTAAATCCGCGAAATCTAATTTTTGTATAATGAAATAATTTCGTGGGGATTTAATTCATATTGAAAAAGAATTAAATTGACGCGAAATAAATTCAAATTTATCGACGAAATTAATTAATTTCCATCGAAAGTGAAAGAAATTTCCATCGTTTTAACCCTTATTGGATACAAACTTAATTCAGTTATTTAAAAAATTGTTATCGCAAAATTAATTCATATTTAAAAATGAATAAATTTCGTGTTGAAAATGTCGCGAAATTACTTCATTATTGGTGGCGGAATTAATTCCTACGAAACATAGGAAAAACTAAGAAAAGGAATTCAAAACTGAATTTTGGACTTGTAGTTTAATTCTAGTTGTATTATCTAATTATTAGGAAATATTGTCTAATTCTTAACTTACATGGAGGAATGTCGAAAGGTTTTACTGTCAGTAGATAATTTAATTAAATTTGCCATGAAAAGAAGAAGAAGAAATATTTGTAACTTAATAATAAGAAATTTCCCAAATTTTAAACTATGACTAAGAATTCTACAACAAATCATTTGTATAGAATCACTACTTGTAAAAATCCAGGGAAATGGGAATCAAAATGTGTCCAGGACCAGGGATAGATTCTATGAAATCACTTTTAGTAACAATTATAATTATAAATAAAAACGGTTAAATAATTAAATCCAACCGTTTTCGGTCGTGGAAGTGATATTAAACAAAATGCCATTGCGACATATAAAATTTCGAAACCGTCTTATTTTATATGTGTTTGAAGTTGGTTCAAAATTCATCCCAAAAAAACGCAGCGGTAACACTAAATAAAAATTTTCTTCATATTAAGTGTCAGCCCAAAAAAAAGGTATATCGTGATACAGTTTATAATGTTAGCCCAAACAAATTACTATCATGATAGCAAAATTTATCACGACCCACTCTCAGCCAAAAATCAAACTATCATTAAAAACTTATAAGGAAACTAATTGGTATAAGGTGAAGTAAGGCCGAAAAGCCTTGATTCTGAATCACATAAAGCTTTTCTATTAGGCTTGTCAGTTGCCATTACTCTGACATTTTTCCAGAAATTTGTTCATGGGGATAAAAAAAAAATAAAAAATACAAAACATTGCAAAATTGCTATGGTTTTCATCAATATGGCCGCAAAGCATTGTGGGTCGAATTCATGTTATCATCGAAAATCAACTGAGTATTCTCTCAAGTACTGTATTGTTGGCACCAATCTCTCGATAATTTTTTAATAGGCCTTTGAATTGTGAATACTCTACAAATTTTTCAGAATTTTGTGATGGGGATAGCATGGTCAAATACGGCCGCAAACCCTTGTGTGTCGTATTTATTTTTGGTTTTTGCAATTCAACTAAATATTTTCTCAATTTCTGTATTGTTGGCACAAATTTCCTGATGATTTTTTATTATGCCTATCAATTGTGAGTACTCACGAATTTTTTCAGAATTAATTCGATGAACTGAAGAGTTTTTTATTTAAAATTTGGTAATTTAACATTGTGGGCTATAAAATTGTGGGGTATACAAAATTTTAAACAAAAATATGAGAAAAATTATGATACATTAGAAACATGTTGCTTGCGCCAACAATACAGTACTTGAGAAAACAATCAGTTGAATTGCAAAACTCAAATCAAATAAGACTCATGAGGTCGTGCGGCCATATTTGATCATGATATCCCCATCAAAAAATTCTGAAAAAGTTCCAGAGTACTCACAATTCATAGGCCTAATGAAAAGATATTGGGAGATTAGTGCCAACCATACAGTACTTGGGAAAACACTCAGTTGAATTGCGAAAATCAAATTAAATACTACGGTTCACAGGGCTTTGCGGCCATATTTGACTATGTCATCAACATCAAAAATTCTTAAAAATTTCCAGAGTATATGTTTAATCATGCTATCCCCATCATAAAATTCTGAAAGAGTTTTAGAGTACTTACAATTGATAGGCCTAATAAAAAATAGTCGGGAGATTGGTGCCAACTATTCAGTACTTGAGAAAATACTTAGTTGACTTGCAAAAATCAAGTTGAATACGTCTCACGAGGCTTTGTGGCCATATTTTACTCTGTTACCCCTATCACAAAATTCTGTTAAAGTTTCAGAGTACTCACAATTCATAGGCCTAGTAAAAAGACATTGGGAGATTGCACTAGACTTGAACTCGATAAACTTTAAATTCCTTTTATTCCATGTAAAGCGAAAAAAAATTAATTAATAAAGCGCGAATGTGTAGGGTATTTGACATAAATATATATTTTAAGTTTAAAAATTCCCCCCTTCAGTTATTTCACCAATATTGCAATTACACTCGATAAATTCATGGGTTTATCAAGTGTAACAAAAAAATAAGCTATAATTGTCATTATTTATTGCTGTAACAACTTAAAATGTGTATTTATGTTAAATTCACTACACATTAGCACTTAATGAATTTAATTTTTTTTTTCTGTTTACATAGAATAAAAGGAATTTTAAAATTTATCGAGTTCTAGTGCAGTTCTCATGGAAAACACGACTAACAATACAGTAAGTACTTGAGGAAATACTCAGTTGAATTGCAAAAATCAAATTAAATACATACGACTCACAGGGCTTTCCGGCCATATTTGACCATGTTATCCCCAACAAAAAATTCTGAAAAATTTCCAAAGTACTCAGAATTGATAGCCCTAATAAAAAATCATTGGGAATTTTGTGCCAACAATACAGTAGTTGAGAAAACACCCAGTTGAATTGTAAAACTTAAATTATATACGACTCACGAGGTTGTGCGGCCATGTTTGATCATGCTATTTCCATCACAAAATTCTGAAAAAGTTCCAGAGTACTTCAGTACTTGAGAAAATACTCAGTTGGATTGTGAAAATCAAATTAAATATTACTCATAAGGGTTTGCGGCCATATTTGACCATGCTATGCCAATATATTATTTTTATCTCTAGTTTACTTTGTATCATAAGATTTGAAGTGGTGTTGCACGTTAACTATCATCATTTTTTGGGATAGAATTTTGGGCCATCTTCAAAAAGATTTATTTTATTAGGTTTAAACGTATTTGTGTATTTTTTTAATACACGGGTACCCGAGTAACCCGAGTAACCTGAGTAACCCGAGTATTAATATAAAAAGTAATCGACTATCCGAGTACTTTGAACCTCAAGTAATTTGGATACCATATGCCAAACTCAATATTTACGCGACCCTCTAAACACTCCCCTAAGAGCAAATAATATGATGGCTATATATAAGGTATATGTACACTGAAAAAAATCGTACATCAATGTAGACAAAAACTGCATTAATAGTAAGAATAATTCGTTAAAACTGAGCCGATACGACCCTTCGTTAATAGTAAGAAAATCATACGTTAATATTATGGTGAAACACACAATTTGTTTTATATTAGTCCTAACTACTTACGTTGTAGTATTTATGAATTGATTCATATAAGATACGAAAAATGTTATTATTTCAAAGCAGTTCATGCTTTTAGCATTTTTGGATGAAAAACTTCTTATTATTAACGTAAGAAATTAAAGATACCACGAAATTTTTCATAATACTAATGAAATGTTAAATCACATTAACGAATAAATTCATACATATAAGTTTAGAAATTCATTATTTGTATTTACGAAATTATGCGTGTATAGGAAGAATGAAATACTCAGGACTCAGCAGTTATGAATAATTCACAAATATGATGATTATTTTCATAAATATACTGAAAATAATTCATAATATGTAGGAACGATAATTGATACACAAAACTACATAATATTTATGTATGGTTCATAACAAGAATGTAAATTTTTGGGTCGATTGATGAATAAATTCATAAAATCTATACACCCAATTGTAGAGAAATAAAAAACTTAAAATTTTGTAATTTTATTATTTATTTATTTCATTAGTCAACATGGCGTTTACTACTTCCTATTAGTTTTTTTAATCAGTAATTATATTTATTTTTAAACTTTAAAGGGAAGAACAAATTTGATAAGAGGTAATTTAATCCAAAATATTTGCAATGCACCATGGCTCATTTTATTGCCCTTCTGTAAATTAAATAAATTGAATTACAATCGCACAATACTTTTAATTGCATAGGTGGATCGAATTCCGAATCCTCAACCATGATCATATTTGAATCTATATAGGTACGACATTTTTTTGCCAACAACTATAATAAATTTAGTCCTGTAGATCACATAATTAATTAATTTACACATTATTTATAGACTAAAAGAAATTATTTTTTCCACAGAAAAGTGTTCTTATTTTAATTTCACCGAATGAAAGTTGGCTCTTTTTTAATAAGAACACGTGCAAAACGAAAACACTTGTACAACACTGGCCAAAAATATCATATTTACCTGTTTTGCACCATACAAAAATCTGTTACATTCAAAATTTTTCAATGTTAATTATTACATTTGTTAATATTTATTTTCGTTGTTCCGAATATTCTTCAACTTTACTTTATTTTCATAGATGCTACGAATAGATTCGTCCAATAATTAATAGTACGAACAAATTCATATACTTTACGTAATGATAAAACTTTATCTTTTCGCATAATTAGAAATACAATGGAGCTTAAGTACAATATATAAATTTGTTCTTATTATTAAATTAATGAAGGAATTTATCAATATGTCGTGAAAAAACGTGAAATTTACAATTTAATTGTATTATTTATGAACATTTTGCATCAAAATAAAATTGAAAAAAGACGGTTGCTGAAATGTTATATCTACTAAAATCACTAATATCTGACGTGTCTTTATATAAGGCATATTTCGGTGTGCATTTCACTTCTGTAGCACTTTCTGTTCCGGAGGTGGAAATGACAAAAGAAAATTCTTATTCAATAGATGTCATAAAAATAGGATTACTTCAAACATACGCAGCCACCCACACATACATTTAAAATTTGAAATTTAATATTCATATATTGTGGTGCCACATTCGTTTATATAACGAACAATAAGTATTTAACAAATATTTTCGCACTCGTCTTATTCATAAATATTATGAATTGTTCTTAAATGTAGTTTTTTAATAAAGTCATGCAAAGTTGCACTACAAAGCAAACAACATGTGAATGTATTATATCTATAGCAAAATAAACTAAACCATTTTTTTTTAGTTTATGAACTATGAATTGTACTATTAATGCACAAATGTTTATGAATTTTTTTCCTAAATTTGGTTTGTTTCGTAAATATACTAATTTTTACATTAATAGTACGAATTATGGTTAACGAACGCAATTCTTAAATAAAATACACAAAATATTTTTCAGTGTATATATATATATATATATATATATATATATATATATATATATATATATATATATATGTATATATATATATATATATATATATATATACATATATATATATATATATATATATATATATATATATATATATATATATATATATATATATATATATAATATATAAGATATATAAGTAAACATTCAATCTATAAGATTCCTGTTTTAACACTGAACATTTCAAAAATGTTTTATCATTACCGTTGAATCAGATATCAATTCCTAAATCCAAAGTGATTTTGGTTAATCTTGCTAAAAATTAAGCAATCATAACTCTGGCAGCTCCCGTTAAGCCATTTCTCCTAAGCATCAAAATATTTCAACCCCAATTCAGATTAAGGCAAACAAGAAAATGCAAAATCCGATATGTAATTTAATTGAAATTACTGCACAGACTACCGATAAAACAATCAAATAACAGTTTTCAACTACTTTTGGCACACATGCTTTCCCAACGACTAAAAAATATATTTGATTCAAGTAGTAGTTAAATGTATATATTCATATATCCAAAAATATCCGACAATAAAATTAGAAAAGCACAATAAACTAACAAATCAAACATATGTTCTATTCTGACATAAATCCCAAATAGTTAAATATTTATAAGAGGTTTAACGAACATCAAATACCCTACTAAAAAATCTAGAATAAATGTATACCATTTGTAGTTTAGATCTAATTATATAGATTAAATTACAGTGTTCTTAAAAGAAAAAGTTTTCTTTGAACAGCAAAACAATAACAACGGCAAAATAAATCTAATTAAAATTTTTTCTTTGTGTATTATTATAACGAGCACTAGACACCATTAAATCTTTATACAATTTTCCGCCTCTCGTTTTTATGGTTTTTAATTGGGAATATAAAGCAGAAGATTTGTGTGTATAATACAAAAGCGAGCAACAGAGATAAAAATGAAAATCTTTTTGACTGTCAACCGATATTAATAGAGATATTTTTAGTGTGTGTGCCTGTGTGGGGCTGTGTGCTGTATACTCTGTATGTATTCAAATTAACATTTGTTACAAATAAATAACCTTCAAGCAATGATAATGTTGACAATCGTCGCAATTACCAAAAGCCATCATCATATAATAAAGTTAAAATAATCGGCTGATATAATTTTCTTTTACATTTTATAATTTTCCACACCTACACACGAAATTTAAAATTACAAAGGAATATTAAAAATAATTCAACAGATGAGTTCAAAATATTCTGTGTACAGCAAGTAAATAAAATTTAACAGTTCACGTGTTTTAATAAAATCAAACCGAATGTTACAAGTTTTTAATTAACCTGATCCGCTACTGTACCGCCATATATAAAATATGTCATATTGGTTAGTTGTGTTGTTTTTGTTCCTTTTTCTCATTTTCATTATACAATTAAAAAAAAAAAAAAAAATTTCCACAAGCGATGTTCAACCTTTTGTGATCTACTGTTGGTTGTTACATTTAATTATGTTTGCCTTTTTTACCCTTCTCCATATCTTTAACACTTTAGTAATAATGCTTTGGGTTATAAACCACTTTAGCTCTCTAATACGCTATGTATACACGAATATTTTATGTGTACGAGTAGTAACAAAAACGAAAAAAAAAAATTTCTGAAGAGGAAATATAAACTTAAAAATAAATTTTCACTGAATTTTCTTTTATTTTCTTTTTTTTTTTATTTTAAAATCACACGTTTTTTTTTATTTCATTTTTATTTTAAAATAAAAATTTTAAGACCGTAATCCAGGCCCGGCTTAAAATTTTTTAATTTTTTTTTTTTATTATTTTTCAATTAAGGCATAATATTTAATTTTCCACCACACAAAGACACTCAATTTTTTTATATAAATTATTTTGTAATTATTTCTTATGAAAATTGTACACTAAATTTATTTTTATAGTGAACAGAAATATTTTAAATAATTTTTTTTTATATATATCACTAAAATTATCCACTAGCCCCCGGGAAATTTTTTTATATTTTTAATTTTTAGATTTTTCCAAGTTTTTAAACCATTTTTCACATATTTAACCATTGAATTATGAAAACTAATTAATTATGTATCGGAAATATATAAAAAAATTAATAAAATAATTCAATTTTCCATGTATTATGGAAAAAAAGAAAAATTTCTTCTTCTTCTTTTTATTTTTATTTTTTTTTTACTTAGGAAAACTCACTTCGACTCGATTATTGTACAGCCCAGACTAAACTAAAATTAAAATTTGTGAAAAGGAAAATTGAATGAAGAGATTTTTGGTTTTATTTTTAAACGTCGCGTCGACGTCGGGAAATTCAATGAGCTTTCGTTTTTTGTGGTATTGTGGAAGAGCATTGCGTAAATGAGTAGAGAGAAAATGATGTGTAGAAAATGTTTTCCGAATCTTTGTTTTGGTAGATTTTCCACGTGCGTTTATTGTATTTATTTACTGTAAATGTAAATAAACAAAAATCAGCCGAACGATTTGTTTTGATTTGTTCGGAGTATTGTCGTCGTGTTTTGGTTTGTTTGGTGTTCGGCATGTTTTTGTTTTGGTTTTGTTAACAATGATGGAATCACTTTCGTTTGTTGGTGGTTTCTACTTCTTGGCAGCCATTTGAAAATTTTATGCTTTTGTGATTTTCTTTTTCGTTTGCTTTTCCTGGGAAATTGATGATTGTATGGTTTTTTTTTGTATATATTTAATTACGTATGTATGTATAACAGTAAATTTTATTTTGGTTTGCAAAAGTGTGGGCTTCGAATCTTTGTTATTTTTATACTACTAATGAAAATAATTGGAACGAATAATTTAAATGTATTGTTTACTTAGAATTTATTTTCTGTAAACGAAGTTGAAGGTATTTCATGAGAAAATATTGATGTACAGTGTCTCAGATAAATGTTTCACTCTTTTAATAAAGTTATAGTTTTACGCATATTTATGGTTTGCTAAATAGTCTTAGGTGTTAGTTTAACTTATTTAGTTTTACTTGTCATCACAATGGTCACATGCTTTTGATGAATCATTATGGTTAATTGTGATCGGATTTTGTTGATTTACGGTGTATCCTGAAATCTAGAACAAATTGGACGAATTGCATAACTACAATATTGATGTGTTTTGTATGTATTGAAAGTGTGGCGTTGCAGAGTGTGGTGACCAAAAAGTAGTAAGAGTTTTTAAATAAAACACAAACAGCTTATTATTCTTTCAAATTTATTTCATCCTCTTCAAAGTAATCCCCTTCGGATTATGCCGCCGTTTTTCCCAGTGTTAATGTAGAGTAGTACACAACCTAAAATTAAAGTAAATAATTAAAAACCATTGAATTATTTATGTAACTTATCTTCTTTCATGAATTATTAATGTTTATATTTTTGACGTCTAATGTCAATATCAAATCAATGAAGTTAGCCTAGTTAGTTAAGAAATTAGTTTAGTACCTTTGTACGATCATATTTTCTCATCTAGCATTTAAAAGATGTTAGTTTAGTTGATAAGAATTATATTGTAATACAATTTGGCGGTTTAAAGCCAATTAAGCCGCACCTTCTTGTACAGAAAAATTACAAGTAATGAATCATTAAAAGCGAACACTCAACAAGCTATCAAGCCTTTTTTTTCAAACATTTTCTTGCGAGTTTAATTTAACATATGTATATTCTGAATACGGAGAGGCAGGCAATTGCCAGCAACATTTATTCAGAATGAACATTGGCGCCGAAACAGAGACAAACATTTCTAATTCTGCGGAGTAATAAGGAGCGATAAATCAACACGGAATTTGCGGTATTTGGGATCAAGAAAATTTATAACGTAAATCATTGATACAACGCTACACCATTCTTGGAGCACATGGAGGTGTAGGCGATCACCTTGAACCAACTAATTACAGCGGTAGTCGTGAGTAGAGAGAACCATTTATAGTTAGAACAGTGTCGTGTGTGCCTAATTAAAGCAGTGATTATTGCTAAGCTCATAATTAGAGTGATTTAAAATAAATATTATTGCGCCAAATATACCAATTTAAGTTGATATATGTAACGTGCTGTCTCCAATGGGTTCGTCAACGCGCTGTGACTTGGGTAGACTCTAAATTTTGATCTCACTGTGCATGATTTTGGGCGCCAGCCTACCAGCACGATAAGCCGGCTTAGCTCGATTGCGAGCAATATGACTCGGGCGGGGTGCAAATGAACACCACTATAAAGCCACCGCGTGTTTCGGGTCTTTCTCGAATAATCGCGCTAACGGTAAAAAAAAACTGCATATCACGAGACCATGCGACAACCGTGACGGGACACGAAACAATAATAACGGACCTGCAACTCACCTGAAAACCCCTTCTGCTGGTTCAACCCCTCTGCAGCGAACTGATGATCTGCTTTTTGGTATACTGGTTTTGTTGCTCACTCACTTATGGTTTTATTATACATTTTTTTTTTCAGCTTCACCACTTTACACGGCGACAGTTAAAAAAAAACACTTTTCACCATATGCTCTGTCCACATTCGTTTAATCGCTCTTTTATATATCTTTTATTGGTTTTCTTTTTTCTTTTGATTCATTTCACAATTTTTTTAAACCACAAACTTCTTTTTATGTTTATCACAGTCTTTATGTTGTTATTTTCACAACGAGAATTATGGTGGGCTCAGTAACAAGCGGACACAAAAAATTTGTAAAACAAACACACAGCTTAGCTCGTTATAAAACTCATTTATTATAATTCTTATTCATTATACAAAATTAATTCACATTCAGTTTATTTGATTTTTTTATTTTGTGTTTTAAAACCGACCCGTGCAAACAAAAAAAAAAACAATTATCTATGGATATCATAATAGCAAATACAAAATTTTTATGCTATTATCCTTTAGTTCACGGGCGCACACCAATTTTACTTTTTTGGTTAACAACAAATTTTTCTTTTCGATCTAACTACTTGTCAGATTCAGACTTGTCTGCCTGTCATACGATCTTCCTCGTCTAAATATACGGCACCCCCTTCTCCTCGTCATAACGATCAGATGTTTGACCTAGACCACAAATCAGAATCGGACTTATCCGAATTCGAAGACAATTATTATTTGGTTCTCGCAGGTCTCAGTGCTGCATCACGCAAGCGTAGTCTAGCTCAACCTAAGCTAGCACCACTGGATAATTCAATGAATGCATCGCAGCTGCATACTATCGAAGTTCGCCTACCTAAATTAAATATCCCAATTTAGATATATATAGCTCGACGATCCATGAAAGAGGAAATTTAATTGCAGCACAAAAGTTCCAGTACCTGATCAGTTTATTGAAGGGAGAACCATTGCCACTCAGCCGCCATCTCCCAGTAACTGATACCAATTATAATGAAGCGTTCCAGAAGCTGTTACAAAGATACGACAGGAAGCGTTACACAGTCAATGCTTTTTTCAAACATACATGGAACAGCCAAATATATCACAACTAAACTCTGCAAATATTAGAAAGTTAACGGGTACATTCGATGAAACAATTAGAGGGCTAAAAGCGTTAGGTGCAGATGTCGAAAAGAGAGATCCGTGGCTGATCTATATTGCACTGAATAAGTTTGACAACGAAACCAGATCGCTATGGGCACATGAGATAGCTGAGAGAAATTTTCCTACGTTTGAAGAGCAGCTCGCATTTCTAGGTAAGCGTAATGATGTGATTAAATCTTTAAAGGGCTTTACAATGAAAGGTATTCCAAGTCGACAACCAGTTGCACGTGCGTATCAAATGGCTACTTCTACAGGATCAACTAGTAAATGTCCAATATGCAAAGCAAATGAACATCGCATATACGAATGCCATGCATATAAGAATATGTCTTCAGAGCAAAGGTCGGAAGCAGCACGAACCAACAACAAATGCTGGAATTGTTAAAATGGAGGACACCGAGTTCAAGATTGTCGATCAAGAGCCAGGTGTCAGTACTGCCAAAGGAGGCATCACACATCACTACATGGTTCATCAGACGAAAATAAAGCGTCGAAATTCGGTCACTCAGCGAAGGCTCAAGTTCACAATATTGAATTATCAACTAATGAAGAAGAAAACAAATCCAGCGATGTTTCCGAGACCAATACGTACGTTACCATCCCTGCAACTTTTTATGCTATACTACCAACCGCATTGGTCAAAGTCAGAAACAGCACCGAGCAGTTCCAGATATATAGAGCATTATTGGACTCCGGATCCCAGGCATCGTTCATATTTGAAAGGTGAAAAGTGAAAGAATTAAATCTCGAACGTGAAAATACCCGAATTCTAGTTAAAGGATTGGAAGAGACGGGTATGGGAACAACCAGGGGTTCTACAGAGCTAACAATAGCTTCAGTCGATGGTGCAACAAACTTAACGACACAGTTGTACATTACTCCGAAGGTATCCGTCAGAGAGAGCCAGTACAATATAAGCAAAGAAGATATTCAAATGCTGAATGAGCTAGAGGTAGCTGATCCAAAATTTAATAAGAAAGGTCCAATTGACCTATTATTAGGAGTGGATATATTTTTGAAGACACTTAAATCGAAGCATTTGATTCTAGAGAGTGGATTAACAGCAGTTCGTACCACTTTTGGTTGGGTTGTGGGCGGCAAAAGTGTAGATATGAAACCAATAAATATAGATATAACAAATTTTAATATCTTTCTAGACATAGATAACTCACTCCGTAATTCTGGGAAGTAGAAGAGATGCCCAAAGTTACAAGAAGAACAGCAGAAGAACAAAAATTCGAGGAGTTATTTCAAGCAACGATTAAGCAAGCCAAGGACAACAAGTTCATTGTCAAATTACCTTTCAAACAACCAGGCAATCTACTCGATGATGTTGGGTTTGCAAACATGTATAAAGCATTCATGGCAGAGTATCCAGAGCTTGGACACATGGAAAGGGTTCATACAAAGGACAACTCAAGCAAATATTATATACCACATCACGGAGTGTTGAAAGAAAGCAGCACGACGACTAAGCTGAGAGTCGTGTTAGACGCCTCTGCTATGTCCTCCTCGAGTATATCGCTAAACGATGTTCTAATGGTTGGACCCACCGTGCAGCCACCACTTATCAAAATATTATTAAAGTTCCGACAGCATCAGTTCGTCGTTTGTGGTGACATAGAGAAAATGTACCGGCCGGTGTGGGTTGAACATGAAGATCATCAGTACCAAAATATTCTATGGAGAAATAACAGTAATCACCATCCAGCTACGTATCGGTTAAAAACACGTATGGCACTGTATCAACAGCGTACCTCACAACACGCAGTTTAAAGGAGATTGGAAACAAATTGTTACCATACCAGCCAGAAGCAGCCCAAGTCATAATACAAGATATGTACGTAGACGACATGATGACTGGAGGAAATTCAAGGGCACAAATAAGAAGGGTAATGACACAAGTTACTAGTGCATTGGAGAGCTATTTGTTTAGAATGCGGAAGTTCCTCACCAACGACGAGAATTTGTGATCATTGCGAGAAGAAGAAAACGCCAAAACTATCGGAGAATACTCGGATAGTCCAAGAGTATTAGAACTTCAGTGGAATCCGTATCAATATTCGTTTAAATTCACCATGAAGTTACCAGAGCGAGCTCTCCACAATAAAAGAACGATAGTATCGAATGCCAGTCGTACGTTTGATCCATTGGGGTGGTTGTCACCGATCATAATTCGAGTCAAGATTCTCTTTCAAAGCCTCTGGATGCAGAATTTAGGCTGGGATGATGATCTCCCACAAAACACATTAAAGGCCTAACTAGATATTAGAAGGGATCTTTGCGAAATTATCAGTATGCAGATTCCAAGATGGTTGCAGTCGAACAGTGAAATAAGTTTAATCGGTTTCGGTGATGCCAGTGAACGTGCTTATGCCGCAGTTGTATATGATGTGGTGGAAACGAGCGATGGTCTAAGCGCAAACATAATAACAGCCAAATCCCGTCAAACAAATCAGGCTACCACAATTGGAATTGATGGGTGCTTTGCTGTTGGCTAACCTAATGAGAACCACAGAGGAGTCCCTAACTATAAAGGTAATTAACGTGTCATTGTTCACGGATTCCCAAATAGTATTGGACTGGATGTCGGCACACCCTAGACGTTGGACGACATTTGTTGCAAACAGAGTCAGTGAAATATCCAAAATAGACGAGCGAGACAGATGGTTCCATGTTGTGCCCAATGAAAATCCGGCCGACATCGCTTCGAGGGGTATGAAAACCTGTGATTTAATAAAAAGTAGGTTATGGTGGCACGGGCCCAATTGGTTAGAGGACGCAAAATATTTGAGAGCTATTCAGACAAGAGACCAGCAAATAGGCATATCACAACCGAAGAACTACGCCCTGCAGCATTGGATGCTTTTCTAGTGCAT
Source organism: Tipula vernalis (assembly GCA_958295665.1). Taxonomy (NCBI): domain Eukaryota; kingdom Metazoa; phylum Arthropoda; class Insecta; order Diptera; family Tipulidae; genus Tipula; species Tipula vernalis. The sequence goes on from OY282559.1 coordinate 321,361,406, forward strand.
ACAAACGATTTCATGGACAACCTCATCACTAGATATTCCAGCTTTATCAAGATGGTTAAGGTTCTAGCAGTGATAATGCGATTCATCAACAATCTGAAGGGTAAGCAGAAAGGGCGAGACTTGACCAGAGAAAAAGTAGAAGCTGCAGAGCAGATTCTATTACGGCACATTCAACACACCGAGTTTCCCAGTGAAGTTGAGGCATTACAAAATAAATGCACCTTACCGCGAAACAGTAATCTACTTACCTTAAATCCATTTATCGATGAAGGTAGCATCATCCGCTTAGGTGGGCGTACTCAAAATTCGATGGCCACTTTCATCCCATCATTTTACCGACGAAGCATCATGCGGTCAAATGTATAATAAGGGATGCACACATATTAAATAATTATCCTGGAACGAGCCTGCTTACTAGTATAATTAGGCGAAGGTTTTGGATAATCAGAGGCAAGGTATTATCCAAAGCAGTAGTACGCAATTGCATTAAGTGCGTCAAGCAGAATCCAAACAGTGTAAGTCAGAATATAGGGAACTTACCGTCAGCGAGAGTTCAATATACTCATCCATTCCACTGGGGCACGCAATTGCTAGCAACATTTATTCAGAAAGAACACCCAGTCTTCGAAAGAGTTGTTAAGGTCGATTTCTGGAATGACCTTTAAAGCATTCTTCGATTCGGCTTGCATCTCTCCCGTCGAGTCAAAATGATGTCCCTCTGGAGCGGTTTTTTCCAACAATGCAGTATAAGACGGCGCATTATCGTCATGGAAAAGCCAAGAGTTGTTTGAACAAAATTCTGAGCCAAACGATATTTGCGTGAGGTCCACAAGATCACAAGATGTCTAATTTTCAATCGACGATTTTTGAGCACAAAGTCCTTGACTTCCTTGACGGGGAGTTCAGAACTCAAAAATTCACTTTATTAGATGAAAGCGAATTTCATTATGATTGTGTTCGAAATGTTTCTGTTACATAACCGTATAATAAAAACCTCAATTGGCTTGGTGCAGCAAAACTCTAACCCCAGCCATGCCAGTACCAAAAAAAAAAAATCGAATAATCTACAAAATCTTGATAAAACCCCAAACAATCTCCAAACCATCGAAAAACTTAACAAAATCTGTGATAATCCATTAAATTCTATTATTTAATATAATTCAGTACTCTGGAACTATCTCGAAAATTTCCCAAGTACTCCAGATAAACTAAAATTTGCTTTAACTATTCACGCTATGATTAGTTGAACTTTGTTGCAGCAAAAAAAGGGAACTCGAAGACTATTTGCTTTGCTTGCAACCTTATTGTTCCTCTTATTATAGCGGTCATGCTCGAAATAATTCACAAGTTACGGGATGCTGTCACCAGATAGATGAATATTGCAAGTTTTACTCTAATCCAGGAATTTTACATGACGAATGCAATATATGGTATGCATGTCTATCTTCATAAATCGGGCTGAAAACCATTCAAGATTTCGTGCCTATTGCAAGATGGCGCAATAAGGATGGGATGTTTGCAGCTTTTTCCTCGTGGTGATCGATTTTTGTGGATCGATGCTGCTTGTTTCACTCTCTGGATTAAATCAATAAACACTTTATTTGTTAGCTGGAGTATTTGGTATTCCGCAACACATAATTACTTTTTATTTTATATTTACAATAACATTTTAATTTAATTTTTGGTGTTGACTTCACTACTTTTCTTTTTTATCTCTGCCCCTCTTTCTTTTCTGTCAAAATTCTTTTTTTTATGTTTTTTTATTTTATAGCACGAACGCATCCATACAACAGGGCTGGCTACATGGTTTAATATGTGGCAACTTTCTCCAACGCGGTAAGTTGGCTCATCTCCCTAGATGATGTCGGCATGCCCACCTTTTCCGGTTGCTTATCCAATACAGCCAGTTTCACGGCCGGCCTTTCCTAGACGCCACTAGAGGTTTGTATGACGGCACTTGTCACCTGCCTATCCTTGGCAAGGTTTGTTTCAATTACCAATCCATTCGTCTACGAATTTCGTGGTGCGTTGCCTTCTTCAATTGGTTTTACAGGCATGAACCATTTCGTTCGCTTAGTCAGAGTGGGTAGATATTCGGTTAACCATCGCTTCCAAAATATGTTCGCTAAATGTTGCGACTTCTGCCAATTCTTTCTGAGTATTATGTCGTTATCATTGAATTCGCCTGGGGGTTTAGTGCCGCTTGATGATCCAAACAAAAAATGAGTTGGTGTCAGGGCTTCAGAATCGGCGCTCTCAATGGAAACGAACGTTAGCGGACGAGAATTGATAATGTACTCAACCTCTATTAACAAGTTTCGAAGCAGTTCGTCTCCTGGGTTTCGCTGAGGCATAATCTGGTATAAAGTGTTTTTGATTGAGCGTACCAGACGTTCCCAGCAGCCACCCATGTGTGACGCTGGCGGGTTAAACAGCCATTTGGAACTCGTGGTTGTAAATTCTGCATGAAGTCGACTCTGATCGATTTCAGTTAGGGCACGACGCAATTCGGCTTCCGCTCCGCCTAAATTCGTTCCATTGTCACTGCGTATTTCGATTGGCGCGCCTCGTCTTGCAATGAAATTGTGAATACACATTATGCATGAATCAGTGGTTAAACTATGCGCTGTTTCAATAAGTACTGCCCGTATCGTCAAGCAAGTGAACAGGACTCCCCACCTCTAGTCTATGCCGACATAAGAGAATGGTCGAGTGAAATATGTAAGCCGAGCTGTCGGTAAATTCACCATTTGTGGTTTACGAGAGAGGACCCTCTGATTCTTACATCTCTGGCAGGAAGATCGTACTATTTTCAATAACTGTCGTACGCCTGGAATTACGTATTGCTGACGGAGTTCGTTAACAACGGTTTAATGGTTATGGTAGTGGTATTTTCGATGGTATGACATGACTAACAGATAAGTCACCCTGTGACCTTTCGGCAGCAAGATTGGTCGCTTTTGATTCCTACCTACATCTTTCGAAGCATCAATCTTCCCTTTCATCCTTAAAATGCCAACGTTATCTAAATATGGCAAACTCCTATAAATGGAGCTGCTTTCCGGAATGTTAACTTGCTCATCTATTGGAAGCGATTGGTTGCGTAGCAGGATTTCTACCTCCTTTTGATAAGCATCAAACTGGGCTCGACGATATAGCTCATTGTTTCCTTTAACTAGCTCGGTTTGAGTGTTTGAGTGATTCAAATCGGATTTTCTATGAAATGCACGGAAATAATTATGGAATCTAAATAAGCGTTGGCACAGCAGTTACAGGTCCCTAGACCTGCCATTAGAGGTATCAAGAACAGAAATCGGAGCACAATTGCATATTATGAATTTTTATGGCTCTTAATCGACTGATGTATAGTAAGGTGATTTTCAATGGAATCAAGGAACCTAAATACTCATCAGCATAAAAATTACAGGTCCTGAGGCCTATCATTAGAGGTATCAAGAACAGCAATCGGAGCACAATTGCAGATTTTGGATTTTTGTACTTCTGAATCGTCTGATCAAATGTAAAGTGATTTTCATCAAATCGAATTTTCTATGAAATGCACGGAAATAGTTATGGAATCTAAATACGCGTTGGCACAGCAGTTACAGGACCCTAGACCTGCCATTAAAGGTATCAAGAACAGAAATCGAAGCACAATTGAAGATTTTGGATTTTTATTGCTCTTAATCGACTGATGTATAGTAAGGTGAATTTCAATGGAACCAAGGAACCTAAATACTCGTCGGCATAAAAACTACAGGCCCTGAGGCCTATCATTAGAGGTATCAAGAACAGCAATTGGAGCACAATTGCAGATTTTGGATTTTTATACCTCTGAATCGTCTGATCTATAGTAAGGTGATTTTCATCAAATCGAATTTTCCATGAAATGCACGGAAATTATTATGGGATCTAAATACGCGTTGGCACAGCAGTTACAGGTTGTTAGTTCTGCCACTAAAGGAATCAAAAACAGAAATCGGAGCACAATTGCAGATTTTGGATTTTTATGGCTCTTAATCGACTGATGTATAAGTAAGGTGAATTTCAATGGAACCAAGGAACCTAAATACTCGTCGGCAAAAAAACTACAGGTCCTGAGGCCTATCATTAGAGGTATCAAGAACAGCAATTGGAGCACAATTGCAGATTTTGGATTTTTATACCTCTGAATCGTCTGATCTATAGTAAGGTGATTTTCATCAAATAGAATTTTCCATAAAATGCACGGAAATAATTGTGGAATCTAAGTACGCGTTGGCACAGCAGTTACAGGTTCCTATACCTGTCATTAAAGGTATCAAGAACTGAAATCGGATCACAATTGCAGATTTTGGATTTTTATGGCTCTTAATCGACTGATTATAGTAAGGTGATTTTCAATGGAATCGCAGAACCTAAATACTCGTCAGCATAAAAATTACAAGTCCTGAGGTTTAACATTAGAAGTATCAAGAACAGCAATTGGAGCACAATTGCAGATTTTGGATTTTTATACCTCTGAATCGTCTGATCTATAGTAAGGTGATTTTCATCAAATCAAATTTTCTATGAAATGTACGGAAATAATTATGGAACCTAAATACTCGTCGGCATAAGAACTACAGGTCCTGAGGCCTATCATTAGAGGTATCAAGAACAGCAAATGGAGCACAATTGCAGATTTTGGATTTTTATACCTCTGAATCGTCTGATCTATAGTCAGGTGATTTTCATCAAATCGAATTTTCCATTAAATGCACGGACATAATTATGGAATCTAAATACGCGTTGGCACAGCAGTTACAGGACCCTAGACCTGCCATTAAAGGTATCAAGAACAGAAATCGGAGCACAATTGAAGATTTTGGATTTTTATGGGTCTTAATCGACAGACCTATAGTAAGGTGATTTTCAATGGAATCAAGGAACCTAAAAACTCGTCGGCATAAAAACTACAGGTCCTGAAGCCTATCATTAGAGGTATCAAGAACAGCAATTGGAGCACAATTGCAGATTTTGAATTTGTATACCTCTGAATCGTCTAATCTATGTATAGTAAGGTGATTTTCATCAAATCGAATTTTCCATGAAATGCATGGAAATAATTATGGAATCTAAATACGCGTTGGCACAGCAGTTACAGGACCCTAGACCTGCCATTAAAGGTATCAAGAACAGAAATCGGAGCACAATTGCAGATTTTGGATTTTTATGGCTCTTAATCGACTGATGTATAGTAAGGTGAATTTCAATGGAACCAAGGAACCTAAATACTCGTCAGCATAAAAACTACAGGTCCTGAGGCCTATCATTAGAGGTATCAAGAACAGCAATTGGAGCACAATTGCAGATTTTGGATTTTTATACCTTTGAATCGTCTGATCTATAGTAAGGTGAATTTCATCAAATAGAATTTTCCATGAAATGCACGGAAATAATTATGGAATCTAAATACGCGTTGGCACAGAAAGTACAGGTCCCTAGACCTGTCATTTAAAGTATCAAGAACAGAAATCGGAGCACAATTGCAGATTTTTAATTTGTATGGCTCTTAATCGACAGACTTATAGTAAGGTGATTTTCAATGGAACCAAGGAACCTAAATACTCGTCGGCATAAAAACTACAGGTCCTGAGGCCTATCATTAGAGGTATCAAGAACAGCAATTGGAGCACAATTGCAGATTTTGGATTTTTATACCTCTGAATCGTCTGATCTATAGTAAGGTGATTTTCATCAAATCGAATTTTCCATGAAATGCACGGAAATTATTATGGGATCTAAATACGCGTTGGCACAGCAGTTACAGGTTCCTAGTTCTGCCACTAAAGGAATCAAAAACCGAAATCGGAGCACAATTGCAGATTTTGGATTTTTATGGCTCTTAATCGACTGATGTATAAGTAAGGTGAATTTCAATGGAACCAAGGAACCTAAATACTCGTCGGCAAAAAAACTACAGGTCCTGAGGCCTATCATTAGAGGTATCAAGAACAGCAATTGGAGCACAATTGCAGATTTTGGATTTTTATACCTCTGAATCGTCTGATCTATAGTAAGGTGATTTTCATCAAATCGAATTTTCCATGAAATGCACGGAAATTATTATGGGATCTAAATACGCGTTGGCACAGCAGTTACAGGTTGTTAGTTCTGCCACTAAAGGAATCAAAAACAGAAATCGGAGCACAATTGCAGATTTTGGATTTTTATGGCTCTTAATCGACTGATGTATAAGTAAGGTGAATTTCAATGGAACCAAGGAACCTAAATACTCGTCGGCAAAAAAACTACAGGTCCTGAGGCCTATCATTAGAGGTATCAAGAACAGCAATTGGAGCACAATTGCAGATTTTGGATTTTTATACCTCTGAATCGTCTGATCTATAGTAAGGTGATTTTCATCAAATAGAATTTTCCATAAAATGCACGGAAATAATTGTGGAATCTAAGTACGCGTTGGCACAGCAGTTACAGGTTCCTATACCTGTCATTAAAGGTATCAAGAACTGAAATCGGATCACAATTGCAGATTTTGGATTTTTATGGCTCTTAATCGACTGATTATAGTAAGGTGATTTTCAATGGAATCGCAGAACCTAAATACTCGTCAGCATAAAAATTACAAGTCCTGAGGTTTAGCATTAGAAGTATCAAGAACAGCAATTGGAGCACAATTGCAGATTTTGGATTTTTATACCTCTGAATCGTCTGATCTATAGTAAGGTGATTTTCATCAAATCAAATTTTCTATGAAATGTACGGAAATAATTATGGAACCTAAATACTCGTCGGCATAAGAACTACAGGTCCTGAGGCCTATCATTAGAGGTATCAAGAACAGCAAATGGAGCACAATTGCAGATTTTGGATTTTTATACCTCTGAATCGTCTGATCTATAGTCAGGTGATTTTCATCAAATCGAATTTTCCATTAAATGCACGGACATAATTATGGAATCTAAATACGCGTTGGCACAGCAGTTACAGGACCCTAGACCTGCCATTAAAGGTATCAAGAACAGAAATCGGAGCACAATTGAAGATTTTGGATTTTTATGGGTCTTAATCGACAGACCTATAGTAAGGTGATTTTCAATGGAATCAAGGAACCTAAAAACTCGTCGGCATAAAAACTACAGGTCCTGAAGCCTATCATTAGAGGTATCAAGAACAGCAATTGGAGCACAATTGCAGATTTTGAATTTGTATACCTCTGAATCGTCTAATCTATGTATAGTAAGGTGATTTTCATCAAATCGAATTTTCCATGAAATGCATGGAAATAATTATGGAATCTAAATACGCGTTGGCACAGCAGTTACAGGACCCTAGACCTGCCATTAAAGGTATCAAGAACAGAAATCGGAGCACAATTGCAGATTTTGGATTTTTATGGCTCTTAATCGACTGATGTATAGTAAGGTGAATTTCAATGGAACCAAGGAACCTAAATACTCGTCAGCATAAAAACTACAGGTCCTGAGGCCTATCATTAGAGGTATCAAGAACAGCAATTGCAGCACAATTGCAGATTTTGGATTTTTATACCTTTGAATCGTCTGATCTATAGTAAGGTGAATTTCATCAAATAGAATTTTCCATGAAATGCACGGAAATAATTATGGAATCTAAATACGCGTTGGCACAGAAAGTACAGGTCCCTAGACCTGTCATTTAAAGTATCAAGAACAGAAATCGGAGCACAATTGCAGATTTTTAATTTGTATGGCTCTTAATCGACAGACTTATAGTAAGGTGATTTTCAATGGAACCAAGGAACCTAAATACTCGTCGGCATAAAAACTACAGGTCCTGAGGCCTATCATTAGAGGTATCAAGAACAGCAATTGGAGCACAATTGCAGATTTTGGATTTTTATACCTCTGAATCGTCTGATCTATAGTAAGGTGATTTTCATCAAATCGAATTTTCCATGAAATGCACGGAAATTATTATGGGATCTAAATACGCGTTGGCACAGCAGTTACAGGTTCCTAGTTCTGCCACTAAAGGAATCAAAAACCGAAATCGGAGCACAATTGCAGATTTTGGATTTTTATGGCTCTTAATCGACTGATGTATAAGTAAGGTGAATTTCAATGGAACCAAGGAACCTAAATACTCGTCGGCAAAAAAACTACAGGTCCTGAGGCCTATCATTAGAGGTATCAAGAACAGCAATTGGAGCACAATTGCAGATTTTGGATTTTTATACCTCTGAATCGTCTGATCTATAGTAAGGTGATTTTCATCAAATAGAATTTTCCATAAAATGCACGGAAATAATTGTGTAATCTAAGTACGCGTTGGCACAGCAGTTACAGGTTCCTATACCTGTCATTAAAGGTATCAAGAACTAAAATCGGATCACAATTGCAGATTTTGGATTTTTATGGCTCTTAATCGACAGACCTATAGTAAGGTGATTTTCAATGGAATCAAGGAACCTAAAAACTCGTCGGCATAAAAACTACAGGTCCTGAGGCCTATCATTAGAGGTATCAAGAACAGCAATTGGAGCACAATTGCAGATTTTGAATTTGTATACCTCTGAATCGTCTGATCTATAGTAAGGTGATTTTCATCAAATCGAATTTTCCATGAAATGCACGGACATAATTATGGAATCTAAATACGCGTTGGCACAGCAGTTACAGGACCCTAGACCTGCGTTTAAAGGTATCAAGAACAGAAATCGGAGCACAATTGCAGATTTTGGATTTTTATGGCTCTTAATCGACTGATGTATAGTAAGGTGATTTTCAATGGAACCAAGGAACCTAAATACTCGTCAGCATAAAAACTACAGGTCCTGAGGCCTATCATTAGAGGTATCAAAAAGAACAAATGGAGCACAATTGCAGATTTTGGATTTTTATACCTCTGAATCGTCTGATCTATAGTAAGGTGATTTTCATCAAATCGAATTTTCCATGAAATGCACGGACATAATTATGGAATCTAAATACGCGTTGGCACAGCAGTTACAGGACCCTAGACCTGCCATTAAAGGTATCAAGAACAGAAATCGGAGCACAATTGCAGATTTTGGATTTTTATGGCTCTTAATCGACTGATGTATAGTAAGGTGATTTTCAATGGAACCAAGGAACCTAAATACTCGTCAGCATAAAAACTACAGGTCCTGAGGCCTATCATTAGAGGTATCAAAAAGAACAAATGGAGCACAATTGCAGATTTTGGATTTTTATACCTCTGAATCGTCTGATCTATAGTAAGGTGATTTTCATCAAATCGAATTTTCCATGAAATGCACGGACATAATTATGGAATCTAAATACGCGTTGGTACAGCAGTTACAGGTCCCTAGACCTGCCATTAAAGGTATCAAGAACAGAAATCGGAGCACAATTGCAGATTTTGGATTTTTATGGCTCTTAATCGCCTGATGTATAGTAAGGTGAATTTCAATGGAATCACTGAACCTAAATACTCGTCGGCATAAAAATTGTAGGTCCTGAGGTTTATCATTAGAGGTATCAAGAACAGCAATTGGAGCACAATTGCAGATTTTGGATTTGTATACCTCTGAATCGTCTGATCTATGTATAGTAAGGTGATTTTCATCACATCGAATTTTCCATGAAATGCACGGAAATAATTATGGAATCTAAATACGCGTTGGCACAGAAGTTACAGGTCCCTAGACCTGTCATTTAAGGTATCAAGAACAGAAATCCGAGCACAATTGCAGATTTTGAATTTTTATGGCTCTTAATCGACAGACCTATAGTAAGGTGATTTTCAATGGAATCAAGGAACCTAAATATTCGTTGGCACAAAAATTACAGGTCTTAAGGCCTGTCATTAGAGGTATCAAGAAGAGCAATCGGAGCACAATTACAAATTTTGGATTTTTATAGCTCTGAATCGTCTGATCTATAGTAAGGTGATTTTCATCAAATCGAATTTTCCATGAAATGCACGGACATAATTATGGAATCTAAATACTCGTTGGCACAACAGTTACAGGACCCTAGACCTGCCATTAAAGGTATCAAGAACAGAAATCAGAGCACAATTGCAGATTTCGGATTTTTATGGCTCTTAATCGACTGATGTATAAGTAAGGTGAATTTCAATGGAACCAAGGAACCTAAATAATTAACGGCATAAAAACTACAGGTCCTCAGGCCTATCATTAGAGGTATCAAGAACAGCAATTGGAGCACAATTGCAGATTTTCGATTTTTATACCTCTGAATCGTCTGATTTATAGTAAGGTGAATTTCAATGGAATCTCTGAACCTAAATACTCGTCGGCATAAAAATTATAGGTCCTGAGGTTTATCATTAGAGGTATCAAGAACAGCAATTGGAGCACAATTGAAGATTTTGGATTTTTATACCTCTGAATCGTCTGATCTATAGTAAGGTGATTTTCATCAAATCGAATTTTCCATGAAATGCACGGAAATCATTATGGGATCTAAATACGCGTTGGCACAGCAGTTACAGGTCCCTAGTCCTGCCACTAAAGGAATCAAAAACAGAAATCGGAGCACAATTGCAGATTTTGGATTTTTATGGCTCTTAACCGACTGATGTATAAGTAAGGTGAATTTCAATGGAACCAAGGAACCTAAATAATTAACGGCATAAAAACTACAGGTCCTCAGGCCTATCATTAGAGGTATCAAGAACAGCAATTGGAGCACAATTGCAGATTTTCGATTTTTATACCTCTGAATCGTCTGATCTATAGTAAGGTGATTTTCATCAAATCAAATTTTCTATGAAATGTACGGAAATAATTATGGAACCTAAATACTCGTCGGCATAAGAACTACAGGTCCTGAGGCCTATCATTAGAGGTATCAAGAACAGCAAATGGAGCACAATTGCAGATTTTGGATTTTTATACCTCTGAATCGTCTGATCTATAGTAAGGTGATTTTCATCAAATCGAATTTTCCATGAAATGCACGGACATAATTATGGAATCTAAATACGCGTTGGCACAGCAGTTACAGGACCCTAGACCTGCCATTAAAGGTATCAAGAACAGAAATCGGAGCACAATTGAAGATTTTGGATTTTTATGGCTCTTAATCGACAGACCTATAGTAAGGTGATTTTCAATGGAATCAAGGAACCTAAAAACTCGTCGGCATAATAACTACAGGTCCTGAGGCCTATCATTAGAGGTATCAAAAACAGCAATTGGAGCACAATTGCAGATTTTGAATTTGTATACCTCTGAATCGTCTAATCTATGTATAGTAAGGTGATTTTCATCAAATCGAATTTTCCATGAAATGCATGGAAATAATTATGGAATCTAAATACGCGTTGGCACAGCAGTTACAGGATCCTAGACCTGCCATTAAAGGTATCAAGAACAGAAATCGGAGCACAATTGCAGATTTTGGATTTTTATGGCTCTTAATCGACTGATGTATAGTAAGGTGAATTTCAATGGAACCAAGGAACCTAAATACTCGTCAGCATAAAAACTACAGGTCCTGAGGCCTATCATTAGAGGTATCAAGAACAGCAAATGGAGCACAATTGCAGATTTTGGATTTTTATACCTCTGAATCGTCTGATCTATAGTAAGGTGATTTTCATCAAATCGGATTTTCCATGAAATGCACGGACATAATTATGGAATCTAAATACGCGTTGGCACAGCAGTTACAGGACCCTAGACCTGCCATTAAAGGTATCAAGAACAGAAATCGGAGCACAATTGCAGATTTTGGATTTTTATGGCTCTTAATCGACTGATGTATAAGTAAGGTGAATTTCAATAGAATCACTGGACCTAAATACTCGTCGGCATTAAAACTACAGGTCCTAAGGCCTATCATTAGAGGTATTTAGAACATCAATTGAAGCACAATTGCAGATTTTAGATTTTTATAGCTCTGAATCGTCTCCTCTATAGTAAGGTGATTTTCATCAAATCGAATTTTCCAAGAAATGCACGGACATAATTATGGAATCTAAATACGCGTTGGCACAGCAGTTACAGGACCCTAGACCTGCCATTAAAGGTATCAAGAACAGAAATCGGAGCACAATTGAAGATTTTGGATTTTTATGGCTCTTAATCGACTGATGTATAAGTAAGGTGAATTTCAATAGAATCACTGTACCTAAATACTCGTCGGCATTAAAACTACAGGTCCTAAGGCCTATCATTAGAGGTATTTAGAACAGCAATTGAAGCACAATTGCAGATTTTAGATTTTTATAGCTCTGAATCGTCTGATCTATAGTAAGGTGATTTTCATCAAATCGAATTTTCCATGAAATGCACGGGCATAATTATGGAATCTAAATACGCGTTGGTACAGCAGTTACAGGTCCCTAGACCTGCCATTAAAGGTATCAAGAACAGAAATCGGAGCACAATTGCAGATTTTGGATTTTTATGGCTCTTAATCGCCTGATGTATAGTAAGGTGAATTTCAATGGAATCACTGAACCTAAATACTCGTCGGCATAAAAATTGTAGGTCCTGAGGTTTATCATTAGAGGTATCAAGAACAGCAATTGGAGCACAATTGCAGATTTTGGATTTTTATACCTCTGAATCGTCTGATCTATGTATAGTAAGGTGATTTTCATCAAATCGAATTTTCCATGAAATGCACGGAAATAATTATGGAATCTAAATACGCGTTGGCACAGAAGTTACAGGTCCCTAGACCTGTCATTTAAGGTATCAAGAACAGAAATCCGAGCACAATTGCAGATTTTGAATTTTTATGGCTCTTAATCGACAGACCTATAGTAAGGTGATTTTCAATGGAATCAAGGAACCTAAATATTCGTTGGCACAAAAATTACAGGTCTTAAGGCCTGTCATTAGAGGTATCAAGAAGAGCAATCGGAGCACAATTACAAATTTTGGATTTTTATAGCTCTGAATCGTCTGATCTATAGTAAGGTGATTTTCATCAAATCGAATTTTCCATGAAATGCACGGACATAATTATGGAATCTAAATACTCGTTGGCACAACAGTTACAGGACCCTAGACCTGCCATTAAAGGTATCAAGAACAGAAATCGGAGCACAATTGCAGATTTCGGATTTTTATGGCTCTTAATCGACTGATGTATAAGTAAGGTGAATTTCAATGGAACCAAGGAACCTAAATAATTAACGGCATAAAAACTACAGGTCCTCAGGCCTATCATTAGAGGTATCAAGAACAGCAATTGGAGCACAATTGCAGATTTTCGATTTTTATACCTCTGAATCGTCTGATTTATAGTAAGGTGAATTTCAATGGAATCACTGAACCTAAATACTCGTCGGCATAAAAATTATAGGTCCTGAGGTTTATCATTAGAGGTATTAAGAACAGCAATTGGAGCACAATTGAAGATTTTGGATTTTTATACCTCTGAATCGTCTGATCTATAGTAAGGTGATTTTCATCAAATCGAATTTTCCATGAAATGCACGGAAATCATTATGGGATCTAAATACGCGTTGGTACAGCAGTTACAGGTTCCTAGTCCTGCCACTAAAGGAATCAAAAACAGAAATCGGAGCACAATTGTAGATTTTGGATTTTTATGGCTCCTAACCGACTGATGTATAAGTAAGGTGAATTTCAATGGAACCAAGGAACCTAAATAATTAACGGCATAAAAACTACAGGTCCTGAGGCCTATCATTAGAGGTATCAAGAACAGCAATTGGAGCACAATTGCAGATTTTGGATTTTTATACCTTTGAATCGTCTGATCTATAGTAAGGTGAATTTCATCAAATAGAATTTTCCATGAAATGCACGGAAATAATTATGGAATCTAAATACGCGTTGGCACAGAAAGTACAGGTCCCTAGACCTGTCATTTAAAGTATCAAGAACAGAAATCGGAGCACAATTGCAGATTTTTAATTTGTATGGCTCTTAATCGACAGACTTATAGTAAGGTGATTTTCAATGGAACCAAGGAACCTAAATACTCGTCGGCATAAAAACTACAGGTCCTGAGGCCTATCATTAGAGGTATCAAGAACAGCAATTGGAGCACAATTGCAGATTTTGGATTTTTATACCTCTGAATCGTCTGATCTATAGTAAGGTGATTTTCATCAAATCGAATTTTCCATGAAATGCACGGAAATTATTATGGGATCTAAATACGCGTTGGCACAGCAGTTACAGGTTCCTAGTTCTGCCACTAAAGGAATCAAAAACCGAAATCGGAGCACAATTGCAGATTTTGGATTTTTATGGCTCTTAATCGACTGATGTATAAGTAAGGTGAATTTCAATGGAACCAAGGAACCTAAATACTCGTCGGCAAAAAAACTACAGGTCCTGAGGCCTATCATTAGAGGTATCAAGAACAGCAATTGGAGCACAATTGCAGATTTTGGATTTTTATACCTCTGAATCGTCTGATCTATAGTAAGGTGATTTTCATCAAATAGAATTTTCCATAAAATGCACGGAAATAATTGTGGAATCTAAGTACGCGTTGGCACAGCAGTTACAGGTTCCTATACCTGTCATTAAAGGTATCAAGAACTAAAATCGGATCACAATTGCAGATTTTGGATTTTTATGGCTCTTAATCGACAGACCTATAGTAAGGTGATTTTCAATGGAATCAAGGAACCTAAAAACTCGTCGGCATAAAAACTACAGGTCCTGAGGCCTATCATTAGAGGTATCAAGAACAGCAATTGGAGCACAATTGCAGATTTTGAATTTGTATACCTCTGAATCGTCTGATCTATAGTAAGGTGATTTTCATCAAATCGAATTTTCCATGAAATGCACGGACATAATTATGGAATCTAAATACGCGTTGGCACAGCAGTTACAGGACCCTAGACCTGCGTTTAAAGGTATCAAGAACAGAAATCGGAGCACAATTGCAGATTTTGGATTTTTATGGCTCTTAATCGACTGATGTATAGTAAGGTGATTTTCAATGGAACCAAGGAACCTAAATACTCGTCAGCATAAAAACTACAGGTCCTGAGGCCTATCATTAGAGGTATCAAAAAGAACAAATGGAGCACAATTGCAGATTTTGGATTTTTATACCTCTGAATCGTCTGATCTATAGTAAGGTGATTTTCATCAAATCGAATTTTCCATGAAATGCACGGACATAATTATGGAATCTAAATACGCGTTGGCACAGCAGTTACAGGACCCTAGACCTGCCATTAAAGGTATCAAGAACAGAAATCGGAGCACAATTGCAGATTTTGGATTTTTATGGCTCTTAATCGACTGATGTATAGTAAGGTGATTTTCAATGGAACCAAGGAACCTAAATACTCGTCAGCATAAAAACTACAGGTCCTGAGGCCTATCATTAGAGGTATCAAAAAGAACAAATGGAGCACAATTGCAGATTTTGGATTTTTATACCTCTGAATCGTCTGATCTATAGTAAGGTGATTTTCATCAAATCGAATTTTCCATGAAATGCACGGACATAATTATGGAATCTAAATACGCGTTGGTACAGCAGTTACAGGTCCCTAGACCTGCCATTAAAGGTATCAAGAACAGAAATCGGAGCACAATTGCAGATTTTGGATTTTTATGGCTCTTAATCGCCTGATGTATAGTAAGGTGAATTTCAATGGAATCACTGAACCTAAATACTCGTCGGCATAAAAATTGTAGGTCCTGAGGTTTATCATTAGAGGTATCAAGAACAGCAATTGGAGCACAATTGCAGATTTTGGATTTGTATACCTCTGAATCGTCTGATCTATGTATAGTAAGGTGATTTTCATCACATCGAATTTTCCATGAAATGCACGGAAATAATTATGGAATCTAAATACGCGTTGGCACAGAAGTTACAGGTCCCTAGACCTGTCATTTAAGGTATCAAGAACAGAAATCCGAGCACAATTGCAGATTTTGAATTTTTATGGCTCTTAATCGACAGACCTATAGTAAGGTGATTTTCAATGGAATCAAGGAACCTAAATATTCGTTGGCACAAAAATTACAGGTCTTAAGGCCTGTCATTAGAGGTATCAAGAAGAGCAATCGGAGCACAATTACAAATTTTGGATTTTTATAGCTCTGAATCGTCTGATCTATAGTAAGGTGATTTTCATCAAATCGAATTTTCCATGAAATGCACGGACATAATTATGGAATCTAAATACTCGTTGGCACAACAGTTACAGGACCCTAGACCTGCCATTAAAGGTATCAAGAACAGAAATCAGAGCACAATTGCAGATTTCGGATTTTTATGGCTCTTAATCGACTGATGTATAAGTAAGGTGAATTTCAATGGAACCAAGGAACCTAAATAATTAACGGCATAAAAACTACAGGTCCTCAGGCCTATCATTAGAGGTATCAAGAACAGCAATTGGAGCACAATTGCAGATTTTCGATTTTTATACCTCTGAATCGTCTGATTTATAGTAAGGTGAATTTCAATGGAATCTCTGAACCTAAATACTCGTCGGCATAAAAATTATAGGTCCTGAGGTTTATCATTAGAGGTATCAAGAACAGCAATTGGAGCACAATTGAAGATTTTGGATTTTTATACCTCTGAATCGTCTGATCTATAGTAAGGTGATTTTCATCAAATCGAATTTTCCATGAAATGCACGGAAATCATTATGGGATCTAAATACGCGTTGGCACAGCAGTTACAGGTCCCTAGTCCTGCCACTAAAGGAATCAAAAACAGAAATCGGAGCACAATTGCAGATTTTGGATTTTTATGGCTCTTAACCGACTGATGTATAAGTAAGGTGAATTTCAATGGAACCAAGGAACCTAAATAATTAACGGCATAAAAACTACAGGTCCTCAGGCCTATCATTAGAGGTATCAAGAACAGCAATTGGAGCACAATTGCAGATTTTCGATTTTTATACCTCTGAATCGTCTGATCTATAGTAAGGTGATTTTCATCAAATCAAATTTTCTATGAAATGTACGGAAATAATTATGGAACCTAAATACTCGTCGGCATAAGAACTACAGGTCCTGAGGCCTATCATTAGAGGTATCAAGAACAGCAAATGGAGCACAATTGCAGATTTTGGATTTTTATACCTCTGAATCGTCTGATCTATAGTAAGGTGATTTTCATCAAATCGAATTTTCCATGAAATGCACGGACATAATTATGGAATCTAAATACGCGTTGGCACAGCAGTTACAGGACCCTAGACCTGCCATTAAAGGTATCAAGAACAGAAATCGGAGCACAATTGAAGATTTTGGATTTTTATGGCTCTTAATCGACAGACCTATAGTAAGGTGATTTTCAATGGAATCAAGGAACCTAAAAACTCGTCGGCATAATAACTACAGGTCCTGAGGCCTATCATTAGAGGTATCAAAAACAGCAATTGGAGCACAATTGCAGATTTTGAATTTGTATACCTCTGAATCGTCTAATCTATGTATAGTAAGGTGATTTTCATCAAATCGAATTTTCCATGAAATGCATGGAAATAATTATGGAATCTAAATACGCGTTGGCACAGCAGTTACAGGATCCTAGACCTGCCATTAAAGGTATCAAGAACAGAAATCGGAGCACAATTGCAGATTTTGGATTTTTATGGCTCTTAATCGACTGATGTATAGTAAGGTGAATTTCAATGGAACCAAGGAACCTAAATACTCGTCAGCATAAAAACTACAGGTCCTGAGGCCTATCATTAGAGGTATCAAGAACAGCAAATGGAGCACAATTGCAGATTTTGGATTTTTATACCTCTGAATCGTCTGATCTATAGTAAGGTGATTTTCATCAAATCGGATTTTCCATGAAATGCACGGACATAATTATGGAATCTAAATACGCGTTGGCACAGCAGTTACAGGACCCTAGACCTGCCATTAAAGGTATCAAGAACAGAAATCGGAGCACAATTGCAGATTTTGGATTTTTATGGCTCTTAATCGACTGATGTATAAGTAAGGTGAATTTCAATAGAATCACTGGACCTAAATACTCGTCGGCATTAAAACTACAGGTCCTAAGGCCTATCATTAGAGGTATTTAGAACATCAATTGAAGCACAATTGCAGATTTTAGATTTTTATAGCTCTGAATCGTCTCCTCTATAGTAAGGTGATTTTCATCAAATCGAATTTTCCAAGAAATGCACGGACATAATTATGGAATCTAAATACGCGTTGGCACAGCAGTTACAGGACCCTAGACCTGCCATTAAAGGTATCAAGAACAGAAATCGGAGCACAATTGAAGATTTTGGATTTTTATGGCTCTTAATCGACTGATGTATAAGTAAGGTGAATTTCAATAGAATCACTGAACCTAAATACTCGTCGGCATTAAAACTACAGGTCCTAAGGCCTATCATTAGAGGTATTTAGAACATCAATTGAAGCACAATTGCAGATTTTAGATTTTTATAGCTCTGAATCGTCTGATCTATAGTAAGGTGATTTTCATCAAATCGAATTTTCCATGAAATGCACGGGCATAATTATGGAATCTAAATACGCGTTGGTACAGCAGTTACAGGTCCCTAGACCTGCCATTAAAGGTATCAAGAACAGAAATCGGAGCACAATTGCAGATTTTGGATTTTTATGGCTCTTAATCGCCTGATGTATAGTAAGGTGAATTTCAATGGAATCACTGAACCTAAATACTCGTCGGCATAAAAATTGTAGGTCCTGAGGTTTATCATTAGAGGTATCAAGAACAGCAATTGGAGCACAATTGCAGATTTTGGATTTTTATACCTCTGAATCGTCTGATCTATGTATAGTAAGGTGATTTTCATCAAATCGAATTTTCCATGAAATGCACGGAAATAATTATGGAATCTAAATACGCGTTGGCACAGAAGTTACAGGTCCCTAGACCTGTCATTTAAGGTATCAAGAACAGAAATCCGAGCACAATTGCAGATTTTGAATTTTTATGGCTCTTAATCGACAGACCTATAGTAAGGTGATTTTCAATGGAATCAAGGAACCTAAATATTCGTTGGCACAAAAATTACAGGTCTTAAGGCCTGTCATTAGAGGTATCAAGAAGAGCAATCGGAGCACAATTACAAATTTTGGATTTTTATAGCTCTGAATCGTCTGATCTATAGTAAGGTGATTTTCATCAAATCGAATTTTCCATGAAATGCACGGACATAATTATGGAATCTAAATACTCGTTGGCACAACAGTTACAGGACCCTAGACCTGCCATTAAAGGTATCAAGAACAGAAATCGGAGCACAATTGCAGATTTCGGATTTTTATGGCTCTTAATCGACTGATGTATAAGTAAGGTGAATTTCAATGGAACCAAGGAACCTAAATAATTAACGGCATAAAAACTACAGGTCCTCAGGCCTATCATTAGAGGTATCAAGAACAGCAATTGGAGCACAATTGCAGATTTTCGATTTTTATACCTCTGAATCGTCTGATTTATAGTAAGGTGAATTTCAATGGAATCACTGAACCTAAATACTCGTCGGCATAAAAATTATAGGTCCTGAGGTTTATCATTAGAGGTATCAAGAACAGCAATTGGAGCACAATTGAAGATTTTGGATTTTTATACCTCTGAATCGTCTGATCTATAGTAAGGTGATTTTCATCAAATCGAATTTTCCATGAAATGCACGGAAATCATTATGGGATCTAAATACGCGTTGGTACAGCAGTTACAGGTTCCTAGTCCTGCCACTAAAGGAATCAAAAACAGAAATCGGAGCACAATTGTAGATTTTGGATTTTTATGGCTCCTAACCGACTGATGTATAAGTAAGGTGAATTTCAATGGAACCAAGGAACCTAAATAATTAACGGCATAAAAACTACAGGTCCTCAGGCCTATCATTAGAGGTATCAAGAACAGCAATTGGAGCACAATTGCAGATTTTCGATTTTTATACCTCTGAATCGTCTGATGTATAGTAAGGTGAATTTCAATGGAATCACTGAACCTAAATACTCGTCGGCATAAAAATTATAGGTCCTGAGGTTTATCATTAGAGGTATCAAGAACAGCAATTGGAGCACAATTGAAGATTTTGGATTTTTATACCTCTGAATCGTCTGATCTATAGTAAGGTGATTTTCATCAAATCGAATTTTCCATGAAATGCACGAAAATAATTATGGAATATAAATACGCTTTAGCACAGAAGTTACAGGTCCCTACACCTGTCATTAAAGTTATCAAGAACAGAAATCGGAGCACAATTGCAGATTTTGAATTTTTATGGCTCTTAATCGACAGACCTATAGTAAGGTGATTTTCAATGGAATCAAGGAACCTAAAAACTCGACGGCATAAAAATTACAGGTCCTGAGGCCGGTCATTAGAGGTATCAAGAACAGCAATCGGAGCACAATTGCAGATTTTGGATTTTTATACCTCTGAATCGTCTGATCTATAGTAAGGTGATGTTCATCAAATCGAATTTTCCATGAAATGCACGGAAATAATTATGGAATCTAAATACGCGTTGAAACAGCAGTTACAGGTCCCTAGACCTGCCATTAAAGGTATCAAAAACAGAAATCGGAGCACAATTGCAGATTTTAGATTTTTATGGCTCTTAATCGACTGATGTATAGTAAGGTGATATTCAATGGAATAAATGAACTTAAATACTCGTCAGCATAAAAATTACAGGTCCTGAGGCTGGTCATTAGAGGTATCAAGAACAGCAATCGGAGCACTATTGCAGATTTTGGATTTTTATACCTCTGAATCGTCTGATCTATAGTAAGGTGATTTTCATCAAATCGAATTTTCCATGAAATGCACGGAAATAATTATGGAATCTAAATACGCGTTGAAACAGCAGTTACAGGTCCCTAGACCTGCCATTAAAGGTATCAAAAACAGAAATCGGAGCACAATTGCAGATTTTAGATTTTTATGGCTCTTAATCGACTGATGTATAGTAAGGTGATATTCAATGGAATAAATGAACTTAAATACTCGTCAGCATAAAAATTACAGGTCCTGAGGCCTATCATTAGAGGTATCAAGAACAGCAATTGGAGCACAATTGCAGATTTTCGATTTTTATACCTCTGAATCGTCTGATTTATAGTAAGGTGATTTTCAATGGAATCAAGGAACCTAAAAACTCGACGGCATAAAAATTACAGGTCCTGAGGCCGGTCATTAGAGGTATCAAGAACAGCAATCGGAGCACAATTGCAGATTTTGGATTTTTATACCTCTGAATCGTCTGATCTATAGTAAGGTGATGTTCATCAAATCGAATTTTCCATGAAATGCACGGAAATAATTATGGAATCTAAATACGCGTTGAAACAGCAGTTACAGGTCCCTAGACCTGCCATTAAAGGTATCAAAAACAGAAATCGGAGCACAATTGCAGATTTCGGATTTTTATGGCTCTTAATCGACTGATGTATAAGTAAGGTGAATTTCAATGGAACCAAGGAACCTAAATAATTAACGGCATAAAAACTACAGGTCCTCAGGCCTATCATTAGAGGTATCAAGAACAGCAATTGGAGCACAATTGCAGATTTTCGATTTTTATACCTCTGAATCGTCTGATTTATAGTAAGGTGATTTTCAATGGAATCAAGGAACCTAAAAACTCGACGGCATAAAAATTACAGGTCCTGAGGCCGGTCATTAGAGGTATCAAGAACAGCAATCAGAGCACAATTGCAGATTTTGGATTTTTATACCTCTGAATCGTCTGATCTATAGTAAGGTGATGTTCATCAAATCGAATTTTCCATGAAATGCACGGAAATAATTATGGAATCTAAATACGCGTTGAAACAGCAGTTACAGGTCCCTAGACCTGCCATTAAAGGTATCAAAAACAGAAATCGGAGCACAATTGCAGATTTTAGATTTTTATGGCTCTTAATCGACTGATGTATAGTAAGGTGATATTCAATGGAATAAATGAACTTAAATACTCGTCAGCATAAAAATTACAGGTCCTGAGGCCTATCATTAGAGGTATCAAGAACAGCAAATGGAGCACAATTGCAGATTTTGGATTTTTATACCTCTGAATCGTCTGATCTATAGTAAGGTGATTTTCATCAAATCGGATTTTCCATGAAATGCACGGACATAATTATGGAATCTAAATACGCGTTGGCACAGCAGTTACAGGACCCTAGACCTGCCATTAAAGGTATCAAGAACAGAAATCGGAGCACAATTGCAGATTTTTAATTTTTATAGCTCTTAATCGACAGACCTATAGTAAGGTGATTTTCAATGGAATCAAGGAACCTAAAAACTCGACGGCATAAAAATTACAGGTCCTGAGGCCGGTCATTAGAGGTATCAAGAACAGCAATCGGAGCACAATTGCAGATTTTGGATTTTTATACCTCTGAATCGTCTGATCTATAGTAAGGTGATGTTCATCAAATCGAATTTTCCATGAAATGCACGGAAATAATTATGGAATCTAAATACGCGTTGAAACAGCAGTTACAGGTCCCTAGACCTGCCATTAAAGGTATCAAAAACAGAAATCGGAGCACAATTGCAGATTTTAGATTTTTATGGCTCTTAATCGACTGATGTATAGTAAGGTGATATTCAATGGAATAAATGAACTTAAATACTCGTCAGCATAAAAATTACAGGTCCTGAGGCTGGTCATTAGAGGTATCAAGAACAGCAATCGGAGCACTATTGCAGATTTTGGATTTTTATACCTCTGAATCGTCTGATCTATAGTAAGGTGATTTTCATCAAATCGAATTTTCCATGAAATGCACGGACATAATTATGGAATCTAAATACGCGTTGGCACAGCAGTTACAGGACCCTAGACCTGCCATTAAAGGTATCAAGAACAGAAATCGGAGCACAATTGAAGATTTTGGATTTTTATGGCTCTTAATCGACTGATGTATAAGTAAGGTGAATTTCAATAGAATCACTGAACCTAAATACTCGTCGGCATTAAAACTACAGGTCCTAAGGCCTATCATTAGAGGTATTTAGAACATCAATTGAAGCACAATTGCAGATTTTAGATTTTTATAGCTCTGAATCGTCTCCTCTATAGTAAGGTGATTTTCATCAAATCGAATTTTCCATGAAATGCACGGACATAATTATGGAATCTAAATACGCGTTGGTACAGCAGTTACAGGTCCCTAGACCTGCCATTAAAGGTATCAAGAACAGAAATCGGAGCACAATTGCAGATTTTGGATTTTTATGGCTCTTAATCGCCTGATGTATAGTAAGGTGAATTTCAATGGAATCACTGAACCTAAATACTCGTCGGCATAAAAATTGTAGGTCCTGAGGTTTATCATTAGAGGTATCAAGAACAGCAATTGGAGCACAATTGCAGATTTTGGATTTTTATACCTCTGAATCGTCTGATCTATGTATAGTAAGGTGATTTTCATCACATCGAATTTTCCATGAAATGCACGGAAATAATTATGGAATCTAAATACGCGTTGGCACAGAAGTTACAGGTCCCTAGACCTGTCATTTAAGGTATCAAGAACAGAAATCCGAGCACAATTGCAGATTTTGAATTTTTATGGCTCTTAATCGACAGACCTATAGTAAGGTGATTTTCAATGGAATCAAGGAACCTAAATATTCGTTGGCACAAAAATTACAGGTCTTAAGGCCTGTTATTAGAGGTATCAAGAAGAGCAATCGGAGCACAATTACAAATTTTGGATTTTTATAGCTCTGAATCGTCTGATCTATAGTAAGGTGATTTTCATCAAATCGAATTTTCCATGAAATGCACGGACATAATTATGGAATCTAAATACTCGTTGGCACAACAGTTACAGGACCCTAGACCTGCCATTAAAGGTATCAAGAACAGAAATCGGAGCACAATTGCAGATTTCGGATTTTTATGGCTCTTAATCGACTGATGTATAAGTAAGGTGAATTTCAATGGAACCAAGGAACCTAAATAATTAACGGCATAAAAACTACAGGTCCTCAGGCCTATCATTAGAGGTATCAAGAACAGCAATTGGAGCACAATTGCAGATTTTCGATTTTTATACCTCTGAATCGTCTGATTTATAGTAAGGTGATTTTCAATGGAATCACTGAACCTAAATACTCGTCGGCATAAAAATTATAGGTCCTGAGGTTTATCATTAGAGGTATCAAGAACAGCAATTGGAGCACAATTGAAGATTTTGGATTTTTATACCTTTGAATCGTCTGATCTATAGTAAGGTGATTTTCATCAAATCGAATTTTCCATGAAATGCACGGAAATCATTATGGGATCTAAATACGCGTTGGCACAGCAGTTACAGGTTCCTAGTCCTGCCACTAAAGGAATCAAAAACAGAAATCGGAGCACAATTGCAGATTTTGGATTTTTATGGCTGTTAACCGACTGATGTATAAGTAAGGTGAATTTCAATGGAACCAAGGAACCTAAATAATTAACGGCATAAAAACTACAGGTCCTCAAGCCTATCATTAGAGGTATCAAGAACAGCAATTGGAGCACAATTGCAGATTTTCGATTTTTATACCTCTGAATCGTCTGATGTATAGTAAGGTGAATTTCAATGGAATCACTGAACCTAAATACTCGTCGGCATAAAAATTATAGGTCCTGAGGTTTATCATTAGAGGTATCAAGAACAGCAATTGGAGCACAATTGAAG
Source organism: Tipula vernalis (assembly GCA_958295665.1). Taxonomy (NCBI): domain Eukaryota; kingdom Metazoa; phylum Arthropoda; class Insecta; order Diptera; family Tipulidae; genus Tipula; species Tipula vernalis. Next base: position 321,386,016 of record OY282559.1, read on the forward strand.
ATTTTGGATTTTTATACCTCTGAATCGTCTGATCTATAGTAAGGTGATTTTCATCAAATCGAATTTTCCATGAAATGCACGAAAATAATTATGGAATCTAAATACGCGTTGGCACAGCAGTTACAGGTCCCTAGACCTGTCATTAAAGGTATCAAGAACAGAAATCGGAGCACAATTGCAGATTTTGAATTTTTATAGCTCTTAATCGACAGACATATAGTAAGGTGATTTTCAATGGAATCAAGGAACCTAAATACTCGTCGGCATTAAAACTACAGGTCCTGAGGCCGGTCATTAGAGGTATCAAGAACAGCAATCGGAGCACAATTGCAGATTTTGGATTTTTATACCTCTGAATCGTCTGATCTATAGTAAGGTGATTTTCATCAAATCGAATTTTCCATGAAATGCACGAAAATAATTATGGAATATAAATACGCTTTAGCACAGAAGTTACAGGTCCCTACACCTGTCATTAAAGTTATCAAGAACAGAAATCGGAGCACAATTGCAGATTTTGAATTTTTATGGCTCTTAATCGACAGACCTATAGTAAGGTGATTTTCAATGGAATCAATGAACCTAAAAACTCGTCGGCATAAAAATTACTGGTCCTGAAGCCGGTCAATAGAGGTATCAAGAACAGCAATCGGAGCACTATTGCAGAATTTGGATTTTTATATCTCTGAATCGTCTGATCTATAGTAAGGTGATTTTCATCAAAATAGAATTTTCCATGAAATGCACGAAAATAATTATGGAATCTAAATACGCGTTGGCACAGAAGTTACTTTTACCTACACCTGCCATTAAAGGTATCAAGAAAGAAGTTATTTCTACCTACACCTGACATTAAAGGTATCAAGAACAGAAATCGGAGCACAATTGTAGATTTTGAATTTTTATAGCTCTTAATCGACAGACCTATAATAAGGTGATTTTCAATGGAATCAAGGAACCTAAAAACTCGTCGGCATAAAAATTACAGGTCCTGAGGCCGGTCATTAGAGGTATCAAGAACAGCAATCGGAGCACTATTGCAGATTTTGGATTTTTATACCTCTGAATCGTTTGATCTATAGTAAGGTGATTTTCATCAAATCGAATTTTCCATGAAATGCACGGACATAATTATGGAATCTAAATACGCGTTGGCACAGCAGTTACAGGACCCTAGACCTGCCATTAAAGGTATCAAGAACAGAAATCGGAGCACAATTGAAGATTTTGGATTTTTATGGCTCTTAATCGACTGATGTATAAGTAAGGTGAATTTCAATAGAATCACTGAACCTAAATACTCGTCGGCATTAAAACTACAGGTCCTAAGGCCTATCATTAGAGGTATTTAGAACATCAATTGAAGCACAATTGCAGATTTTAGATTTTTATAGCTCTGAATCGTCTCCTCTATAGTAAGGTGATTTTCATCAAATCGAATTTTCCATGAAATGCACGGACATAATTATGGAATCTAAATACGCGTTGGTACAGCAGTTACAGGTCCCTAGACCTGCCATTAAAGGTATCAAGAACAGAAATCGGAGCACAATTGCAGATTTTTAATTTTTATAGCTCTTAATCGACAGACCTATAGTAAGGTGATTTTCAATGGAATCAATGAACCTAAAAACTCGTCGGCATAAAAATTACTGGTCCTGAAGCCGGTCAATAGAGGTATCAAGAACAGCAATCGGAGCACTATTGCAGAATTTGGATTTTTATATCTCTGAATCGTCTGATCTATAGTAAGGTGATTTTCATCAAAATAGAATTTTCCATGAAATGCACGAAAATAATTATGGAATCTAAATACGCGTTGGCACAGAAGTTACTTTTACCTACACCTGCCATTAAAGGTATCAAGAAAGAAGTTATTTCTACCTACACCTGACATTAAAGGTATCAAGAACAGAAATCGGAGCACAATTGTAGATTTTGAATTTTTATAGCTCTTAATCGACAGACCTATAATAAGGTGATTTTCAATGGAATCAAGGAACCTAAAAACTCGTCGGCATAAAAATTACAGGTCCTGAGGCCGGTCATTAGAGGTATCAAGAACAGCAATCGGAGCACTATTGCAGATTTTGGATTTTTATACCTCTGAATCGTTTGATCTATAGTAAGGTGATTTTCATCAAATCGAATTTTCCATGAAATGCACGGACATAATTATGGAATCTAAATACGCGTTGGCACAGCAGTTACAGGACCCTAGACCTGCCATTAAAGGTATCAAGAACAGAAATCGGAGCACAATTGAAGATTTTGGATTTTTATGGCTCTTAATCGACTGATGTATAAGTAAGGTGAATTTCAATAGAATCACTGAACCTAAATACTCGTCGGCATTAAAACTACAGGTCCTAAGGCCTATCATTAGAGGTATTTAGAACATCAATTGAAGCACAATTGCAGATTTTAGATTTTTATAGCTCTGAATCGTCTCCTCTATAGTAAGGTGATTTTCATCAAATCGAATTTTCCATGAAATGCACGGACATAATTATGGAATCTAAATACGCGTTGGTACAGCAGTTACAGGTCCCTAGACCTGCCATTAAAGGTATCAAGAACAGAAATCCGAGCACAATTGCAGATTTTGGATTTTTATGGCTCTTAATCGCCTGATGTATAGTAAGGTGAATTTCAATGGAATCACTGAACCTAAATACTCGTCGGCATAAAAATTGTAGGTCCTGAGGTTTATCATTAGAGGTATCAAGAACAGCAATTGGAGCACAATTGCAGATTTTGGATTTTTATACCTCTGAATCGTCTGATCTATGTATAGTAAGGTGATTTTCATCACATCGAATTTTCCATGAAATGCACGGAAATAATTATGGAATCTAAATACGCGTTGGCACAGAAGTTACAGGTCCCTAGACCTGTCATTTAAGGTATCAAGAACAGAAATCCGAGCACAATTGCAGATTTTGAATTTTTATGGCTCTTAATCGACAGACCTATAGTAAGGTGATTTTCAATGGAATCAAGGAACCTAAATATTCGTTGGCACAAAAATTACAGGTCTTAAGGCCTGTTATTAGAGGTATCAAGAAGAGCAATCGGAGCACAATTACAAATTTTGGATTTTTATAGCTCTGAATCGTCTGATCTATAGTAAGGTGATTTTCATCAAATCGAATTTTCCATGAAATGCACGGACATAATTATGGAATCTAAATACTCGTTGGCACAACAGTTACAGGACCCTAGACCTGCCATTAAAGGTATCAAGAACAGAAATCGGAGCACAATTGCAGATTTCGGATTTTTATGGCTCTTAATCGACTGATGTATAAGTAAGGTGAATTTCAATGGAACCAAGGAACCTAAATAATTAACGGCATAAGAACTACAGGTCCTCAGGCCTATCATTAGAGGTATCAAGAACAGCAATTGGAGCACAATTGCAGATTTTCGATTTTTATACCTCTGAATCGTCTGATTTATAGTAAGGTGATTTTCAATGGAATCACTGAACCTAAATACTCGTCGGCATAAAAATTATAGGTCCTGAGGTTTATCATTAGAGGTATCAAGAACAGCAATTGGAGCACAATTGAAGATTTTGGATTTTTATACCTTTGAATCGTCTGATCTATAGTAAGGTGATTTTCATCAAATCGAATTTTCCATGAAATGCACGGAAATCATTATGGGATCTAAATACGCGTTGGCACAGCAGTTACAGGTTCCTAGTCCTGCCACTAAAGGAATCAAAAACAGAAATCGGAGCACAATTGCAGATTTTGGATTTTTATGGCTGTTAACCGACTGATGTATAAGTAAGGTGAATTTCAATGGAACCAAGGAACCTAAATAATTAACGGCATAAAAACTACAGGTCCTCAAGCCTATCATTAGAGGTATCAAGAACAGCAATTGGAGCACAATTGCAGATTTTCGATTTTTATACCTCTGAATCGTCTGATGTATAGTAAGGTGAATTTCAATGGAATCACTGAACCTAAATACTCGTCGGCATAAAAATTATAGGTCCTGAGGTTTATCATTAGAGGTATCAAGAACAGCAATTGGAGCACAATTGAAGATTTTGGATTTTTATACCTCTGAATCGTCTGATCTATAGTAAGGTGATTTTCATCAAATCGAATTTTCCATGAAATGCACGAAAATAATTATGGAATCTAAATACGCGTTGGCACAGCAGTTACAGGTCCCTAGACCTGTCATTAAAGGTATCAAGAACAGAAATCGGAGCACAATTGCAGATTTTGAATTTTTATAGCTCTTAATCGACAGACATATAGTAAGGTGATTTTCAATGGAATCAAGGAACCTAAATACTCGTCGGCATTAAAACTACAGGTCCTGAGGCCGGTCATTAGAGGTATCAAGAACAGCAATCGGAGCACAATTGCAGATTTTGGATTTTTATACCTCTGAATCGTCTGATCTATAGTAAGGTGATTTTCATCAAATCGAATTTTCCATGAAATGCACGAAAATAATTATGGAATATAAATACGCTTTAGCACAGAAGTTACAGGTCCCTACACCTGTCATTAAAGTTATCAAGAACAGAAATCGGAGCACAATTGCAGATTTTGAATTTTTATGGCTCTTAATCGACAGACCTATAGTAAGGTGATTTTCAATGGAATCAATGAACCTAAAAACTCGTCGGCATAAAAATTACTGGTCCTGAAGCCGGTCAATAGAGGTATCAAGAACAGCAATCGGAGCACTATTGCAGAATTTGGATTTTTATACCTCTGAATCGTCTGATCTATAGTAAGGTGATTTTCATCAAATCGAATTTTCCATGAAATGCACGGAAATAATTATGGAATCTAAATACGCGTTGAAACAGCAGTTACAGGTCCCTAGACCTGCCATTAAAGGTATCAAAAACAGAAATCGGAGCACAATTGCAGATTTTAGATTTTTATGGCTCTTAATCGACTGATGTATAGTAAGGTGATATTCAATGGAATAAATGAACTTAAATACTCGTCAGCATAAAAATTACAGGTCCTGAGGCTGGTCATTAGAGGTATCAAGAACAGCAATCGGAGCACTATTGCAGATTTTGGATTTTTATACCTCTGAATCGTCTGATCTATAGTAAGGTGATTTTCATCAAATCGAATTTTCCATGAAATGCACGAAAATAATTATGGAATCTAAATACGCGTTGGCACAGAAGTTACAGGTCCCTACACCTGTCATTAAAGGTATCAAGAACAGAAATCGGAGCACAATTGCAGATTTTTAATTTTTATAGCTCTTAATCGACAGACCTATAGTAAGGTGATTTTCAATGGAATCAATGAACCTAAAAACTCGTCGGCATAAAAATTACTGGTCCTGAAGCCGGTCAATAGAGGTATCAAGAACAGCAATCGGAGCACTATTGCAGAATTTGGATTTTTATATCTCTGAATCGTCTGATCTATAGTAAGGTGATTTTCATCAAAATAGAATTTTCCATGAAATGCACGAAAATAATTATGGAATCTAAATACGCGTTGGCACAGAAGTTACTTTTACCTACACCTGCCATTAAAGGTATCAAGAAAGAAGTTATTTCTACCTACACCTGACATTAAAGGTATCAAGAACAGAAATCGGAGCACAATTGTAGATTTTGAATTTTTATAGCTCTTAATCGACAGACCTATAATAAGGTGATTTTCAATGGAATCAAGGAACCTAAAAACTCGTCGGCATAAAAATTACAGGTCCTGAGGCCGGTCATTAGAGGTATCAAGAACAGCAATCGGAGCACTATTGCAGATTTTGGATTTGTATACCTCTGAATCGTTTGATCTATAGTAAGGTGATTTTCATCAAATCTAATTTTCTATGAAATGCACGGAAATAATTATGGAATCTAAATACGCGTTGGCACAGCAGTTACAGGACCCTAGACCTGCCATTAAAGGTATCAAAAACAGAAATCGGAGCACAATTACAGATTTTGGATTTTTATGGCTCTTAATCGTCTGATGTATAGTAAGGTGATTTTCAAAGGAATCAAGGAACCTAAATACTCGTTGGCATAAAAATTACATGTCCTTAGGTCTATAATTAGAGGTATCAAGAACAGCAATCAGAGCACAATTGAAGATTTTGGATTTTTATACCTCTGAATAGTGTGATCTATATAGCCCACAAGTTTTTGGGCGGCAAAATCTAACATGGTCCGATTACGATGGTTGATACCTCTATCAATAGGTTTCAGGACCTCTAATTGCTGTGACAATTTTCATTTTGATTGCTCGATTATTTCTAAACATTTCTTAGAAAATTCAATTTTATTGAAAATCAACTGTGCTATAGCCCACAAGTTTTTGGGCGGCAAAAATCTAAAATGGTCCGATTACGATGGTTGATACCTGTATCAATAGGTTTCGGGACCTGTAATTGCTGTGCCAATTTTCATTTTGATTGCTCGATTATTTCTAAACATTTCTTAGAAAATTCAATTTTATTGAAAATCAACTGTGCATATAGCCCACAAGTTTTTGGGCGGCAAAAATATAAAATGGTCCGATTACGATGGTTGATACCTGTATCAATAGGTTTCGGGACCTGTAATTGCTGTGACAATATTCACTTTGATTGCTCGATTATTTCTAAACATTTCTTAGAAAATTCCATTTTATTGAAAATTATGTGTGCTATAGCCCACAAGTTTTTGGGCGACAAAAATCTAAATTGCTCCGATTACGATGGTTGATACCTGTATCAATAGGTTTCGGGACCTGTAATTGCTGTGACAATTTTCATTTTGATTGCTCGATTATTTCTAAACATTTCTTAGAAGATTAAATTTTATTGAAAATCAACTGGACAGCCCACAAGTTTTTGGGCGGCAAAAATCTAAAATGGTCCGATTACGATGGTTGATACCTGTATCAATAGGTTTCGGGACCTGTAATTGCTGTGCCAATTTTCATTTTGATTGCTCGATTATTTCTAAGCATTTCTTAGAAAATTCCATTTTATTGAAAATTATCTGTGCTATAGCCCACAAGTTTTTGGGCGGCAAAAATCTAAAATGGTCCGATTACGATGGTTGATACCTGTATCAATAGGTTTCGGGACCTGTAATTGCTGTGCCAATTTTCATTTTGATTGCTCGATTATTTCTAAACATTTCTTAGAAAATTCAATTTTATTGAAAAACAACTGTGCTATAGCCCACAAGTTTTTGGGCGGCAAAAATCTAAAATGGTCCGATTACGATGGTTGATACCTGTATCAATAGGTTTCGGGACCTGTAATTGCTGTGACAATATTCACTTTGATTGCTCGATTATTTCTAAACATTTCTTAGAAAATTCCATTTAATTGAAAATTATGTGTGCTAAAGCCCACAAGTTTTTGGGCGACAAAAATCTAAATTGCTCCGATTACGATGGTTGATACCTCTATCAATAGGTTTCGGGATCTGTAATTGCTGTGACAATTTTCATTTTGATTGCTCGATTATTTCTAAACATTCCTTAGAAAATTCAATTTTATTGAAAATCAACTGTGCTATAGCCCACAAGTTTTTGGGCGGCAAAAATCTAAAATGGTCCGATTACGATGGTTGATACCTGTATCAATAGGTTTCGGGACCTGTAATTGCTGTGACAATTTTCACTTTGATTGCTCGATTATTTCTAAACATTTCTTAGAAAATTCAATTTTATTGAAAATTATGTGTGCTATAGCCCACAAGTTTTTGGGCGACAAAAATCTAAATTGCTCCGATTACGATGGTTGATACCTCTATCAATAGGTTTCGGGACCTGTAATTGCTGTGACAATTTTCATTCTGATTGCTCGATTATTTCTAAACATTTCTTAGAAAATTCAATTTTATTGAAAATCAACTGTGCTATAGCCCACAAGTTTTTGGGCGGCAAAAATCTAAAATGGTCCGATTACGATGGTTGATACCTGTATCAATAGGTTTCGGGACCTGTAATTGCTGTGCCAATTTTCATTTTGATTGCTCGATTATTTCTAAACATTTCTTAGAAAATTCAATTTTATTGAAAATCAACTGTGCTATAGCCCACAAGTTTTTGGGCGGCAAAAATCTAAAATGGTCCGATTACGATGGTTGATACCTGTATCAATAGGTTTCGGGACCTGTAATTGCTGTGACAATATTCACTTTGATTGCTCGATTATTTCTAAGCATTTCTTAGAAAATTCCATTTTATTGAAAATTATGTGTGCTATAGCCCACAAGTTTTTGGGCGACAAAAATCTAAATTGCTCCGATTACGATGGTTGATACCTCTATCAATAGGTTTCGGAACCTGTAATTGCTGTGACAATTTTCATTTTGATTGCTCGATTATTTCTAAACATTTCTTAGAAAATTCAATTTTATTGAAAATTATCTGTGCTATAGCCCACAAGTTTTTGGGCGGCAAACATCTAAAATGGTCCGATTACGATGGTTGATACCTGTATCAATAGGTTTCGGGACCTGTAATTGCTGTGCCAATTTTCATTTTGATTGCTCGATTATTTCTAAACATTTCTTAGAAAATTCAATTTTATTGAAAATCAACTGTGCTATAGCCCACAAGTTTTTGGGCGGCAAAAATCTAAAATGGTCCGATTACGATGGTTGATACCTGTATCAATAGGTTTCGGGACCTCTAATTGCTGTGACAATTTTTATTTTGATTGCTCGATTATTTCTTAACGTTTCTTAGAAAATTGAATTTTATTGAAAATCAACTGTGCTATAGCCCACCAGTTTTTGGGCGGCAAAAATCTAAAATGGTCCGATTACGATGGTTGATACCTGTATCAATAGGTTTCGGGACCTGTAATTGCTGTGCCAATTTTCATTTTGATTGCTCGATTATTTCTAAACATTTCTTAGAAAATTCAATTTTATTGAAAATCAACTGTGCTATAGCCCACCAGTTTTTGGGCGGCAAAAATCTAAAATGGTCCGATTACGATGGTTGATACCTGTATCAATAGGTTTCGGGACCTGTAATTGCTGTGACAATTTTCACTTTGATTGCTCGATTATTTCTAAACATTTCTTAGAAAATTCCATTTTATTGAAAATTATGTGTGCTTTAGCCCACAAGTTTTTGGGCGACAAAAATCTAAATTGCTCCGATTACGATGGTTGATACCTCTATCAATAGGTTTCGGGACCTGTAATTGCTGTAAAAATTTTCATGTTGATTGCTCGATTATTTCTAAACATTCCTTAGAAAATTCAATTTTATTGAAAATCAACTGTGCTATAGCCCACAAGTTTTTGGGCGGCAAAAATCTAAAATGGTCCGATTACGATGGTTGATATCTGTATCAATAGGTTTCAGGACCTCTAATTGCTGTGAAAATTTGCACTTTGATTGCTCGATTATTTCTAAACATTTCTTAGAAAATTCCATTTTATTGAAAATTATGTGTGCTATAGCCCACAAGTTTTTGGGCGACAAAAATCTAAAATGGTCCGATTACGATGGTTGATACCTGTATCAATAAGTTTCGGGACCTGTAATTGCTGTGACAATTTTCATTTTGATTGCTCGATTATTTCTAAACATTTCTTAGAAAATTCAATTTTATTGAAAATCAACTGTGCTATAGCCCACAAGTTTTTGGGCGGCAAAAATCTAAAATGGTCCGATTACGATGGTTGATACCTGTATCAATAGGTTTCAGGACCTGTAATTGCTGTGACAATTTTCATTTTGATTGCTCGATTATTTCTAAACATTTCTTAGAAAATTAAATTTTATTGAAAATTATCTGTGCTATAGCCCACAAGTTTTTGGGCGACAAAAATCTAAAATGGTCCGATTACGATGGTTGATACCTGTATCAATAGGTTTCGGGACCTGTAATTGCTGTGCCAATTTTCATTTTGATTGCTCGATTATTTCTAAACATTTCTTAGAAAATTCAATTTTATTGAAAATCAACTGTGCTATAGCCCACAAGTTTTTGGGCGGCAAAAATCTAAAATGGTCCGATTACGATGGTTGATACCTGTATCAATAGGTTTCGGGACCTGTAATTGCTGTGCCAATTTTCATTTTGATTGCTCGATTATTTCTAAACATTTCTTAGAAAATTCAATTTTATTGAAAATCAACTGTGCTATAGCCCACAAGTTTTTGGGCGGCAAAAATCTAAAATGGTCCGATTACGATGGTTGATACCTGTATCAATAGGTTTCGGGACCTGTAATTGCTGTGACAATATTCACTTTGATTGCTCGATTATTTCTAAGCATTTCTTAGAAAATTCCATTTTATTGAAAATTATGTGTGCTATAGCCCACAAGTTTTTGGGCGACAAAAATCTAAATTGCTCCGATTACGATGGTTGATACCTCTATCAATAGGTTTCGGAACCTGTAATTGCTGTGACAATTTTCATTTTGATTGCTCGATTATTTCTAAACATTTCTTAGAAAATTCAATTTTATTGAAAATTATCTGTGCTATAGCCCACAAGTTTTTGGGCGGCAAACATCTAAAATGGTCCGATTACGATGGTTGATACCTGTATCAATAGGTTTCGGGACCTGTAATTGCTGTGCCAATTTTCATTTTGATTGCTCGATTATTTCTAAACATTTCTTAGAAAATTCAATTTTATTGAAAATCAACTGTGCTATAGCCCACAAGTTTTTGGGCGGCAAAAATCTAAAATGGTTCGATTACGATGGTTGATACCTGTATCAATAGGTTTCGGGACCTCTAATTGCTGTGACAATTTTTATTTTGATTGCTCGATTATTTCTTAACGTTTCTTAGAAAATTCAATTTTATTGAAAATCAACTGTGCTATAGCCCACCAGTTTTTGGGCGGCAAAAATCTAAAATGGTCCGATTACGATGGTTGATACCTGTATCAATAGGTTTCGGGACCTGTAATTGCTGTGCCAATTTTCATTTTGATTGCTCGATTATTTCTAAACATTTCTTAGAAAATTCAATTTTATTGAAAATCAACTGTGCTATAGCCCACCAGTTTTTGGGCGGCAAAAATCTAAAATGGTCCGATTACGATGGTTGATACCTGTATCAATAGGTTTCGGGACCTGTAATTGCTGTGACAATTTTCACTTTGATTGCTCGATTATTTCTAAACATTTCTTAGAAAATTCCATTTTATTGAAAATTATGTGTGCTTTAGCCCACAAGTTTTTGGGCGACAAAAATCTAAATTGCTCCGATTATGATGGTTGATACCTCTATCAATAGGTTTCGGGACCTGTAATTGCTGTAAAAATTTTTATGTTGATTGCTCGATTATTTCTAAACATTCCTTAGAAAATTCAATTTTATTGAAAATCAACTGTGCTATAGCCCACAAGTTTTTGGGCGGCAAAAATCTAAAATGGTCCGATTACGATGGTTGATATCTGTATCAATAGGTTTCAGGACCTCTAATTGCTGTGAAAATTTGCACTTTGATTGCTCGATTATTTCTAAACATTTCTTAGAAAATTCCATTTTATTGAAAATTATGTGTGCTATAGCCCACAAGTTTTTGGGCGACAAAAATCTAAAATGGTCCGATTACGATGGTTGATACCTGTATCAATAAGTTTCGGGACCTGTAATTGCTGTGCCAATTTTCATTTTGATTGCTCGATTATTTCTAAACATTTCTTAGAAAATTCAATTTTATTGAAAATCAACTGTGCTATAGCCCACAAGTTTTTGGGCGGCAAAAATCTAAAATGGTCCGATTACGATGGTTGATACCTGTATCAATAGGTTTCAGGACCTCTAATTGCTGTGACAATTTTCACTTTGATTGCTTGATTATTTCTAAACATTTCTTAGAAAATTCCATGTTATTGAAAATTATGTGTGCTATAGCCCACAAGTTTTTGGGCGGCAAAAATCTAAAATGGTCCGATTACGATTGTTGATACCTGTATCAATAGGTTTCGGGACCTGTAATTGCTGTGACAATTTTCATTTTGATTGCTCGATTATTTCTAAACATTTCTTAGAAAATTAAATTTTATTGAAAATTATCTGTGCTATAGCCCACAAGTTTTTGGGCGACAAAAATCTAAAATGGTCCGATTACGATGGTTGATACCTGTATCAATAGGTTTCGGGACCTGTAATTGCTGTGCCAATTTTCATTTTGATTGCTCGATTATTTCTAAACATTTCTTAGAAAATTCAATTTTATTGAAAATCAACTGTGCTATAGCCCACAAGTTTTTGGGCGGCAAAAATCTAAAATGGTCCGATTACGATGGTTGATACCTGTATCAATAGGTTTCGGGACCTGTAATTGCTGTGACAATATTCACTTTGATTGCTCGATTATTTCTAAACATTTCTTAGAAAATTCCATTTTATTGAAAATTATGTGTGCTATAGCCCACAAGTTTTTGGGCGACAAAAATCTAAATTTCTCCGATTACGATGGTTGATACCTGTATCAATAGGTTTCGGGACCTGTAATTGCTGTGCCAATTTTCATTTTGATTGCTCGATTATTTCTAAACATTTCTTAGAAAATTAAATTTTATTGAAAATCAACTGTGCAGCCCACAAGTTTTTGGGCGGCAAAAATCTAAAATGGTCCGATTATGATGGTTGATACCTGTATCAATAGGTTTCGGGACCTGTAATTGCTGTGCCAATTTTCATTTTGATTGCTCGATTATTTCTAAACATTTCTTAGAAAATTCCATTTTATTGAAAATTATCTGTGCTATAGCCCACAAGTTTTTGGGCGGCAAAAATCTAAAATGGTCCGATTACGATGGTTGATACCTGTATCAATAGGTTTCGGGACCTGTAATTGCTGTGCCAATTTTCATTTTGATTGTTCGATTATTTCTAAACATTTCTTAGAAAATTCAATTTTATTGAAAATCAACTGTGCTATAGCCCACAAGTTTTTGGGCGGCCAAAATCTAAAATGGTCCGATTACGATGGTTGATACCTGTATCAATAGGTTTCGGGACCTGTAATTGCTGTGACAATATTCACTTTGATTGCTCGATTATTTCTAAACATTTCTTAGAAAATTCCATTTTATTGAAAATTATGTGTGCTATAGCCCACAAGTTTTTGGGCGACAAAAATCTAAATTGCTCCGATTACGATGGTTGATACCTCTATCAATAGGTTTCGGGACCTGTAATTGCTGTGACAATTTTCATTTTGATTGCTCGATTATTTCTAAACATTCCTTAGAAAATTCTATTTTATTGAAAATCAACTGTGCTATAGCCCACAAGTTTTTGGGCGGCAAAAATCTAAAATGGTCCGATTACGATGGTTGATACCTCTATCAATAGGTTTCGGAACCTGTAATTGCTGTGACAATTTTCACTTTGATTGCTCGATTATTTCTAAACATTTCTTAGAAAATTCCATTTTATTGAAAATTATGTGTGCTATAGCCCACAAGTTTTTGGGCGACAAAAATCTAAATTGCTCCGATTACGATGGTTGATACCTCTATCAATAGGTTTCAACACCTGTAATTGCTGTGACAATTTTCATTTTGATTGCTCGATTATTTCTAAACATTTCTTAGAAAATTCAATTTTATTGAAAATCAACTGTGTTATAGCCCACAAGTTTTTGGGCGGCAAAATTCTAAAATGGTCCGATTACGATGGTTGATACCTGTATCAATAGGTTTCGGGACCTGTAATTGCTGTGCCAATTTTCATTTTGATTGCTCGATTATTTCTAAACATTTCTTAGAAAATTCAATTTTATTGAAAATTATCTGTGCTATAGCCCACAAGTTTTTGGGCGGCAAAAATCTGAAATGGTCCGATTACGATGGTTGATACCTGTATCAATAGGTTTCGGGACCTGTAATTGCTGTGCCAATTTTTATTTTGATTGCTCGATTATTTCTAAACATTTCTTAGAAAATTCAATTTTATTGAAAATCAACTGTGCTATAGCCCACAAGTTTTTGGGCGGCAAAAATCTAAAATGGTCCGATTACGATGGTTGATACCTGTATCAATAGGTTTCGGGACCTGTAATTGCTGTGACAATTTTTACTTTGATTGCTCGATTATTTCTAAACATTTCTTAGAAAATTCCATTTTATTGAAAATTATGTGTGCTATAGCCCACAAGTTTTTGGGCGACAAAAATCTAAATTGCTCCGATTACGATGGTTGATACCTCTATCAATAGGTTTCGGGACCTGTAATTGCTGTGACAATTTTCATTTTGATTGCTCGATTATTTCTAAACATTCCTTAGAAAATTCAATTTTATTGAAAATCAACTGTGCTATAGCCCACAAGTTTTTGGGCGGCAAAAATCTAAAGTGGTCCGATTACGATGGTTGATACCTGTATCAATAGGTTTCGGGACCTGTAATTGCTGTGACAATTTTCACTTTGATTGCTCGATTATTTCTAAACATTTCTTAGAAAATTCCATTTTATTGAAAATTATGTGTGCTATAGCCCACAAGTTTTTGGGCGACAAAAATCTAAATTGCTCCGATTACGATGGTTGATACCTCTATCAATAGGTTTCGGGACCTGTAATTGCTGTGCCAATTTTCATTTTGATTGCTCGATTATTTCTAAACATTTCTTAGAAAATTCAATTTTATTGAAAATTATCTGTGCTATAGCCCACAAGTTTTTGGGCGGCAAAAATCTAAAATAGTCCGATTACGATGGTTGATACCTGTATCAATAGGTTTCGGGACCTGTAATTGCTGTGCCAATTTTCATTTTGATTGCTCGATTATTTCTAAACATTTCTTAGAAAATTCAATTTTATTGAAAATCAACTGTGCTATAGCCCACAAGTTTTTGGGCGGCAAAAATCTAAAATGGTCCGATTACGATGGTTGATACCTGTATCAATAGGTTTCGGGACCTGTAATTGCTGTGACAATTTTTACTTTGATTGCTCGATTATTTCTAAACATTTCTTAGAAAATTCCATTTTATTGAAAATTATGTGTGCTATAGCCCACAAGTTTTTGGGCGACAAAAATCTAAATTGCTCCGATTACGATGGTTGATACCTCTATCAATAGGTTTCGGGACCTGTAATTGCTGTGACAATTTTCATTTTGATTGCTCGATTATTTCTAAACATTTCTTAGAAAATTCAATTTTATTGAAAATTATCTGTGCTATAGCCCACAAGTTTTTGGGCGGCAAAAATCTAAAATGGTCCGATTACGATGGTTGATACCTGTATCAATAGGTTTCGGGACCTGTAATTGCTGTGCCAATTTTCATTTTGATTGCTCGATTATTTCTAAACATTTCTTAGAAAATTCAATTTTATTGAAAATCAACTGTGCTATAGCCCACAAGTTTTTGGGCGGCAAAAATCTAAAATGGTCCGATTACGATGGTTGATACCTTTATCAATAGGTTTCGGGACCTGTAATTGCTGTGACAATTTTCACTTTGATTGCTCGATTATTTCTAAACATTTCTTAGAAAATTCCATTTTATTGAAAATTATGTGTGCTATAGCCCACAAGTTTTTGGGCGACAAAAATCTAAATTGCTCCGATTACGATGGTTGATACCTCTATCAATAGGTTTCGGGACCTGTAATTGCTGTGACAATTTTCATTTTGATAGCTCGATTATTTCTAAACATTTCTTAGAAAATTCAATTTTATTGAAAATTATCTGTGCTATAGCCCACAAGTTTTTGGGCGGCAAAAATCTAAAATAGTCCGATTACGATGGTTGATACCTGTATCAATAGGTTTCGGGACTTGTAATTGCTGTGCCAATTTTCATTTTGATTGCTCGATTATTTCTAAACATTCCTTAGAAAATTCAATTTTATTGAAAATCAACTGTGCTATAGCCCACAAGTTTTTGGGCGGCAAAAATCTGAAGTGGTCCGATTACGATGGTTGATACCTGTATCAATAGGTTTCGGGACCTGTAATTGCTGTGACAATTTTCACTTTGATTGCTCGATTATTTCTAAACATTTCTTAGAAAATTCCATTTTATTGAAAATTATGTGTGCTATAGCCCACAAGTTTTTGGGCGACAAAAATCTAAATTGCTCCGATTACGATGGTTGATACCTCTATCAATAGGTTTCGGGACCTGTAATTGCTGTGCCAATTTTCATTTTAATTGCTTGATTATTTCTAAACATTTCTTAGAAAATTCAATTTTATTGAAAATTATCTGTGCTATAGCCCACAAGTTTTTGGGCGGCAAAAATCTAAAATAGTCCGATTACGATGGTTGATACCTGTATCAATAGGTTTCGGGACCTGTAATTGCTGTGCCAATTTTCATTTTGATTGCTCGATTATTTCTAAACATTTCTTAGAAAATTCAATTTTATAGAAAATCAACTGTGCTATAGCCCACAAGTTTTTGGGCGGCAAAAATCTAAAATGGTCCGATTACGATGGTTGATACCTGTATTAATAGGTTTCGGGACCTGTAATTGCTGTGCCAATTTTCATTTTGATTGCTCGATTATTTCTAAACATTTCTTAGAAAATTCAATTTTATTGAAAATCAACTGTGCTATAGCCCACAAGTTTTTGGGCGGCAAATATCTAAAATGGTCCGATTACGATGGTTGATACCTGTATCAATAGGTTTCGGGACCTGTAATTGCTGTGACAATTTTCACTTTGATTGCTCGATTATTTCTAAACATTTCTTAGAAAATTCCATTTTATTGAAAATTATGTGTGCTATAGCCCACAAGTTTTTGGGCGACAAAAATCTAAATTGCTCCGATTACGATGGTTGATACCTGTATCAATAGGTTTCGGGACCTGTAATTGCTATGACAATTTTCATTTTGATTGCTCGATTATTTCTAAACATTTCTTAGAAAATTAAATTTTATTGAAAATTATCTGTGCTATAGCCCACAAGTTTTTGGGCGGCAAAAATCTAAAATGGTCCGATTACGATGGTTGATACCTGTATCAATAGGTTTCGGGACCTGTAATTGCTGTGCCAATTTTCATTTTGATTGCTCGATTATTTCTAAACATTTCTTAGAAAATTCAATTTTATTGAAAATCAACTGTGCTATAGCCCACAAGTTTTTGGGCGGCAAAAATCTAAAATGGTCCGATTACGATGGTTGATACCTGTATCAATAGGTTTCGGGACCTGTAATTGCTGTGACAATATTCACTTTGATTGCTCGATTATTTCTAAACATTTCTTAGAAAATTCCATTTTATTGAAAATTATGTGTGCTATAGCCCACAAGTTTTTGGGCGACAAAAATCTAAATTGCTCCGATTACGATGGTTGATACCTCTATCAATAGGTTTCGGGACCTGTAATTGCTGTGACAATTTTTGTTTCGATTGCTCGATTATTTCTAAACATTTCTTAGAAAATTCAATTTTATTGAAAATTATCTGTGCTATAGCCCACAAGTTTTTGGGCGGCAAAAATCTAAAATGGTCCGATTACGATGGTTGATACCTGTATCAATAGGTTTCGGGACCTGTAATTGCTGTGCCAATTTTCATTTTGATTGCTCGATTATTTCTAAACATTTCTTAGAAAATTCAATTTTATTGAAAATCAACTGTGCTCTAGCCCACAAGTTTTTGGGCGTCAAAAATCTAAAATGGTCCGATTACGATGGTTGATACCTGTATCAATAGGTTTCGGGACCTGTAATTGCTGTGACAATTTTCACTTTGATTGCTCGATTATTTCTAAACATTTCTTAGAAAATTCCATTTTATTTAAAATTATGTGTGCTATAGCCCACAAGTTTTTGGGCGACAAAAATCTAAATTGCTCCGATTACGATGGTTGATACCTCTATCAATAGGTTTCGGGACCTGTAATTGCTGTGACAATTTTCATTTTGATAGCTCGATTATTTCTAAACATTTCTTAGAAAATTCCATTTTATTGAAAATTATGTGTGCTATAGCCCACAAGTTTTTGGGCGGCAAAAATCTAAAATGGTCCGATTATGATGGTTGATACCTGTATCAATAGGTTTCGGGACCTGTAATTGCTGTGCCAATTTTCATTTTGATTGCTCGATTATTTCTAAACATTTCTTAGAAAATTCAATTTTATTGAAAATCAACTGTGCTATAGCCCACAAGTTTTTGGGCGGCAAAAATCTAAAATGGTCCGATTACGATGGTTGATACCTGTATCAATAGGTTTCGGGACCTGTAATTGCTGTGACAATTTTCACTTTGATTGCTCGATTATTTCTAAACATTTCTTAGAAAATTCCATTTTATTGATAATTATGTGTGCTATAGCCCACAAGTTTTTGGGCGACAAAAATCTAAATTGCTCCGATTACGATGGTTGATACCTCTATCAATAGGTTTCGGGACCTGTAATTGCTGTGACAATTTTCATTTTGATTGCTCGATTATTTCTAAACATTTCTTAGAAAATTCAATTTTATTGAAAATTATCTGTGCTATAGCCCACAAGTTTTTGGGCGGCAAAAATCTAAAATGGTCCGATTACGATGGTTGATACCTCTATCAATAGGTTTCGGGACCTGTAATTGCTGTGACAATATTCACTTTGATTGCTCGATTATTTCTAAACATTTCTTAGAAAATTTCATTTTATTGAAAATTATGTGTGCTATAGCCCACAAGTTTTTGGGCGACAAAAATCTAAATTGCTCCGATTACGATGGTTGATACCTCTATCAATAGGTTTCGGGACCTGTAATTGCTGTGACAATTTTCATTTTGATTGCTCGATTATTTCTAAACATTTCTTAGAAAATTAAATTTTATTGAAAATTATCTGTGCTATAGCCCACAAGTTTTTGGGCGGCAAAAATCTAAAATGGTCCGATTACGATGGTTGATACCTGTATCAATAGGTTTCGGGACCTGTGATTGCTGTGCCAATTTTCATTTTGATTGCTCGATTATTTCTAAACATTCCTTAGAAAATTCAATTTTATTGAAAATCAACTGTGCTATAGCCCACAAGTTTTTGGGCGGCAAAAATCTAAAATGGTCCGATTACGATGGTTGATACCTGTATCAATAGGTTTCGGGACCTGTAATTGCTGTGACAATATTCACTTTGATTGCTCGATTATTTCTAAACATTTCTTAGAAAATTCCATTTTATTGAAAATTATGTGTGCTATAGCCCACAAGTTTTTGGGCGACAAAAATCTAAATTGCTCCGATTACGATGGTTGATACCTCTATCAATAGGTTTCGGGACCTGTAATTGCTGTGACAATTTTCATTTTGATTGCTCGATTATTTCTAAATATTTCTTAGAAAATTCAATTTTATTGAAAATTATCTGTGCTATATCAATAGGTTTCGGGACCTGTAATTGCTGTGCCAATTTTTATTTTGATTGCTCGATTATTTCTAAACATTTCATAGAAAATTCAATTTTATTGAAAATCAACTGTGCTATAGCCCACAAGTTTTTGGGCGGCAAAAATCTAAAATGGTCCGATTACGATGGTTGATACCTGTATCAATAGGTTTCGGGACCTGTAATTGCTGTGACAATATTCACTTTGATTGCTCGATTATTTCTAAACATTTCTTAGAAAATTCCATTTTATTGAAAATTATGTGTGCTATAGCCCACAAGTTTTTGGGCGACAAAAATCTAAATTGCTCCGATTTCGATGGTTGATACCTCTATCAATAGGTTTCGGGACCTGTAATTGCTGTGACAATTTTCATTTTGATTGCTCGATTATTTCTAAATATTTCTTAGAAAATTCAATTTTATTGAAAATTATCTGTGCTATAGCCCACAAGTTTTTGGGCGGCAAAAATCTAAAATGGTCCGATTACGATGGTTGATACCTGTATCAATAGGTTTCGGGACTTGTAATTGCTGTGCCAATTTTCATTTTGATTGCTCGATTATTTCTAAACATTTCTTAGAAAATTCAATTTTATTGAAAATCAACTGTGCTATAGAAAATTCAATTTTATTGAAAATCAACTGTGCTATAGCCCACAAGTTTTTGGGCGGCAAAAATCTAAAATGGTCCGATTACGATGGTTGATACCTGTATCAATAGGTTTCGGGACCTGTAATTTCTGTGACAATTATCACTTTGATTGCTCGATTATTTCTAAACATTTCTTAGAAAATTCCATTTTATTGAAAATCAACTGTGCTATAGCCCAAAAGTTTTTGGGCGACAAAAATCTAAATTGCT
Organism: Tipula vernalis; assembly: GCA_958295665.1. Classification (NCBI taxonomy): domain Eukaryota; kingdom Metazoa; phylum Arthropoda; class Insecta; order Diptera; family Tipulidae; genus Tipula; species Tipula vernalis. The sequence goes on from OY282559.1 coordinate 321,406,179, forward strand.
CCGATTACGATGGTTGATACCTGTATCAATAGGTTTCGGGACCTGTAATTGCTGTGACAATTTTCACTTTGATTGCTCGATTATTTCTAAACATTTCTTAGAAAATTCAATTTTATTGAAAATCAACTGTGCTATAGCCCACAAGTTTTTGGGCGACAAAAATCTAAATTGCTCCGATTACGATGGTTGATACCTCTATCAATAGGTTTCGGGACCTGTAATTGCTGTGACAATTTTCATTTTGATTGCTCGATTATTTCTAAACATTTCTTAGAAAATTCAAATTTATTGAAAATCAACTGTGCTATAGCCCACATGTTTTTGGGCGGCAAAAATCTAAAATGGTCCGATTACGATGGTTGATACCTGTATCAATAGGTTTCGGGACCTGTAATTGCTGTGCCAATTTTCATTTTGATTGCTCGATTATTTCTAAACATTTCTTAGAAAATTCAATTTTATTGAAAATCAACTGTGCTATAGCCCACAAGTTTTTGGGCGGCAAAAATCTAAAATGGTCCGATTACGATGGTTGATACCTGTATCAATAGGTTTCGGGACCTGTAATTGCTGTGACAATATTCACTTTGATTGCTCGAATATTTCTAAACATTTCTTAGAAAATTCCATTTTATTGATAATTATGTGTGCTATAGCCCACAAGTTTTTGGGCGACAAAAATCTAAATTGGTCCGATTACGATGGTTGATACCTCTATCAATAGGATTCGGGACCTGTAATTGCTGTGACAATTTTCATTTTGATTGCTCGATTATTTCTAAACATTTCTTAGAAAATTCAATTTTATTGAAAATTATCTGTGCTATAGCCCACAAGTTTTTGGGCGGCAAAAATCTAAAATGGTCCGATTACGATGGTTGATACCTGTATCAATAGGTTTCGGGACCTGTAATTGCTGTGCCAATTTTCATTTTGATTGCTCGATTATTTCTAAACATTTCTTAGAAAATTCAATTTTATTGAAAATCAACTGTGCTATAGACCACAAGTTTTTGGGCGGCAAAAATCTAAAATGGTCCGATTACGATGGTTGATACCTGTATCAATAGGTTTCGGGACCTGTGATTGCTGTGCCAATTTTCATTTTGATTGCTCGATTATTTCTAAACATTCCTTAGAAAATTCAATTTTATTGAAAATCAACTGTGCTATAGCCCACAAGTTTTTGGGCGGCAAAAATCTAAAATGGTCCGATTACGATGGTTGATACCTGTATCAATAGGTTTCGGGACCTGTAATTGCTGTGACAATATTCACTTTGATTGCTCGATTATTTCTAAACATTTCTTAGAAAATTCCATTTTATTGAAAATTATGTGTGCTATAGCCCACAAGTTTTTGGGCGACAAAAATCTAAATTGCTCCGATTACGATGGTTGATACCTCTATCAATAGGTTTCGGGACCTGTAATTGCTGTGACAATTTTCATTTTGATTGCTCGATTATTTCTAAATATTTCTTAGAAAATTCAATTTTATTGAAAATTATCTGTGCTATAGCCCACAAGTTTTTGGGCGGCAAAAATCTAAAATGGTCCGATTACGATGGTTGATACCTGTATCAATAGGTTTCGGGACCTGTAATTGCTGTGCCAATTTTCATTTTGATTGCTCGATTATTTCTAAACATTTCTTAGAAAATTCAATTTTATTGAAAATCAACTGTGCTATAGAAAATTCAATTTTATTGAAAATCAACTGTGCTATAGCCCACAAGTTTTTGGGCGGCAAAAATCTAAAATGGTCCGATTACGATGGTTGATACCTGTATCAATAGGTTTCGGGACCTGTAATTTCTGTGACAATTATCACTTTGATTGCTCGATTATTTCTAAACATTTCTTAGAAAATTCCATTTTATTGAAAATCAACTGTGCTATAGCCCAAAAGTTTTTGGGCGACAAAAATCTAAATTGCTCCGATTACGATGGTTGATACCTCTATCAATAGGTTTCGGGACCTGTAATTGCTGTGACAATTTTCATTTTGATTGCTCGATTATTTCTAAACATTCCTTAGAAAATTCAATTTTATTGAAAATCAACTGTGCTATAGGCCACAAGTTTTTGGGCGGCAAAAATCTAAAATGGTCCGATTACGATGGTTTATACCTCTATCAATAGGTTTCGGGTCCTGTAATTACTGTGACAATTTTCATTTTGATTGCTCGATTATTTCTAAACATTTCTTAGAAAATTCAATTTTATTGAAAATTAACTGTGCTATAGCCCACAAGTTTTTGGGCGGCAAAAATCTAAAATGGTCCGATTACGATGGTTGATACCTGTATCAATAGGTTTCGGGACCTGTAATTGCTGTGACAATATTCACTTTGATTGCTCGATTATTTCTAAACATTTCTTAGAAAATTCCATTTTATTGAAAGTTATGTGTGCTGCCCACAAGTTTTTGGGCGACAAAAATCTAAATTGCTCCGATTACGATGGTTGATACCTCTATCAATAGGTTTCGGGACCTGTAATTGCTGTGACAATTTTCATTTTGATTGCTCGATTATTTCTAAACATTTCTTAGAAAATTCAAATTTATTGAAAATCAACTGTGCTATAGCCCACAAGTTTTTGGGCGGCAAAAATCTAAAATGGTCCGATTACGATGGTTGATACCTGTATCAATAGGTTTCGGGACCTGTAATTGCTGTGCCAATTTTCATTTTGATTGCTCGATTATTTCTAAACATTTCTTAGAAAATTCAATTTTATTGAAAATCAACTGTGCTATAGCCCACAAGTTTTTGGGCGGCAAAAATCTAAAATGGTCCGATTACGATGGTTGATACCTGTATCAATAGGTTTCGGGACCTGTAATTGCTGTGACAATATTCACTTTGATTGCTCGATTATTTCTAAACATTTCTTAGAAAATTCCATTTTATTGAAAATTATGTGTGCTATAGCCCACAAGTTTTTGGGCGACAAAAATCTAAATTGCTCCGATTACGATGGTTGATACCTGTATCAATAGGTTTCGGGACCTGTAATTGCTGTGCCAATTTTCATTTTGATTGCTCGATTATTTCTAAACATTTCTTAGAAAATTCAATTTTATTGAAAATCAACTGTGCTATAGACCACAAGTTTTTGGGCGGCAAAAATCTAAAATGGTCCGATTACGATGGTTGATACCTGTATCAATAGGTTTCGGGACCTGTGATTGCTGTGCCAATTTTCATTTTGATTGCTCGATTATTTCTAAACATTCCTTAGAAAATTCAATTTTATTGAAAATCAACTGTGCTATAGCCCACAAGTTTTTGGGCGGCAAAAATCTAAAATGGTCCGATTACGATGGTTGATACCTGTATCAATAGGTTTCGGGACCTGTAATTGCTGTGACAATATTCACTTTGATTGCTCGATTATTTCTAAACATTTCTTAGAAAATTCCATTTTATTGAAAATTATGTGTGCTATAGCCCACAAGTTTTTGGGCGACAAAAATCTAAATTGCTCCGATTACGATGGTTGATACCTCTATCAATAGGTTTCGGGACCTGTAATTGCTGTGACAATTTTCATTTTGATTGCTCGATTATTTCTAAATATTTCTTAGAAAATTCAATTTTATTGAAAATTATCTGTGCTATAGCCCACAAGTTTTTGGGCGGCAAAAATCTAAAATGGTCCGATTACGATGGTTGATACCTGTATCAATAGGTTTCGGGACCTGTAATTGCTGTGCCAATTTTCATTTTGATTGCTCGATTATTTCTAAACATTTCTTAGAAAATTCAATTTTATTGAAAATCAACTGTGCTATAGAAAATTCAATTTTATTGAAAATCAACTGTGCTATAGCCCACAAGTTTTTGGGCGGCAAAAATCTAAAATGGTCCGATTACGATGGTTGATACCTGTATCAATAGGTTTCGGGACCTGTAATTTCTGTGACAATTATCACTTTGATTGCTCGATTATTTCTAAACATTTCTTAGAAAATTCCATTTTATTGAAAATCAACTGTGCTATAGCCCAAAAGTTTTTGGGCGACAAAAATCTAAATTGCTCCGATTACGATGGTTGATACCTCTATCAATAGGTTTCGGGACCTGTAATTGCTGTGACAATTTTCATTTTGATTGCTCGATTATTTCTAAACATTCCTTAGAAAATTCAATTTTATTGAAAATCAACTGTGCTATAGCCCACAAGTTTTTGGGCGGCAAAAATCTAAAATGGTCCGATTACGATGGTTGATACCTGTATCAATAGGTTTCGGGACCTGTAATTGCTGTGACAATTTTCACTTTGATTGCTCGATTATTTCTAAACATTTCTTAGAAAATTCCATTTTATTGAAAGTTATGTGTGCTGCCCACAAGTTTTTGGGCGACAAAAATCTAAATTGCTCCGATTACGATGGTTGATACCTCTATCAATAGGTTTCGGGACCTGTAATTGCTGTGACAATTTTCATTTTGATTGCTCGATTATTTCTAAACATTTCTTAGAAAATTCAAATTTATTGAAAATCAACTGTGCTATAGCCCACAAGTTTTTGGGCGGCAAAAATCTAAAATGGTCCGATTACGATGGTTGATACCTGTATCAATAGGTTTCGGGACCTGTAATTGCTGTGCCAATTTTCATTTTGATTGCTCGATTATTTCTAAACATTTCTTAGAAAATTCAATTTTATTGAAAATCAACTGTGCTATAGCCCACAAGTTTTTGGGCGGCAAAAATCTAAAATGGTCCGATTACGATGGTTGATACCTGTATCAATAGGTTTCGGGACCTGTAATTGCTGTGACAATATTCACTTTGATTGCTCGATTATTTCTAAACATTTCTTAGAAAATTCCATTTTATTGAAAATTATGTGTGCTATAGCCCACAAGTTTTTGGGCGACAAAAATCTAAATTGCTCCGATTACGATGGTTGATACCTCTATCAATAGGTTTCGGGACCTGTAATTGCTGTGACAATTTTCATTTTGATTGCTCGATTATTTCTAAATATTTCTTAGAAAATTCAATTTTATTGAAAATTATCTGTGCTATAGCCCACAAGTTTTTGGGCGGCAAAAATCTAAAATGGTCCGATTACGATGGTTGATACCTGTATCAATAGGTTTCGGGACCTGTAATTGCTGTGCCAATTTTCATTTTGATTGCTCGATTATTTCTAAACATTTCTTAGAAAATTCAATTTTATTGAAAATCAACTGTGCTATAGAAAATTCAATTTTATTGAAAATCAACTGTGCTATAGCCCACAAGTTTTTGGGCGGCAAAAATCTAAAATGGTCCGATTACGATGGTTGATACCTGTATCAATAGGTTTCGGGACCTGTAATTTCTGTGACAATTATCACTTTGATTGCTCGATTATTTCTAAACATTTCTTAGAAAATTCCATTTTATTGAAAATCAACTGTGCTATAGCCCAAAAGTTTTTGGGCGACAAAAATCTAAATTGCTCCGATTACGATGGTTGATACCTCTATCAATAGGTTTCGGGACCTGTAATTGCTGTGACAATTTTCATTTTGATTGCTCGATTATTTCTAAACATTCCTTAGAAAATTCAATTTTATTGAAAATCAACTGTGCTATAGCCCACAAGTTTTTGGGCGGCAAAAATCTAAAATGGTCCGATTACGATGGTTGATACCTGTATCAATAGGTTTCGGGACCTGTAATTGCTGTGACAATTTTCACTTTGATTGCTCGATTATTTCTAAACATTTCTTAGAAAATTCCATTTTATTGAAAGTTATGTGTGCTATAGCCCACAAGTTTTTGGGCGACAAAAATCTAAATTGCTCCGATTACGATGGTTGATACCTCTATCAATAGGTTTCGGGACCTGTAATTGCTGTGACAATTTTCATTTTGATTGCTCGATTATTTCTAAACATTTCTTAGAAAATTCAAATTTATTGAAAATCAACTGTGCTATAGCCCACAAGTTTTTGGGCGGCAAAAATCTAAAATGGTCCGATTACGATGGTTGATACCTGTATCAATAGGTTTCGGGACCTGTAATTGCTGTGCCAATTTTCATTTTGATTGCTCGATTATTTCTAAACATTTCTTAGAAAATTCAATTTTATTGAAAATCAACTGTGCTATAGCCCACAAGTTTTTGGGCGGCAAAAATCTAAAATGGTCCGATTACGATGGTTGATACCTGTATCAATAGGTTTCGGGACCTGTAATTGCTGTGACAATATTCACTTTGATTGCTCGAATATTTCTAAACATTTCTTAGAAAATTCCATTTTATTGATAATTATGTGTGTTATAGCCCACAAGTTTTTGGGCGACAAAAATCTAAATTGGTCCGATTACGATGGTTGATACCTCTATCAATAGGTTTCGGGACCTGTAATTGCTGTGACAATTTTCATTTTGATTGCTCGATTATTTCTAAACATTTCTTAGAAAATTAAATTTTATTGAAAATTATCTGTGCTATAGCCCACAAGTTTTTGGGCGGCAAAAATCTAAAATGGTCCGATTACGATGGTTGATACCTGTATCAATAGGTTTCGGGACCTGTAATTGCTGTGCCAATTTTCAATTTGATTGCTCGATTATTTCTAAACATTTCTTAGAAAATTCAATTTTATTGAAAATCAACTGTGCTATAGACCACAAGTTTTTGGGCGACAAAAATCTAAATTGGTCCGATTACGATGGTTGATACCTCTATCAATAGGTTTCGGGACCTGTAATTGCTGTGACAATTTTCATTTTGATTGCTCGATTATTTCTAAACATTTCTTAGAAAATTAAATTTTATTGAAAATTATCTGTGCTATAGCCCACATGTTTTTGGGCGACAAAAATCTAAATTGCTCCGATTACGATGGTTGATACCTCTATCAATAGGTTTCGGGACCTGTAATTGCTGTGACAATTTTCATTTTGATTGCTCGATTATTTCTATACATTTCTTAGAAAATTCCATTTTATTGAAAATAATCTGTGCTATAGCCCACAAGTTTTTGGGCGACAAAAATCTAAATTGCTCCGATTACGATAGTTGATACCTCTATCAATAGGTTTCGGGACCTGTAATTGCTGTGACAATTTTCATTTTGATTGCTCGATTATTTCTAAACATTATTTAGAAAATTAAATTTTATTGAAAATTATCTGTGCTATAGCCCACAAGTTTTTGGGCGGCAAAAATCTAAAATGGTCCGATTACGATGGTTGATACCTCTATCAATAGGTTTCGGGACCTGTAATTGCTGTGCCAATTTTCATTTTGATTGCTCGATTATTTCTAAACATTTCTTAGAAAATTCAATTTTATTGAAAATCAACTGTGCTATAGCCCACAAGTTTTTGGGCGGCAAAAATCTAAAATGGTCCGATTACGATGGTTGATACCTGTGTCAATAGGTTTCGGGACCTGTAATTGCTGTGACAATATTCACTTTGATTGCTCGATTATTTCTAAACATTTCTTAGAAAATTAAATTTTATTGAAAAGTATCTGTGCTATAGCCCACAAGTTTTTGGGCGGCAAAAATCTAAAATGGTCCGATTACGATGGTTGATACCTGTATCAATAGGTTTCGGGACCTGTAATTGCTGTGTCAATTTTCATTTTGATTGCTCGATTATTTCTAAACATTTCTTAGAAAATTCAATTTTATTGAAAATCAACTGTGCTATAGCCCACAAGTTTCTGGGCGGCAAAAATCTAAAATGGTCCGATTACGATGGTTGATACCTGTATCAATAGGTTTCGGGACCTGTAATTGCTGTGACAATTTTCACTTTGATTGCTCGATTATTTCTAAACATTTCTTAGAAAATTAAATTTTATTGAAAATCAACTGTGCTATAGCCTACAAGTTTTTGGGCGGCAAAAATCTAAAATGGTCCGATTACGATGGTTGATACCTGTATCAATAGGTTTCGGTACCTGTAATTGCTGTGCCAATTTTCATTTTGATTGCTCGATTATTTCTAAACATTTCTTAGAAAATTCAATTTTTTTGAAAATCAACTGTGCTATAGCCCACAAGTTTTTGGGCGGCAAAAATCTAAAATGTTTCGATTACGATGGTTGATACCTGTATCAATAGGTTTCGGGACCTCTAATTGCTGTGACAATTTTCATTTTGATTGCTCGATTACTTCTAAACATTTCTTAGAAAATTCAATTTTATTGAAAATCAACTGTGCTATAGCCCACAAGTTTTTGGGCGGCAAAAATCTAAAATGGTCCGATTACGACGGTTGATACCTGTATCAATAGGTTTCGGGACCTGTAGTTGCTGTGACAATTTTCATTTTGATTGCTCGATTATTTCTAAACATTTTTTAGAAAATTCAATTTTATTGAAAATCAACTGTGCTAGCCCACAAGTTTTTGGGCGGCAAAAATCTAAAATGGTCCGATTACGATGGTTGATACCTGTATCAATAGGTTTCGGGACCTCTACTTGCTGTGACAATTTTCATTTTGATTGCTCGATTATTTCTAAACATTTCTTAGAAAATTCCATTTTATTGAAAACCAACTGTGCTATAGCCCACAAGTTTTTGGGCGGCAAAAATCTAAAATGGTCCGATTACGATGGTTGATACCTGTATCAATAGGTTTCGGGACCTGTTATTGCCGTGAAAATTTTCATTTTGATTGCTCCATTATTTCTAAACATTTCTTAGAAAATTCAATTTTATTGAAAATCAACTGTGCTATAGCCCACAAGTTTTTGGGCGGCAAAAATCTAAAATGGTCCGATTACGATGGTTGATACCTGTATCAATAGGTTTCGGGACCTGTAATTGCTGTGACAATATTCACTTTGATTGCTCGATTATTTCTAAACATTTCTTAGAAAATTCAATTTTATTGAAAATCAACTGTGCTATAGCCCACAAGTTTCTGGGCGGCAAAAATCTAAAATGGTCCGATTACGATGGTTGATACCTGTATCAATAGGTTTCGGGACCTGTAATTGCTGTGACAATTTTCACTTTGATTGCTCGATTATTTCTAAACATTTCTTAGAAAATTAAATTTTATTGAAAATCAACTGTGCTATAGCCCACAAGTTTTTGGGCGGCAAAAATCTAAAATGGTCCGATTACGATGGTTGATACCTGTATCAATAGGTTTCGGGACCTGTAATTGCTGTGCCAATTTTCATTTTGATTGCTCGATTATTTCTAAACATTTCTTAGAAAATTCAATTTTTTTGAAAATCAACTGTGCTATAGCCCACAAGTTTTTGGGCGGCAAAAATCTAAAATGGTCCGATTACGATGGTTGATACCTGTATCAATAGGTTTCGGGACCTGTAATTGCTGTGACAATTTTCATTTTGATTGCTCGATTACTTCTAAACATTTCTTAGAAAATTCAATTTTATTGAAAATCAACTGTGCTATAGCCCACAAGTTTTTGGGCGGCAAAAATCTAAAATGGTCCGATTACGATGGTTGATACCTGTATCAATAGGTTTCGGGACCTGTAATTGCTGTGACAATTTTCATTTTGATTGCTCGATTATTTCTAAACATTTCTTAGAAAATTCAATTTTATTGAAAATCAACTGTGCTAGCCCACAAGTTTTTGGGCGGCAAAAATCTAAAATGGTCCGATTACGATGGTTGATACCTGTATCAATAGGTTTCGGGACCTCTACTTGCTGTGACAATTTTCATTTTGATTGCTCGATTATTTCTAAACATTTCTTAGAAAATTCCATTTTATTGAAAACCAACTGTGCTATAGCCCACAAGTTTTTGGGCAGCAAAAATCTAAAATGGTCCGATTACGATGGTTGATACCTGTATCAATAGGTTTCGGGACCTGTAATTGCTGTGCCAATTTTCATTTTGATTGCTCGATTATTTCTAAACATTTCTTAGAAAATTCAATTTTATTGAAAATCAACTGTGCTATAGCCCACAAGTTTTTGGGCGGCAAAAATCTAAAATGGTCCGATTACGATGGTTGATACCTGTATCAATAGGTTTCGGGACCTGTAATTGCTGTGCCAATTTTCATTTTGATTGCTCGATTATTTCTAAACATTTCTTAGAAAATTCAATTTTTTTGAAAATCAACTGTGCTATAGCCCACAAGTTTTTGGGCGGCAAAAATCCAAAAATGGTCCGATTACGATGGTTGATACCTGTATCAATAGGTTTCGGGACCTCTACTTGCTGTGACAATTTTCATTTTGATTGCTCGATTATTTCTAAACATTTCTTAGAAAATTCAATTTTATTGAAAATTAACTGTGCTATAGCCCACAAGTTGATACATCTATCAATAGGTTTCGGGACCTGTAATTGCTGTGACAATTTTTATTTTGATTGCTCGATTATTTCTAAACATTTCTTAGAAAATTAAATTTAATTGAAAATTATTGTGTGCTATAGCCCACAAGTTTTTGGGCGGTAAAAATCTAAAATGGTCCGATTACGATGGTTGATACCTGTATCAATAGGTTTCGGGACCTGTAATTGCTGTGCCAATTTTCATTTTGATTGCTCGATTATTTCTAAACATTTCTTAGAAAATTCAATTTTATTGAAAATCAACTGGCTAGCCCACAAGTTTTTGGGCGGCAAAAATCTAAAATGGTCCGATTACGATGGTTGATACCTGTATCAATAGGTTTCGGGACCTCTACTTGCTGTGACAATTTTTATTTTGATTGCTCGATTATTTCTAAACATTTCTTAGAAAATTCAATTTTATTGAAAATCAACTGTGCTATAGCCCACAATTTTTTGGGCGGCAAAAATCTAAAATGGTCCGATTACGATGGTTGATACCTGTATCAATAGGTTTCGGGACCTGTAATCGCTGTGAAAATTTTCATTTTGATTGCTCGATTATTTCTAAACATTTCTTAGAAAATTCAATTTTATTGAAAATCAACTGTGCTATAGCCCACAAGTTTTTGGGCGGCAAAAATCTAAAATGGTCCGATTACGATGGTTGATACCTGTATCAATAGGTTTCGGGACCTGTAATTGCTGTGATAATTTTCACTTTGATTGCTCGATTATTTCTAAACATTTCTTAGAAAATTAAATTTTATTGAAAATCAACTGTGCTATAGCCCACAAGTTTTTGGGCGACAAAAATCTAAAATGTTTCGATTACGATGGTTGTTACCTCTTTCAATAGGTTTCGGGACCTGTAATTGCTGTGACAATTTTCATTTTGATTGCTCGATTATTTCTAAACATTTCTTAGAAAATTAAATTTAATTGAAAATTAACTGTGCTATATAGCCCACAAGTTTTTGGGCGGCAACAATCTAAAATGGTCCGATTACGATGGTTGATACCTGTATCAATAGGTTTCGGGACCTGTAATTGCTGTGCCAATTTTCATTTTGATTGCTCGATTATTTCTAAACATTTCTTAGAAAATTAAATTTAATTGAAAATTAACTGTGCTATATAGCCCACAAGTTTTTGGGCGGCAAAAATCTAAAATGGTCCGATTACGATGGTTGATACCTGTATCAATAGGTTTCGGGACCTGTAATTGCTGTGACAATTTTCACTTTGATTGCTCTATTATTTCTAAACATTTCTTAGAAAATTCCATTTTATTGAAAATTATGGGTGCTATAGCCCACAAGTTTTTGGGCGACAAAAATCTAAAATGTTTCGATTACGATGGTTGATACCTCTATCAATAGGTTTCGGGACCTGTAATTGCTGTGACAATTTTCATTTTGATTGCTCGATTATTTCTAAACATTTCTTAGAAAATTCAATTTAATTGAAAATTATTGTGTGCTATAGCCCATAAGTTTTTGTGCGGCAAAAATCTAAAATGGTCCGATTACGATGGTTGATACCTGTATCAATAGGTTTCGGGACCTGTAATTGCTGTGCCAATTTTCATTTTGATTGCTCGATTATTTCTAAACATTTCTTAGAAAATTCAATTTTATTGAAAATCAACTGTGCTATAGCCCACAAGTTTTTGGGCGGCAAAAATCTAAAATGGTCCGATTACGATGGTTGATACCTGTATCAATAGGTTTCGGGACCTGTAATTGCTGTGACAATTTTCATTTTGATTGCTCGATTATTTCTAAACATTTCTTAGAAAATTAAATTTTATTGAAACTTAACTGTGCTATAGCCCACAAGTTTTTGGGCGGCGAAATTCTAAAATGGTCCGATTACGATGGTTGATACCTCTATCAATAGGTTTCGGGACCTGTAATTGCTGTGACAATTTTCATTTTGATTGCTCGATTATTTCTAAACATTTCTTAGAAAATTCAATTTTATTGAAAATTATGTGTGCTATAGCCCACAAGTTTTTGGGCGACAAAAATCTAAAATGTTTCGATTACGATGGTTGATACCTGTATCAATAGGTTTCGGGACCTGTAATTGCTGTGCCAATTTTCATTTTGATTGCTCGATTATTTCTAAACATTTCTTAGAAAATTAAATTTTATTGAAAATCAACTGTGCTATAGCCCACAAGTTTTTGGGCGGCAAAAATCTAAAATGGTCCGATTACGATGGTTGATACCTGTATCAATAGGTTTCGGGACTTGTAATTGCTGTGCCAATTTTCATTTTGATTGCTCGATTATTTCTAAACATTTCTTAGAAAATTCAATTTTATTGAAAATCAACTGTGCTAGCCCACAAGTTTTTGGGCGGCAAAAATCTAAAATGGTCCGATTACGATGGTTGATACCTGTATCAATAGGTTTCGGGACCTCTACTTGCTGTGACAATTTTCATTTTGATTGCTCGATTATTTCTAAACATTTCTTAGAAAATTAAATTTTATTGAAAATCAACTGTGCTATAGCCCACAAGTTTTTGGGCGGCAAAAATCTAAAATGCTCCGATTACGATGGTTGATACCTGTATCAATAGGTTTCGGGACCTGTAATTGCTGTGACAATTTTCATTTTGATTGCTCGATTATTTCTAAACATTTCTTAGAAAATTCAATTTTATTGAAAATCAACTGTGCTATAGCCCACAAGTTTTTGGGCGGCAAAAATCTAAAATGGTCCGATTACGATGGTTGATACCTGTATCAATAGGTTTCGGGACCTGTAATTGCTGTGCCAATTTTCATTTTGATTGCTCGATTATTTCTAAACATTTCTTAGAAAATTCAATTTTATTGAAAATCAACTGTGCTATAGCCCACAAGTTTTTGGGCGGCAAAAATCTAAAATGGTCCGATTACGATGGTTGATACCTGTATCAATAGGTTTCGGGACCTGTAATTGCTGTGACAATTATCACTTTGATTGCTCGATTATTTCTAAACATTTCTTAGAAAATTCAATTTTATTGAAAATTATCTGTGCTATAGCCCACAAGTTTTTGGGCGACAAAAATCTAAAATGTTTCGATTACGATGGTTGATACCTGTATCAATAGGTTTCGGGATCTGTAATTGCTGTGACAATTTTCACTTTGATTGCTCGATTATTTCTAAACATTTCTTAGAAAATTCCATTTTATTGAAAATTATGTGTGCTATATATAGCCCACAAGTTTTTGGCGACAAAAATCTAAAATGTTTCGATTACGATGGTTGATACCTGTATCAATAGGTTTCGGGACCTGTAACTGCTGTGCCAATTTTCATTTTGATTGCTCGATTATTTCTAAACATTTCTTAGAAAATTCAATTTTATTGAAAATCAACTGTGCTATAGCCCACAAGTTTTTGGGCGGCAAAAATCTAAAATGGTCCGATTGCGATGGTTGATACCTGTATCAATAGGTTTCGGGACCTCTACTTGCTGTGACAATTTTCATTTTGATTGCTCGATTATTTCTAAACATTTCTTAGAAAATTCAATTTTATTGAAAATCCACTGTGCTATAGCCCACAAGTTTTTGGGCGGCAAAAATCTAAAATGGTCCGATTACGATGGTTGATACCTGTATCAATAGGTTTCGGGACCTGTAATTGCTGTGACAATTTTCACTTTGATTGCTCGATTATTTCTAAACATTTCTTAGAAAATTCCATTTTATTGAAAATTATGTGTGCTATAGCCCACAAGTTTTTGGGCGGCAAAAATCTAAAATGTTTCGATTACGATGGTTGATACCTCTATCAATAGGTTTCGGGACCTGTAATTGCTGTGAAAATTTTCATTTTGATTGCTCGATTATTTCTAAACATTTCTTAGAAAATTCAATTTTATTGAAAATTAACTGTGCTATAGCCCACAAGTTTTTGGGCGGCTAAAATCTAAAATAATCCGATTACGATGGTTGATACCTGTATCAATAGGTTTCGGGACCTGTAATTGCTGTGCCAATTTTTATTTTGATTGCTCGATTATTTCTAAACATTTCTTAGAAAATTCAATTTTATTGAAAATCAACTGTGCTATAGCCCACAAGTTTTTGGGCGGCAAAAATCTAAAATGGTCCGATTACGATGGTTGATACCTGTATCAATAGGTTTCGGGACCTGTAATTGCTGTGCCAATTTTCATTTTGATTGCTCGATTATTTCTAAACATTTCTTAGAAAATTCCATTTTATTGAAAATCAACTGTGCTATAGCCCACAAGTTTTTGGGCGGCAAAAATCTAAAATGGTCCGATTACGATGGTTGATTCCTGTATCAATAGGTTTCGGGACCTGTAATTGCTGTGCCAATTTTCATTTTAATTGCTCGATTATTTCTAAACATTTCTTAGAAAATTCAATTTTATTGAAAATCAACTGTGTTATAGCCCACAAATTTTTGGGCGGCAAAAATCTAAAATGGTCCGATTACGATGGTTGATACCTGTATCAATAGGTTTCGGGAACTCTACTTGCTGTGACAATTTTCATTTTGATTGCTCGATTATTTCTAAATATTTCTTAGAAAATTCAATTTTATTGAAAATCAACTGTGCTATAGCCCACAAGCTTTTGGCCGGCAAAAATCTAATATGGTCCGATTACGATGGTTGATACCTGTATCAATAGGTTTCGGGACCTGTAATTGCTGTGCCAATTTTTATTTTGATTGCTCGATTATTTCTAAACATTTCTTAGAAAATTCATTTTTATTGAAAATCAACTGTGATAGCCCACAAGTCTTTGGGCGGCAAAAATCTAAAATGGTCCGATTACGATGGTTGATACCTGTATCAATAGGTTTCGGGATCTCTACTTGCTGTGACAATTTTCATTTTGATTGCTCGATTATTTCTAAACATTTCATAGAAAATTCAATTTTATTGAAAATCAACTGTGTTATAGCCCACAAGTTTTTGGGCGGCAAAATTCTAAAATGGTCCGATTACGATTGTTGATACCTCTATCAATAGGTTTCGGGACCTGTAATTGTTGTGACAATTTTCATTTTGATTGCTCTATTATTTCTAAACATTTCTTGGAAAATTCAATTTTATTGAAAATCAGCTGTGCTATAGCCCACAAGTTTTTGGGCGGCAAAAACCTAAAATGGTCCGATTACGATGGTTGATACCTGTATCAATAGGGTTCGGGACCTGTAATTGCTGTGACAATTTTCATTTTGATTGCTCGATTATTTCTAAACATTTCTTAGAAAATTCAATTTTATTGAAAATCAACTGTGCTATAATAGCCCACAAGTTTTTGGGCGGCAAAAATCTAAAATGGTCCGATTACGATGGTTGATACCTGTATCAATAGGTTTCGGGACCTGTAATTGCTGTGCCAATTTTCATTTTGATTGCTCGATTATTTCTAAACATTTCTTAGAAAATTCAATTTTATTGAAAATTAACTGTGCTATAATAGCCCACAAGCTTTAGGGAGGCAAAAATCTAAAATGGTCCGATTACGATGGTTGATACCTGTATCAATAGGTTTCGGGACCTGTAATTGCTGTGACAATTTTCACTTTGATTGCTCTATTATTTCTAAACATTTCTTAGAAAGTTCAATTTTATTGAAAATTAACTGTGCTATAGCCCACAAGTTTTTGGGCGGCAAAAATCTAAAATGGTCCGATTACGATGGTTGATACCTGTATCAATAGGTTGCGGGACCTGTAATTGCTGTGACAATTTTCGTTTTGATTGCTCGATTATTTCTAAACATTTCTTAGAAAATTCAATTTTATTGAAAATCAATTGTGCTATAGCCCACAAGTTTTTGGGCGTCAAAAATCTAAAATGGTCCGATTACGATGGTTGATACCTGTATCAATAGGTTTCGGGACCTGTAATTGCTGTGCCAATTTTCATTTTGATTGCTCGATTATTTCTAAACATTTCTTAGAAAATTCAATTTTATTGAAAATCAACTGTGCTATAGCCCACAAGTTTTTGGGCGGCAAAAATCTAAAATGGTCCGATTACGATGGTTGATACCTGTATCAATAGGTTTCGGGACCTCTAATTGCTGTGACAATTTTCATTTTGATTGCTCCATTATTTCTAAACATTTCTTTGAAAATTCAATTTTATTGAAAATCAACTGTGCTATAGCCCACAAGTTTTTGGGCGGCAAAAATCTAAAATGCTCCTATTAAGATTGTTGATACCTCTATCAATAGGTTTCGGGACCTGTAATTGTTGTGACAATTTTCATTTTGATTGCTCGATTATTTCTAAACATTTCTTAGAAAATTCAATTTTATGGAAAATCAAGTGTGCTATAGCCCACAAGTTTTTGGGCGGCAAAAATCTAAAATGCTCCGATTACGATGGTTGATACCTGTATCAATAGGTTTCGGGACCTGTAATTGCTGTGACAATTTTCATTTTGATTGCTCGATTATTTCTAAACATTTCTTAGAAAATTCAATTTTATTGAAAATCAACTGTGCTATAGCCCACAAGTTTTTGGGCGGCAAAAATCTAAAATGGTCCGATTACTATGGTTGATACCTGTATCAATAGGTTTCGGGACCTGTAATTGCTGTGCCAATTTTCATTTCGATTGCTCGATTATTTCTAAACATTTCTTAGAAAATTCAATTTTATTGAAAATCAACTGTGCTATAGCCCACAAGTTTTTGGGCGGCAAAAATCTAAAATGCTCCGATTACGATGGTTGATACATGTATCAATAGGTTTCGGGACCTGTAATTGCTGTGACAATTTTCATTTTGATTGCTCGATTATTTCTAAACAATTCTTAGAAAATTCAATTTTATTGAAAATCAACTGTGCTATAACCAACAAGTTTTTGGGCGGCAAAAATCTAAAATGGTCCGATTACGATGGTTGATACCTGAATCAATAGGTTTCGGGACCTCTAATTGCTGTGCCAATTTTCATTTTGATTGCTCGATTATTTCTAAACATTTCTTAGCAAATTCAATTTTATTGAAAATCAACTGTGCTATAGCCCACAAGTTTTTGGGCGGCAAAAATCTAAAACGGTCCGATTACGATGGTTGATACCTCTATCAATAGGTTTCAGGACCTGTAATTGCTGTGACAATTTTCATTTTCATTGCTCTATTATTTCTAAACATTTCTTAGAAAATTCAATTTTATTGAAAATTAACTGTGCTATATAGCCACAAGTTTTTGTGCGACAAAAATCTAAAACGGTCCGATTACGATGGTTGATACCTCTATCAATAGGTTTCAGGACCTGTAATTGCTGTGACAATTTTCATTTTGATTGCTTGATTTTTTCTAAACATTTCTTAGAAAATTCAATTTTATTGAAAATTATGTGTGCTATACCCCACAAGTTTTTGGGCGACAAAAATCTAAAATGTTTCGATTACGATGGTTGACACCTCTATCAATAGGTTTCGGGACCTGTAATTGCTGCAACAATTTTCGTTTTGATTGCTCGATTATTTCTAAACATTTCTTAGAAAATTCAATTTTATTGAAAATTAACTGTGCTATAGCCCACAAGTGTTTGGGCGGCAAAAATCTAAAATGCTCCGATTACGATGATTGATACCTCAATCAATAGGTTTCGGTACCTGTAATTGTTGTGACAATTTTCATTTTGATTGCTCGATTATTTCTAAACATTTCTTAGAAAATTCAGTTTTATTGAAAATCAACTGTGCTATAGCCCACAAGTTTTTGGGCGGCAAAAATCTAAAATGGTCCGATTACGATGGTTGATACCTCTATCAATAGGTTTCAGGACCTGTAATTGCTGTGACAATTTTCACTTTGATTGCTCGATTATTTCTAAACATTTCTTAGAAAATTCAATTTTATTGAAAATTTTGTGTGCTATAGCCCACAAGTTTTTGGGCGGCAAAAATTTAAAATGCTCCTATTAAGATTGTTGATACCTGTATCAATAGGTTTCGGGACCTGTAATTGCTGTGATAATTTTCATTTTGATTGCTCGATTATTTCTAAACATTTCTTAGAAAATTAAATTTTATTGAAAATCAACTGTGCTAGAGCCCACAAGTTTTTGGGCGGCAAAAATCTAAAATGGTCCGATTACGATTGTTGATACCTATATCAACAGGTTTTGGGACCTGTAATTGCTGTGACAATTTTCATTTTGATTGCTCGATTATTTCTAAACATTTCTTAGAAAATTCAATTTTATTGAAAATCAATTGTGCTATAGCCCACAAGTTTTTGGGCGTGAAAAATCTAAAATGGTCCGATTACGATGGTTGATACCTGTATCAATAGGTTTCGGGACCTGTAATTGCTGTGCCAATTTTCATTTTGATTGCTCGATTATTTCTAAACATTTCTTAGAAAATTCAATTTTATTGAAAATCAACTGTGCTATAGCCCACAAGTTTTTGGGCGGCAAAAATCTAAAATGGTCCGATTACGATGGTTGATACCTGTATCAATAGGTTTCGGGACCTCTACTTGCTGTGACAATTTTCACTTTGATTGCTCGATTATTTCTAAACATTTCTTAGAAAATTCAATTTTATTGAAAATTTTGTGTGCTATAGCCCACAAGTTTTTGGGCGGCAAAAATCTAAAATGCTCCTATTAAGATTGTTGATACCTCTGTCAATAGATTTCGGGACCTGTAATTGTTGTGACAATTTTCATTTTGATTGCTCGATTATTTCTAAACATTTCTTAGAAAATTAAATTTTATTGAAAATCAACTGTGCTTAGAGCCCACAAGTTTTTGGGCGGCAAAAATCTAAAATGGTCCGATTACGATTGTTGATACCTATATCAACAGGTTTCGGGACCTGTAATTGCTGTGACAATTTTCATTTTGATTGCTCGATTATTTCTAAACATTTCTTAGAAAATTCAATTTTATTGAAAATCAACTGTGCTATAGCCCACAAGTTTTTGGGCGGCAAAAATCTAAAATGGTCCGATTACTATGGTTGATACCTGTATCAATAGGTTTCGGGACCTGTAATTGCTGTGCCAATTTTCATTTTGATTGCTCGATTATTTCTAAACATTTCTTAGAAAATTCAATTTTATTGAAAATCAACTGTGCTATAGCCCACAAGTTTTTGGGCGGCAAAAATCTAAAATGGTCCGATTACGATGGTTGATACCTGTATCAATAGGTTTCGGGACCTGTAATTGCTGTGACAATTTTAATTTTGATTGCTCAATTATTTCTAAAAATTTTTAGAAAATTCAATTTTATTGAAAATCAACTGTGCTATAGCCCACAAATTTTTGGGCGGCAAAAATCTAAAATGGTCCGATTACGATGGTTGATACCTGTATCAATAGGTTGCGGGACCTGTAATTGCTGTGACAATTTTAATTTTGATTGCTCAATTATTTCTAAACATTTCTTAGAAAATTCAATTTTATTGAAAATCAACTGTGCTATAGCCCACAAGTTTTTGGGCGGCAAAAATCTAAAATGGTCCGATTACTATGGTTGATACCTCTATCAATAGGTTTCGGGACCTGTAATTGCTGTGCCAATTTTCATTTTGATTGCTCGATTATTTCTAAACATTTCTTAGAAAATTCAATTTTATTGAAAATCAACTGTGCTATAGCCCACAAGTTTTTGGGCGGCAAAAATCTAAAATGGTCCGATTACGATGGTTGATACCTGTATCAATAGGTTTCGGGACCTGTAATTGCTGTGACAATTTTAATTTTGATTGCTCAATTATTTCTAAAAATTTTTAGAAAATTCAATTTTATTGAAAATCAACTGTGCTATAGCCAACAAGTTTTTGGACGGCAAAAATCTAAAATGGTCCGATTACTATGGTTGATACCTGTATCAATAGGTTTCGGGACCTCTAATTGCTGTGCCAATTTTCATTTTGATTGCTCGATTATTTCTAAACATTTCTTAGCAAATTCAATTTTATTGAAAATCAACTGTGCTATAGCCCACAAGTTTTTGGGCGGCAAAAATCTAAAACGGTCCGATTACGATGGTTGATACCTCTATCAATAGGTTTCAGGACCTGTAATTGCTGTGACAATTTTCATTTTGATTGCTCTATTATTTCTAAACATTTCTTAGAAAATTCAATTTTATTGAAAATTAACTGTGCTATATAGCCACAAGTTTTTGGGCGACAAAAATCTAAAACGGTCCGATTACGATGGTTGATACCTCTGTCAATAGGTTTCAGGACCTGTAATTGCTGTGACAATTTTCATTTTGATTGCTCGATTTTTTCTAAACATTTCTTAGAAAATTCAATTTTATTGAAAATTATGTGTGCTATACCCCACAAGTTTTTGGGCGACAAAAATCTAAAATGTTTCGATTACGATGGTTGACACCTCTATCAATAGGTTTCGGGACCTGTAATTGCTGCAACAATTTTCGTTTTGATTGCTCGATTATTTCTAAACATTTCTTAGAAAATTCAATTTTATTGAAAATTATGTGTGCTATAGCCCACAAGTGTTTGGGCGGCAAAAATCTAAAATGCTCCGATTACGATGATTGATACCTCAATCAATAGGTTTCGGTACCTGTAATTGTTGTGACAATTTTCATTTTGATTGCTCGATTATTTCTAAACATTTCTTAGAAAATTCAATTTTATTAAAAATCAACTGTGCTATAGCCCACAAGTTTTTGGGCGGCAAAAATCTAAAATGGTCCGATTACGATGGTTGATACCTCTATCAATAGGTTTCAGGACCTGTAATTGCTGTGACAATTTTCATTTTGATTGCTCGATTATTTCTAAACATTTCTTAGAAAATTCAATTTTATTGAAAATTAACTGTGCTATAGCCCACAAGTTTTTGGGCGGCAGAAACTTAAAATTACCGATAACGATGGTTGATACCTCTATCAATAGGTTTCGGGACCTGTAGTTGCTGTGGCAATTTTCATTTTGATTGCTCGATTATTTCTAAACATTTCTTAGAAAATTCAATTTTATTGAAAATTAACTGTATGGTAGAGCCCACAAGTTTTTGGGCGGCAAAAATCTAAAATGATCCGATTACGATGGTTGATACCTCTATCAATAGGTTTCAGGACCTGTAATTGCTGTGACAATTTTTATTTTGATTGCTTGATTATTTCTAAACATTTCTTAGAAAATTCAATTTTATTGAAAATTAACTGTGTCCACAATTTTTTGGGCGGCAAAAATCTAAAATGGTCCGATTACGATGGTTGATACCTCTATCAATAGGTTTCGGGACCTGTAATTGCTGTGGCAATTTTCATTTTGATTGCTCGATTATTTCTAAACATTTCTTAGAAAATTTAATTTTATTGAAAATTAACTGTGGTATAGCCCACAAGTTTTTGGGCGGCAAAAATCTAAAATGATCCGATTACGATGGTTGATACCTCAATCAATAGGTTTCAGGACCTATAATTGCTGTGACAATTTTTATTTTGATTGCTCGATTATTTCTAAACATTTCTTAGAAAATTCAATTTTATTGAAAATTAACTGTGCTATAGCCCACAATTTTTTGGGCGGCAAAAATCTAAAATGGTCCGATTACTATGGTTGATACCTCTATCAATAGGTTTCAGAACCTGTAATTGCTGTGACAATTTTCATTTTGATTGCTCGATAATTTCTAAACATTTCTTAGAAAATTCAATTGTATTGAAAATTAACTGTGCTATAGCCCACAAGTTTTTGGGCGGCAAAAATCTAAAATGCTCCGATTACGATGGTTGATACCTATATCAATAGATTTCGGGACCTGTAATTGCTGTGACAATTTTCATTTTGATTGCTCGATTTTTTCTAAACATTTCTTAGAAAATTCAATTTTATTGAAAATTAACTGTGGTACAGCCCACAAGTTGCTGGGCGGCAAAAATCTAAAATGGTCCGATTACACGATGGTTGATACCTCTATCAATAGGTTTCGGGACCTGTAATTGCTGTGACAATTTTCATTTTGATTGCTCGATTTTTTCTAAACATTTCTTAGAAAATTCAATTTTATTGAAAATTATGTGTGCCATAGCCCAAAATTTTTGGGCGACAAAAATCTAAAATACTCCGATTACGATGGTTGATACCTCTATCAATAGATTTCAGGACCTGTAATTGCTGTGACAATTTTCATTTTGATTGCTCGATTATTTCTAAACATTTCTTAGAAAATTCAATTTTATTGAAAATTAACTTTGCTATAGGCCACAAGTTTTTGGCTACAAAAATCTAAAATGCTCCGATTACGATGGTTGATACCTCTATCAATAGATTTCGGGTCCTGTAATTGCTGTGACAATTTTTATTTTGATTGCTCGATTATTTCTAAACATTTCTTAGAAAATTCAATTTTATTGAAAATTAACTGTGCTATAGCCCACAAGTTTTTGGGCGACAAAAATCTAAAATGGATCGATTACGATAGTTGATACCTCTATTAATAGGTTTCAGTACCCGTAATTTCTGTGACAATTTTCATTTTGATTGCTCGATTATTTCTAAACATTTCTTAGAAAATTCAATTGTATTGAAAATTAACTGTGCTATAGGCCACAAGTTTTTGGGCGACAAAAATCTAAAATGCTCCGATTACGATGGTTGATACCTCTATCAATAGGTTTCGGGTCCTGTAATTGCTGTGACAATTTTCATTTTGATTGCTCGATTATTTCTAAAGATTTCTTAGCAAATTCAATTTTATTGAAAATTAACTGTGCTATAGGCCACAAGTTTTTGGGCGACAAAAATTTAAAATGCTCTAATTACGATGGTTGATACCTCTATCAATATTTTTCGGGTCCTGTAATTGCTGTGACAATTTTCATTTTGATTGCTCGATTATTTCTAAACATTTCTTAGAAAATTCAATTTTATTGAAAATTACCTGTGCTATAGGCCACAAGTTTTTGGGCGACAAAAATCTAAAATGCTCCGATTACGATAGTTGATACCTCTATTAATAGGTTTCAGGACCCGTAATTTCTGTGACAATTTTCATTTTGATTGCTCGATTATTTCTAAACATTTCTTAGAAAATTCAATTGTATTGAAAATTAACTGTGCTATAGGCCACAAGTTTTTGGGCGACAAAAATCTAAAATGCTCTAGTTACGATGGTTGATACCTCTATCAATAGGTTTCGGGTCCTGTAATTGCTGTGACAATTTTCATTTTGATTGCTCGATTATTTCTAAACATTTCTTAGAAAATTCAATTGTATTGAACATTAACTGTGCTATAGGCCACAAGTTTTTGGGCGACAAAAATCTAAAATGCTCCGATTTCGATGGTTGATACCTCTATCAATAGGTTTCGGGTCCTGTAATTGCTGTGACAATTTTCATTTTGATTGCTCGATTATTTCTAAAGATTTCTTAGCAAATTCAATTTTATTGAAAATTAACTTTGCTATAGGCCACAAGTTTTTGGGCGACAAAAATCTAAAATGCTCTAATTACGATGGTTGATACCTCTATCAATAGGTTTCGGGTCCTGTAATTGCTGTGACAATTTTCATTTTGATTGCTCGATTATTTCTAAACATTTCTTAGAAAATTCAATTTTATGGAAAATTACCTGTGCTATAGGCCACAAGTTTTTGGGCGACAAAAATCTAAAATGGTCCAATTACGATGTTTGATACCTCTATTAATAGGTTTCAGGACCCGTAATTTCTGTGACAATTTTCATTTTGATTGCTCGATTATTTCTAAACATTTCTTAGAAAATTCAATTGTATTGAAAATTAACTGTGCTACAGGCCACAAGTTTTTGGGCGACAAAAATCTAAAATGCTCCGATTACGATGGTTGATACCTCTATCAATAGGTTTCGGGTCCTGTAATTGCTGTGACAATTTTCATTTTGATTGCTCGATTATTTCTAAACATTTCTTAGAAAATTCAATTTTATTGAAAATTAACTGTGCTATAGGCCACAAGTTTTTGGGCGACAAAAATCTAAAATGCTCTAATTACGATGGTTGATACCTCTATCAATAGGTTTCGGGTCCTGTAATTGCTGTGACAATTTTCATTTTGATTGCTCGATTATTTCTAAACATTTCTTAGAAAATTCAATTTTATTGAAAATTACCTGTGCTACAGGCCACAAGTTTTTGGGCGACAAAAATCTAAAATGCTCCGATTACGATGGTTGATACCTCTATCAATAGGTTTCGGGTCCTGTAATTGATGTGACAATTTTCATTTTGATTGCTCGATTATTTCTAAACATTTCTTAGAAAATTCAATTTTATTGAAAATTAACTGTGCTATAGGCCACAAGTTTTTGGGCGACAAAAATCTAAGATGCTCCGATTACGGTGGCTGATATCTCTATTAATAGGTTTCGGGTCCTGTAATTGCTGTGACAATTTTCATTTTGATTGCTCGATTATTTCTAAACATTTCTTAGAAAATTCAATTTTATTGAAAATTAACTGTGCTATAGGCCACAAGTTTTTGGGCGACAAAAATCTAAAATGCTCCGATTACGATGGTTGATACCTCTATCAATAGGTTTCGGGTCCTGTAATTGCTGTGACAATTTTCATTTTGATTGCTCGATTATTTCTAAAGATTTCTTAGAAAATTCAATTTTATTGAAAATTAACTGTGCTATAGGCCACAAGTTTTTGGGCGACAAAAATCTAAAATGGTCCAATTACGATGTTTGATACCTCTATCAATAGGTTTCGGGTCCTGTAATTGCTGTGACAATTTTCATTTTGATTGCTCGATTATTTCTAAACATTTCTTAGAAAATTCAATTTTATTGAAAATTACCTGTGCTATAGGCCACAAGTTTTTGGGCGACAAAAATCTAAAATGGTCCGATTACGATGGTTGATACCTCTATTAATAGGTTTCAGGACCCGTAATTTCTGTGACAATTTTCATTTTGATTGCTCGATTATTTCTAAACATTTCTTAGAAAATTCAATTGTATTGAAAATTAACTGTGCTACAGGCCACAAGTTTTTGGGCGACAAAAATCTAAAATGCTCCGATTACGATGGTTGATACCTCTATCAATAGGTTTCGGGTCCTGTAATTGCTGTGACAATTTTCATTTTGATTGCTCGATTATTTCTAAACATTTCTTAGAAAATTCAATTTTATTGAAAATTAACTGTGCTATAGGCCACAAGTTTTTGGGCGACAAAAATCTAAAATGCTCTAATTACGATGGTTGATACCTCTATCAATAGGTTTCGGGTCCTGTAATTGCTGTGACAATTTTCATTTTGATTGCTCGATTATTTCTAAACATTTCTTAGAAAATTCAATTTTATTGAAAATTAACTGTGCTATAGGCCACAAGTTTTTGGGCGACAAAAATCTAAGATGCTCCGATTACGGTGGCTGATATCTCTATTAATAGGTTTCGGGTCCTGTAATTGCTGTGACAATTTTCATTTTGATTGCTCGATTATTTCTAAACATTTCCTAGAAAATTCAATTTTATTGAAAATTAACTGTGCTATAGGCCACAAGTTTTTGGGCGACAAAAATCTAAAATCGTCCGATTACGATGGTTGATACCTCTATCAATAGGTTTCAGGACCTGTAATTGCTGTGACAATTTTCATTTTGATTGCTCGATTATTTCTAAACATTTCTTAGAAAATTCAATTGTATTTAAAATTAACTGTGCTATAGCCCACAAGTTTTTGGGCGACAAAAATCTAAAATGGTCCGATTACGATGGTTGATACCTCTATCAATAGGTTTCGGATCCTGTAATTGCTGTGACAATTTTCATTTTGATTGCTCGATTATTTCTAAACATTTCTTAGAAAATTCAATTTTATTGAAAATTAACTGTGCTATAGCCCACAAGTTTTTGGGCGACAAAAATCTAAAATGGTCTGATTACGATGGTTGATACCTCTATCAATAGGTTTGAGGACCTGTAATTGCTGTGACAATTTTCATTTTGATTGCTCGATTATTTCTAAACATTTCTTAGAAAATTCAATTTTATTGAAAATTAACTGTGCTATAGGCCACAAGTTTTTGGGCGACAAAAATCTAAAATGGTCCGATTACGATGGTTGATACCTCTATCAATAGGTTTCAGAACCTGTAATTGCTGTGACAATTTTCATTTTGATTGCTCGATTATTTCTAAACATTTCTTAGCAAATTCAATTTTATTAAAAATTAACTGTGCTTCAGCCCACAAGTTTTTGGGCGGCAAAAATCTAAAATGGTACGATTACGATGGTTGATACCTCTATCAATAGGTTTTGGGACCTGTAATTGCAGATTTTGGATTTGTATACCTCTGAATCGTCTGACCTATAGTAAGGTGATTTTCATTAAATCGAATTTTCTATGAAAGGCACGGAAATAATTATGGAATCTAAATACGCGTTGGCACAGCAGTTACAGGTCCCTAGACCTGTCATTAAAGGTATCAAGGACAGAAATAGGAGCACAATTGCAGATTTTGGATTTTTATGGCTCTTAATCGACTGACGTCTAGTAAGGTGATTTTCAATGGAATCAAGGAACCTAAATACTCGTTGGCATAAAAATTACAGGTCATGAGGCCTATCATTAGAGGTATCAACAACAGCAATCGGAGCACAATTGCAGGTTTTGGATTTTTATACCTCTGAATCGTCTGACCTATAGTAAGGTGATTTTCATCAAATCGAATT
Organism: Tipula vernalis; assembly: GCA_958295665.1. NCBI lineage: Eukaryota > Metazoa > Arthropoda > Insecta > Diptera > Tipulidae > Tipula > Tipula vernalis. The sequence continues at coordinate 321,433,162 of OY282559.1, forward strand.
TTCTATGAAAGGCACGGAAATAATTATGGAATCTAAATACGCGTTGGCACAGCAGTTACAGATCCCTAGACCTGTTATTAAAGGTATCAATAACATAAATCGGAGCACAATTGCAGATTTTGGATTTTTATGGCTCTTAATCGACTGATGTATGGTAAGGTGATTTTCAATGGAATCAAGGATCCTAAATACTCTTCGGCATAAAAATTACAGGTCCTGAGGTCTATCATTAGAGGTAAAGTGGCAAATTTGTTTATGAAGATTTTAAATGTACATTGTACCTATGCCTATGTGCTTTAATGATAAGATTCATCAAAATGACTGACTGGAGTTACTGAAAGATAGTGAGAAGAAGTATTGAGAATCTAATTTTTTCTGTAATAAATAAATTCAGAGAGGTGTTTGACTGACTGACTGGTTGTACCTGATTGGCTGATAAACTATTGAAAGTAGATCTACAGTTGAATTTATCAGTAATAAATAAGTTCAAAGACACGCTGATTCACTGGTAAACGATCGAAAGTAGATCTACAATTCAATTTATGTAATGAATAAATTCAAAGAGATGACTGACTTGTTGATTGTGACTGAATGGCTCGTAAACTATTGGAAATGAACCTACCATTGAATTTATCAGTAATGAATTAATTCAAAGAAATGATTGACTGGCCTGTTATGAACGATTGGCTGGTAAACGATCTGAAGTAGATCTACAGTTGAGTTTATCAGTAATAATAAATTTAAAGAGATGAATGACTGATAAACGATCGAAAGTGGATCTACAATTGAAAATATGTAATGAATAAATTCAAAAAAATGATTGACTTGCTGATTGTGACTGAATGACTCGTAAACTATTGGAAGTGAACCTACTGTTGAATTTATGAGTAATGAATAAATTCAAAGAGATGACTGACATGCTCGTTATGACTGGATGGCTGTTAAACGATCGGATTTACATCTACAGTGGTCGATTGAGTGATAAATGATCGAAAGCGGATCACATTTAAATTAATTTCTTTAGGGAAGTGTGGTGTTATTATTTTAATCGGAAGGGCGAGTTTAGTCCAATATAGTTCTCCATTGTCTTTTATTTGTTCGTGTTTTCATGTTATTTAATTTAGCTTGTTCGACTTGCCACTTACAATTGTTTCTGATTAGTATAATTGTCATTAGATTTAGTAAAGCCACACGATGATTATAACAGGAATGATTATTATCGTAAAACTCTTTATCGCTCTCTTCATTTAGTAAAATATTTAATATTTTACATTTCAATCCGACTACATGAGACTGCGCTTTAAAAAAGTTGTTAAAGATTGATATTTGCCTTCGACATAGCTCAAAAAATGATTGAGACGGTGCTTGAAGCTTGTTAAAGCAGTCCGTCATGTAATTTTTGTGTTTTATTAACAACTCAGAAGTACATTCTAGGTAATCATTTTCCTTTAAAAGTGTTAAGACACAGACAGCACAATTAAATTTTTTTAATATTTTATTTACTAGATATCCTATAAAATACCTAGTTGATGGATCTGAGTTGGTATTAGTTTGACAAAACGAAGAGCCTAAATCAGTTAATTCCTCTTCGATCTCGATTGCAATTAAATGATCGTCGCTATCACTTTCATTGGTTTGGTCATTAAATAAGCAAAGTTCGGTGATACTTGATTGAGGTTCTCCAGTATCTATTAAAGATAGCTCATTTGGTTTTTCCTCGCGAATAACGTCCAATAAGGTTGCATCTGTATCTTCTTCACAATTTGAAAGTGTTGTGAACGGTGTAATATATTTAATTGATAACAATTTAGCGACTGTGTACCTAAACTCTTGGACGGATGGATTGAAATTATTTCCATTGGCGGATCTAATCAAAGAGAATGTATTTTCCTTAGCATCTTGATTTAGCCTTGAAGTAAGCAAATATTTAAAATGGACATTATCTTGTGAAAATGACTTTAGGAGGAAAAGAATTCCGCGAATCGTTTGCACCATTCCATCAAATGAATAAACTTTCTTTTCGTTGACTAGTTTATGTTTTGCATGTAAATCAACATTTCGTTCAGGAATTTGTATATATGCAACAGCTTTCCTCAACTGTTAGAGCACATTTAAATTTATTTGCAGCATATAGACATTTTGAATCTAAACAATCAAACAATTTGTCAAAATTATCAAAAAGAATCAAGGTGGCAGGTACTTTATTTTTGACAGAATCAGAGAATTTATTTAACTCAAATGCTGTTTTTAAACCAGCTACCACGGTCCGGCTAAATACTTGGGTGGATAGTGTAACTTTCATCTTATCGAAATGTGGAGGACGATTGTGATGTATACAGCTCACGAACAACTTGCCAGCTCGCAATACCATCAGGTGTTTCGAGGTCAGATTTCAGCATACAATTTCGGATACAGTAGAATCCGTTTATACCAAACCATGGATATAACGAACCAACGCTTATAATGTACAAATATTTTTGTCCCTTGAATTTGAATGGACACTTTTTTTTCTTATACACTACAAATAACGAACTACGTTTATAAACGTATAGTGAACACGAAAAATGTCCGAAAGAGTTTAATTGCATACGAAACCCTACGGTTAAACCGAATGTTGATTGGGTTATACCACTTTTTTAATTGTATCCCATAATTTCTGTCCGTATATAATAGCGACGATCATCGTAGTTTCAAAAATTGGAATATGTTGTGTGTCGCTACAAAAAAATTACCATTCAAGAAATACACCACTTGAATTATCTCATATATTCCCATAATTTCTGTATGTATCTAACACACAAAAAAATAAAGTTTGTATACAGTTACTTAATGTAGATGTCACTAGTGTTTTGCTCAGTTCAGTTGCATTTATGGAGATGGCACAACGTGTTTTAATTTTTAGCTTAGCAGAGACACATTTTTTTTTTTTGTAGTATGTATAAATAAAAACTGAAATATTAATTTTTTTTTTTTCATTTTTAATTTTTCAATTAATTAATTTTACATACAAATTTTTATTTTTTTTTATTTTATTTAAATTAAATTAATTTTATATATATTTTTTATTATTATTATTAATAATAATATTTTTTTAATTTTTCATTTGAGTTTTTTTGTTATTACTTTTTTAAATATATATATGTATGTATATATTTTTAAATCATTTGAGATGTTATAATTTCCTTTTATTTCTTTAAATATATATATTTAATTATTTTCTGTTTATTTTTTAATGAAAAAGGATGGAATTTTAATTAATTTTTTTTTAATATATATATTTCTTTATTTATTTTGTAATTTTAAAAATAAAAATTAAAAAAAAATTTGAATTATTATTTATTTCTTTATATATATAGTTTTTCTTGTTTTGTTAATTTTTATCTAAATTTCTATCTAAAATTTTTAATTTTTAATCTTAAATTTAAAATTATTATTTTTTTTTTTGTTTTTTTTTTAATATTTTGAAAAAAAATTATTAATATTATTATTTTTTGTGTGTTTTATGTTTTTTTTTTTAATTATAATTTTTTAATAATATATTAAATAATTAACAGGATATTTATATAATTTTTTTTTTAATATTTAGATTTAATATGTACAATAAATATATAGATATATTTAATAATGTTTATGTTTTAATTGTTTTTTTTTTTAATTTTAATTAAAAATTAAAATAATAAAATAAAAATATATATAAGAAATATTTGGCAAATTTGATTATCAAAATTTTTTTTTTGTTTTGTATTTTTCATGATTTTTTTGATTGTATTTCGAAATAAAATAAAAATAAATTATTAATTTTTATTCATTTTTTTTATTTCCATCAACAAATAAATAAATGTAATTGTTTTTTGTTTTAATTTTGCATCAGTCACTTTTTTGGCATATTAAATTATTTATAAATTCAATTTGGGTTGAAATATTTTTTGTTTTATTTTTGTAACACCTAGAAAAACAAAATTATAAATAAAAAAGAAAAATAATTGCATATAAATTTATATTTATTTGTAATAAAATTGTAAATTATAGTCGAACATTTTATTTTAAACGTTTTATGTATGGCTAAAGTTAAAAAAGTGTTATTAATTAATTTGATTTTTTTTTTTTTTTTTTTTTTTAATTTTGATATAGGTTTTTGATGAGGTGAGATCATTACAATTTTGTTTTATTGTCATCACACTAATTTTGTTTTTTTTGTTAGATCAAACGGTTCTAAATAAAATGTTCGGCTATAAATTTGTGTAATTAAAATGTTTAGTCTTTAATTTAATTTTAACAAATTTCTTTAGATAATTCTTTAATTTAATCAGGGATTTTAGGTTTATATATATATAAGGCACTTAGATTTTTTATTTAATTAATAAATTTAAATTTGGCAAATTTATTTATTTTTTGTCGATGGTTGGATTATTAATTTTTATAATATTCATACTTAATTAAGAAGAATGGGCAAGATTAAATTATAGTAATAATTAATTAATTAATAGATAATAGTTATAATAATAATAATAATAAAAATATTCACGTTCTTTGGTTTGCTTAAAAATTAAATAAAAATTAAAATTAAACAAAAAAATTAATAGAAAAACGAAACGAAAACAAACAACAAAAAAATATATTTCGGGAAGACATTTTACACGATACACACACACGAAACAAAATGGTGGATTTTTATTTGATTTAAATTTATAATTTTTATTTTATTTTGTTCTATACAAAAATCCCTGAATAATAATAATCATAATAATTAATAATAAAAAAAAAAAAACATTTTTTGTTTTAATTTTTAATATTTAATTTTAATTTTTACAGTAATTTTAATAAATTCATCTTTAATTTATTTACTTTTTATTTATTATATCTCATTTCTAATTAAAAATAACACAAAATGGCGTCCGGCATACGCGAAAAATAAAAACAAAATGGTGGATCACTGGTTAAATTATATTATTTAGACGCCATATTGATTTCAATATTTATAATAATTAAACTTATTTTATAATATTTACAATTTTACATCATATTTTAATAATTAAAAAGTAAAAATTGATTAATTTTATATAATTATTTAATTAAAAAAAAAAAATCTTATTTATTCTTTCGAAGTATATTCATTGTTCGATTGTTCTGATAATTTATAATTTAATTAATTTTAATTAATTATATTAATTAAAATATTTATTTGTATTTTTGGTCTTAAAAAATAAAAAAATTATATTTATTTATATATTTTTTTAGTTTAATTAATAATTTATACATTTATAACATCAAATTGTTTTTTTTTGTTTTGTTTTGTTGAATATGCTGAAGATTGGGTTAGGGCAAGGAAGGACGAAGGATTATTAGGCGTACAGTATTTTTCATTTTTATTTTATATTATGAATATTTTATTTAATTAATTAATTAATAATATATAGAGAGAATTTAATTGTTTTTTTTTTAATTAATTAAATAATAATCATATAATTCTATACTAGATGACCATCCGCGTCTGTATAATGACCCATTGACGTATTGAATGAACTAAGATTTGTTGTTGTCGGATCATAGCCGCCAACCATTAAATTATTACCTAAACCTGTTGGTATCACGTTTTGTACATTTAATATTTGTAAATTATTTAAATTATTTGCATTATTTTGCCTCAATTTTGACGGATCTTTTAATATACCCTGGGGCTGTTTCGGTGTCGATGATTGTAACTGTGATGACATTTGTGATATTGTACTATTATTATTACTTAATTGAGGTTGTTGCTGTTGAGATGATGCAGTCGATGATGGTGAAATGCCAAGCAGGCCACCACCATTAATTTGTTGATGATTATTATGCGTTGTATGATGTGTTACATCGGGCGGTGGTACAAGTCGTGTGCCCCGTCTTAGTGTACCGCCACCACCAATACCAACAATTGGACCATTTTGTTGTTGTTGTTGTTGTTGGCTAACTGGTAGGCCAGTTTGTAAATTATGTGTTTGTAAAGGCAATGGTGGTGGTGTTGAAAATTCTATTGGCGGATAATCCATCGGCGGATATGATAAATAACGATCACTGTTCATATTGTAATATGAACCATCTAATGGGGGTGCAGGCGATGGTGCTGGAATGTAACCCAGTTTACCGATCATTTGATCGTCTCGCGCACGTTGATCATGATTTGCTGTTATGTGACGCGGATGTGGAAGAGTTCTTGTGTGAACTAAAATTATAAATTAAGAATTGAAATTAGAATACTGTGATGTAATGATTATTCTAATTCTAACATCAAACATAAATTTGGAAAAGATTTATATTTATAATTTTAATAAAAGTTTCTGTCTGTTGTGTCATGTAAAAATTTTAAATAAGAAATATTAGTTAATTTACACAAATTAAAATTACGAAAGCAAATTAATTAAACAACAAGAGCCGAGAAAATTCGCGCTCTTCACAAAAACACGCATAAAGCAACAAAGACAAATATTTATAATTTTTTTTTTTTGTATAGAGTTAGTATTCAAACCTGGATGATTTAGACTAATATTGTTAGGATAATGTGATGGTAACATACCATCCTTTTGATATCTAGGCGGTGGTATATCCGAATTTTCTACTAAATACGTTGACGCTGCTTTTTTCCGAGTCTCATCCTGAAAACATAAACAATAATTAAGACCAGAAATATTTAGGGCTGTAATATTTTAAACTTACCATATAATCTGGCTGACTACCCTCGTTCGAGTACGAATCACTTTTTTCCGAAACACTCGACAATGTTTCCCCTGTAACTGTATCGTTATAACTACTTGGCGCATACATTTCAATTGTCGCCGTTTTGCTATTTTGGGTTGACGCTTCTGCATGAAATAAAATTTATGATTATAGCAACAATATCTTGCATAAACTCGTCATATTATTAAAAAAAAAAAAAAAAAAAAAAAAAATTAAAAAAATGTCTACCTTTACGACGTTTTCGATAAATTAAAAACGCCGCTAGCGCAACATTAGCGAGCAGTGTAATAATTCCGGCAATCGCAAAACCAATTATCGCTACTTTTGGTATTTCGCTTTTTTCGAGCACCTGTGGCGTCATCAGCTCTTCTTCTATCGCTATTTTATAATTAAAAAAAAAACAAAAACAAAAAACAAATAAATATAAAAGAAAACGAATAAAATATAAAATGGCGGTTAGTAGAGTGGGCACGCACGCAGGTCTTTGTTTCACAATCCAATTTAATTGTTCGTGTAAAGGTAGATTCGAAATAAAACAAAACAACAAAATTGCTGTGAATCTAACCTGAAATTCCTCGTTTAATTCGTTTTTGGCTTCGTTTGTGTAAACAACAACCGATTAGTAGAATATTTATAAGAACTAATGCGGTACCAGATGCAACACCGACTAATAGTAATAACCCTGATGTACCACCGACAATGGGTAATGTAGTTGTCGGTGGTACACCAAGAGATGGCGCCGGTTGTGATGGTGGGGCATCTTTTTTTTGTTTTTGGTTTGTAGTTTAGTAAAATGTTAGATTAGTAAAATATTTTATTAGCTACTCATGAAAATTAAAACCTACCTTTCGTTTGCGCTTTTGCTAGATCGGGAAGGTATCGACTGCTTCCCAAATCATTCATTGCCATCACCGAGAATAAGTATAGTGTATTCATTTTTAAACCGCTTATTGTCATTTTATTCGAATTCGGTCGTCCATCTTCGTATTTATAATGTTCGCTCGTTGCCTCCCGATATCGTATCCGGTAGCTTGCTTTCCGGCCCCCATCAAAACCGGGCACCCAATGTAGTGTTACACTTTCGTGCGTAACATTAACAATGGTTAAATTATGTGGTGGATCCGGTGATGATGTGACATCCAATCGTGCGAGCTCTGTTTTTGAACCTAATGAATTATTTGCCATACACTCGTATGAACCATAATCACTAGATGAGACACGTTCGATTAAAAGTATCGATTCGTATGTGAGAGTATCAATTTGTCTATATTCTACAAAATATTTGGAAGTAAGATTTACGTTCAGTCTTTGCCCATTGCGGAACCATAAGAAATTTGGTGCAGGTACGGATTGTGATCGACATGGTAGTCGGCCGCGTTCATTTGCCCCGCTTGCGGCACGAAGCATATTTTTATTGATTTCAGGTGAAAATTTAACGATCAGCATTACATCACGACTGGTTGGATTTGAGACGCGATTATCCGCTATACATCGGAAATTACCGACATCATCACGTTGCGGATTTTTAACGGTTAGATATGATGTACCGTTTATATATGTGGTTGATGTTTTGCCGGACATGTCATATCCCAGCCGTTCCCAACGAATGTGTTCCGCTGACAATGGTTTGCCTTCGACAGTGCACGTTAAATTGGTGGCATTTCCTGGATTTGTGATTATGTTTTCTGATATATTTGTGATTAGGGCGCCATATTCGACGACAACCGTTATATTTATTATTGCCGAACCCTGTGAATTGACTGCTTCGCATGTATAAATGCCGGCATCTTTTCGACTTAGTTTCGTAATATTTAGTATTGGACCTTCGGATACAATTCGTTCGATCCCATTTGGAGTTGCTGTTAATATTGGTAGACCATCCTTGGTCCATGTGTATGCTATCGAGGCTGGATTTGCTGTGGCTGTCATTGCGACTTGTAGTGGTTCACCTTCGATACCGACCGCAGTATACGATGGTGGTGGCGTAAATTTAGGTGGATATAAAACTTGTAGTGTTACAACTTCATGTACACTTCGTTCGAGTTCTTCGTTTACACTTTGGCATGTGAACGGAATTCCGTTCATTTCTTGCGTAACATTAATTTTCAGCTCGGATGACGATATGGTGCCACCCCAGAGACCAGCTTTTGTATTGTTAGCTGTACATTCGACCGGTATGCCATCCCGCCACCACGACAACTTCGCTGGAGGATTACTCGAACTTGAATCACATCTTAGCGTGGCCTCATCGCCGGGCTGCAATTCTTCCGGTTCCACATGTATTTTAACAATTTCTGGTGCAAAATGCACGCTAAGCGTGATTGTTTCGAATAGTGGTATCTCTGTAGCACTATTATGTGCTTCACATCTGTATCTTGCTTGATTATCGGTCACATTTGCTAATATGGTTAATTCCGCCGAGACCGATTTGTCTGATGACTTAGCCACAGAATTTATCTTTAAATATTAATAAAATAAAAAATGATTTTGTTACTAAGATATCCATGAGTGAAGGAAAAAGAAAAATGTGCATTACCTTTTTGTCATTTTTATACCATGTTAATGTCGCCAAAGGATTACCACCAGACGATACACACAATAATTTTTGTACTGATCCAGCGGGAATTATTGATCCTTCCGTGTAACCCGAAATCATGGGCGGTGAGGGTGGATCTGAAAATGGAGAAAAAAAATTGGAAATTTTTAATTAATTAAGCAAACAATACAGAAATCGAAAATTTGTTTTATACAGATTCCAATGAAAATTTCACCTACACATAAAATCAAAATCGAGTGAAAAACCTTGAAATTAATTTTCCTCTATGTACAATAATTTTCTTATTTTATGGTTGGTAAACTGTAAACGTTGCGGAGTCGAGCAAGCCTTTTTTTGTTTTTGTTTTTTGGTTCATAATCCGATTATAATTAGATTCGCAACTCTTATTTTAACGTCAAGTGACGTACAGTTAAAAGTTTTTCCTCCCCCTTCCAAATTTTTTTTTTTTGTATTTTCCAAAGGACAAGAAAACGAAAAAAATTTAAATAATTTTTATTTTAAATGTATCAAATTATAAATTAAAAGATGGTTTACGGTTCTGTATTACTAAAGATTTATATCTGGTGAACGAGTTGAATGAACACGCAGTAGAATTATGATTTAAGTTTTTTTTCCGGTAAAAAATTAGCATGATGAAAATCGACATTTTCCGGTGAATGAATAAATTATTCATATTTTTATGTATATAGGATATTTCTAATGTTTTTTAGATGCGGGTCATGATTATTTGGAGTCCTGTGGGAGTTATAATGATGTTTTTGAAAAGTAGGTTTGGAATGGGAATGTGCTAAGAAATTTTAATGCTTTAATTGCCATTGGTATTTAACTTTCCAAAGGACACGCCCACATTCAAGATTCATATAATTAATTTATTTCGTTAAATTACAACAAAGCTAAAAAAAAAATTTATTCAAAATACTTGGAAATTGGAATTATAAAATAATTCAAGAATTGATTTTGATTTGTTTCTCCAAACCAACCGCCCAATTTAATATTTGTAAACATCCAACCATCCGGAATTTTGATAAATAACATTTAAATATCATTTTTGTTTCTAAAACGAAAAAACTTGTTTTTGGCCAACTTTGGCTGCCATCTGGAAAATGGCAGCTGCCTTTAATTTCTGCACGTAAAAATCTAATTTGATTGGACTAAAAGGAAAGATTTCCAAAAATTATGTAGAATCAATAATACAGAATAAGATGTCTGGCCATAATTAGCTCAATAATTTCTGTAAACATAAGTTTACTTTTAGTACATGTACTAAAAAGATGTTAGCACATATCTATACGCTTTAAAACTGTTTTTTTAAATAGATAAGTCGCTTGGATGAAACATGCTAATAATGTGGCGCGTACTATATGAATATGGTACATAAGAAATCGTGATCAGGTAGAAAGAGCTTCTAACCATGAAAATTTTGGAAATTTCGCAACTTTGAATTCGCCTTTGCCTTTATTTGATATAAAATGTCTTTATTTATTGCCTTTAATTTTTGCACGTAAAGATCTCATTTGATTGGAAATAGAAATATTTCCAAAAATTACGTTTTTAGTATAAAATTTGACATACAACAAAAATCTTTTATTTATGTACTAAAAATTATAAGTACTGTAAATAGGACATAAATTTCAAATAAAGAAAATATAGAATCAATAATACAGAACAAGATGTCTGTTCATAATTAGCTCAATATACCTCTGTAAAAATATTTGTACTTTTAGTACATGTACTAAAACGATGTTAGCACATATCTATATGCTTTAAAACTGTTTTTTTTAAATAGATAAGTCGCTTGGATGAAACATGCTAATAATGTGGCGTTTACTATATGAATATGGTACATAAGAAATCGTGATCAGGCAGAAAGAGCGTCTAACCATAAAAATTTTGGAAATTTCGCATCTTTGAATCCGGTTTTGCCTTTATTTACTGCCTTTAATTTCTGCACTTAAAAATCTAATTTGATTGGAAAAAGAAATATTTCCAAAAATTACGTTTTTAGTACAAAATTTGACTCAAAACAAAAATCTTTTATTGTTGTAGTAAAAATTATAAGTAGTAAATAGGACATAAATGCCGAATAAAGACAATGTAGAATCAATAATACAGAACAAGTTGTTCTCTGTTAAAATATTTGTACTTTTAGTACATGTACTAAAACGATGTTAGCACATATCTATGCCCTTTAAAAATGTTTTGCTAAATAACTAAGTTGCTAGGATTCAACATACCGCTACATGATTTAAGGCATCCCTAATAATGTAGCGTATATACTATATCAAATACATAAGAAATCGTGATCAGGCAGAAGGAACGTCTAACTATGAAAAATTTGAAAATTGCGAAACATCGAATTCGCCTTTGCAGTCACGAAATTCCTTCAGTCTACCATGGAAACATTATGCTATAAAATATCGTTATTACTCCACCATCCCCCGTCCTTCTCCCGCCCATTGACTCATAAGACCCAAAAATGTTAACGCATATTCCACATTAAATTATACAATTTTGAAATATAAATTACCATGTCATGGCAAGTTAAATAATTTATGAGCTATTTATTTTACTGTTCGATAAGATAGTTAATTAGATATGTTCAACTTATTTTCATTTTTGTTCGACTTAATATTTTCATAAAGTAGCTGCGTGTAATATATAATATACGCTCACTACGTCTTCTTATTTATATATTTTGCAAATAACAAGAAAATTATTTCTATAAATATTTGGCAATTATAAAACGCACAACAACAATTTTTGTGTGTGTATGTTAAAACCTTCAAATATTTAAATGTCAAATGGGTCATGATGCATATACCTTAGTTCAAACAATTTCAATTCATTTCAGATTTTTTTTTGTTTTTTCAGTTTCACCTCCTATTGTACATCACACTTCCTTCTGAGTACATATTTTATAAAATCTACCTCACAGCTTATTATAGGTAGACTTTGTGTGTGTATGTGTGTGTGTTTGTTTGTTTGTATTGTGTTATTGTATTGTGATGTAAGAAAAGTAATCACCATGTCTTCAACGAACCAAAGAAAAACGGGAACGACAAAAAAACAGCAGAAAACTGCTCAGGTGAGAGATGGAATAAACAAAACAAAAAATATTAAAGACCATTTTTTTGGAAATTTATCTCATTTGTGCTGTTTGGTTTGTTTTTTGCTGTATGGTGGTAGTATATGGGCGCCTTCCCTTCTTATTCTTATATCATTTGTTGTGTTGATTATTATTTTCCAAGGCGATGGAAATAATAATGATAATAATAAAGTATTTTCCACCAGATTGGGCAAGAGTATATAGTAATTACTAATTATATAAACGTATTAAATATTTTGAACAGTGTTTTTGTGCAAACGAGTGTTGATAAATATTTTGATCTGTAACTTTTGACAGTTAGTAAATAATGTTAATTGATAAACAATTTCGGCAAAACTTTTTTCTTGCGTTTTTTTATTTTATTTTATTTTGGTTCAAATGCATTTCCAAAAAGTGCTCCAAGTCTTACAACAACCAACATTTTGTTGAATAAAATTTCTAGGAATAAATCAAATATAAAACGCATGTTGTACACAGATTTTATGTATAACAAAAAAAAAACGATGCAGTTATATAAAAAACCACCACGCATTTTTTTGCCAGCTAAAAACCCACAAATCATATTTTTCATAACATAATTAATTACAATAATTATAAATTTGATTAACCAACTCCATAATTAACTTTTAGCCATTTAAATGTTGTACGAAAACAAAAAAACCTTGTCAGTTAATTAAAAAAAGCAACTGTCAAACAAATTGAAATTTATTGGCAGTCATGGCCGGAAAATTTAAAAATTGGCAAAATTGTTGTCGTTCCAATTTTATAGAACACTAATTATAAGAAAATGATGACCAAATATATCAAAACAAACCGAAGCATATTATGAACGCAATAATAAAAAATCTTTTAAATATTATTATTGGAACCTAATTGCAAAATCGATTAATACTAAAACTTTACTCTACTTTACAATATTCAAACAAATTTTATTTTTGACCATAAGTGTCACTGAACGGAACTCGAAATAATGAGAAATTCGACAAATGTTTGCGAATTTTTTTAGGTTAAATTTACTCTGCCCCATTAAAAATAGTTCGAACAAATTGTGAACCATAAATGGAACTGAATAATTTTCGCAATAGTAAGAAGTTGGAAAAATATTGTTATTGGAACGTAGGAATACAAAATTGGTTATTACAGTTAAATGAATTACATGCAAGAAGAGAATTTATCAAGTTTAATTTACACAAGAACTTCCCCGACGGACCAATAAAATTTTTCAAACAAATTTTAGACCTTAAATTATGGAATTGTACAGAAAATAAGATTAGCATTGCAAAATTTGTTGCTACGATTAATGAATTACATGCAGGAAGAGAATTTTTTGAGTTAAATTTATTATAAAACTTCGACTAAAACGCATTAAAAATTATTTTAACCAATTGTAGACCAAAATGATATTGAGCAGGACTCGTAATAATGAGAAATATTTTTATTGGAACATAGAAACGCAAAATTGGTTGTTACGATTAATGAATTACATGCAGGAAGCGAAATCTTAAAGTTAAATTTACTCTAGAACTTCAACTATAGCGTTTATATTTTTTTTAGATACTCTCAATGTATCGGATAGATTCGTCGTAAAAAGGAAACCAGGCATTGACAGCATATTCAAGTTGAGATCTGACGTATTCACAATTAAGATCCTTTAACTGTCTCGAGGACATAAATATTCTCCATTCACCTATTATAAATTTGACATAAGTAGTATTTGTTATTATTTTGACCCAACCGAATACTAGGAATAAAGAACAATTATGCCCAGTGGGTGCACTTACATATGTGTTAAGTAACATTTTCCTTTTCAATGTAGTAAGAACTTTTCGGTTGTAGGTGATTATACTTCATTTTACCCTTCCCACAGATAGCACAGGTCTCATTAGTAAGTAAACTAAATCGAACTGCACCGCAAGTGGTTCTAGAAGATTTTAAAGACGCTATCTTGAATTTTGGTTTATAGTCATACTTCTGTTGATAATTTTAATACTGACTAGTTTAACGTTTAAGTTCAGTGGTACGAATTATTCCTGATATCACACAATCTCCTGTACCTAGTCTCAATAAAACTTTTTTGGAATAAATTTTACTGGAACACGGATCTTGGAAGTGATGAGTGCTTTGACCCCGAATTTTTTGATTTTATCATCTTTTGTTATCTCACACATTGGTAATCCGTATCTCTTACATGCCGATATACGAATATTATTATTAAATGATGATTTGTTTTTAAGAAAGGGATGAATCTTGCGAGTATTTCATTGGAAATTAATTATTGGTCTCTTTAAATAAAGTTATGCCTCTACTGCGGTGATTCTCATAATTTATCGTATAATTTATTGACGCACTTTTTTGTGTAACGGACAAATGAGTGTCACGGACAAAAAGCCATCGCTGCTGCAGACGGCAAATAAATGACGCAAACCATTCCTAATGAGGTAGGTATAATTAGAATTATGAGAATATCTCTTCTATTGGAAAGTTGTCGATTTACACAAGATGAATTATACTCAGAAGCTGCCTTCAAAATAACCGTTCTACGCATCCACTGTTAGGCAGAGAGGGAGGAAGGGCAGATCCTTAGGGGCCCTCGAAATACTCTATGGCTTAGCAATCAAGCAACGTTTATATGAAGAAGACAATTTGCGAGCCAAACAAAATTTGGGAACCAGTAAAATATTCATTATCATATTTTTCGACTTGCGAAAAGCGATATCCTAGATTATCGAGCATTTGCCTGCTTTCGGAAACTATAGCAACCAGTAGAAATACCACTTTACCTAAATAATCAAAGAAGGCTTCTGAGAAAAAATTTGTGGAATTGTGGAAAAGTTAAAAACAAGTGATCTTGTGATTTAATAAATAGTGTCCTTCAAAATTCGACTTCCTCTTATAGAGCAAAGTATCGACTACTTAGCTGTTTCAAATGCCGCTTGCAAGTTAATGTCAGTTTTGCTGAAGTTATTTCAGCGATGATGCCTTATTTTTGTTCAATAAATGTGTAAACAAGTAAAATTGTTAGATGAATGAAGTTTAAAAACCTCGCATGCTTCACCATTTCACTTTTGCAATCATAGTAGGCCAGACCAAATTTCTTTTAAATAAATGGCACCGAGTCTTGAATGGTTTTCAGCCCGATTTATGAAGATAGACATGCATATATTGCATTCGTCATGTAAAATTCCTGGGTTAGAGTGAAACCTACAATATTCATCTGTCTGATGACAACATCCCGTAACTTGTGAATTATTTCGAGCATGACCACTATAATAAGAGGAACAATAAGGTTGGAAGCAAAGCAAATAGTCTTCGAGTGCCCTTTTTTTGATGCAACAAAGTTCAACTAATCAAAGCGTGAAGACTCAAAGCAAATTTTAGGCTAATGGGAATCACATTTTAGAGTTTATCTGGAGTACTTTGGAAATTGTCGCGACTGTTTCAGAGTACTGAATTATGTTAAATAATATAATTTAATGGATTATCACAAATTTTGTGAAGTTTTCCGATGGTTTGGAGATTATTTGGGGTTTTATCAAATTTTGTAAATTATTTGATCTTTTTTTTATGCTTTATATTGTGCATTGGGTTGGTTGGTACTGACAGGGCCGGGTTTAGAGTTTTGCTGCACCAAGCCAATTGAGATTTTTATGATACTGTTAAGTAACAGAAACATTTCGAACACAATAATAATTTCGTTTATTTCCAGATGCCCGTATGTCGTTTCTAAACCTTCTATTTGCCTATTTTTCTATTCTGCTATTGGGCCCGATTCAATGTAAATCTTCTATTTGTTTTTTTTTCCTATTTTTGGATTATTTCAAAAATAGCTCGGTTCGATTAAAAAAACACAAATTTATTGATTTGAGTCAAACAAAAAGCTCAAAATTTAAATTGTTTAAACCTTTGGATTGGTATCCGTTTTGTATTTTAAATTTTTTTAAAAATACCAAATTTAAAACCTTTTGACAGATACTTTAAATTTAGATAGACATATATTTTTGAATTTATTTTTATCAAAATTATTAAATTGGTAGTTAATTAAAGCTAAAGATGTTTTACGATTTTATAAAGCTTTAAACATTTCAGAATTCGCTACGTACTTTAGTTAAAGACTATTTGACATTTTCGAATTTAGATGGTTATTTTAGAAATTTACATTTTCTGGATCTGGATTCTTAAGATTTTTAGGATTCCTAAAACATGTAATTAAAATGAAAAATATGTGGTCATATTTTGAAAAGAAAACCAAACCAGACCTTTAAGAGAATTTCAATTCGCTCATTTACAAAAAAGTATCAACTTTTTGGCTATAAAGTTGAAAAAACTAGCTCTCTTGGGCTACAAAGTGCTGGAACAGTAGTCCAAAAATGGTTCCACATCCACACACTTAAAAATTTAGACTGGTAAGCGATACTTACTTCAAAAGAACACTATAACGGATGAGACTAAACGATTCACGCTATTAAAGCAAGTTTTAAATCAAATTGAAATTCAAACTCAATTTATAATTTAGTTGCCATCAAGATTATATTCAATTACAGTTTAGAATTCATATTCTTTTATATACGGTGTTGATACTAAATAATTTTATTGGTTTACTGCAATCATGTTTCGTATTGCAATTTTCACCAATTGCAATTAAAATCTAGTTTGGAATATCACTTCTCGAATCATTTTAAAATGAAAGCTGAAATTGAACTGTAAATTTAGTAGTTTTAATTTCTCTCTTTTTCATCACAAAATTTCTATCTAATTGCACTCAAAATTTTGCTCTCACTTTTTCTCTTGCCAGTAAAAACTACGTTACAGTTATGTTTTTGCTCAAGTCCAAATTACTATTCAAATTCAATTTCTGCTCAACATTTTTTTCAATTACTGAACCTTTCAATCCAAGCTAGAGTTTTAAATTCGACTTTAACTCAGAATTTCTAATAACACTCAAATTATACTTAAACGTATTTTGCACGAAAACGAAAAATTTTGCTAGCGCAAATTTTTAGTATGTTCAATAGAATTAAAGGACGTAAAATGAAAAAAAAAAAAAAAAAAAAAAAAAAAATTGGTCGATCATTGAAAAAATTCAAAAATAAAATTTTGGCGGGAAATTTGAAAATGTAGAAATTAAAGAACTAACCATTTTTATATTTTTTTATTAATCTGTATTAACTTACCTTTAAAACGAGCCCTATATCATAAATATCGGATATTTATTTTTCCTTTTATAACCATAAACACAACATCATGTTTATCATTTTTCTCAAAATTTGACACCCTGTATTTTAAACAACAACAAAAAATCATTTCCTACAAAATGTTTTTTTTAACTAGAACTACCAATTCGAAACATAAAAAATAAAAATTTAAACACGAATTCCGGTCCCATATAGCAAATTTGTGATTCGACGTATTTTTCACCATATATATATATATAATGTGAAGGTTTGTGACAGTAATATTTATATTTTCTTTGTAGGTAACAAGAAACTATAACAAAACGGAAATTTACAAGCATATATTTGCTAATGATAATGCTTATATCCGCAAACGCTTGAGTGTCTGCTGATTCGCTTATTAACATTTGCGGTCTATTCGCTCAACATCAAACTTTTAAAGGTTTCAAATTTTAAATAAATCTCCGTGTTTCTGTGTCTTTATATTGTCTGGCCAGTGGAGCGGGCTAAAGTGTCTCTGGGATAAGTTTCAATATATGAAGATATTCTGATATTCTGTGAAAACAATTGATCACAAAATTCTTGATATGTTTGTGAAGCTTGCACCGAAGGCAGTGAAATTGCCAAGTTTAGATTGCCAAGACGATCGGGCCCTTCGATATTTCCGAAAGCTTTATGTGTTATCGATGGATGCCACATAAAAATTGTTGTACCAATTGCGTTACATAGTCAATATATGAATCGTAAACTTGAATAGAGAGTTAATTTAATGGCAGAATGCGACAGTTCTGGTACATTTATTAATATTTGTTGTGGATGCTCGGGTTCTGTACATGACCAAAGAGTTCTAAGGAATAGTCAATTATATCGAAAATAAACATTCCCAACTCATGGATTTTTTCTACTGGGTGACAGTGGATACAAATGTTTATTAGACCAGGCAACTTAACGGCAGTAGAAAAAAAAATGTAATGTTGGGCATAGCAAAGCACGAATCATTGTGGAAGATGGATTTGGAATAATGAAAACCGTTGGCGCGATTTATTTAAAATCACTGGAATTGAATTTTTGTTTTTAAATTACATTTACATACTACGCATACTACCAGAGCCTTCTAGAGTATAGAGCCATAATCTTTATGACGTATTTTTTAGAAGCTTTTTTAGTTGTATAACTTTTCACTGATTTCCATAGGAATTCATAGTAAAAATGGTGTTTTTTAGCTTCAAGTTTTTCAATGAAAAAAGCAAAAATATTATAAAATGTTAATATAAAAGTTTTCTACATATCTTTAACAACAATATATTGTACATGAAGGCTATATAGGTATTAAATAAATATTAATTGTAGAAATATTAAAATTAAATTATTTCTAAAATATATTTTTCAAACTTTCATTTTGAAAAATACATCAAAGTTGGCTCTGACAAATTAAAATAATACTTGCTAAATTTATCTTTAGTTTTACTAGTGTACGTAAGATGTCTTAAATGTTTACAGAAAAATACGAAAAAAAATTATTTAATTACAAAATTATCAAACGTTCTTAACATTTTGTGAATTTGTTTTGTTTTTCCGACAATTTTTGAACTTGAAATATCCCCAGGTGGTAATTTTTGGTATGATTTTTCCAAATTTTTACGGCCATCACTGCCATCTATGTAATGTGTATTGACTTAAATGACCAAACGAATCGTAGTAAGCTTGTATTTTAATTTGACCAGAATGCTGTTGTTATGAAACTTTTTTAATATTTTGGTTTAAATAAATCAATTATTACAAGAAAATGAAAACGATTTACTTAAACGATATTCATATATGTTGAAATTCAAACATTTATGAAAGTATTTCATAAATCATAATTAAGAATTTGTAACGTTTTCATTTAAAAGTTTGTCTTTGGAAAAAAGTGATTTCCCATATGTTTTGTATGTTTTACTATGAAAAGATTCGTTTTTCCCTCTTTTCTAATTCCCTTATAAAAGCTCAGATTTTTTGATTATGGCTCTATAAAATACAGGGTGCTCTGATACTACATGTTTTAAACAGTACGTCACACAAATTGAAAATTCGTCGAAAAGTAACCTCGTAAATTAACTTTTTATCTAGCATCTATGAGGAAATAGCGAAAGCTTCGAAATTTTAAAAGTTTAGTTTGAAAAGTCTTCTGAGGCATACAGCATTACTAAAATTTAGCAATAATTTTGAATTTAATTTTATTTAATTAAATTAGTAGTAATAGACTAGACAATTTATTAAATTTTATGAATTTTAACACTAAAAGAATTTTTACGATTTTTTAATGATTCAAGCATTTCACAATTTGCTACGAACTTTACTACATTTTAGAAATGAATTTAAAAAATTTACAATTTCTGCAATTTTTTATTTAAAATTTAACAAATAGTAATTAGTTAGAATGGAAACATTCACTACAATTTTAGGGGTGTACTTATTTGATTTTGTAAAGGTTTTAGTTAAGAATTACCAAATTTTTAAATAAAAATTTCCAATTTCAGTTTATTTGAACATTAAAATTCAAAGCGATATTAGAAATCTTAAATGTATTCAAGCAATTTACGAATAAATTTTAAAGTTTTTTAAAAACTTTGGCAAACGTTTTTTTGGTATATGGAGACATTTTTTTTCCAGGCAATTTTAAAGCTGGTTTGAATTTAAAATGTCCATACAAAAATTTCGGAAAATTTAATAATTTTAAAAATCAAAAGCCACGGCCATAATTTATTTCATATTAATTACAAAATTAAATCTTAATTTTCCAGAAAGTTTAGCCGAAAACCGTAACCTAATTTGCAAAGCTTTAGTACTTTACGACTTTACTTCCAACGTTTGCAATCAATTTTAAAAACGTGGAGGGAAGAGGTTTCCGGATATGTCTTACGAGCAGGGGGTGTGCGAGAGAGGAAGAAGTTAAAAAAATATGCAAAAAAGCATTATATAATGAGTGAATGGCCCCTTAGTGACCACAATATTTGTAATAACCTTTTATTCCGATTTGCTCAGAATGCTGTTATGGAAATTTTACAAATTTTCGTTTAAATAAATCAATTAATACAAGAAAATGAAAATTATGTCCCTCTACGTTGAAATTTTATGAAAATACTTTAGTGACTGGAGTGAAGACCTTGTAACGTTTTTGTTTCTGCCCTATAAAAGTAGGGATTTCCAATTCGTTGTAAATTCTAAAAAGCCTATAACTAAATCCGAGATCCGGCCGTGTTTACTGAGTTATTTTGAATTTCCTGTGGATTATTCAGAATGTTAGAAATTATTCAAGTTGTTCGGGGGTTTCTAGGAATTTTGGCTACCTAAATGAGATTCATATTTGGATTATTAATTATCAAGATTCTTCGAGATTATGTATTTGTAATTTATGTAATTTATAACTGAACAAATAGATAGATAGCCACATGTTCTATTTGCAAAAATGGTGCTGTGATCGTTTTGGGAACCGTGAGCAGTTCCATAAAATTCTCAATATTTTCTTTTGCTACAGTGTACACATTTAATTACCACGAAAACTTGCTCCTTTAAACTTTAAAAAATCGAGGAGTCTGCTCTCTACGCCGAAAGGTAAATGTTGTTATTGAAAAATACCAGAGGGTTTATTATTTAACCAATAATATCTTATAGACTTTTCATGTTGAAATATTGAAGTCCTTCTAATTTGCTGTGTTGTGCCGCGTAGTCTACATGAAGTAATTAATCAATTGTCTACTCGCGTAGACAATGTATGTAGACAATTCAAATAATGACGTCGACAATGCGTTGACAATTCTTAAATTTGATTTATTACGTAGTTGATTTGATGATTTGAGCACGTACAACTTGTGAAACTTTTTTAGTAAGACCTCCCTGCGCTTAAAATGTTGTTTAAATATCATAAATCCAAATTGCTTAACATTAAGTTACAACTTAAAAAATATTCGCTCCAACAACTAAGACTTTGGAAACAGATATGTAGAACTGTTAAACATTTTCTTACGAAAATAATTGGCGCCAGCAAAAACCACAAATAAGAAGAATTTTTCACAAGGTGTAGAAAATAGCACGTTTTTCCGACTTACGGACATATAAAAAACGTGTTCAAAATTATCGATAAAATTCACATTTTCGATATCAATCAAGAAATTACAGGCACTTTTAAAAATACTGTTTGGCCCAAGAAAGAAATATCTACATTAAAAATGTTTAACAATGGCTAACATCCATGAAGATTTTTTCTAAAATTTAAAAATTGGATACGATTACATATTTGAAGCAACGAAATAAATCAAAATGATAAAATTAGTCCAAAGATTTCTTCACTGACGAGATATATCACTGCTGAAAAAAACATCCTGGTCCAGGGCTATGGAATACGAATTACATTACTGAATTAGACGAGATACTACAGAACAGAGTCAGGAGTAGACTTGTAAAAACATAGGGATAACTTACAAATAAATGTTTGATTTAGGTTGGAATACTATAAATTCGATAAATTCACAAACTTAAACGATTTCTATGTGACTTGGTCTTATCAGATAACAAGACGAAGGTAGCTAAGAAAAGTTATTATTTCGTAAGTTCAAATAAATTTAGATCGAATTATTTCAGGTTGCTAATAAATTTTGTAGTAATTCGGCAAAATACTACCATCTTATGGTTATACGGAAGGAAGATGGTTTGACCACTACATTCATGAAATTTTTAAATTAGCAAGTGTACTGATACAAACAATTATCCAAAAAATGCAATATCCAGGAATTGGATAATAAATAATTCAATTCATATGTGAAAATCCTTTTCCAAAAAATTAAATGTTCGGTTCCAAATTATGATATAAAAATTGTTGGTAGACCATTGAAAAGTCTATACAAGTTTTGTTTGCAAAAAGGTTGAAACGAGTGTACCAACATGTTCACGATTCCATTTTTGGCTTTTCAAAATTCGCATATTGCCATTACAAATAAGTGGGGTATGCTAAAGTTTTAAGACAAAGAAGAAGAAATTCATGAGAAACGTTTAATTTTAAAAATTATTTATATATAAAAAAAAAATCGGATTTAAAACATAAAGTTATTAAATGTTCAAGAAGTTTCCAAATTTTTGTTAAATTAAGCCTCGTTCTCATTAGTCAAGTTACTTGATTTCAGTTACTTGAATTCATATAATTTGAATACTCATATACATTCAATTTAATTTAACCAAGTATTTGTTTAAAATGTCGTCGATTAAGTTGGAAAAGTCAAATTTAAATCGAAAATTTAAGTAGATGTTGTCTACGAATTTTCTACATTGTCTACTTATCTCTACATTGTCTACATCGAAAACTATTGTCTACGCTATTGTTGACATTTGGGTGTAGACAATTTCCAAATATGTGTAGACACCCAATACTGCCAATTTGTGAAATAATTTTTCAGTGCTACCAAGAAATAACACGGCTCGTCTGAACGCGGCTCAACCCAAAAGTGCTTGCACTTCTGTTTTTTTTTATGGCATCATGTTTCATAAGGTCTAATGAATAAGATAAAAGTTTTTTTGAAATCATCCACCGACCAGTTTCCATTTTCGCGCCAAAATTCGAAAATTGGAACCAAAAAAATGATTTTTTGTTCTGAAAAAGTGAAATATCTTATGTTTTATGAAAAGTCTCAGGAAGAGAATGCAGAAGGCAGGTTACAAGAAAAGAAAATAGTAGGCAGGTTACAAGAAAAGCAGAAAACTATTCTTCCTCGATCAGTTCATTTTAGTTTTCCATAGTGTCGAAATCTTTTAATGCTCCAAAAATTTGTTTGTTGTGCTTAAAAAAGAATAATGTCATGTTCAAGAGAGAGAAGCCTCGCTGCAATCGAATCTAGAAAAATTACTAAAACGTCGTGTGGACAATATCTTGTGTGAAGAAAGACTTCCGAATGTTCTTTGTGCCGAATGCAAACGGAACGTCTACCGACAACTTCCCAGTGCCGATCCAGGAATCGTTCCCTCCAAGACTGTCGAGCTACCTGATTATTTTAAGTTTTGGAGTGTAAGTTTAACTACGAGATCTAGGACTCAAAATCCCTGTCAGTGCCATTTGTGCCAGATTGCTCGAAGTAATGTGATATCCATGCAACTTCTTAACAAAAAAAACAATCGACTGACGGGAAATGTATCAAACGTTGTTCCAAATGTTTTATCGATCCCAAACGAAGAACACCTCATAAATGCACCAAAACTGCCCAAGTTGATAATGTATGCAATTATATAAATACAATGGGGGAGAAAGTAATGGAACAAGTGGCGTCAACATTAATCAGTAAAATTGCAATTCAACAACATGACATTGATGACAAAGTAAACAAAAAAGATTCGACGGTCTCCCTTACTCAGGAACGTGAAGAAAACTCCATGAAATTATTCATAAATCCCCACGAGAAAAATAAAGAGGAACAAGCTTCGAATATATCCACAGCCGATTTATTGAAAATCAAAACAAAATTTAATCTTAGTACAAAGACTACTCTTGATATAGCGACCGCTTGGAGACTTGCTACCAAAAAGCGGGCGATAATTGAGCCAGGATTGAAAAAAAGCCTGAAACAGAAGAATAGCGAGGTAAAAAGTTTCTTTTGTGCATCAAAGCTCGAATGAGCACACCAATCCAATGTCCCATAGTTTACTGCCATACTCTTGAAGATTTTCTTTATCATATCGAGAAACAGCGGGATATTAGAAATCAGCACTTAAAATTTGGAATTGACGGTGGCGGTGGTTTCTTGAAGGTGTGCCTCTCTGTTCAAGTATAGATTCAACTGAAATTTGTCAACAGGAGAAAAAACGTCAAAAGTATAATGATTGCGGGTTTGCTAAAGCTTTTGCTGACTCAGGAGTTAAGAAAATCTTTATTCTTGCTATAGTGAAATCGGCTCAAGAGAATTATGAAACCGTGTCAGCAATATGGAAAATATTGAAAATTGAGGATTTTTCCGATACGATAGCGACTGATCTCAAATTAGCCAATATTCTGACAGGGATTATGTCTCATCCATCGACGTACCCTTGAACATGGTGCCTTTGTGAAAGCACAAATTTGGAACACGTCGGACCTCGGCGAACTGTGGGAAACTCAACCTCATATTTTGAAGCTTGGAGAAACGCTGGCGGATCGATAATGAAAAATGCGAAAAATTTCAAAAACTGTATCAATCCTCAAGTTTTTTCAGCTGATGACGATAAAAAGATTCTTGACATTATTCCTCCTCCGGAACTACATCTAATGCTTGGTGTGGTTAATAAAATAGTCAGCCATATGCAAGATGAATTTGTTACTGAAACAACAGAATGGATCAACCTATGCAATGTTCAACGAGAATTTACTCAAGGACGTACCAAATTCAATGGCAATTCATGTAGAATATTATTGAAAAAAGTGGATAGTCTCCGATCGTTTTGCTCCATTGGTTGTTTGAAATATGTGGAAATACTGAAGGATTTTGATCGTGTAGTTCAAAATTGTTTTGGACTCGAATTAAATGATTGTTACAAAGAATCTATCGCTCAATTCAAGACTTGCTATTTGGCCCTAGGGCTATCAGTCACACCAAAAGTACATGCAGTATTTTATCATATAGAAGATGTTTGTGAAGGCCATATAAGAGGGTTGGGGTTTTACAGTGAACAGGCCACGGAGACAGTGCATTCTGATTTCAAAACAATGTGGAATAAATATCAAGTTTCTAAAAACCACCCAGATTATAATGATAAATTAATGAGAGCTGTAATTGAATATAATAGTTACCACATATAATTAATTGAATCAAACTTGAATTAATGTTACTGAAATAAAGGTTTTTGTTCTTTTCGACTTTCATGAGTTTTGATTCGTTTGAAATAATTCATTATATCCCCACGTATGTGTTTAGAAGAGATCTGTCGACAAAAAGAGAAATAATTCGTAAATTAGCAACGTTTCGATCTACTTTCCTCTTTCGATCTTTGTATGCTGGAATCCTCCGGAACAGCATATAAAATAAGATATTTCACTTTTTCAGACCAAAAAACCGTTTTTTTGGTTCCAATTTTCGAATTTTGGCGCAAAAATGTAAACTGGTCGGTGGATGATTTCAAAAAAACTTTTATCTTATTTGTTAGACCTTAGGGAACATGATGCCATAAAAAAAACAGAAGTACAAGCACTTTTGGGTTGAGCCGCGTTCAGACGAGCCGTGATAAATGATTGGATACCAATCGATTACGGTTTTATTAAAATTCTACACGTGCTATACGCTCTATCTAATTGAAATATACTGCTCAGTTCTTTTTGTATTTGGGAAACATTTGAGACAGTGGCCTATAAGATAACCAGGTGTCGCCGTCACAAGATTAATATTATTTTTGGTTTGTGTTACACAACGAAAAATGATTTATTTTATTGAATATAAACTGATTGATTTCATTTATTTATGTAAAATAAAATCATTGCCACTTGATGTATGTTATACACATACATTATGCTCGGGCTAAATTAATCTAATCACAATTCACAAGTAAACAGAAAATTGGGTTGTATTCAGCAATAAAAGTTTTTTTTTTCTGTCAATGCAACCTAAAAAAAATACAATAAACTTTGGTTTTTATATTGTAAATGTGCGATCTGGGGTTCAAAAAGGTCTTCTCCCTATATAATAGTATACACCAAATGTGCGAAACCAAAAAAAAAAAAATAAAAATTAATATACAAAAATGTCAAGATAAGACAAGACAAAACAAAAAATATCTAAGAATATTAATTAAGTTTAATTTAATTTTAACCCGTCATCGTTAAAATTTAGATCGGATTTTCATTTCATTTTTTTTGTACACAAATATTATTTTATTTTTGTGATTAATTTAAAATTACACTGATAAATGACCTTTTCCCATCTTGTACTGTGTTTATATTGAAATAAGACAACAACCGTTTTCTTATTCTTCGCCTTATATATAAAATACAGTTGAGTTAACAATACAATAAAGTTTTAAATTAAATTTACTTTTGCTATATAAGGATAGTGAGTGAGTGAACTTCGAAGAGTATAAATATTTACAAAAGTCAAAATAATTTTCCGTTTTCCTAATCATTTTTCCGTCATTTTATTGTTTTTCTATTTTCTTCTCGACTATATAGACTTTTATATGTACTTAGATTGTTTTATCCTTTTATTATTATTACTGTTATTTTTATCATTATCACCATCATTTTTCTTTTGCGTGTTTTTTTTTCCATTTTCAATTCATGCTCATACCCAAACGATTAATAAAAAAAACAAGAATGGCAAAATAATATAAATCGTATCCTCCCAAGCGCGCACACTACATACATACATATAACAAACAACTATATACAAAAAAAAGCTGAAAACAAAAAATTTAAATTCTCTAATACTTTAAAGTTTTTGTTTTTCTTGTTCGACAAAATCATGTTATTGTTGTATGTAGTTGAAATTTTATTGAGTCAAATTGATAATAAAAAATTTTGTTAAAAAAAAAAAAAAAAAAAAGTTCAATGATGGGATGAGCTTTTATCCCGAAAGTTTTTTTGTTTTTGTTTTGGAGGGACCAGAATGTGACAGATTTGGATAACAATAAGTTTGCGGACTATTTATATATACTAATCTAAATATTCATATTAGCAGTATCATAAAGACGCAATTGGCGTAATAAACTGTCAAACTTTTTTTTTCATTTTTGACAACAACAAAAATCTTGAACCATAATAAAATAAAAAAAGTTTCTCCAAATAAGAATTTATATTTAAATTCTCTGAACAATAAATCAATATAATATATTTTCGATATATTACATACATAAACATCGATATATATATTTGGAGTAAAATATAAACTGAAAGCTTTTTTTTTTTTGCATAAAACTTTTTTTCGAAAACTTTTATTTTGGTTTTGTATTGTTATTATTTTTATTATTTAAAATACAAAAAAAGTCAAATTTTGCTTGTTCAACCAGAGAGAAAACAAGTTGTTATATAACAAGAAGATTAACTAATTATAGACAAAAAGCTATACAAGTACATGAATAAAATTATAAAAAGCTCTCCCAAAAGTATACAAAGAATTTTCCAAAAAAAATATAAAAATAAAGCGAAGCTGTATCATTTATTGGTTCTGCCTAATCGCTTTTTTTGTATTTTATATGTAGCTATGTATTTATCGAAGAAAAGAACAAAACTTTTTTGTTTTCTGTGCTTTTTGTAAGACAACACGAATAAGAAGTTTGATAAACTTCAATTCAATGTAAACTTTTTTTTTTCGGTAAAAATAAAAAAAATAAAAATACAAACAACAAATCTGTATAGAATTTCCATTATTATTATTATTTAAACATTTAAAACAAAACTGGGGAAAAGTGAAAAATTTTCCGAATAAAAATGGGAGTGATAGATGGATAAGACAAAACAACAATAAAAGACAGTAACAAAAAAAAAAGTTTTATATCTTTTCTATATATAACTTTTTCTATGTAACTTTGATTTGAATTTTAAATGTGTACAAAAAAAAAAAAACAAACTGAAAAATTGACAGTTCAATGAAGCTTTTAATTTGGAAAAAAATTGATAAAGTTTTTTTTTTTTTACGTTTTATCACCCCTCCCGGTTTATAACGTTTCGCCAATTTTTAGGGTGGCCAACAAAAAAACTGTTTACAAATTTTAAGTCAAAACTCGGAAACACTGTACAACGATGTTAGCTCAAGATGAGAATGAATTATTTATGGCATTATGTAGATAGGAATATATTTTATACAGGGTAGTCCCAAAATAAAAGAACGATATAGGTACCATAAATATTGGGTCGCTTAACATAAGTTTGTTGGTTTTATCGGCTAATACGTTTTTTTTTCTAAATGATAACTAAATGAATCTATTCAAAGTATTGATCATCAGCATCTACCACCCTCTCCCACATGTCGGGTAAAAAGATGTATTAAGCGTGAAACAATAACCTGATTTTTTGAAGGAATCCATTCATCGACCCATTTTTGTATTTCCCCATATTGTTAATAGCTCACTTCAAACGTATGAGTTGTGTTCGGTAATAACCACCAGTAACGATTTTTTAGGGGTTCTGCAAATTATACAGCAAACACTGGTTCACCTGGTTTCATTCATATTTTCTAAAGTTTTGGATTCTCAGTCAAACCACCAGTAATAATCCGATGCCAAAGCCCTTCCTTTTAGGTCCTTAAAGCAACAAATCGCAGATAGTTTGTCGTCTTTCTGTATTTCTATATGAAAGTTCAAGAGGCACCTAGTCACCTTGTCTTAAGATCTCATTCCAAGGGCAAGTGAACATCTAGAATAGTTGATTTAGCAGTGGTTGACAGCGTAATTCAGCATCCTCAATGTCATTAATTTTGATGCATTCAAACCAAAATCTACACATTTCAACCGATGGTCCATGGTCGTTATATACCTCTACTAATTTACATTGGGCTTCAGCACCCGATTTCTTTACAATAAAGTAATGAATTGACACTTCACGAAAATGTTGTGTATTTGGAATAAAACTGATCGATTTATAAAAAAATAACCAAATATAAACTGCGTTTGAAACCCAGCTGATAGCACTGTTAAATAAAAGTATTGCCAACTTACACCATTTCTTAACAGGAGCAACTTATTAATATGGCACGATTGTTATTGCAGAGGCTTAAGCAAAACTTCTTATGACTTTTATATATGAAACATCCAACAAGTTTTGGTCAATAAGATCTGCCTTATGATAATCAAAATTGCTGTCAATCAGAGCACCTCAGAATCAGATAATTTAAATTTAAGACCCTGTATAAGGTTAAGAGTAAAAAAAATAGACACGTCCAAAGAACACGATCAAATTACACTAGATGCTCCTGTAAAACAAGCAAATTATTTTTAAATTAAATTATATAATTTAGACATTAATTTAATTCAGAGTGAGATTCAATTAGTGTGAGCGCCACATACCGCCTATTTAATTTGAATAATTGAACAACAGTTTTTACCGGGTAAATTTAATTATTTGTGAAATCAAAAATTTATTTTGTTTATTACATTTGGGAAATAATATTTCCGTTTTTTAATTGTCAAAAATATGAAAATGTTATTCTTGTCAACCCTATTCGGGAATTGATGAACTCTGTTGAATAGAGAACTGCTTACACTACTTCTGAGACAGTGTTAATTTATTTGTATAAGATAAGGTGGTTTCAGGAAGTGAAGTCTAAATATGAACAAAGATCTTGTTGATGTTGTCAAAATGCTTTAAGAATTTAAAAATGGTCGTCCACATATTATTCAGGTAATTCAGTTCATTGTTCGGATTTTTTTTTTCTACAATTCGACGGTCTTCAAAATATTGCAAAATTTATTTGGGAATAAAATCGGTCCAGTTTCTGACTGTGTTAAAATCATACAACATTGTCAAATTAAAAGAGTTGCAAATACTTCAATTCTTTAAAATTTCTTTTTCGGGAGGCATTCTTAAAAATAAACACTTTGTTGGATTAATTGTGTAAAAATAGACATCAGTGTATTTTTCTCTAATGTGCTTCTCCGCTCTATGGATGCATTCTAACTATAGTTTGTATAAGTACACAGGAAGCTTTTAATGTTGTTTTCTGTGGCTCAAGAAATTTCTGCTGCTTCAAGTTTGATGTAAGCTCTTTGATTGTCGAATAGCGCTAGTGAATTGGGGAACTCAATATTAGGGAAGGGGGGGGGGTAAGTTGAGGTTAGCATAAAAGAGTAATTCACCGTGAATTGGTGAAAAATCGGCTAACCAAAGGTAGCAACTCCCGTGGGCCAGAATTGAGTACAAAAATGTTCGCAAAAACAAAAACAAAAAAAAAATGAAAATTTGCATAATAAGTTGCTCAAAATTCCCTGTTCGTAAAAAGAAAAACGTTTGTTGGCCTTACCTCAATTGTTTTTTTTTTAGTTGATTGAAATGCGTTGCGTTACCTAAACGTGATAACGTAAAAATATAGTTGCTCAAGTGAGGAAGGATTTCTTAAATCGAGACCGATGACATTCTTTTTCATAGTGCCCTTAGTAGGCCCATAAACAGCAAATATTCTAATTTTCTTAGCCACTCTTTTAGTCTTTTCAGAAAGCTTTTTAAAGCACTGTTTGCATGACTGCTAGAAAGAAACTGCACCCATAATTGAGATTGTCTACAAGCTGGGTGGACTATTTTAGTTGACCCATCTCAATATTATGAATTTATTTATTTCGGAAATAATGAATTTTACGTAACAAAATATAGGAAGTTGTTCGTTTCTGAGGAGTGCATGACCTTGAATTTATTAAGTGCAGCTTCATTTTTCGAATAAAAGCCCTTCTTACAAATTACAGAGTAGGCAAAACAATAGGTTTCTATTTAATATGACCTTGACCTTGATATGTCATTTCAAGGGTATTAAAAGTTATTTAATGAGTTTTCCACTTGAATTCCAGAAACATTTTTTGATAGTACAATAACGCTTAATTTTCAAGTTAATGGAATAGGTACAAGTAATATCAATGCAGGTGGAACTTCCAGTTAATGCTCAGGCTGATCCGTTGATTTTAAGTTAACTTAATTATGAATTTAGTTCAACCGCGTATTAAAAGAAAGCCCCTTAAGCAAATTTTGTTTAGATCGGTTATCCTTTTCTTTTAAAATTTTCTACGAACATCCGCTGGCAAGCTCTTCGTCAAAATTTAAACGTCTCATGCGTGTTTTTACCGAAATATACTTTTTTGAAGAAGTTTTATTAACTCATAGACACAGAGATGAGGCTTAGAAGCATTTATTTGGTGACTTCGACACGATTTTAAGTCTTGATAAAGAAACCCGATCGATTTACAAGGTTCAATTATTTTTTCTTGATTTCTAGAATCCTTTTTGCGATCACTTCGGAATCAAACCCGTGTCTCAACTCTTTATAGTATTCTTGTATTTTCGAACTTGCCGACAAACTTTGCTGATGAATTCGTCGCCAAATAATCTTTCCGAAATGGAAAAAAAGCACTAAGCAATCAAAATCGGAAATAATAAATATTGGATTTAAAAGAATTCCATTCGGGAAGCAACTTCATCCATGAGCAAAAGCGGTGAGTTTGCTAAACTTTTACGAGTTCCTAGAATTGGAAAATGGCGATAATTCGAAACCGAAACCGAAAATCCAAACTGGAATTTGTAATTTGTATTTTAATTACTGAGTTTTTTGTAATTCGTAAAGTATTTTAATTAATGCCACTGTGCTTTCGGAGCACTCACACTAGTCGTAAAACATATATAACCCTCCTCGGGTATTGCAGCAAATAGACGTCAAATATATGAGTTTCCAGAATTTTATCTGGTTTTATAAGCCCTTTTGATTTCTCGTTATCCTTGCATAATCTCGTTTCCTTGCAACTGTGGCTTTTTGGATCTTATAAGTGCTCGAAACTCAGCAACTGAAACTCGAAATGCAAGTGACACGTAATCGGTAAGCCGAAATTCGAGCGTTAGATAATTCGACAGAGGTAACCCTACAGCAAGTTGAAAGTGACTGGTCGATACATTACAGTTAACTAATATTAACAGAAAAGTTTAGATTAGTCGGTTAACCAGAATCTGAAGATTTCGCTACACCTAATGGATGCAAGAATATTTAAGTCAGAAACCGTATAAAATTGGCACTGTATATAACAGTGTTCGCAAGTATTAGGCACGCCAAACTAATTTTGTAAAATACTTTATTTTTAATATAATATTAAGGGACAGTCAGAATCGGGCAAAAAATACGCAATATGGGAAGAGAGCGAATCAAATAACATAAGATGATATTTATTATCTCGGAATCGAATTTTAATATCTCACAATAATATGTTAATAGAAAACCTCTTAATTCAGCTAAACAGGTCAACTAAATAAGTAGGTAAGTTTTGAGTAGAGGTAGTTTAACGACTCTGAAGTTCAGATTTTCACATGAATTTCTCTTTTTAGAACTTTTGGTTCAGAGCTTCTTTAATAAATTGAATGTAAATTCAAATGTATAAAACTCTTCCATAACATTTAAATATTTTATTTAAGAAATCAAACCCTAGCCCAAATGATAAGGCCTAAATAATTTTCCAAAATGTGATTTGTACTATTTTAGTTTTGGAACTATTTACAGAATCAGCTTAATACCTCAGATATAAAATTTCGCAAAAATACATCAACAAATGTGTGTGGTCCTGTGGGATTGACCGTGTATGGAAAATTAAACGTACCGACCATAATACCGGTAGTAGGAGTAGTATTCCAAAATATTTCTTACCGTTGGGCCTAGGAACTATTTTTCTATTTATAGTTGCAAAATATTTCATGGATAAGATTTAATTAAAAGCCGTTAACAAATGTGCTTCTTTCATTTTATGTTGGATAAGAGAAGATAGTATGAATTAGCTCAGAATATAATCAAAAATTTGGTTTATATAATTTTTGGTTAAGGTCGATTGAATTCTTCAGAGCCGAAATTCAATAATATTATATTAGGAATTACTTAAAGAATCGATTTTACATCTCAAATCGACGATGTAAAATATTTGTAAAGTCCATCCACAAACGTGTTTCCTAGTTCCAAATTTAAGCTGGAGACAGAGCGTGAATGGTTTGTATTTATGTGCAAAGTATACGTATGAGAAGTTAGCACGAAATTATCAACCCGAAAAGGCTTTTGTCTAAAATGTGTGTCTCAGCTAAAGTTTGAGGAAATTTTCATTCCATCCAGAAAAAAATATTCAAAACTCTTAACCAAACGGTATTCATCCCGAAAAATAATTATAAAGAAATAGATTAAGGTTTATAGTAGAATAAATATAAAATTCAAATATTTTATGATTCCTTTGGACACAAAATATGTACATTTAAATAAATAAACGGGTTGGCTACGAAATACCTCAAAATAAAATCCAAAAATCAAAATCCTCAAATTCAAAATCCTCAAATTCAAAATCCTCAAATATCAAAATCCTCAAATATCAAAATCCTCAAATTCAAAATCCTCAAATTCAAAATCCTCAAATTCAAAATCCTCAAATTCAAAATCCTCAAATTATAGGAATTTATAGGAAGTTTATAGGAATTTAAAAATCGATAGGAGCGGGAATATAGGATCGGATTACATCAGGCGGGTCGCTTCGCTCCCAAGTTAGAAAAAAAATTTCAGTTTATACGAATTTAAAAATTGATAGGAGCGGGAATATAGGAACAAATTATATCAGGCGGGTCGTGGCGCTTTCGTCGCTTCGCTCCCAAATTAGAAAAAAAAAAAATTCAGTTTATACGAATTTAAAAATCGGTAGGAGCGGGAATATAGGATCGGATTATATCAGGCGGGTCGCTTCGCTCCCAAGTTAGAAAAAAAATTTCAGTTTATAGGAATTTAAAAATCGACATGAGCGGTGGTATAGGATCAGATTAGATCAGGCGGGTCGTAGCGCTCCCGCCGCTTCGCAATGTACATTCTGGAAAAAAGAAACTTAAATTTCAGTTTATTGGAATTTAGAAATCGAGGGGAGCGGTGGTATAGGATCGGATTATATCAGGCGGACCGGCGCGCGCCGGTTCACAATTTCATAAATTAACTAAATCTTTAAATATAGAATTTTGTGTCAATTTAAAATTATGTATATGAAATAAATATTAAAGAATGTGAAACTAATATTTTGATTTCAATTTATTTATTTTATTTGCACTTATAATTTAGAAGATACAAACGCAACCTAAGACTAATAACTTAACCTCTAATTTAACCTAAGACTTATAGCTTAAATTAAACATTTTACATAATAAAACAAATTAATTAACATAAGGTGATATTATATGCAATTGACCGTAAATATTCTAATGGTCCCATTTCTTCTCGCTTTTTAATTAACCTTTGGATTTTTTTATATTTTTTGAGTGATGGAATATCTCCAACATTAATTTTTTGAATTGTAGTTTGAGTCAAAATCATTTCCTTTGCCATTTCCCTTAAAATGTTGTATAGTCCACCGTGTTTTTTTCCAAGTACCACTTTTAAGCGGCGATGCCAAGCTTCGACTGAATTTTGCGTCCGTGGATAATTTTCTTTTATCAAGTCGACTACTGACCAAAAATCTGGATCTATTTTGGTTTTTTGTTTCTTGTGTCACCTGATACATAATTGCTCTTGAACCAGGAACACAATTTCAATAATGCTGGATTTTCGAATGTGCAGCTTAGCTCCTCATAATAATTTTGAATTTCTTCTTGAGGTACTAGTGACAAACTCTTCAGCATTCTAATTTGTAAATTTATATTTTGATTATTGCCGTACTCTGTTGCCAGACCTTCTTTTTGGACACGTCTCCATATTATTTGTCCAAAATGGAAAAGACACCCTTTAAATTTAGTTAACGGAAAGGATGATCTGGCAGCCGAACAAATTGATTTCTCAAAGTCGGATATAATTATTTTTGGCTCTAATATTATGTTCCTCTCAGCAGCTAAACAATGTAGTTCGTTGAAAAACTCGTAATATGAACTCTCTGATTTAGAGCTCATGAGGCAAAAGACAAGAGGGACCATCTGGCCACCTATCTGACCATGGATACTAAACAGTTGCCGCATGATCGTTGGGACAATTTAAAATGTTTCATCCATTAGCCAACATTCAGCTTGCCCCAAAGCTGCTAATGATGTTGTCGTTCCCAAAATTCTGTTTTTATTTTCGTTGCAGTTTTTTTCTGACAGCACAAATAACTCGTTTTCCAAATACCGCAATTCTTCAGGAATATCTATTTCATCTAATGTGGTTGGTTCTTTCAATGATGCTTGTGCCCGACGTATTCTACCAATTTTTTGTTTCTGTGCTTTTTTATTTGGGTAAGAACAATCGACAGTTAGGTTGGCAACTAACTACTGCTTCTCGAATTATTTGGCTTGGTTGCAATGATGAAGAAGCGGACATTTCCTTTATTTTATTATTTGATAGTACGACCTGCTTTTTATATGCATTAGGGTCGTGATTATGCGCTGATGGTCCTTTTTTGAGTACGTGGATTTCGTTTTTAATTATCGTGTTCACTGTAGCTTTACACAAAAGTGACTTCCTCTCAACACAACACCATCTAAATACACTTTTTAGTTTTTTAGATTGGTAGTGATAATGATAACCATCAATTACCAACTTATCGTTTCCCTTGTTCGATTTTATTACACTAATATCCATTTTTTCATTTATTTAACTTTCTTATATATTTTCAAGAGCACAAAATTTGTGAAAATGATTAACAAACGTAACCTAAGGCGCGTATTTATAGTCCCAACTATGAATAATTAAAAGCTTACTTTATTCTATAACATTTATCGTATGAGAGAAAAGGAGAGACATAGATATTAAGTATTAAAAGGAGAGACATATATATTAAGTATTAACGTATGCAAAAATGAATGGTGTTTTTTGTATTTTTGCTCCCATAAAAATTAGCTATAATTATCTATTGAACCCATTAGAATTGGAAACGATACTCTCAGATATCCTTTTTTATTACCTCTAAATAAGGGTAATATAATAAGTTGGCCACGAAATCCATTACCTTACGATCCATTTTGACAAAATTCATATTTTATAGGATATAATCCACTTTTGAATTTTTCTCAGAAACTCTAAGAACAAGTTGTGCGGTT
The DNA here is from genome assembly GCA_958295665.1 of Tipula vernalis. Taxonomy (NCBI): domain Eukaryota; kingdom Metazoa; phylum Arthropoda; class Insecta; order Diptera; family Tipulidae; genus Tipula; species Tipula vernalis. Next base: position 321,469,392 of record OY282559.1, read on the forward strand.
CCTTCTGGTGAAGGAGAATTTTAATTTTGAAACGCGTTCTCTTCTGAGCGCCAAAATTTTAAAAAAATATTTTTTTTTATACATTTCAAGATGAATTTCAACAATATTTAACAAAAGTTGATTTTTATAAAAAAAGATGGATTTTGTCAAAATGGATTTTGTAAAGGTGGATAAAGGAGGGGTCCCTAATACAATACCTCTTTTCCACATTTTCTCAAAGATGACAATACTCAAATACAAAATCCTCAAAAACAAGGTGCGCTAAAGGGTAATAAAACATTTTTAATAAACATTTTATTACCCTTTAGTGCGGCAGAATCAATTCAACTCATAAAATAAAATCATCAAACAATTAAACAGAAATGATGGTCAGATGCATATTAAAGCACTAATTAGTTTTGCCAAACCAATTAATGTTTTAATATTTTCTATTTTGTACCTGTTTCTAAATACGCCTACAGTAGTGGAAACCTACAAAAACCTGAAACACAAAATCCTCACACATCCAAAATAACACAAACGTTAAATGTGATTTACAAAACTGAATTAATTGTTTAGATGACGAATTTCGAGTATTTCTAATGAAAACGTGATGTATTTTATTTCAAACGTATTGCAGAATCGAATGCGTGTGTTCTAAGAAGAAGAAATTGAAAAAATTGAATTTCGTCGATTACAACGCCATCTATCATGAACCGAACAAAATATTTCATTCAAATCATACGTACTTTTAGTCGTAGAATCCGTATCTGCAATAAAAAATATGACTTCCTATCTTAGTTTAAAAGTTACCCCCGCCCCACCTACAAAGCGGGCGGTGGGGGACTATTTTTTTGCACTAATGTATTTCCCCCGCGGTATGATTAAATTTTGATTATGGACATTTTTTCCGTAGAATGGCTATTTTTCGAGATATTTGATCGTCTCAGTTTAAAAGAAACACCCGGTATAGTATTTATAGTTTATTTTTTGTTGATCAAAATTTAAATTTTATTTATGTTTGAACATAATGACATATCTCAACATATGATATTTCTTGAGGAAAACATCGATTAAAATTTTTGAGGATTTTGTTTTTGAGGATTTTGATTTTGAGGATTTTGTTTTTGAGGATTTTGTATTTGAGTATTGTCATCTTTGAGAAAATGTGGCTTATGATATTTGAGGATTTTGTGTTTCAGGTTTTTGTAGGTTTCCCTAAATAAACACTAAATACGCGATCAAATTTCAATTTCTAAATTTCTTGTGCCGATCTCAGAGATGTCACCAAGAAATGTTGTAGGGTATCCAACTTCTTAACACTTATGCAATTAGAAAAAACTACCCTCATTAAGAAATCACGGGGATTAATAATGAAAATGAACCGCAATGAAAATGTATTACGAAACATAATACTTACAATGAAATACGGCCAATTTCGAAATTTCTAGTGCCATTTCTGAGATTGGCACAAAAAATTTTGAAATTGGCCGCATTTCATTCTAAGTATTATGTTTCGTAATACATTTACGTTGCGGTTCATTTTCACTATTAATCCCCGTGATTTCTTAATGAGGGTAGTTTTTTCTAATTGCATAAGTGTTGAGAAATCGAATACCATACATTATTTCATGGGGACATCTCTGAAATTGGCACAAGAAATTTAGAAATTGAAATTTGATCGCGTATTTAGTGTTTATTTATTTAAAAGTAGATATTTTGTGTCCAAAGAAATCATCAAATATTTGAATTTTATGTTTATTCTACTATAAACTTTAATCTATTTCTTTATAATTATTTTTCGGGATGAATACCGTTTGGTTAAGAGTTTTGAATCTTTTTTTCTGGATGGAATGGAAATTTCCTCAAATTTTAGCTGAGACACACATTTTAGAAAAAAGCCTTTTCGGGATGATAATTTCGTGCTAACTTGTCATACGACCAAAGTATCATTAGTAGAGTGCCGGAATATTTGTTGAGTTCGGGCTATGTTTTATTTAAGAAACTCCATCCCTACCCAAAACTGAACTTCTGCGATTATGTACCAATTCCATTAAAATTTAGTATCTGACTAAATCAACATATTTCATGATAAATGAATTAGTTGCAATACATATTTCACTATAAATCTGTTTTCTAACCAGTAGCAAAGAGAATACACATCTCTTTGCCAGTAGATGGTGTTTTCTAACCAGTTATAAAGCAATTTTTTTATCAAACACAGAGAAAGTTAAAAACTGTCCGGTTTTTTTTTTAGTAGAACTGTTCTACTTTTTCAAACTTTTTCACCTTTCGCTGAGGTTTAGTCATTTGTGACCCTTCGAAGAATAAAACAAGCATTTACGAGTGGTACAAACATTTTAAAAAGAGTCAGTGACGAATTGACATTGCTCAGAAGTTACTGAATAAAGCCAACGATCCAAAAGTGTTTAAACGGGTGACATAACTGGTGATAATATGACTTCGAAACTAAGGTGCAATTGTCCCAATGGAAGCTTCCCGAGCTGACCGAAAAAGCTAGTCACGATTGATCTAATTGTGAAGGTTCTGCTAGTGTTTTTCTTCGATTTTAACGGCGCAATGCGCCACAGGACCTTACCCCCAGGTCATATACTACAATCAATAAGGAGTACTTTCTGAAAGTTATACGTTGTTTACGTGAAGCAATCCGAAGAAAATACCGAGATTTGTAGCGAAACAACACATGGCGATTGGATCACGATAATGCGGCGACTTGCACTATTCTGCTTGTTTGTAAATTTTTTGCCAAAAACAACACCAAAACTGTAACCTTTCCGGCAACCAACAAAAAAATAAGCATCCAATACTACATATGTCAAGATACGTCAGAGGCAAGTGTACTAACACAACAAAAATAAATTTGTGACAACTGGACTTATGTATATAGCTCGCGAAATTCAAAAACTCTAAGGTGGTCATATTATGACCAAATTGATTTCCTGGTTTCCAATTTCCCAGCATTTCGCTAATTGGCCCTTCCTTATTAACACTCTTAAAACGACTTTTCCATTTTTTGTAAGAATAACTGCAAAGAAGACCGTTCTTTAAAACTCAATAATTTTTTGGCAATTTTTAGAAGTACCAAGTTTGGCACGCGTATTGGGGATTACTGGTATATAATGTAAACAGTACCAGGAAAATGAAATTTAAAAATCCCGTTGTGAAGGTGGAAACACTCTTCCTAATTACCACGCACAATTTGAGCGACCAATAAGAATATCAAATAGTTTTGTAGATAGCCACCGTTTCTTTTAGTCGTGGTCAAGTACATTGTGTGGTTTTCATAATGGATTCGTTTGTCAAGCATAGAATCTTTATTAAATTTTGTGTTGCCCAAAACTGTCATTTTAGTGTCAGTGCTTTGAGCTAGGCATATTACAAAGTTATATACGTTCACAACATTTTGACTATTGTATTGGGTTCGAGATGAGTCGCGGTAAGGCTTTTCCTGAAAAACCTCTAAATTTCTTAAAAAAAAAAAAAAAAAGAAACATCGGTAGCTAGTGGCTCAACCTTCATGATATTGATAAGCATCATGACTTGTGATGAGACATGCGCTTATGAGTATGGCATCCAAAATGTGGCAACATAAAATTTAATGCAAATTTTTTACTTTAGAAATTTCCATTTGGAAAATCTCACGATACACTTGAGCATGCTTGAGCAGACCAACTGACATAATAAGTGGCGTTCAAAACTGTGCATGGTAATTAGGTATCGTGTTGCCAACTTAAACACCATGATGAGGGGTACCGCATAACCAGTAAAACAAAGTCCAACATTTCCAATCATAAGCATAAGTCTAGCTAGTTTGGATACTAGAAGCTTTAACTGGCAGGAGTGACATTCAGCAGAAATACACTTAACAGTATTTATTAAGAAAATGTCGAAAAAAGTGTATTTTAAACCAAAAAATTACAAGAAATTGCCAAAAATTGTGCTGTAGCTTACGAGAGCTACATGGGCAAGCTACATCAATAGCCTCGAACATCTTGGCTGAACAAACCGTGTTCAGTATTTGCTTTATTATTTTTGAAAAACTGATTTCGTTAACTTTTTGGACTCTTTTTAGGTAGTTTGGTTATGAAAAAAATATGATATAGTGGCAGAGACAATAACTAGAGGCAAAGATTATGATGGCGTTCACAGTTCCACCTTTAAATATATATGCACATATTTAGAGTCATGACTTTTGGCCTGCAAAATAATGTCTCTATTCGGAAAATCGCCTTTTAATCCAAACAATATTGCGAGAATAAATTAATTTTGCTCTAACCTTTGAATTCTACAGAGTTTAAGTTTTTTGATAATACTTGAGCCAGTTAACCTTTAACCGGTTAAACGAGGGTAAATGGCTAAACCCTGCTAAATAAGTTCATTATATACATATAATAAAGTTTAAAATGTAACTTTTAACCATATTTGTGTCTGTGATTTTATAAATTATTGTGGGATATCATAACATATTTGCTTTCCAGCAACTTTGGTGAGTAGGCTTATTTGTATAACATTGATGAATGTCAAATCAACAGATTTTCCAAGAATTTTTGAGGAGACAAGAACATACTGAGGTTTTAAAGGTAAATTGTTGTTCGAAGAATTTGAAAATTTGACTTTGATATTGAATATTTTTAATTCGTTTGAATTTCACTGAAGCTGAACTAATTTTTGTACTTGCGTTAAGCGTGACATATATATTTAATATTTATTCATTCTCGTACTATATAAACACAACTAATAAATAAGATGTTAGCTAATAAATTATTCCGAATTCATGAGAAACATTTATTTCTGAATACATACATCTATACATGATCAAACTATATTTTCTACACAGTTTATATCCGTATAAAAATGTCAATATTTTTTTTTTTTGTTGCGTTGCATACGTCTCCAGGTACATATTATATTCAATACGAACAGTATATCGTACATAGATATGGTAGGAATGTATATCGTGTTGAATTCAATTCATTGGCATGTGAACGTACACACATTGAGTATAAACTGTTAAATTATTCAAAACAGCATTTCAAATTGGGAAAGGAAATTTTATTGAATGTAGATTTGAGTAGTTTCTAGTGTACGATGGATATGTATGTACATAATACTGCAGATATTTCACTGTCAAATCAAGAAGCCCGCATATAAAGACCGTTTCACATCATCTTTGTAATTCATCACAACAAAACAACGACAAAAACGATGATGACAAGAAGAAAATTATAAAGATACCACTTAATCTCCTACAAGTTCCACTTTCCACATTTAATTCATTTTTTTTTTGTTTCTAACATACAATACAAAAAACAAGATGAAAATTTGTTTTTCATCTCATTGTCGTCAATTCCTTTGAAATAGAATTAAAATTTAGAAGACAACAAAAAAAATTAGAATTTTATTATTATTTAAAATAAGTTAATTAATTAATTTAAAAACAGCGTACCAAAAGTTTATTGTCTAAGACATAACTAAGACCGAACGAGTATAAGTGGGTTAGGGAGAGTTTTTTTTTTTTTTGTGCTTCGTGCGATCGGACACAATTTTTCATTTATTTTATTATAATTTTAATTTTATTTATTTCTTTTTTACTTTTTATTATTATGATTAAAGTTGAAAGTTAAAATTAGGTTTTTCCAACATAATATAACTCAGCTATTTTCATTTTCCATCGTTGTCGTCTACACGCCAGAACAAAAAAAAAAAAAAATATTTGGTAAATTGAAAATAATCGTAATAATAAAAATTGTGTTTGGTATGAAAGCGATGATGTCTATAATGATGATGATGATGGTGGTGTGACAAACAAGTCTCTAAAAGTATATTTAATGTCGGGTGTAAGTATCGTTCACTTTAATTAAAATTGGTTCGTAATTGAAAATTAACGTTTAATATAAATTTATTGAAAAATGGAAATTATTTAATTTTATATTTTATTTAACAATCAAAATCATTGTAGTGTAGTGAAATTGAACACAGAGAAAACGATTTTAATTTTTTCTTTTAGTTGTAGAATGAATCAAGAAAAGTTTTCCATTTCCATGATCATCCTTATTCTTCGTAAAGACGTATTAATTTATTTTTTGCTAATAATTTAAAAGGTTACCAGGCGGTGACTTTATCTACTCGTATAAAGATGTGTAATGATAATAGATTTTTTTTTTGTTGCTATAAGGGGTGAACTATGGTTTAGTTTATGGTAGACAAATTATCAAAGTTATAAATTCATACGGTTCGTTCAACCGAGACGAAATAGAACATTTTGATTTATTTTATTTTTTTATTTCGATGCGAAGTGAAAAATTTGCGTAACCATGGCTTAAAGTCACCATTACAAACAAAAATACTTTGACATATGTTTCATTCTTGTTGAAACTTTGTTTGTGAGGATTCCAATTAATAGAATAATTTCTACTACAACATAGTTCTATACTCTCGGCTACAGAGTAGCCGAAAGCTTGAAGCGCCTTTACACAGAAAAACCTGTTTCCATATACTCGTAGAAAATATTGAAAAATCTGATGAATCCCAATAATATTTAAAGTTTGTTTAAAATTAGCCTCTACTAGGAGTATTATATCTTGACGTGGTCTGCATCGATGTGGTTTGTTAAAAATTGATATAAAATCAACCTCGGAGGCGCTATGCCTGAAGCAGGATAACACTGATTAGATTTGGTTATAACCATCACCGGAAAAAATTCAGTTCAACTTGCCCTTGGGGAAATCTAGAAAAATTCTATTTTGCAAAAATTATTAGAAAATTGGTCTAAAATTAGCTCTAGAGTACTACTGCGAAAATTGGTAAGAAATTTGCCTCTACAGTGTAATGTTTTAAAGAAATTTGTCAATCGCTGTCGCTGGGAAAATATTCAGTTTACGTTTACCTTGCGAAATCTGTTTATTGATTTGTTAGTAGCTAGCGTCTGCGATGCGGTGTCTTGAGGTGGATTGCGTAGATATGATTTGTGAATAGCTATCGCTGGAAAAAATTAAAATCAAGTTTCCCTTGAGAAATCTGGGTAATATCAAAAGTTTTTCAAAAGGTTGTTGGAAGTTCTTTAGTACTTTCGTTCCCAGAAATAGCTATTGATAAGTTACATCAATCCAATCCATATCTTTATAACATTCTAGAGGGAAATTTTACACCAATTTTTCAATGATTTTTGGAAAATCGAATTTTCGCAGATTTCCCAAGCTATTGACAAATCTAATCAATACAATCCATCTCCAGACATACTGTAGAGGTTAATTTTATACCAATTCCTTTTTTCAAAGATCCATGGTAACTTTGGTCTGACAAATGACTATATTTTTTTTCTGCTGGCATAACACAATCTGCCATATCGATTTAGCACTTACAACTGATTTTAAAAGGGTTCTGCTTTATTAATCGAAATTAACTTTAACCATATCAATAACGCTGAATGAACATTATGGTATTGTGGACACTGTAGCGGAGCTACCAATAGTTGGCGTAAGCCATACTTTGCTGTGCTAAAGATGAAAATAAAATGTCCACGGTCAACTGGCCAAGGACATAGGAACATGGCCTCTAACCACGATTCCAGGCTTCAATCCTAGGAATAACGCAAAAAAAATAATTTGGAAACGATGAACTACTACACCTGTATTATTGTACATTTAACCCTCTCCATAAAGCGCGGAGTAAAAGTGTGGATACTTTAAAGAGGACATACTGAAAAATACATTGGTTGTTTGTATAAATTCTGTAAATTAGGAAAATTTTATAAACCCAATAAATTCTGTATATTCTATAAGTTTTACTAATTCTATCAATTGTATAAAGCCTAAAGTTTAGGAGGTTCTGTAAATTCTATAAACCCTCTAATTTCTGTAAACACGAAAAATTTTAAAAATTTGATAAATTTTAATAAGCCAATTCTATGAATTCTATGAGTTTTTAAAATTCCATAAATTTTACAAATTCTATCAATTCTATAAATTTTTGAAATCTTATAAATTTCAAAAACTATAAAAACTCTATAAAATTCTTTATATTTTGTAGATTCTTTGAGTTCTATGAATTGTTTTAACTGACAGAGTTCTATAAATTATTTAAATCCAAATTTTCTATATTCTTTATGTAAATATTGTAATTTTATAAATTCTTTGAATTCTACAAATTTTATAAATTCAAAAATAAGAAAAAATCCTGACAAACTCCTATATTTCTATAAATTCAATAATTTTCACAAATTTTATAAAATTAATGAATTCTGTAAACTCTTGGTGTAAAATAAATTTTGTGAAATTGATAAATTCTAAAAATTTTAATATTGAATAATTCTACAAATTCTAGAATAAAGTTTGAAACTTCAGTATATTCTTTAAATTATGCAAATCCTAAAAATTCTTTAGTTCTTATAAATTCTTTAAATTTGATAAATTCTATAAATCTTAAAAATCTAATCAATTTTATAATTTTTTATATTCTTTAAATTCTACAAATTCTCTAAATATTATAATGTCTAATATTTTTATAAACTCTATAAATTCTATAAATCCTACAAATTAATGTTATAAATTTTTATAATGTTTATAAATTTTTTAAATTTAATAGGTTCTTTGGATTCTACAAATTGTTTCAAGTATATCAGTTCCATAAATTCTGTAAACTCAAATTTGATTTCTTTTAAAATTTCCGAGATTTAGATTTAATAAATTCTATAAATTTTAATATTTCTACAAATTCTTTAATTTATTTAAATTTTATAAATTCAAAAAAATGTATGATATCTTTTGAAAGTACCTTTGCTGTGGACACGATTACTAAAAAACTATCAATCCGATCAATATCAAATTTATACTACTTATTTATTACGATAATAGCTAGTCGCAAACCGAAAGATTTTAAATTTAGAAAAAAAAACAATTTTAGAGCAAAAAAATCGAGAACTTCAATCTTTGAAAAATAAAAATTTTTTGTCGTCATTTTTTTAAAAATTTAAATTTTGTCAAATTCTTCGTTCAGCGACTAGACAATACAATATACTAACGAATTTTTTTTTTTAGAAATTTTGATTTCAGATGAACCGTTCTCGAGTTATCATGTCCAATGCAATTGATGCCCAAAAAAATTTAACAAGTACCCCAAAACTTGTACTAATCGATGTTGTTAAAAGTTTTTAAATAAATATTTATTATGTTGTCGAAAAAAAATCGAGAAAATGTCGTCATTTCGCCATTACAACTGTATGTAACCCATAAAATCCTATAAATCTTTCTTATTCTAAAACTTTATAAATTCTATAAATTTTATAGATCCTGTGAGTTCTATAAATTATTCTAACTGTTTACAAACTCAAATTTTGCTTATTCTAAAAATTCCATAATTTCTATAAATTTTACATATTCTTTGAGCTCTATAAATCTTATAAATTTCAATATTTCGAATCGTTCTATAAAGTCTAATAACTCTGTAAATTCAATGATTTATATAAATTTTACAAATTTAATAAATTTTGTAAATTCTATAAATTCTTGAATAGTTTATAAATTCTAAAAATAAAGTCTAAAAACTCTATTTTAAAAATTCTATAACTTCTATGCCGCAAGTCTATAAATAATATAAATTCTTATATGTTTAGTTAGTCTTTCAATTCTATAAATTTTATGAATTTTATAAATTCCACCAATCCTATGTATCCTATAAATCCTGTAAACTCTAAAAAATCAATAAGTTGTTTAATTTATATAAATTTTATAATTTTATTTAAAGTGAATGTTTTCCGAATAATGTGAAATATTTGAAATTCAGGCTCATCAGTTCGAAACTGGATTTAAATTCTCTACAAATATCTTTGGGGTGTTGAATAATTAATCGAAATTACTAATATACTTCTACGTATTATGTGTAAATCATATTAAAATGATCTTAAGATCGATTGCAGATTAGAAATTACTCGAATAAATCAATTTAATCAAATTTAAAGAAAAATTTTTTTTTAAAACTTCATTTAATTGGTATTTGTCGATAAACTATCGATGTCTTATAACTACTATAAAATCTTTAAATTTTGTATATTCTTTTAGTTCTACTATAAACTTTAATATTTTTATAAATTCAATAATTTCAATAAATTTTATAAATTTAATAATTCTGCAACACCTATAAGCTCTATACATTTTGTTGATTCTATAAATTCTGTTAAAATTTCTATAAATAAAATCTACAGATTCAGTGAGTTTTAAATTCTACATAACATATAATTTCCATAAATTATGTGACTCTTATAACAAATAAATCCAATAAATTTTATTAGTTTTATAAATCCTATAAATTCTACCATGTCTATAAATATTATAACTTCAAATAAGTTTTCAAGCAATTTTATGTATTTAATGAATTTTAAAAATTTCATTAACTCATTGAATTTCACAAATTCTATTAATTTTACAAATTCTTTAAATTTTATAAATTCTATAAATTTTAATATTTCTTTAAACCCTAGAATTTCTATAAATTGTATACAAGCAACAAATTCTATTAATCCAATAAATTCTGTAATGCTTACATTTTTCAAATTTATAAAAATCCTATAAATTTTGCACATACGACAAAATCTATAAATATTATAAATTGTATAAGTCAACTCTATAAATTCTTTGAATTTTATAAATTTTATAAATCCTATTAGTTGTAACTTTTTTAAATCGTTTCTTACAAATTCTAAAAACTTAATAAATTCTCTAAATTTTATAAATTCTTAAAATTTTAAAGATTCTACGAGTTCTACAAATTGTTTCAACTAAAACTTTTAAAAATTCTACAAACTTAAATTTTACATATTTTAGAAATTCTTTAATTTCTATCAGTTTTATAAATTCTTTGAATTTTAAAAAATTTTATAAATTCAAAAATTTCGAAAAATCCTATAAACTTGAATATTTCTATAAAGTCCTTTAAACTTTCTAAATCTATAAATTTTATGAATAAAGTCTAAAAGTTCAGTAAGTTCTTTAAATTCTACAAATCCCATAAATTCTTTAGTTCTTATAAATTCTGTAAATTCGATAAATTCTATAAATCTTAAAAATCCAATAATTTATAAATATTATAAATCCTAATACGCTAACAAACTCTTTTAAATTTTAAAAAAATTATGAATTTTAGAAATTCCACCAAGTCTATAAATCCTATTAATTGCATATTACAAATTACATGAAATTATTAATTTAATTAAAGTAAAACTAAAACAAATATTAAACCTTTATTAGATTTCTTTAAATTTTATATATTTCTTCTATCAATTGTTTTAAATCTATCTGGTCTTTAAATTCTTAAAAACTCAAATTTAATTTATTCTAAAAATTCACGTTTCCTATAAGTTTTATCAATTTTATAAATTTTTTGAATTCTACTATAAACTTTAATTTATTTATATAAATTCAATAATTTCAATAAATTTTGTAAACTTAGTAAATTCTGTAACTTCTAATAAGTTCTAAAAAATTTTTTAATTCTATAAATTCTGTAAATAATTCTTCAAATTCTATTAATAAAAACTAATAATTCAGTAAGTTCTTTAAATTCTACATAATATATAATTTCATTATTTTATAAATTCTGCAAATTCGATAAATTCTATAAAACTTTACAATCTAATAAATTGTACAAATTTTATAAATCTCATGAATTCTAACAAGTCTGTAAATATTATAAATTCTAATATGTCTTCAAACTCTTTAAATTTTATGTATTTTATGAATTTTAAAAATTCCATTAACACATTTAAAAATCCCATTTCTATAAATTATTTAATTTTTATAAATTTTATACAAGCAATAAATTCTATGAATCCAATGAATTCTGTAAATTCTATAAGATCTTATTAATCATATGAATTATATAATGCTTAAAAATTCAGTAAGTTTTTTTATATTCCTAAAAGTCCTATAAATATTATAAATTGTAACAAGTAATCTCTATAAATTCTTTGAATTTTTTAAATTTCATACATTTTATAAATTCTATCAATTCTATAATTTTTTTAAATCGTTTCTTGCAAATTCTAAAAATTCTCTAAATTTTATAAATTCCTTAAATTTTGTAGATTCTGCGAGTTCTACAAATTGTTTCAACTGACAGAATTTTATAAATTCTACAAACTCGTATTTTTCTTATTTTAGAAATTCTTTTTCAAATCGTTTTTCAAATTATTTAAATCCCTGAAAATTTTAAAAATTAAAAAAATTCGAAAAAATCTATAAACTTGAATAGTTCTATAAATTCTACAAGTCCTATAAACTTTGTAAATCTATAAATTTCATGAATATAGTCTAAAAATTCGGGAAGTTCTTTAAACTCTATAAATCCTATAAATTCTTTAGTTCTTATAAATTCTGTAAATTTAATAAATTCTATAAATCTTAAAGATCCAATAAATTATAAATATAATAAATTCTAATATTCTTACAAACTCTTTAAATTCTATAAAATTTATTTATAAACTCTACTAATAAATTTTATAAATCCTATAAATTCTACAACTGATATAATTTTTTAATAAATTCAAAACTGGATTTAAATTCTTTTACATTTATCTTTGGTGTATTGGATAATATATCGTATGTTATTTGTAAATCACTTTAAAATCTAAGATCATTTTAAAGATAGATTGCATATTAGAAATTAAACGAAATTATTAATTTAATTAAAATAAAACTAAAACAAATATTAAAACTTTATTAGATTTTATGAATAATATAAAATCTTTAAATTTTATATATTCCTTGAGTTCTACCAACTGTTTTAAGTCTGTCTGGTCCTTAAATTCTTAAAAACTCACATTTAATTTATTATAAGAATTCGTATTTCCCATAAATTTTATGAATTTTATAATTTTTTTGAATTGTACTATAAACCTTAATATTTCTATAAATTCAATATTTTCTATAAATTTTATAAATTTAGTAAATTCTGTAACTTCTATATGTTCTATACATTTTGTTAATTCTATAAATTCTGTGAATAATTCTTTCAATTCTTTTAATAAAAACTAAGAATTCAATAAGTTCTTTAAATTCTACATAACATAATAATCCCATAAATTCTTTAATTCTTATAAATTCTGTAAATTGTATACATTTTATAAATTCTATAAGTTCTACCAACTCTATAAATATTATAAAATCTCATATGTTTATAAGCTCTTTAAATTTTATATATTTTATGAATTTAAAAAAATCTATCAATTCTTTAAATTTGACAAATTCAATTAATTTTACCAATTCTATAAATTTTATAAATTCCATTCTATAAATTCTAACACTTCCATAAATTCATTAATTTCTATAAAAACCAATAATTTCTGTAAATTCTATAAGATCTATTATTCCTATGAATTCTATAATGCTTAAAAATTCAGTGAGTTTTATAAATTTCTAAAAATTTTATAAATTTTGTAAATACGACAAAATCTTTAAATTTTATAAATTGTAATAAGTCAATTCTATAAATTCTATAAATTTTATGAGTTTTGAAAAATCTATAAATTCTACAAATTCTATGCATTTTAATTTTTACAGATTCAATGAATTCAATCAATTGTTACAAGTATGTCAGCTCTATAAATTCTACAAACTAAAATTTGATAATTTTTAAAATTTTCGTAAATTTAATAAATTCGATAAATTCTATAAATTTCAATATTTCTAGAAATTTTTTAATTTCTTTAAATGCAATAAATTCTACGAGTTCTTTAAATCCAATAAATTCTATAACCTCTATAATTTCAAAAAATTCAGTAGGTTCTTTAAATTCGATAAATCCTATAATTTCTGTAAACACGACCAGTTCTGTAAATTTTATAAATTCTTATAAGTCATCTCTATCAATTCTATGAATTTTATATTTATAAATTCTGTCAATTCTAAAATTGTTTAAATCCCATAAATCGTACAAATTATAGAAACTTTATAAATTCTATAAATTTTTCGAATTTTTTAAATGTTGCAGATTCTATGATTTCTATAAATTGTTTCAACTGACAAAATTTCTTCTAATTCTTTCTTTCTAATTTTTGGAATTCTACTAATTTTAAAAATTCAAAAATTTCGAGAAATCCTATAATCTTTGTAAATTCATTAAATTCTATGAATAAAGTTTATAAATTCGGTCTCTGCTTTAAATTTTCAAAATTCCATAAATCATTTAGTTCTTATAAATGCTATAAATTCGATTAATTCTATAAATGCTACAAATCTTGAAAATCCAATAAATTGTGTAAATTTTATAAATTCTATAAATTATACTATCTTTGTAAATATTATAAAATCTAATTTGTTTATAAACTCAATTTTACAAATTCTATTAATTTTAACAATTCTATAAATTTTTTAAATTCCATGGATTTTCTAAATTATATTGATTGTAATATTTTTGTAAATAGTATCTTACAAGTTCTAAAAACAATAAATAAATGCTCTTAATTCTGAAGATTCTATGAATACTTTAAATTATTTTAACCGACAGAGTTCTATAAATTCTACAAACTGAAATTTGAGTTATTCTAAAAATTCGATAAGTTCTTAAAATTTTATAAGTTCTTTTAATTGTACAAATTTTATAATTTCAAAAATTTCTAACTAACTTTAATAATTCTATAAACTCAATATTTTCTAAAAATGTTTAAATTGAATAAATTTTATAAATCCTGCAAATCCTATAATTTTGTAAATTTTATAAATTTATAAACGAAGTCTAAACATTCAGTAGTTTAGTTCTAATAAATTCTGTAAATTTGAAAAATTCAATAACTAATATTAATTTTTAAATTCTATAAATTCTACCAAGTCTAAAAATAATATAAATTCCGATATCTTATTAAACTCTTTGAATTCTATAAATTCTATGCATTTTAGTTTTTACAGATTCAATGAATTACAAACTCAAATTTGATTAATTTTATAATTTCCGTAAATTCAATAAATTCTATAAATTTTAATATTTCTAGAAATTTTTTAATTTCTATAAATGGAATAAATTCTATGAATTTCTTAAATCCAATAAATTCCGTTAATTCTATAATTTCAAAAAATTCAGTAGGTTCTTTTAAATTCTATTAATCCTATAATATCTGTAAACTCGACCAATTCTGTAAATTTTATAATTTCTCATAAGTCAACTCTATATATTCTATGAATTTTATAAGATCCGTTAATTTTATAAATTCTGTCAATTCTAAAATTGTTTAAATCGTGTAAATCGTACAGCTTATAAAAACCTTATAAATTCTACAAGTTTTTTGGATTTTTTAAATTTTGTAGATTGTATGAGTTGTATCAATTGTTTCAACTGACATAGTTTTATAAATTCTACAAACTCAAATTTTACTTAATTTATAAATTCCATAATTCCTATAAATTTTGAAAATTCTTGGAATTCTACAAATTTTAAAATTTCAACAATTTCGGAAAATCCTATAAACTTTGTAAATTCTATAATTCTATGAATAAAATCTAAAAATTCGGTAAATTCTTTAAATTTTCCAAATTCCATAAATTCTTTAGTTCTTATAAATTTTGAAAATTCGATAAGCTCTTTAAATCTTCAAAATCCAATAAATTGTATAAATTTTAAAAATCCTATAAATTCTACCAAGTCTATAAATATTATAAGTTCTAATGTGTTTATAAATTCTTTAAGTTCTATAACCTTTATGAAATTTAAAAATTCCGTCAATTCCATAACTTCCACAAATTCTACAAATTTTATCAATCCTTTAAATTATACAGATTCTCTGACATGATTGACTTATTGTAAAAATTTAAAAATGGCTTTAAATTCAATAAATTAGATAAATTCTATAAATTCTTTAAATCCAACAAATTCTGTAAATTCTAAAAAGCATAAAAGTTCAGTAAGTTCTTTACATTTTATAAATCCTATAAATTTTCTGCAAATACGACATATTCTATAAAAGCCTTTAAACTGTATAAATTCTAAGGATTTTAAAATCCATAAATTTTTAAATCCTTTAAATCTTTCAAATTCTAAAAACTTTATAATATTTTATACATTTTATGAAGTTTATAAATTTTTTAAATTTTGTAGATTTCACGAGTTCTATAAATTTTACAAACTCAAATCGTATTTCCAAGTTTTCACAAATTTCTATAATTGCTAAAAATTCTTTTATTACTGGAAATTATATAAATTCGATGAAATTTTGTAAATTCTATAATTTCTATAAATTTTTAATTTTGTCTCAATCAGGAAAAAATCGATTTCATCGAACAATGAAATTCTTTTTAAAATTTTGAAACGTAAGCGATTATCGTAAAGCTCCTTTCCATTTTCACATAGATTAAAACATTGGAAGCTAGTTTACTTTTAGTTTTAAATGCTTACGTTGTATTCTACTACGACTTAAAATATACGGAATTCTTCTGGAATTAACTATATTTGGCATAACTCATAAACAATAGATAGAATAAGCATATTTGTATATAATTTAGAGCTAATATACATTTATAAAATCGGGGATCTACTCATAAGAAATGCTTAAGTAACATAAGACCAGTTGTTGAAATGACCAAGCCAATTTTTAAAATTTAAGAATAACATCGGAATGGTGGGCTTCAACCATAATGTCATGAAAGAAAACATTAACCACTTTTATTGGGCCCATCTTTTCAAAATATTTACTTGAAAATCAGTATTTATCCGCTTTTTTATTATTTTCCTAAATTTCGCGGTTATCATGCAAATTAATAAGACTTGTTATACTGGAACCATCCTCGTGACAAACAGAACACTTTACCAGGTCCAGAATAGTAACCAGACTATTTAAAATAAATTTAATAATTAATATTTAAGGTACTTACATAACACATTAATAGTGTGCGTTGAAACAACATTTTCGGTTAGTTGCATATTAAGGCCGTGACAAATCACAACTAATGAACGTTTATTTGGTTCAATCACAGCTGTTATATTCGATGTTGTAATCCAACCACCTTCCGGACTAACAACAGTTCGTGATGTGGCATTTCGTATTTGTCGTCCACCCACCATCCATTTGATTTCGGCCGGTGGATTTGATGGTGCGGTTAAACATTGTAGTGGAACTGGATCACCGACACGGGCCTCCGATGGTCCAGATATTGACACGTGTGTTGGGGCGACTAAATAAACAAAGTTATTTTATTATCTGTATATTATAATGTCGTTGCGGAGTGGTATAATATATACTTACATAATACAGTTAAATCAACTTCAGTCTTTAATGGGGTTTGTGACATAATATTACTGGCCTCACATCGAAATCGTGCCTTATTATCATTTGCTTCGGCGGTAAATGTATAAATATTTTCTGATAGGCGACCAGCCGTTCGATATGCCATTCGCACTTGGGCACCATTTTTGTACCATATCAATTGTGCTGGTGGATTACCACCACGACTTTTACAAACCAATTCAACAGTTTGTCCCCGCCGTAATGTTTCACCCGATGTATATCCTTCGATGTATGGTGGCCCTGGAGGATCTAAAATAAATAAATAAAAAAAAAAAATTAACATGAAAACATTTTGTGTCCTTTTACTAAGAATAAATGTATATGTAGGATACGTATGGATGTTATGGTACAAAACCAAATATTGTACCCTTAAGACATTTGATTAGGATAATAATAAACTATCATGTGGTATGATTATAATGTTTACGATGATGATGATCATGACGAATTTATTTTTAGAACAGATACTACTTTTGAGCCTTTTCTTTTTTTTTACTATTAATTTGCACAATGGACATTTTTATTTTGGGTCAACTAAAATACTATTGATTTTGTGGTTTATAAGATTTGTTTAACTTTATTATTATTATTATTATTGTTATTAGATTTGTGGATGATGATGATACATTTTCTTTATCTGTATATGTACTTTATAAAATATAAATCTTGAGTTATAAATAGATTTAGGTGAGTGCATGAGTTATCCACAAAAATATTTACTTTACTCACTCTTTAGATCGGTACTAATTAAACATAAAAGGAGAATATAGAATTTCAAATCAATTAAAATCTGTCAATAACCGTACAAACAATTTGATTTCGGTGTATGGGCATCCAAAATTTTTACAAAAATGGCGACGATGCCCTGGGTGATTTTATTAAAATATTTATTTATTAAAAGTGAAATAAACGTATGAAGAGAGATTTTATTCAACATTATTATAATTCTATTTAAAAATGCATTCAATGTTTGTTAACAACAACTATCTACTTGTAACAAAAAAATGGATTTTTTTCGATATTTTTTTGTTAAATAAAAATAACACAAAAACTATATAACAAAATGGATAAATTCAATTATTTGAAACATAAACTCTTTAAATTTGAAAAAATAATAGAAAATATTGAATTTCACAATGTTTTATGTGTTCTGTTATAGCTTTATCTATATATCTGAAATATTGCTGGCAGTGATTTGTATTGTAATACTAAAATACACGTACATTGACTCGAACTAGAGTTGAGTACAGTGGTTTTTATTGTTTTCAAACTATAATCAATTACTACAAGGGTGACAGAGGAAGTTTGGTTTGATACAACGTACAATTATTGAAGCACAATAATTACTAGGAACAATCCTAACGAATACACATTACAAGTGAAATATCCTAGCACAGTAATCCTCTTAAAAATTATTTGTCCCAAATCCAATCTTGACAATTGGTTGTGTAAAAAATTACATTTTTCATATTATTTGGAAGATGTTTGTTCTAAATTAATTATAATTTCAAAAGCGGCAACCCTTGGGTTGGAGCAATATCTTTGTATAAGGATGGCTAAAATTCGAGATAAGCTGTAATGTTTTATCTCTATTTCCAATGATGTATGTGAAATTGGTTCAAAATGTATTCCAAAATATAAGGAACGTATTTAAGTGTTAGCCCCAAAAAACGATTTTTCAAGACAATATTTAATGTGGCAGGCAAAATTCATTCAAATTTGAACTTAATGCAATTATAGAAAAGAAAAAACAATCCAAGCTCATAAAATGTAATAAGACTTAAACAATTTGGGCTTTCACAAATACAACCCCCTTAAAGTTAATAACGTCTGAAAAGTAAACCTGTTAAAATCGACACTATTTGGATATTTTAAAATGTAATCTAATCTATATGGCTAAGAAAATCGACGTTTCAAACTTTTCTTTTATCGGCAAAAATCTCGCCTTGATTTTCTGATAGGCCTATGAGTGTACTTTAATCATACTCGTCCGCTAAAATTTTATATTAGGTTTACCTATTTAAATATTGATCATTCGAAGATTGGAAAAATTGTATTTTAACCTTTATAAGAAAATCGGTTTATCACTCATAAGCCTATCACAAAATCATAGTGAGATGTTTGCCAATAAAAGAAATTTTTGAGATATCGATTTTCATAGACATTAAAAAGCTCAATTTTTTAAATTTTCGAATAATCGATATTTAAAAAGGTAAACCCAATATTTATTTATTTATTTATTTATTTATTAATTCTCTTAAACCATACAAAATTACGAAACTAAATATACAAATGATTAAATTTTATGGCAAGAAGATAGGTTTCCTTTGTCAAGGACAGTGTTGGAAACCTCTAAAATTTAAACTAAAACAATTGGTGGGGGTCAAATTAAAGTAATAATAATAATAAAAATAGCAAAAATCAAAAAATAAAAACATAAGAAACAAATTAAACAAAAAAATGATAATAAAGTAAAAAGAAAATACCAAACAAATTAAAAAAAATAATTAATTAAAAGAGATACAACAAAAGTTTAAAATTTAAAAATAAAAAATAAAAATTATTCTATTTATTTCACAACCTCAAAAAGAAATTTTAAATTCTTTCTTTCAAATAACCAACCTTTCACCAGCTTCAAAAATGAATTAGTGGGGATCAGTGATCGGATATGTAATGGCAGGCAATTAAAGAAGTACGGACCAATGACTAGAAAATATCGCCTAAAAGTTTCGGTAGTAAAAGTTGGTATTTTAAAAAACAATTTGTTGTTATTACGAAAATTATACGCAGAAACAAACCTCACTACCCTTTGACCACTACGATAATAAAACAAACGAAGAACTCTAAAAACATAAAGATGTTGCAGCGGAAAAATTGTATTTGCAACATAAACTGGCCAACAGGAATCAGTACGGCTCATAAAAAACATGGAACGTATAATATGGTTTTGTAACGTGATTAAAGGAATTAACGCACAATTAAAAGCACCACCCCAACAGGGAATTCCATAACTCAAACGAGAGCCGACACAAGCATGATAAAAACTTAATAAAACAGATTGCCAACAATAAGAGCGCAACATATAGATTGCACGCAAAACAGAACCCAATTGACATTTTAATTGTTGAATATGCAACTTCCAATTGAGGCCAACATCCAGATGTAGACCGAGGTATCTGAAGGACTTAACAATTTCAATTCTAAAACAATCATTATTACAATTCAGGAAATTACAGTTAGAATGGTGATATATAAATTCAGGCATATAATTCAACAAAGGGTCCCCAGATAACTTGAAAAACATAATTTTAGTCTTCTCACTTAGAATCATACCATGTCGATCAAACCAAACACGTAGCAATTTTAAATCATAATTGATATCAGTAGAGATATTGTCCAAACATGACCCCGAATAACTTAAAGCCATATCATCCGCAAAGGCTATTATTTTTCCACGTAGACTCAGGCTAAAAATATCATTTATATAAATTAAAAAAAGTAATGGACCCAAGACAGAACCCTGAGGAACACCACAATTTAATGTAAAAGGAACACTAAACGAACTTTGAATTTTAACCTTGTAATACCTATTACTCAGATAAGAAGCAAACCATTTTTGTGAAATACCTCTAAAACCGATAGAATATAGCTTATTGAGAAGCAAGTTATGATCAACCATATCAAACGCTCGTTTAATGTCAATGAAAACAGCTCCAGCCTCAAGCTTATCATTCAAATGAAGATGAACCCCATTAAGAAACTCAACCAAGGCAGACTCAGTACTTCTACCAGATCTAAAGCCGTACTGATTGTCACTTAAAAAATTATGTTTAGCAAGGTATTTATCTATTCGTGGTTTCATGGCTTTTTCAATTATTTTTAAGATAATAGGTTGAAGAGCAATAGGACGAAAGTTCTCTTTGAGCAAGCGATTACCTTTTTTGTGCAATGGAATAACAATTGAAGTTTTCAAAATATCCGGGACAAAACCAACAGATAAACTGTCATTTATAAGAACAGAAAGGACCGGAGAAACAAATTCGCCAACCGACTTCAACATATCGGAACTAAAACCCAATAAATCAGTACTTTTTCGAGATTTTAGACTGTTTATAATGGTTAAAATTTCATCACTGTCAACTGGCGCAATAAAAAATGAATCACCAAAATCACAATTACCACTCAAATTGCAAGCATATGGTAATGAAAAATTCAACTTCAACTCATTAACAATTCTTGAAAAATAATTAGAAAATTCATTGGCAATTAAAACAGAATCAGAAACAATAATACCATCATCATTTAAGATTCTATCAATAGAAACTTGTCGATTATTCGATAAAATATCATTAACCACTGACCAAACACGCTTACTATCCCCAGAACAATCATCAATCATGCGGTTATAGTAACTAAGTTTCTCAGCTTTAACGCAAGAACTAACCTTATTCGACAACTTCAAAAAATATTATTTGAGTCTAAAGTTATTAGGATGTTTGCTACATTTTACACTAATTCTCGTCTTTTTTTTCATTAAATTAAGTAAGTAGCAAGATATCCAAGGTTTAAGCTTGGTATTTGATTTTCGAAAGACAGAAAAGTAACAAGACGATGCAATATTGTTAAAGCAACTTACGAAATTGTTAAGGCTAGCGGACGGATCACTATTAAGAGAGTTTAAAAAATTATACGATGAAACTAACGAATAAAATTTAGTAATATCAAAAGATATGTATGGGCCGTTATTAAGAGAAGAAAGTCTAATACTGGATGACAGAACTATTTCTAACACAATTAAACAATGATCAGTAATCGACAATGGAAGAACGGAAGCTTTTAACAACTTCATATCGTTATTACGAATACGAGCAAAACAGTGATCAATACAAGAAACACTAGAGTTAAAAACACGTGTAGGAGAATCAACCAGAGACTGCAAACCAAAAGAGGACATCATAAATAAATAATCGTCACTGCTATTAGGCAAATTTAAAATGTTAATGTTAAAATCACCTAAAACAAATAAATTTTTACTTTTAATTACACTTAAGAATGACGAAAACTCCGAAATGAAATTGGCTACAGAAACAGACTGAAGGCGATAAACACCAACAATAATGAAAGTATCATTATTAATTTGTACAGTTAACTTAAGGATATCAGCAGACTCTAAATTGATTGACTCAAAGGAACAGTTAAGATTACAATTATAAAAAATACCAACCCCACCCGACCGATAATTATTATTGCAACACGTAACAAAATTATAATTAGGACTGTGAAAAAAATCCATTTCATAGTCATAAATCCATATTTCCGATAAAATAATTACAACCGGTAAAGTACCAAAAGAATTTAAATGCGACACAAAATTGTCAAAATTTTCGCGTAAACTTCGAATGTTCTGGTGAAAGATTAACAACTTTGAGCAGCTAACTGCTGCAGTATTAACATGGTCAGAAGAACTAAAACTATAAGAACTATTATCTAGATAATCATGACTACTAAAAGCAACACTGCGACCCTGAGTAGGTATATTTAGATTAGAAATTACAATAAAAAAATATTTAAATTACCGAAAAACTTCAAGGTCGCATATAGCATTGATTTTATGTAGATCATTATTATTGGTTTTAACAAAAACTGTTCCGTTACTGAACCAAACACTATTGAATTTTTTCAGATGTTTTAATCTCCACGCCTCAGAAAAAAATTTTCTTTTGGAAAAACACATACTATGATTAATGTAAATGTTTTTGTTTTTGTCGACAGAAAAACCCAAATGTTGTACTGTTAGAGATTTACACCCCTTTTTTGCCTGCATGATGACATCCTTAGACGATTTCCGCAAAAATTTTACTCGAAGAACCGTCTCAATGTTATTTTTACCTTTAGCAGATGTAATTGGTGTCACACAATCAAGATCGCTTTCCAATAATGACACACCCAAACAGGTATTAAACAGACTTAAAACGGTGGTTGAGGCTATGTCCCCTTTATTATACGGAAGGCCAACAACATCGACGCAATTATCAAACAGCGATTGTTCCACAGCAGTCAATCTGATTTTTAAATCCATATTTTCCTTGCGAAGAAATTTGTTCTCTTCGGTAAATTGATCGATTTTCTTAGAGAGTAATTCATGGTGCTCTGAAATATTAAGATTAACTTTGTTAAATTCCATTTTAATTTCCCTTTTCAAGGCAATTAGCTCATTGAAGATATTTTATGAGCACTCAGGTGTATCATGTGGAGAAGCATGTTGCAACGGCAAAATATTTGATATTGATGAATGCGTTAGCGGGCCGCAATCAGATAATGAACTAGCTGACACAGCATTAGCATTAGCAACATTATTTAACGGGGAAGTGGGCTCAAAACCGTTAAGATTCACACTAACGGACTGAATACATCCAGAACATTTCCAGTTAATCTTTTCCTTAGCAATACGTTTAACGTCATCCGCATTGAGGTCAGTGCACTTAGGATGAAAATTTTTACCACAAATTCCACAATAAACATATTTTTCATTTTTAATAAACTTAAGTTTGCAAACTACACACGACATTATGATTTACTGATTAACAATAATTATGGCACAGTTATTATCAAAAAAAACGAAATAATATTTCAATAAAAAACACAAACTAAACACAATAAAACTGTAAACATTTTATAAAGGCACCGGACATGATGATTCACAAATTCAACAATAAACAGCAATTGCAAATTAAATGCAGTAATGTATACAGACAACAAAAAAAAAATATTTATTGTAAATTAAAAGGTCTTATGTAAATTATGTTTCTATTAAAATGTTAAAATGTCTAGGTAAATTATTAATAATTTTAATTTTTATTTTACTTAAAAATCGTTGTTGACCCCACGACAGACAACGATCGAATGTAAGATATGAAATGTAAGCGGGTACTTAAGATTAATGGCCACACATTGTCCTATGAGAAAATCAAGGTTAAATGTTTTCGGATAAAAGAAAATTTTGAGATATCGATTTTCCTAGACATGAAGATGGTTAAATTTTTCGAAGAGTTTCGATTTTAGTAGGTTAAATATTGAGGCGTTATTTCGTTTTAGGAGGTGGATTTGTGAAAGTTTAAATAGTTTATGTCTAAATAAACTTTCTGTGTTTGGATAATCTATTTTTTAATTTTACTTGTAAGAACACAAAGTTCGCCCAAATGTATGCTTTCTGAAACAGATTTATTTATGAATTTTATTTGTTGACGTTTAATATAAGCTTAATTTAAGATGAGCTTTATTCGCATCAATTAAACTCACTTAACTCTTTTTTAGCACCATAATTGCATCATGACTGATCATAATTGAGACTAATTTGATTTCCGTAACCAACTTTGTAATCAACTGAGTATCCCCTTAAGTCCTGTTTGGTAGACACCAATTTCAGGTTGATTTTCTGGTATATCTATCAATTGTATCAAGGAATTTTATCAGGTTTTTATCATTGGGAAGGATTGGTCAAATATGGACGCGAAGCACATGAGCCGTACTACATATAGCGCTGTAATGAGTTTTCATCATTATGTTTCTAAACTAGAATCTTTTATTAGGTATAGCCGCCATATAAATTTTCAAGTCAATCTGTCACAAGCAACAACATTGACGTATTCTGCGTCTTATGTAGAATGGATAAATTTGAAATACGTGGTACAAGTCATTATCATTAAAAGGCTCATCATCATCAACCGATATCTCAAAGGATATGGATCTAAAAGGTGGGAACACCTGTGATTGTGATGTGAAGTTGAGTGAGATTTTTGACATCGTAAACATTTTAAAAGAATATATAGAAAATATCTTACATGGACATTCCCAAATGAAAAGAGCTTGTTATGGCGTCTTTGGGACATACATGGATTGTTGCTCATCAACTCTATACAAAAAGGAGGGAAAATCACTGGCGAGTATTATACTGCGTTATTGAACAAATGGAAAGAATGTAATCACGGCACATTTGGCATATCATCATCACAAATATGGCCCTAAACAGGTCAGTCGTAATAATTCGATTTTTACAATTCAACAGAGTATTTTCTTAGGTTCTGCGGCATTGACACCATTCTCACAATCATTTTCTTAAAGACCTATCAATTGTCAGTACTCTGAAATTGTTGTCGCATAAAAACGTTCAACATTTTTGGGTCTTACGCCGGTTCGTTTTCATGCACTAAATCTCTTTGATCAGCTAGAAACAGAAGTATCTAATAAAAGATCGAATTCATGCGGTCACAAGAGCTTGATGACTAAACGCGTTTCTCATGTACAACATTTTTGATACTATCCAAGTTAAGATGAGTACGCTCTGAGGTTGAGTAAATATATCATTCTTCTATTGTAATGGTTTGAGGCATTTAGCAAGTTTGGCTCTCAATTGTCCCGTACTCAAGGTAAAAAAAATGGATAATAATAACTGATTAGAGAAATACAAGTTAAAATGGCAAGAAACGCTAATAAGTACCTAACCTAGTTACAACAGCTGAAGCTAGACTGATGGAGCGGTGATTTTATTAATTGTTTGGTCAAATAGAGCTGCGTTCATAACAGTAAAACACAATCGTACCATTTAAAGAGATCTTTCTAAAAATATATACATTTTTTACAATAATATCAAATTCCCCTGATAGTCAACGATTTTCGGTACAGGTGAAAAAAAATGAAATCTAATTAAAATCAATGATATAAAAAACATGCCATCCAAAATTTATGTGACAAGTCACAGAAATGTTTTGCTTATGTCACCCTATTTTTCTTTAAGGTATAGACATTTTCATGTAGCACTAAAGGTTAATAAAACATAATTAAAGCTGAGAACAAAATTATATTCATCATTTGTTTTTTTTTTTTGTAGTACGAGAAGCGGAAAATGTAGACCTTCAGGAGCTTTTCAAGAGCGAAAAATAATATTGGTTCAAATAACGAGCGGTCCATCTGTTGTTGATCGTCCGCAGCATCTAAAAACATACAAAAAAAGCATAGAGAATCATTTGGGACACAATTATTTAGATGAAATTTGATACAACAGCGATACGGCATTATGCAAAATCAATCCTTTGATTTTTAAAAGCATTAAACCACAACCTATTTGTTTATAAAACATTTATTTTCTTTATTGTGACACTTAATTATTTGGTATGATCAAGTACCAACCTTTTCAATTAAAATTAATTTTCATTGTAAATAATTATAGTAAAAGAAGTACCAACTTGATTATACCAATTAATTATGTGAAATGCTAGATGGCGATACTATTGTATAACAATTAAATTTAATTTGTATAACACTTTTTAGTATAAAAGAGCGCTCTATACTATTCATAAAAATATTGTAAAAAGAGACATTGTGAATTAAAGCTCTTTTAGTAAACACAGTGAACAAACAAAATTGTGAAATAAATTGTGAAGAAAAAATAAACATAAAATTGTGAAGATCGGGTGTTTTTTATTTTAATATAAACTGCGATCATAAAGAAGCCCCCTTCAAAAGGCGAAACACCATCTGCAAATTGCAATTTAATTTTGTTCTATATTCAAAGATGAATGAATATTTTTCAAAGCGGTTTGTTTTATTAGAAAGAGTATGCATTGCCATTAAGTATGGAACCCAATTTCATTCAAATAACTTCCGCGGTTGGCGGTCTTGAATAGTCTCTGGACGGTAAGCGTAAGACTTATACTTAACGGATCCCCACAAAACACTCGCTTCACAAATTGGTCCACAATTTGCCTTGTAGGCATTTCATTTCTACTGAACTTTCCACGTACATTTCTTACAGTTTCGGTAGAAGACTCTCCACTTTGCAAGTAAGCATTCAATATTTCCCAATTTTGTTGAAGCGTAAAGCGACCTATTTCGTAAATGTCAAACAATTAACTAATTTTCTGTCATAACATGAATGACGTAAGTGTTGCCACACTCGAAATAAGCGAGATAATAATGGAGAACTAAGATGTTTCTAACTTTTACAAAGAACCTTGAAAATAAAACAGAGTGTAAATAGAACCTTGTTCCATAAAAGTCTCACATTAAATTGTGTAAGCAGAACTTATTTGTCATTGTTTGTAACGTATTAAATCATGATTTATGTAGACCATTTTTGGTTTACTTTGTGCAAAAATGTGTTATAATATTTTGTGATCGAAGTGGTTTAGCTGTGGTCAAAGTGTTTTAGCTACGCACGATCATTCCTCACTTTTAGTCCAATTTTATCATCGGCTGAATGGAAATGGGGTCACTTCTTGCAGAAGGCGATATAATCCTATTGCGTTCTTTGTGATTGAGGGAGTCGTTTTTGTTCATTCACAAATAGTATTTGATAAACTATACACAGCGTATTTGGATTTCAATAACATAATCAGCAACAATGAAGAAGTTATGACCAATAAAATTGAAAATAAGATTGAGTTAGACTTTGTGCAAAATTCAGAGAAGTAAAGTGTAAACAATATATAATATTCACAAAATGGAGAATTTTACTTTAGTTCTTGGGTCCAATAAACAAATAACATCTAAAAAATTAATAAATATTTGAAACATTTCTAAATATTGAAGGTATTTTCTTCTTTATGGCAACAGGAAAAGGAACATTTTATTTTTTTGGTCGACAACCAGGTCCTAAACCAACAATAAGATCAAAGAAACAGAAGAATCCCGTCCGGCGTATTCCTTTACGTATTTTGTGGATTTACTCGGCAGTCCCATAAAGTATGTAAATCGTATTGGTTTACCACATTTGCCGTTTCGCAAAATTCTATTACCAAACCTATAATGGACACACAAATAAGAATATCGTGACTGGGGTTGCAAAAAAATGAAAAGAGGCAAGAAAATTAAATGAATTCTAATCTCATATCGCTTCTTTTCCGGCAGTAGAATCCCATTAATGTCGGGCAAATTCATCTAAACAATATATCGATTCAAATTTAAATATTACAAAAATGTATTGCTTTTACAAAGAAGATGTTCCGTATCCTATGAGAGAAATTTTTTACCGGTATGTATTTAACCCGTTTTTTACGGCTATTCCAATTTTGGACACACAAATTTGCATCTAATTTCAAACGATCGTGTATCCCTTATCTTACAGGAATGACATCTATATTACAGTATAACTATTTGAAAAGAATATACCACATGATTTATATTTTTGGAATTCCCCTTTTATGTAATTTAGTGTCAGTTGAATTTAGTCCGCATGGTGGTTTTTTTATTGCTCCGCAAAATTATAAAATAATCAATTAAATAAAATAATTATTTTATTAAATTTGTGGATTAGTGAAACCTGAAAGCTACTCGAAAAGGATTTAGTTAAAAGTAAGTGGGAAAAGAAGTTTATTACCCCATATTTTAACCTGTGATTATTTTGTGTCCAAAAATGGAACAACCGTATAGTAGCTAATTATTTTTTCTAGATGACAAAAAAAATTTACACGTTGGCCGAAGCTGTGGCTGAAATGGAGAAATGGCAGGATGAAAATGAGGACGAACCCAAGTTGCCGGATATTGCTATTTTACCTCCTGCTGATTTTGGAGGAATAGGTGATGAAGAGTTTCTGGATGAGGATGTCCTGGACGTGAATAATATAAACGAAGAATTTCCGCATGATATTGCAGGTACGATGAAAATAATTTTGGATGAGATAGTTTTAGATGCTGATGCTATATGGGACGAAGATGATTTAGTCCCATTGAGCCAACCATTACTCCGTAAAACTATACCCATATACAATAGTAAGTGGACTTTGCCTCAATCCCAAAAAATCGAATTTTTGAAAAAACCGAAAAATATTGAATTCGAGAGAACAGAACATTTAAAAAACCAGCTAGCTGAAAAATCGCCAATTGAATTATTTGACGAGTTTTTTGATGAATCCGTATACAACTTGATACTACAACAAAGTAACATATATGCTAGCCAAAAAAATGTTAGCAACTTCAGCTTGACTCTTCCATATTTAAAACGCTTTTTGGGAATCCTATTATTTTCTGGACATCATCCTGTTCCTCAAGAACATCTATATTGGTCGGTATCTTTGGATTATGATTTTAAAATTATAAGAAATGCAATGCCTCGAAGTAAGTTTTTTAAAATCAAATCAAACTTGCATTTAGCAGATAATAATAAAATTGATACTTCAGATAAATTTTACAAAGTGAGAACATATATGTGCATGATATCCAGTAACTGTTCAAAATTTGGAATTTTTGCGCATAAATTATCGATAGGCGAATCAATGTGGCCATATCACGGGCGTCATAGCTGTAAAATGTTCATTCGTGCTAAACCCATTAGATTTGGTTACAAGATTTGGTGCATGACCTCTGCAAATGGGTTTTTATATAAATGTTTTCCATATGGCGGTAAATCCGAAACTTTCAATCCAGAAAGAGGACTAGGAGAAAATGTAGTACGTAACCTTTTGGAAATTGTCGAAAAGCCGGAGAACCATCGCGTATATTTTGATAATTTTTTCAGCTCGCATAAACTGATGGCGAGTTTGAACAATGATGTCTATTTTGCCACGGGCACTGTCCGCGATAACCGAACAGAAAAATGCCCATTGCTGGGTTTGAAAGAATTCAAAAAAAAAAAAGGAGCGAGGATTTGACCAAGGAGCTTTTGATGATTATAATCAATGTATTGGACTAAGATTGAACTGCGATACGATCGAACCCGTTGCCCATGCTAAAAGGTTTTCGCAGAAACAAAA
The DNA here is from genome assembly GCA_958295665.1 of Tipula vernalis. Taxonomy (NCBI): domain Eukaryota; kingdom Metazoa; phylum Arthropoda; class Insecta; order Diptera; family Tipulidae; genus Tipula; species Tipula vernalis. The sequence continues at coordinate 321,499,401 of OY282559.1, forward strand.
ATGCTATATTCAAATATCTTGCCCTGAAATTGTTAAAGCTTAGGTACAATAAAGGAATGGGCGGAGTCGATTTATTCGACAGATTTATTTCCCAATATCGAATCAAAATTAAAGGGAAGAAATGGTGGAGGCCTTTAGTTGTGAATTGTTTAGATGCTGCAGTTTCTAATGCCTGGTGCTTACATAAGCTGGTGTCTGAAAAACCTATGCCGCTATTGGCATTTCGCCGAGAGGTAACTTTGGCCTTGCTATCAACTTCAACAGATATCAACTATAATTCTGAATTAATTGGACGTATGACGGGAACGTCTTTAAATACAACTCTTAGACTATCGAATCAGCGTCATGACATAATAAAGATAGCGAACATTAAGCAAAAGCGCTGCCGGGTCTGCAAAAAAAACACTACGTTTAAATGTTCCCGATGCTCAAGTCATGGTATTGACATTCCACTGCATTTGAAATGTTCACCGCAGTTTCACAGCAAAAAATAATAAGCTGTATTTACATGAATTCTGAAATTATTTACTAATAAAAAAATAAAAAAAATAATAGTGTTTTTACTGTTGTTCCATTTATGGAACATTCCATATCTCCGAAAATAGCAGCCAGATTTGGATGAAATCTGGCAATTAAGTTTAGTGAATCAAAATACGTTAGAGTTTTAAATATCGTATATATTGCTTCACTGATTTTATGGGCGGTATGAAACGGGTTAATTCAAAATTCAATGTAGACTTCCATCGGCCTAAGTTAGATAGATTTGGGAAATGCTAGTAGAAGTACTATAAATTGCTGTAAAAATAAAAAAGCGAAAAAGAGAAATAAAATAATTATAGTGTTGACAACACTATAGATACTTATTTTGGGCTGATCCCAGTTTCATACTTCCTACCATTCAACTAATTCGCGTTAAAATTAATAATATTTATTCATTAATAAATAAAAAAGTCATGACGTAATCAATTATTTGGATTTAAATCCATAAACATAATGCTTTCTTCTGATGTATTTATTTTAGCGCTATGAAACCCCCATGAAATATTTTAACGCTTCCAGTTTTGGTTCTGTTCTGAGTATTATAAATAGAAACCTGTTCCAGTTTCGATATATTAAATATACATATTATCCTCCTCACCATACCTTCCTTGCTAAATTTAATTTGTGCTTGTCAAGAGACCATTTATGAAAGAACAGCAATAGTCATTAAAATAACCGATTATTGGTTCCTAGTGGTTTTTACATTTATTTTAATGACATGCACCAGTTCTCGGTTCCTCAATAAACTGCGGTCTTAGAGGTTCCGGTTCTCGGTTCTGGTTTGGTTTCACAGCTCTAATTTATCTAGAGGGATTGTGACGTGTTCTTCTTTTAGAATGAAACAAATCAGTAAGAGTATCATCGATCGTCGGCCGTTTCTTTGTTTCCAAAAACTCGTAAGATCCTATCACGAATCTCGTCGGATATTGAGCACATATTTGTCTGTGTTGACAGGAGCGCGTTTAATACTTGAACGCGAGTCGAAATGACTTAATATGTATAATTATTGGGGCTCAAATTATCGAGCATTTACTTAAGTGTGGCAAAACTAAATTTGATGCTAGAAATTTCGCAGGTTGTGAGTTGTACTAGACGGGTACGAGTTTTTGCTGTAAAATCTTGTATGTCACAATGCACACAACATAAAAAACGTTGAGGAAGAAACCAAATTGAGTTTTCATTAATTCTTTTCATTTTTTACTCTAGACAACAATACAATTAAAGGAAATATACAAACAATGCAAGGAAAATTTATGTATGGCTGGGCTAGCCGGCTTTACAATAACGTAAATTTTTCCGCAAAATAAGTTAAGTTATATAATAAAGAGCGAAAAAATTTTAAATTTAGAAGATCTACCAAATGTTGTCGTAACAACTTAACGAATTGCTATTTTTATCGATAACCTTTCTAATACCTTTAGTAACTACATTTCTCGGAAAACCATTCAGCTAACAATTTCAATTTTTCGAGCTAACTAGAAACCGGGAGTTAAAAGTGTCCAACAAATTATCAATTTCCTAATTTGGAATGGCCGCAATAATATCATCGCCGGTAAAAGAAGATAGGTTTGACGGAAGATGTTTTTAATACTCCGGTTTCAATGTATTCCATCTGAGTTTGCCAATGTTGGTGTAACTAGCGAACTCATTCAGTGAATCAAACACTTGTCTAAAACATCTACATGCTTTAATGCTAAGTCACTATTTTTTTAACCAAAATTATAACCGTAATTTATAAGTAGGGATACATTTTTAATTATATTTTTAAAATCTTCGCGTTTTTTAAAGCCGAAAAATTATTTCTCACTAACCGATTTGAAATATTAGACAAAATTTTGCTAAATTTTCTTTAATTTTTCCTACCCGTTTCCAAAAGCCAATGATTACATTTAATTTTAATTGCATTAAAGATATTACCAACTTTACGAATTTCAATGTAGGTAAGACATGTATTTGTCTGACAAGAGTAACCCTATTTTACTTTCTTTTACTCCAAGTAAAATAAAGTATAGTAATCATGAAAATTTTGGACCTTCAGATTTTTAGAGACTTATCTGTTTTGAGGTCCCTTGTTTGTCTGTCAGTCTGTGTCCTCTCTACATCCTAGATGGTTTAACCAATCGAACTGGAACTTCAGATTTAAGATTTTTTGAAAAATTGGGAGGCCCCAGTGAATTTTATTCCAAATCGGCTAACCGGAAGTGACCACTCTCTTGATCCAGAAAATGTATTTTGCAAATATCTTAAAAAGTATAAGGTTTACAAAAAACTACTTAATACAAAATGTTTACAAAAAATAAAAAACAATAAAAAAAAAAATTTCGCAAAATTCTCTGTTCGTAAAAGAAAGTCGTGTGTTGGCCAGACCTCTTTTTTCCTAAATATTCAATTTTTGGCGTAAGTACCGTTATGTTACCCTTTTCAGCTTTCAACACATTCAATTCAGTGTGTTCATTCAAAAATTGCTTCACCTTTTGACCCCCCCCCACCCCCCTCACGAATCGGGTGGATTTCTTCAATACTCACAAATTTTTTACCCAAACGACCAATTTTTCGTCGTTAATATCCCTTTCTTCAGTATGATTTTGCTTTTTTTTTATAAATTTATTAACTTTGAGCAGGTAAGGTGGTTTTTTGGTTGAAGGTATATTTTGTGTATTGCAATATGAGCCCAGAAGTTTATTTAATTGAAAATGTGAAAAATTTAAGTTTTGAGGACAAAGTTAAAATAATAGGTATGGACCTTGATCATCCAAATGTAACAATATTAAATGGAGAATTAAAAGGTTCAAACATAATTTTTAATAAACATTAGTTCTTAAAAAGTTTGGTTAACCGCTAGTCTGAAACGGAAAATTTTATTTTGTTTACCATATCTTTTTATTTGGCGGTAAAACTCTGCTGACGTGGTAAGGATATAAACAATGTCCAACAAGTGGATACGGCATATAAATGGGAACTTGTTAAATCAACACGTTTTGGGTAAAATTTTAGTTGTAAAAAAAATGTGTGGTAATTGTGAAGTTAGTTTACGTGGCCACACAGCCTATTATCCGTTTTTCATCATAATATTTTGATACATCCCAAATGGAAATATTTCATCAGGGTAAATAGTCAAACGGTTTATTTCCTATACACAACTCTTTAATGTAACTAAGGGTTTGCTACAAAATGTTCAAATAAATAAAGACAAGCTTGTTGCCTAAATAAAAGACCGAGCTATTATGATTGGGAATAAAATTGGGTTCAGATGATCTCGAAAAACGATTTTTCTAATACTCCTTTTGTTCAAACAAGACATGCCTATAAATTTAATGTAATTGTTCAATGCGTCTATGCTAAATAAATATTTGAGCAACGACTATTTTTTGCTAATTTGTTTGGAATTCCATAATTTTTTTCAACTTCACGTAAGAGAATGGACAAATTAAATAAAATTTGCAACAAACGGTGGCCGCGTCCAAGTAATATCCTAGATGGAATTTTAACCCTCTGACCGAGTATCCCGCGATTTACGCGTGCGGCATCTACTGGTTTAATTTTACGCATCCCGTGATTAGGACGTGCTCGAATTTATTTACATATGTTTATTTACGTTGCTATTCCGGGATTTCCCCGTTCAAGCTGTCTTTCTGAGCTGGTCGATTGATATTGTTTCTCAGTGTCTCGCTAGCTGTCTTCTGTGTAGTATTGGTGTGCAAGGCGGTGTGTTTTATTCTTTTGAATTATAAACATTTGGTTTGTGTTACAAGTGTTATTTTTGCTGTTATAATAAATAGCTTAATATTTATTTGAAATACGATACAATGTAGGTAAGGACAGTGAGACAAGTGGTATAACCCATACATTACAGTTTTTATACGTATAATTTTGAATTCTGAACTGGTAGGCCCTAATTAAGAAGTACAATAGATGAATCTGATAATGACAGCGACAATGTGCCTCCATTGGATGAAAATAGTTCAGATATAGAATCTGTAGACCTGGGCAGTGATGACAGTGATAGTGATGATGATTTATCTAACATTGATGATTTGACCGAAGAAGATGAAGCTGAACTCGATCAACGTAGAATGTGGTATGGGGTCAATGTGCAGAACATTCCTCCCCCACCACCAAGATTTCCCTTCACTGGAAATCCGGGTGTAGCTGTGGACATAGCCTCCACTGCGACACCATTGGAGAGTTTTGAACTCTATTTTGATCACGTAATGATTGACATCATTGTAAGGGAGACAAACAGATACGCAGCTCAATGGATAAGCAAAAACCCGCCAAAAGAAAGATCACTCTATAAAGCATGGATACCTACTTCTGAAGATGAGATGAGATTATTTCTAGGAATTCTGATACTTCAACAAAATCGTGAAGCTGCCGCAACAAGAATGGTGCGCAACAGAAATAGATTGCTTCTATTTATGAAGTTCTTGCATTTTAGTGACAATGAAAACTTGGACCTAGCCAAAAATCCTAATCCAAAATTGTGCAAGTTTTTTGATATTATGGAACATTTGATCAACAGATTTCGTGAAGTATATGTTCCAGCAGAATATCTTAGCTTAGATGAGAGTTTGATGCTATACAAAGGGCATCTTGGCTGGAAAATGTTCAATGCAAAAACAAGAGCTCGATTTGGGCTAAAATTTTTGTGGTTTGTGGCACTGAATCGGGATACATTTGTGATTTTCTTTTGTACACTGGAAAGAGCACAGTTTACAACGATAAATATGATGAATTTTCGTTTTCTACCGAAGTTGTCCTGTATTTGATGGACCAATTTTTGTCGAAGGGTTATTGTGTAATCGTAGATAATTGATACATGTCTCCTGAACTTGCGAATACCCTTATAAAGAAATAAACGGATATTTATGGGACTGTAAACAGTAGAAGTAAGGATCTGCCTCAAAGGTTCTCAAAAGGAAAGCTACAAAAGGGAGAAATCCAAGCATTTCAGCGGGGTAAGGTGATGGCTCTAAAGAGGCAGGATAAAATATTAGTTTGTCTTTTGAGTACAGTACATAATGCTACCACAAAAATGGTGAAAACCAAATGTGGCAAAGAACTTCTAAAACTGAAAGTAGTATGTGATTATAATGATACTATGGGTGGAGTAGATCGTTCTGATCAAGAGATGTCATACTACTCTTCTACTAGAAAGCAACAACATAAGTACTATAAGAACATTTTCTGGCATCTCTTTGATAAAGCTGTTTGGAACTCCTACATTATATACTCAAAAGTTTCTCAAAAGAAGATTGATTTGATAGAATACCACATGCAGCTGGTGGAGAATCATATTAAGAAATATTCGAATCCAAATTTTCAAACCCCAAAAGGATGACCAAGCTCGACTCCTAACCAACTCAGGCTTACATCTCGCTATTTTGCTAGCCACATTCCACCGAATGCTGTAAAAAAAGAGCCAAGACGACCATGTGCTATTTGCTGCTCAAAGAGGAATGAAAATGGTAAAAGAATAAGAAAAGAGACCAGAATATGGTGTAAGCATTGCGAAGTTGGTCTTTATTTAGAGTCGTGCTTCGAAATATATCACACCAAGAGAAACTTTTGAATATAATGTATCAAACTATTTTTTAAAATAAATTTGATAAATTTCTATTTAATAATATTTATTGTACTATTTACAATAAAAAAAAACACACATTTTTTTTAATCAAATTAAAAAAAAAAACGCGGTCAGAGGGTGAGCAAAACAGTTAATGTCATTCACAAAAAATAAAAGATTCGAGGGAATGCATGAAAGCTCTTCAAAATGATGAAACTTCGGATATGAAAATAATACATTTCGCTAGCGGTTATATGCCCTTATTGAATGCCACAACATTTATAACAGTTTAAGAATTTTTTCACAAGTTATGCCATAAATAGATGTACTGTATAAAGTGCTATATAAAATGTCATCAAACAGTTTATGGAATTTGAGGCCAAACTGCGAGACGAGGTAGGTACCATTGTTGATTCTGTAGCAATTGAAGCAAGTAAACATGCGAAATAGACCACTGAAATTTACGCTGTGAAGTTTATAACAAAAAATAACGAATAAAGATATACGAATCCAATAAGAAATTTAAATATCTTATATGTGTTAGATAATTACACTGTTAAAAAAAAATCATGAGAAAACTATAAGATATTAGAAAGAGACAAACTAGAAAATATATATTTTTTCTTATTCGACTAGATAATTTTAAATATTATAAATTAATATAAAACTCTACATTCAAAATAATATCAGTATATTCAAAACTATAAATTAAAATAAACACAATTAAAGTAATTCAATAGAACGTACAAATCATTTATCAATACAATTTATTATCTTTCTACATAGTCGTGTCTATCATAATTGGCCAATAACAAGGACATCGTAGAGTTTGTACCAGAATGCCATCATATACACATGATAAGTACTTGCCTGGTGTATGAAATCGCCCATGTGCTATTCCCATAGGGAAGGGGAAGGCTAGTTTTTCTCACAAATTCATTGAGATATTTTAATGTATCGTGTCTTTTATTACTAATAGCCCAGTAACAAGACGTTGCAGAGTTTGTACCAGAATGCATATACACTTGGTAAGCACTAAGGTAAAGGGTATATATTTAGGAAATCAAATAATTTATTGCCATTTTAGTATGAGCCGTAATGCTTTTGCAAAAAGTTATGAAATTTAACCAAATCGACGAACTTGCATGGCCACCTTTCCTACTCTCCGAAGAGTTTCGTTCTCTAGGCTTCATACATTAATTCTGGTCCAAGCCACTGGGATCCATTTTACTCACGACAGGGAGCCCGTTTACAGGGATCTGTGCCAGTAGTCAGTTAGTAACTAATAATTAATAATTAATAATAAATTCGTCGATTTGTTCATTTTCAAAAATTTGTTGCAGAACCCTTCGGCTCATGTCATAATGGCACTGAGTGATTTGAATTTTACAACCTTTATAATCACTATATGAGACAACCTCTGAGATTCGTGCTATTCGGTGATGGTAATTAACCATCCATTTGAGTTGCACAGTGGTTCCACGTCAATTACGATAATGCCATTAAGTGATTTTAAATTTTTTTACTTTAAAGCGTGTTTGGCACTTATTGCAGTTTGCGTGTGGCAAACGTATTCTATTTTGAATAAATGTAAACTCAGAATCAGAAAACCCAAAATGATCAATTCCTAAATAAAAAATTTCTTTTTTAATCGTACCAAAACTATTCGTACAAAAATATTCCACATAAAGTGAAGGACTACTTTTAAAATATTTTAAAATATCCAGAATATTTCAAACTGCTGAGAAGGAAGTTTCAGGACATAATTTGGTTTTACTAATTACATCTGGAAAGAAACTCATTAGAAGTTCACTTCTTTTTATGTAATTGCACCGTATAATAGGTTTTTATTTACCATAGTTTTGGATAAACCGGTTCGGGTTTTTGAATTGTTGGTATTTTTAACCCTTGTTCTTGAATAAGTTTTTAAAGCTATTTTTAAAACTTTGTTTTGAAAGTAGATTTTGCTTCGATTATCTTTTAAGTATGCATTGGCCGATATGCTTTGGATGCTTATATGTTTTTATTTTTATCGCCACATTTCTTCGGGATTAAGTACTTCCTCCGGATCAAGTAGATTAGGTGATACATTTAAACTTTTTTTTGAATCTTTGTCTTGTTTTCGAATTGTTGGCGTTGGAGGTAAAATAGTTGAATAGTTAATTCTGGTCAGATTGCAATGAAATTTTTTCATTAATTAAGCTCACAAATCTTCCAAATTTAAGCTGCTTATTATTTGTATATTAGATTTTCACTAAGTTGAACCAATTCTCAATATTAGCGTTAGACAATCTTTTTGGAATTCCTAGCTCCTTTGATAGGCAAGTGGTTCAAAATGGCAAATAAGAAACATATATTTAATTGTAAAATTAACGAAATCAGGATTTCTTCAATATTTTGATTTTCAGTTTTTTTCGACAATCTTTTCATGTATTTCAAAATACCTTTGTTAGAAAGGAGTACACGTATAAAGTTCTTCCAATTCGTCTTCTACTCCAAAAAATTAGCATCGTCTGGTGAATACATTTTAATTGAAATTGTTTCAAATAGTTTAAAAGCTTCTGAAACATCTTCTGTCAAAATTGGGCTACAGAAAATAACACAGAATACCTACTCTAAAAATTCTATCACAACTGGGGATGATACAAAAAAGGTCTAATATTAAGTTTTAGAAGCCCAAGACCAGTCTACTACAATACATTTTGGTGAATGCGATTTTGAAAATTTAATAATTGAGGAATGCAAATCTATTAAAAATTTCGCCTGTGTTTTGGAGTCATGCTATGCAGGCTAGAAATCATTTCAGCGATTAGCACAAAAATATTATTATACACGCATAGTACAGTATTCGTACACTGCCTGTGGCATCCATATGTACTACAGTAGGTTTGTATTATCCAAAAAATAGAGCACTGATCCAGACAAAGTCTGGAAAGGTGTTAAAGTAAAATACATTTTTTTTTAAATTAATTATATATGTACGAGTATATGTACAACTTAAAACTAGAAAAATAAAAACTTAAACCTAACTAAATTCAAAACGAACAATGCATGGATTGATTCCGAGCAAGCTAAAGCTAAACCTGAGCCCAAGAACTCAAAACTGATAAACAGGTAAACGGTACCAGGTAGTCAATACCCGTGGGCTAAGCAATAGCTCGTTTGTTGAGGTCAGTAGTTTATTAAGTACGTTAGACAGCAGTTTTTCATTTAACTTACCAAGTATCAGAATATCAGCCTGTTTTTGTAGAACAAAATAAATCAGGTGAACGGGGCCAAGAATCAAATATGAATCTGAGTGCCTTATTTTAGATTCTTTGAATAGGCAATTTTTGGCCTTTGTTGCTCAAGTCATACCATGCCGGTGCAGCGTACATAACGATGGGTCTTATAAATAATTTGTAAATTAATAATTTATTGGAATAGTCAAGAACACTAATGCTGCAGAGAAGCGGATGAAGCTTATGACAGGCCATCGCAAATCGTCTGCGTACTTCGTTTATGTGGGAACCGAAACTCAAGTTTTTATCTAAAGTGGCACCAAATTATCTCGCCTTGTCCACAATTTCGACTGTCTGATCGTTAATCGTTATCGGAATTGCATCCTTAAACTTTCTATTCTACTATCTATTGCATCCTTTAGCTGAGTTTTCGCAGCATTTATGGTAATGTTTCAATCACGAAAATACAACGTTAGTAAGTAAAGATACATTTGAATTCTGAACGAATATTGTTAAGCAGTGTAATTTGAACAGAAAACAGTGGTGTCGTCGGCATACACCTGGACCCATGTGTCCTTAGAAGATGTCCCTGAGGGACACCAGCAAAGAATTTTTTAGTCTCAGAGATGAAACTGTTATCAATAATGTCATAAAATTTACGGTTTTGTAAATAAGTTCTAATCAGAGCGACCAATACCAGGCAAACTCCCCCTCGGATTAATTTAACTAACAAACGAATGTGCCACACAGAATCAAAAGCCTTCCAAATGTCCAGCAGGGCAATTGCCGATGTTTTACAATGATTTTTATCCTTATTTAGTTGGTTTGTTAATCTCATAATAGCCTCCATGGATGATCTCTGAGGAACAAACCCAAACTGAAATTCAGGAATCAGGTGGCGACAAGAGTCCCTTAACCTACAGTAAGTAATCCTCTCGGGAATTTTACTGAGTCCACTGAGCAAACTAATCGGCCTAGTATGTTCTGGTCTACAAGGTTTCCCGGGCTTAGGAATGAAAATTATTTTGGATAGCTTCCGACTATCAAGGAAATATGAAAAACTAAAATAATCAGAATTGGTTTCAATTCCTACTAGGGTTTCCTTACTAAATGGAGTAGGGTATGAGGAGACGAAATTTGCAACCTCATCCCCAATATCAGGTCTGGAAACGTGATCAGATCCACTGAATACTGTTTTATAATATACAGTCATTTTGTTCGCCACACCAGAAGGATCAATGACGGGACCATCTTGATCCTCAGGTATAAGGGTTCTATTTCCTGAGGGCAAAATACCTGTTATGTTCTTGAATAAGTTGGGCTTATCAGGCTTAATAAAGGATAGTTTTTTATTAATATTGTCCCGCCAAGACTGCCGAATCGCATCGTGAATATTCCTCGTGAGACGGTTAACCAGAGTGGGGCTAAAAATGAAGGGTGCCTTCCTATGCCTATTTCTAACGTAATTACTTATTTTAATTAGACTTACAATGTTGTCTGGCAGAGCGTATTCATTTATGTGACAAATAGGAACGAATTTATTAAATTTTTTTTGTAGGCTTTAGGTTTGAGTGTAATATGTCCTTCCGGACCATAACTGCCGTTCCCACGGATCTCCTTGGCTTTGAGTCGGTTCTGTATCCGGAAAAATTTGCTATTTTTAGATTGTGGCAGGTCGACAATCTAGTTTCGTTAAGACAAACAAAAGGGGGGATTATGATTTTTTAAGAGAAACCTCAGCTCCTAACGAAGCGTGCCGCTAACTAAACTATTGCAATTTAGGGCTAAAACTTTCATTTTAAAAATTGGCAGACGAAGCTCAAATACATACATAGCCTTTCGATCGATGTGCTGAACAAAATTTAACTTAGTGAGAAAGCCAGATACCTGACCATTGAGTGAAAAAAGCTAACTCCGAAAAGCTGCTGAGAAAGACCTAAAAACTCACCGAGTCCGCCTGAGACGTTATCGGAGCCCCCGGTAGGCTGAGAGAATCCAGGTGAAGAATTAGAGACAGGCTGATTATTGTTCTTAAAATTATCAGAGAATGAGACCCCTGATTTAATGAATAAAATATGCTTTTGAGCTTTTATTCTTGTTTAGGCCCAGGTACTGAATCCTCTCCTCATATCCGGTAAAACTTGCGATGTGTACTCCAGCGCAGTTTGCACATTTGGCTGGAGCTATTTCCTCTGAAGGCGTACTATAGTTTGCATCAGCTATTTTGTTGATAGGGCAGTCGCCGGGAACATGAGTATTGGCACACATCACGCATCGGAACCCCCATGTTACAGGCTGTCATGCAACATGGCCGAACGCCTCACACTTGTGACATTGTGTCACCGACTGCTTTCGTTTGGTTTCCCAAATAATTTTGTAACCGCAAAATCCTCCGAATACTAAGAAGTCTGAATTTTTTGTGCTGTGCATGGTAGTATGACTTGCTTTAATGTGGGGTAGACATTAATCACTTTAAGACTTTTGTTCAAGAGCTCATTTTTTATATTTGCAGTGGCCGTCTCTTGGTGAATACCCTTAAGTATCACGTATCACTACTTTAGGCAGATGGTTTTTATAATTGAAAGTACAAAGGCATTGATCAGCTAGCTTTAGTTTCTCCACAATATTTTTGTGGTCCTCATATGTTTTTGTGTAAACCACAGTGTTATCTGTGTAAATTCTAAGTAGAGTTTCTTTGTGTTCGCTGGTAATTTCTTTTAGCCGCTGAATATTGTTGCTATCGAAGCCTTTTAGGATAATCGGTGGTGGGTGGCTTTCCCTAGAGGCATTTTGCACTGTCTGACTAAATACGGCAGGCACATTCGTATTTAGTTGTTCAAATTTGGCACCCAACTCGGTATTTGGTAAATTGTATGTGATATCCACATCCTCATCCATGTCTGATTCAGAACCAGATGAGTAGTCGTCGCGATTAATTAAATTTTTGATTATCGCAGTTGCTGCGCTGACGCAAAATTCTTATAAGAATTAAATTTTACAGTGTAATAACAATATATACATTTTTTGTTATTTTTATAAATTTTACAGCCGTTGAAATTTTAGATTATTCGTATTTTGAAAATTTGCAAAAAATTTGTTTTTTAAGTTACTAAATTCTGAGATAAAGATGGTTCAAAAATTGAACTACAAGCTAGGAAGGATCTGCCTTAGGACCACTTCTAAGTAACTACTGATTTTTAAGTTATAAGATCCTCTGTGTTTTAAGTTTTGCTTTACATATTGAGAATGCATTCTTCAAAACAATTCCAATTTACTCGAAGAAATTGAATTTAACCTAGCATAAAAAAGTAACAAACCACTGTCATAATTACCATTAAATTTGAAGCCTTACAAAGAAATTGGAAAAATTTCCATTATGTTCTTTTTCATTTTTATACCCGAAAACTTTACTAAACAATTCGACTCCACGAGTGAGAGCAAATAGAAAACTATCCATCAACATTTTTTCTTCCTTTATAAATTCTACCTTCATACTATACACCTGGTATACCTATTATCTAGACATTTTCGATTTTCATATTTAAAATTTCCTTTTTGTTGCTTTCTTTTTAATAAAATTGAAAGAAATTTAATATATTTCCATTACCTTTGATCTTCGTTTATGTATATAAAAAAGGTAAGCGAAAGACGAATACCGTACAAACTAAGACGTAACAAAATATTTAATTTATATATCAATTTTATGCGATAATCATCAAACGTCATCATCATCATCATCATCATCATCATCATCATTATCAACAACAACAAAATAAATTAATTTGATTTTACTTACATAACACAGATAATTGCACAGTGGCACGCATTGGCATATCCGGTTGTAGCGCTTTATGTTTCGCCTGGCACGAATATTCCGTATAATCATCATCTGATTTTGGTTTTAAACGTAACGTTGATGTGGTTGTAAATCGTTTGCCGGCGCTCGACACTTTTTCATCCGGTTTATCTGGTTTGTATTCAGAATGGCCACGAAACCATATAATTTGTGCCGCTGGTTTGGCATCAGAAACGACACATGTTAATGTTAGGTCTTGATTTTCACGCACCTCAACTTTTGAATTGTGTGTATATCCTTGGATTTCGATCGATGTTGGTGGTGCTGAAATTAAATATAAGAAAATAAAAATTTACAATTAATTTACAGAACTATTATTATACGAATTAAATTGTGGGGGGCATATTGGATCGAGTACTCCCTCTTCAAGGTTTCCTACTATTTGTTTACTTCTTTCAATCCGACATTTTGTTGTAGAAAATAAACCAAGTTTTTGATTGGCATTTATGATATAAAATGAGATTAAACAACAAAAAAAGTAAAAAAATAAATTCGCTGACTATAACCGAGAGCTTTTTTTTTTTGGTTTTGTTTAATCTTTTTATTTTTAGCATATTATTATAATTTTATTCAGATTTTTTTTTTCTGTTCGTTTTTTGGAATATGATTTGGAATAACTTAAAAAATTATGCAAATTAGTTATATTTTGTTTGATTCTGTTTGGTGCGGTATTTAATGTAGAGGCAATCTCTGCGAGCACACAACTAACTAAAAATGACTTTTTGTTATAATAAAATAAATAAAAGAAAAAAAAAAGAAAAGTTTTATTGCCCAAAAGGTGGTGTGAAAACTTAATATTTTATTAAAAAAAGACGAAACGGAATAATAAGTCAACCGGGAAATATGATTTCTTAGATATTTGCACTTTCATCCAATTACATACATATACACAAACATTCGCTCGAACCCTTATACAAACGAGCTTTATTTTTATTAAAATTTAATTTTGCGTTTGCCCCCAATACAAATACGTACAGATTTTTTTTTTTTTGTTTAGATTTCCTAACTACCTTGTCACTGTCTCCTTAAATCCGTGTGTATCCACCATACACATACTCGTATATACGTACAAACAAACTTAAAAAATTAAATTATTTATTTATTTAAAAAAAAAAAAAAATAACACGAAGCTTTTTTTTTTGCCCTTGTTTTCCGTTTTTCTTGTGAAATCATCAAAAATTCTATTTTGTTTTTCCTTCTCTGCTGCCTGCCAAAACAAACATAAAAACAAAAAATAACAAAAAAAAGTTGACTTTAAATTTCATTAGATTTTCATTTTTAAAGTGAAATGACAAAATAAAGTTAAGAAAAAGCTCCTAACCTGATATAAAATTATCCATTTGCTTTTTTTATTTAGTCGGTACGTCGTTCTTTTTATACGTTTGTACGACAAGTACGTACATACATACATACATATATACCCAGATCTCGTACACATTGTTATCCTCAACTAACCCTTAGATAATAAATTTTCAACATTTTTTTTTTTGTTTTGTTCTGCTTGGGTTGTTGTGTCTTGTGTTTTCTGTTAATTTTTTTTTTTTTTTTTTTATAGTTGTTTGATTGTATTAAAGTCGCAATGACGCGGAAAAATTTACGCACAAAACATATACACCCATGTATGTATGTATGTATGTATGTATGTAGGCGAAAGCTGTGGTACAAAAAACAAAAAAGTGAAATGCTAAATGATAAGAATATGTTGTGTGTATGAATTTATGCGGAAAATGGACTGAGGAATTTTGTTTTCGAGTTTTATTTGGGGGAGGTATAAGGCACAAAGATGGATCGTATTAATACAAAACAACCGAAAGAGATTTTTTTTTATGGATTTTTACCGTTTGGTTTTTGTTGTTGGTTAGTTACTAAAGGTTGTGCTAAAGTTCTGAGTTTTATGTTTTTTTTTTTGTTTGTTGTTGTCGTGTTGTGTAATATGTAAGACCCTTGAGATAAAATTCGAGGAAAGTGGAAGCAAAAAAATTATGTATACGTATTTATGAGTACATCTACTAAACTCATTGAACTCTGCGAGTTAACCTTTTTAAATTGATTTAATTTAAAGCTCATGTGAGTCGATTTTAGAGAAATAACTTTATTTATTATAATGTACAGCTACATTATCGTTGTGACACAAAAATTTGCCTTTTTTTTTAACTTTTATTTATTTGGCATAATTTAATACAAAGGGTAATTTTACACGTAATTAGTAACTAAAATTTTGAGCTTAACCTCCTTGGCTTTACTTCAAATAGGATTTAATTTTTTTCTTTAAGTTATAAAATATGTAGGGGACATCGTAATACAATTTAAATAGAATATTTAATCTAGTAGTTTGCCATCTTATTCTACCTTAACCTAAATATTTAAACTAATCAAAAGTTAAATATTCAATTTTAATTTAAGTTATTAATTAATTCGTTATTTACATTATATGTATGTCATATGCCAATAATACTTTTGTCTAGCTTCAGAAATTAAATCTTCACTGAAAAAAATATGGTGCATTTTATTTACGAATGGCTTTCATTAAGCATAATTCGTACTATTAATGTAAAAATTACAATACTTACGTAAAAAAAACCAAAATTTGTGCGTTAATATTACGAATCACAGTTCATAAACTAAGAAATGGTTTAATTTATTGTACTATACGTTAGTGATGGCTTTAATCGATACTTTTAAGTATCAGTATCAATTGATACTTTTGAGTCAAGAACCTGATACTTTTAACCTGATACTTTCGAACCTGATACATTTTTCGATTTTTTCGCTCAATCTAATTTTTTCGAGTAAAATTATGTTAATTTTGTTTAATGTGACAAATTAAATCAAAATTATAACATAATAAATTATTTTTAACATCTTAATAATTTAATTATTGGGCAGGAATAAATATGGATAGATCATCATAATTATTTTGTTTGCATAATATACAAAATATTATGTACATCATTTTTAAATAATAAAAATTTAACGTGTGTTTGTTATATAGTATCCCTACATACTTCTCATTCTCACAAACCAATATCAGCAATGCACCAAAAGAGGACAATCGTTTGAATATGGTTTTACTTTTACTCTTTTAACCAAATTCTGAATTGATACTTCCAACCGAGTTGATACTTGTACCGAATTGATACTTTTGAACGAATTGATACTTTGAACCGAGTTGATACTTGTACCGAATTGATACTTTTGAACGAATTGATACTTTGAACCGAATTGATACTTGGGATCGAATTGATACTTTTGAATAATTTGATTCTTTTGAGTTATTTCCTTGATACTTTTAGATAATTTTTACGATGTAAATTTTTATAAATTTAACCAAACTTCTGTATTCCTATTTGCTTAAATCATTTAATGAAATTAATTTTCAATTAAAATGTTTATCGGTGGATATTTTTCAGATAAATTTTATTTTAGTAAATAAATCTTTATTTCGAAAATATGTATTTAAGTCCAATAAATAATTTAAACAAATAGGAATCGAGAAGATTTTGTTAAATTTATCAAAAAATTATATCGTAAAAATTATCTAAAGTTTCACGCAAATGTAGCGCAAAAGGATCAATGGATTCTAAGTATCAATTCGGTACAAAGTATCAATTCGATGAAAAGTATCAATTCGGTACAAAGTATCAATTCGATCAAAAGTATCAATTTGGTACAAGTATCAGTTCAATGTGAAAGGAAAACGTTAACATATGCATATATGTTTGATCTGTTTTGGTGCATTGATAATATTATTTGTGAGAATGAGATGCATTTACGTATATATTAAAATTGAGAGATGAATAGATTTATATGATATACATATTAAGTTGATATATGCATAGCTATCTGTCTCTATTTCTCAGTAAAAAACATCCCAAAATATCATAAGTTGATATACAATTCATTCTTTCTCGCATAACAAATTATATGAGAAAGTAAACCATACCAAAGCAACTGTTTGGTTGTATTTTGTTAGGGCGTCGAATGTATGAGTTGATACTTTTAACCTGATACTTTGAAAAGTACTCAATTGATACTTCGAACCTTTTGAGTATCAGGTTAAAAGTATTCGGTTCGACTCAGTTCGAACATCACTACTATACGTATGTATTACATGTTGTTTGCGTATTAGTGAAACTTGCATGATTTTATTAAAAAAAAAACATATTTATGAACAGTTCATAATATTTATGAATAAGACTATGATGAAAATTTATTTTAAATACTTATCGTTCATCATATTAAGGAAGTGGCTCTTTAGTACTTGAATATTACAAATAAATTTATATGCGTAACGATTCCATTACATTTATATTTGTCCGAATATATCAAATTTCATAATTGCATAATGAATATGAATTTGTTCGTATTATTAATGATTGGATGAATCTATTCTAGCAACTACGAAAATTACGTAAAGTTGAATCATGATTGGGACAACGAAAGTAAAAAAATTTCATACGCTTTATTATTAACTATTATAGTGCAGCTTCAATAATTGTGCGGTTATTTTATTTTGTTATTTATTTGGTTTGAAAAATCGTTAAAAATTATTGTAAAATAATTTTTGGGTGTATCAGGAAATCAGGTAAATATTATATTTTATGTCCGTATTTTTGTTTTAATAAGAACTTAAATAAAATCATTGCTTTTGTGATCGATGATTAATTCTTATTTGAAATTAAAACGAAAACACGTTTGTGTGAAAAACCCTAAAATTCATTGTATAAATAATGTGTAAATTTATAATTTATGTGATTTATTATTGTGTTAGTAATACCTCTGCTTTATTATAGTGCGCCTGTAAGAAAATGTTTACTATTCCAAATTTGGCCGATCCTGCAAATCAAGATATTTCAGCAACACTTGGAGAAAAACATGAATTAAAGTCGCTTTTGGAGTACCTATTTGGATCAGATCAGGTAACAATCCTAAGCAAATAAAAGTACCTACATCTGACTGTAATTTAATTTATTGATTTTACAGAAGTGCAAATTACTATCGAATTTTAAAACGAAAATGGGAGAAATCAACAATATCGAATGTAACCTGCCAACATTGCGTTTATTAATCCTATTATATTTTTTAATTATTAATTATATTTATTTTAAAATTAAAGTTTATTTTTATGAAATTAAATTGACTGCATTTTAAAAACAAATAGAAGAAACCAAAAAAATTAAGAAATTACAAAGCGAAATTTTAAGTTTTTTATTTATTTACAACTGTGCTGCACAGATTTTACGAATTTAGTCATCAAACAACACAAATTTGCATTCTTACTATGAATACTATGTAATTTTGATTATCAATTACGAACCTGTTTCTGCATTTTACGAATTATTTTTGATATATTTATGAAAATAATCATCATATTTGTGAATTATTCACAACCACTGTGCACTCCATTCTTCCTACATATAAATAATAAATTTGTAACTTAAATGTATGAATTTATTCGTTAATATGATTTACCATTTCATTAGTATTATGAAAAATTTCATCTTATCTTTTATTTCTTACGTTAATAATAAGAACCTATTCATTCACTAATGCTATTAGCTGCATTAAAATTATGACGTTTTTCGTATCTTATATGAATCGAATCATAAATACTACAACGTAAGTAGTCAAGATTAAAATAAAATTTTTTAGCTGTTTCACTATATTAACGTATGATATTCGTTCTATTAACGAAGGGTCGTATCGGCTCAGTTTTAACAAATTTTGCTTACTATTAATGCAGTTTTTGTCTACTTTGATGCAGGATTTTTTTCAGTGTTCTATAAACCTCATATCGGTTTCACGATGAACTCTTATCGTTCTGAATCGAATAGGAACTTTTAGGATCAATTTCAGAAATTTGTTTTGAAGAATCTAAATTTTATTTATATTTGTGTTTTTTGCGTTGGACCATATGGGTGAACCATATAGAAATAGCGCCTAAAACCATTACTTTATATAGTAGTATTTTATTTCTGAAGCTAAGTTGACTATTCTTAGTTAGAGGTGGATATAGGACTTTTAACAATTTTTCACATTTTTATTTAATATGGTTCAGATGATTCCCAAAGGTCAACTTTAGATCAAGAATTAAGCCTAGATAGCGTACTTCCGATTTCCATTGAAGTTGAGAACCATTCAGAACTAAAGGAAGCTACGGAATTTTTTTCTGGTGGACGACATCTTGTAAAGTAAATGCTTTTACATTTACTAGTATTTATCTTTACTAGCATTTAGATAACCGTTAAGTTTGGATATACTGTTATTGGCGAGAACATTTGAGTAGTATATCGTAGTATCATCAGCAAATAAAGCTAATTGGCTGTCTTCAAATCTAGGAATATCATTAATAAATTTGTTAAATAATAAAGGAGCTAATACGGAACCTTGCGGGAGACCAGCAGGAATATTCATTAGACTGGATTTGTCATTATATATTTGTACATAAAACTTCCTGTTCTTTAAGTAGGAATCTATAACTTTAATTAGGTATTTCGGAAAATTGCACGTTGTCATTTTGTGGATAAGACCGTTGATCCATGCTGTATCAAAAGCTCGATAGAGGTCTAACACAGGCCAGCCCTGTGGATTTTTTATTGATACGATTTTCCTGAGCTGACAAGTTTCGTCTTGACTTCCACATACTATACGCAGTAACTATAAGAGACTTCAACCCACTGCTTTACATAAATCGCGTACCAGAACGATTCAACGCAACAAAATACTGATCCAGCATAGATTTGAGCGACGGCTTGGCAAATTGAACAGGAAATGGACTCAAGCCCTAAAACTACTATTATTGTTTCCGTACGAGGAATGTACCAGTAACGAAAAATGCCATTTGGATTATGTAATGCCTCTCAAAAACCCATAAGATTGATGTACAAGGTACTTGGTTACGGCTTGGAGTCTGAAGTGTTCGGTTATCTGGACGACATCGCAAACGTTTGATCGACGATTGAGTAGAGCAGGTTAATCAGTCAGCCTCAGTAAATCATACTTTTGTTTCAGAGAAATCAAGCACTTTGCCTACATCTTGGATGAGTAAGGGCTGAGATTGGAGACAGATAAAATTAATGGCATTCCAAAGTTGAAGACGCCACAGACGATTAAAGACATACGACATCTGATCGTACTAGCTGGGTGGTACAGGCGATTTATACCAGCCTTTTTTTACAATAACGGCATCAATCGTAAACCACCTGAAAGAAGAACTTCAGAAACAGTTTAACTAGCGGTAGAAGCACAGACTGCGTTTGTTTTGTTGGAATCGACATTAGTGGCATCACCATTTTTGGTAAATCCAAATTAGTAGGTATTTGATAATTATCTGGTTACGATCAGGAAGAGCCTAGTATTTCATAATTTATGATACAGTTTGGCCGAAACCGAATTAAAAGTTTGAAGTATGTAGCATTGGCTCAGGAACAACTTTAAACAGTCGAACAATATTCTCGAAATGTAAGGTTTTTAGAAAATTGGATTCAAACACTTAAAAACTGGTGGATAAGGAGGATACGTTTATTGGAAAATTTCATGCTAATGACATTGGGTCATCTCTAGGATGAAAAACTGGCCGTTTTCTGAAAATAAGCCGCTTTGTTTCAGTTGTTTCAGCGATTGTGATGGGTGCAGACGTTAGGGTTAGTCATTTGAATAGTATATTTTCCTCTGATGAGACAATCTTTGGGATAAAGCGTAATTAGAATTAAGTTTTTTTTTTCCTATAATAGGTTGTAGTCGAGCAGTGTTCCTAATTTCAAGGGCTGAAACCTCACTTTGGTCCTGAAAATTAACTCAACCCCGAACTAAACCTCTTAACTCAGTGTCCAACTCAACCTCCAACTCAATTTAAAACGCTAGAACCTCCAACTCAAATTTAAAATCAACCATTAATTAACCTAACCCCAAATCAACCCCTACATAAATAACTAGACCCAAATCTTAACGCTCTACTCCAGTCCATATTTAATGACCAACAAAATCCCGAATCAAATCGATTCGAATTCTACATGCGTTTATAAACTCAACTCAAATCAACTTAATGTAATCTCCCACTAAACCTTCAACTCTAAATTAATTTCAAACCGAACGCCTCACTCAAATCCAACTCAACTTCAACTCAAACCCTATTCAACCTTAACTCGTCTACAACTGAACCTCAACTCAATGTTCAACTCAACCCCAAACCAAATGTTCAACCCAAACACTAAATCAACACCGCTCAAAAACAACATGGTGACAAACAACATAAACCTCACTTAACCACAAACTCAACGCCCTACTTAATTCCCTAATCAACATGGTCCGAAAAATATATGTGTCCATATTCCTCCATAATAACTTAGGACCTCATCATCAACCCTAATAAAGGAGATCGAACAAACATACTTACAAACAACAATTTTTATATACATAGATTGCTGAACTACTCTCTTAACTTATTTTAACCCTAACTCAACTTTAACTCAATCCGTAAATGGCACCCAACTCAACCCTTAACTCAACCACAAACTCAACACCCACATCAATCCTCAAAACAGTATATAGAAAAATTTGGTCGAATCTGCTCGCTATACCCTAATCCAACCCTAACTCAATTCAAACTCAACTCCAACTCAACCAGCAATTTGACCCCTAACTTATTCTTCAACTCAACTTCAGCCTCAATGTCAAACTCAATCTTTAAATCAGCATATATGTATGTATAAAAAAATTGCTAAATATTGCAGATAACTTCGGTACAGACGTTCAGACATCCAGGCAGACGGACAGACATTTTTTTTTTTGGCTTTTTCGGGCTTCCTAACTGGTAATAAACAGGAGGTATTGGATATTACTGTTTTCTCAAGCGTTTTGACGATTAGTCTAATAAACTGGGCACTCCTTTTCTGATCATTGTTATCTTCAATTTGAAATGGACTTGACTTCTCCAAAAAGTATAATCTACAGAAACAGGAGGAAAACCAACTGGGTACCTTTAGAACTATTCTGGGTAATTCACTACCAGTTCCGATGCCAAAACCTCCAAAAACTGCGCAAGAGCTCGATGGCTTGGTGGACGAGTTGTCCAGCGCTTTTAATGAAGCGATACTGGGCTCTAGTCCCCTTAGGAAGCCTAGGGGTAAATCTCGGCCACCTTGGTGGTCCAAGGAGATTCAACAAATACGTCGAAAATGCAAAAGACTCCTCAAAACACCACGGAAAACAAAAGCTGTTGTAGACTGGGACTCCTGTAAGCAAGTCCTCAAAATTTACAAATATCAATTTAAAAGTGCCAAGAACAGCTCTTGGAGACCATACTGTGGCAAAATTCAGGAGTTTTCGGAGATGTTTAGGCTACGCAAAGTACTAGCAACTGGTCCTTCCATCCCAAGTTATCTTCAACAGCCGGATAGGAGATGGATCACTAATAGTGCGGAATCGCTGGAAATTCCGACGGAGACTCATTTTCCTGGCTGTTCCGAATCTGTACCTAGCACATCAGTAGGTAAAAGGGCTAGTAGCCTCATAGGCCAAATTATTAGCAGAAAAAAGATCCTGTGAACGATAAACAGTTTTAAACCACATAAGTCGCCTGGACTCGATGGTATTATCCCTGCGTATATTCAAAAAACTACGGATCTAACAATTTTCTGGTTAGATGTAATTTTCAAAGGCAGTATAGAACTATGTGACATTCCTAGTAAATGGACAGAAGTGAAGGTTGTTTTCATACCTAAGGCGGGAAAACGCTCACACTGCAAGCACATTTGTAAGCAGAGGTACACCACAGGGTGGCGTATTATCCCCCCCAAACTTTGGAGCTTATACAAAGTGCCCTGGGCACTCTTTCATTATAGGACAATGGATGTGGGTTCAGTGTGAACCCACACAAAACCGAATTGGTTCTTTTCTCTAGAAAACATAAACTTCCTCATATCGATCCTCCCACTTTAAATAGGTTCCGCTTGATTTTTACAGTTGAAGTGAAGTTTCTGGGTCTCGTTTTGGATAGCAAATTAAATTGGAAACCTTATATTCTGGAAAGGGTAAAGAAAGCTTCTATACCGCTATACTCTTGCAAAAATGCCATTGGGAAAGGATGGGGCCTGGCGCCGCGCATGCACATTGACTTTATACCGCAGTAGTCAGACCCATACTCTTGTATGGGGTAATAGTCTGGTGGCCTGCTCTGGACAAAATTGTCAACAAAAAGCTGTTGACAAAAGTTCAGAGAAAAATCTCTCTGTGGATCAGTGGTGCACTGAGGAGCACATCCACTCAGGCACTAGAGACTCTGCTATTTTTGAATCCTCTAGATATCTTGGGGAAACAGTTGGCAGCTGGTACTGCCATACAACTGAAATCCATCTTAATGTGGACCTGCAACAATACAGGGCACTCATCTATTTTGTGCAACAAACAAATTTCCAAGACCACCTACTATACTCTCCCGTCACTTTCTTTTGACACAAAGTTCTGGACTAGGATCCCATCCAGGGAGGACTGGATGATGGGTGCAGTTTTGGAATAAGGGGTTATAAACTTCTTTACTGATGGTTCAAAACGGGACGGGAAAGTCGGGGCTGGAGTGTTCTGCAAGAAACTTCTGTTAAATCTCTCCTTCCATCTCCCCGATTACTGTAGCATTTTTTCAAGCTGAAGTAACTACAATAAAGGAAGTCGTAGACTGGTTGAGGTATAATGTAATATCGGTTTGTAATATTCGCATATATACGGACAAGTCAGGCTGCCATTAAAGCGCTTTAACCACACCTCCTCATCGAAAGTGGCCCAGAACTGTCTCTCATCTGAGATGACAGATCAGTTCAACATCCACATTTTATGGGTGCCAGGACATTTCATAAGTACTGGGAATATCAACGACGATGAATTGGCTCGACGTGGTACAACACTTCTCAGAAAGCAGAAAGGATGTTGAAATGCCTCTTGCGGTATGCAAACTGCTGCTTCAGGAAGAAGCTAGCAAGTTGACGAATGACAGATGGTCAAGTATCAAGTAATAACTCTGCAGGTCTGGCCAAAGTTGGACTTGGCGAGATCCAAACAGCTGATCTCACTTCAGCGAAGTCAGATCAGTGTGGTTGTTGGAGTGATTACGAGGCACTGTCTCATTGAGAGGTATGCGAGTAGACTTGGTGTCTTCTCACATGACTACTGTCGTAGTTGCGAGGACGAAGAGGAGGAAGAGACAGTACTTTATCTTCTTTGCACCTGCCCTCGTTTGGCACGATACAGAATAAAGTTTCTAGGGGCACCCCTCTTCAAAGACCTGATGGACCTATGAAGGATGGACGTCAGGAGTATCCAGCGCTTTGTTAACAGCTCAAAATGGTTCCAATGAATTGGAGGAAACAATTATTTGTAGTATGGCTACGGACCACTTTTGTGTCTATGCCTGATCCTAGTGGACCGCCTTCCAAACCTAACCTAACCTAACCTTCGGGGCTTCCACAACGTCAGTCGAGGAAAGTGTTTTTGGACCAACAAAATTTTTGGTAATTTTTGACAGGATTCCAATACTTTGAAGTAATTGACGGAATGGTTAGTAACTGACTAACTTGTTCTTTCTAGTGGTATATTTTCAGGATATCTTCGCGTTTTTAATGAAAATTTTTCGAAATTAGATCACTTTTGAAAAATTTTCGTTTGGTAACTGCGAGGTGAATGTAATGGAGCAAAAAGTTCAAGAGCCTAATGACTGGTTGAATTAAATTGATAAGGTTGTTAAGTGCGAAACTGAGTTGAAATTAGAACGCTTTGAGTTCTTCACCCTGACTTTCCACCTTTACAAACCCTTCCGAATAGCTTCCTTCATCAAATCGGCGGATCTCTCTCATGCGGTAAGCCAAGCGAATCGAACACTATAACCCATCCAATTTTTTTTTTTTTTTTTTTTTTTAAACTAAATAAAATCCGTTTTATAAATTTTAATGGCAAATCATTAAATTCCTATTTTTAAATTGGTTGTTTTTGAGAAATTCAACGGAGGGCTAAGTTTTATATTCTCAAGGTAAGTAAGCGTGTTACAGATTATTTGTCTGCCTATCTGAAGGTAAGAAATTGGAAGCTGAATATAATTTAATCGTATTATTTTAGTAATTACACGAATTTAAACATCGAGGACGGAACTGATCCGAACGAGTGTATTGCGTTTTTCTTTTACACCGAAATAAAAAAATTAACAAATCAATACCGAATTGTAGATTTTCCAAAAATAATGTTTTGATATCGCGTGATTTAAAAAAAGAAAAAACAAAAAAATAATAAATAAATCAAAAATCAACTGAAGTGAAAATAGAAAATTTATGGAAAAACTCGTTGTTCTATTATTATTTTTATTATTTATTTGGCTTATTGTTTTCCCTGATAATTTTTAATTAAAATTCAACAACAATCAGACTTTTTTTTTTTTTTTTTTGGAGAAACAAGTTTATTATTTTTTCCGTTATGTTGTATTCCTTCCTCGCCTTAGTGCTTATTGTTTTCACGATGAATAATCATGAGGCGCTTTTTTCCTTTACAAGAAGGCGGGGGGTGCGCCCATACATACATAATGAAAGCACAGTACAAAAATGTTAGTTCTGTTTGCTTTCTAATTTTTTGTTTCGGATGGTTTTATACATATTACATGGCTATGTTGTGTACATATATATTGTGTTGTATTATGATTCAATGAAGAATCTATTATTCACAAAAAAAAACGTATAACAGTCTTAAAAGAAGAACAACTACAGGAAACGAAGAAAAATAACAGTTTGATGTATTATTCCAATTTGATATTTTTTTTGTTTGTTATGGAAATTGAATTGAATCCGAGATACTCTGGAATTAAAATCTCAAAAATGGGAAGTAAAAGAGAAGCACTTGATTTATTGAATCTTTAACGTATATAAAATTAAATAAGACGAACGAACACAAATGAAAACTAAAATTGGAAAAAATCAACAGACAACACGGAACCAAACGAATATTACAGTGTGGCAGGAAGATAGAAAATATAATTTGTGTGCAGTAAGGTCAAGAAGCTTTTTTTTTTGATTCGGCTGCGCTTTTTTTTTTTTTTAATAAAAAATATTTTCTTTTTTATCTAGATATTGAGTTGGTGCAGTAGAATCGATTTAGACAAGTCTAATATCGTTAAAAAAATATATATTTTTATTGCAGTACTGGGGATGCTTTCAAATTCTCCAGTTGTTAATAAATTTTGGAAATAAAAAAAAATGTAATATTAAATTTTGAGTACATATAAAAATAGTCTAGATGTTATAGTGGAAGAGAAACATTCAAACAGTTTTTTAACTAGCCATTATCCGTATGTTATCTTTTAGTATTGTTTACCCAATCGTCTTGTTTTGACCTAAATTTGTTGTTTTGCGAGACGAAAAAAGTCAATAAACTAATTTCAGTTGTATACTTAACTTGTTGTTTAGCTGATTATTAGCCATAACAATACTTGTCTCTGAACTCCACAAGTTAGGCATCATAGCAATTTATGCTACGTTGGAGATTGCAACTCAACATTAAACAAAAATCGTTTAGAGCGAAAAACGGAAATCAAAAGATTTTTAATGAATCGATTAAGTTACCATAGTTAGAAATCGTTTAAGCAACTATCAAAAAGCTTCTATCATTTTCATACGCTTTCCAACGAGCATTTGCTAGTTTTTCAAAATGACATCTTACGATTTGTCAAAAATTTTCAGGTCATTGTCGGTAAGACACCTTACCGTATTCTGAACTCTTCCCCGTATTCTAAAATCTCGTATTCCCACAATCATATTTCAACACAATTTTTAAAAGTGCCGATATATGTTGGTTAATATCGGCAGATCACAGAATCAAATTCCAAACTATCTATTGTACTTTAAGAAAATCATTTACATATATAAGTGAAGGTTTCTCCTGAGTATATCTATTGCCGAAGGTTTACTATTTGATTCACCACCTACCTAGTGGAAATTTACCGATATATGTACCCGCAGCACCGTGGAATACAAAACACACCATATATACACCTCGTGGAAAATTTGATGTTGGGCGCCATTTTGATTTCTATACGCCACAAGTATCATTAAAAACCATAAGTACCATTTTATCTTATTTTCTCTACCATTTTTACTATTCCTATCTAGCAATTTTTCGATTACTAAATATTACCTCCACAAATTATTTTCTTACCATTAAATATTAAATAATTTGGTTAATTTTTGCATTTTTTCTTCAAACCATTTACCGTTTCCATTTTCTTAAAGTGAATCGAACTTAAAATTATTAGAACTGAAAGAACAATTGAGTCCCTCATCGGGCATCGAACCAGGGACCTTTTGTGTTCTGAGCTAGTGCGCTAACCGCCGATCTGTAATACACATTGTTAAATTAAAGGTTATCAGTGAATTGATAAGTGAATTTGTGTTTAAACCAATAAGTGTACCTATAATATAAAGTGAATTAGTGAAGAAAGGCCTAGTGAAAATGCCATCTAAATTAGATCAGTTCCTTAGACGTCGTGCAACCACGCCATTATGCCGAATCTCTTGATGATGATCAACTTGATAAGCATCAAGTTGCGGCTGGACAAGCTTAAATCATTAATGACTTCGTTTTCGAGAATGAATTGTTTGTGCGAGACGGAGAAATTCAGTCTGAAGCACTAGAATGCGATGAAGTATATTACTCAGCCGCTGCAAAACTAAACACAAGGATTCGTGAGATAGAGATTCAACAAAGGACACCACTTCACGAAGTTTCGGTAACCATGAATGACCTAAATGCTTCGAGAACCGGTAATAATCTTCGTAATGACATTAAATTACCACGCATTACCTTACCAACGTTTGCTGGAAATTACCAAGAATGGCAGTCATTTCATGATATGTTCATCATGTCGACAGTTCATGACAACCAAAGCTTAAGCGGCGTACAAAAGCTTCAATACTTTAAAGTTGCATTAAGATGAGAAACTAGTTCATCCCTAAGATATTTGGCTATAACGGAAAACAACTATATAGAAGCTTACCAAAAGCTAATTAAAAGGTATAGTGAGAAAAAATTTATATTAAGCTCATTTATTAAGACATTTGTTAACCAATCAACCATCACCAACGCGTCAGCCAAACATCTGCGTCAAATATGCGACACTTCAGATGAAGTAATTCGTGGAATAAAAACATTAGGTAATAATGCAGAATGGATCATTTTTTTGGTTCTAAATAAATTAGACGAACACACACACACCAGCGTTGGTCGGATTAATCTAACAATATCGAATACCCTACCTGGCAACCACTCGATGATTTTATAAATAAAAGAGCCGATTCTTTAGAAAATTGCCCATTAACAGTAAAAAAAGCGCATCCACGCCCTGCCACGACCCGCAGTTTCACCGTAGCTACCAAAAATTGCCTATTATGTGATACAGTCCACAATCTCTATGAATGTTCAAAATTTAAGACAATGAATGTGAGTGAAAGACAAGAATTTATGCAAAATGCCAATCGTTGTTACAACTGCTTGTGTGATTCTCATTTGGTGCCTAAATGCAGGTCGAAAAAATCATGTTTGAAGTGCCAAAAACGTCATAATACCCTACTTCATTTACCATCTAATCAAAACACATTTTCAGGGCAGAATATTCATAACTCGCATTATTAGATTCTGGAAGTCTAGCGTCATTCATAACTGAATCGTGCGCTCCGAAGTTGGGGTTACGTCGAAGAAACCACCGAACGATAGTGGAAGGCTTATCGTTATCAAAGGTGGGAATCTCTAAGGGAAGAGTGAGCATGGAGGTATTCTCTCGTTCGCAACAAGCTACATCAATCAATATAGAAGCTCTTGTGTTACCATCAATTACCGCGAAGCAACTACAGATGAACATAGCTGAATACCATTAAGAAGAATACGGAACCTTACAGTTAGCAGACCCAAATTTCTATGAGCCTGACGCCATAGATATTTTAATCGGATGTGACCACTACCTATCATTAATCTTACCAGGTCATATTCAGAGTATCAAAAACAACTTAACAGCACAAGAAACCATTCTTGGTTGGATTATTTCGGGGACAATGAAACATAGAGAATCTACAGCGAACATTAAGTCACTTTGTACGTTTATCAATATTGATAGGACACTATGCTAGGATTTAATATCCATAAGTGGCTAGCCAATTGCCCACTTAACGATATAGTTTCAACGGACACCACCAAACTAATTGAAAATGATCACGAAGCACAAAACTCAACGGTTTTAGGTATGTACTGGAACACTAAATCTGATTATTTTACTTACTGCTCTGACCAAACGAGGCATGCTTTCAGAAGCGTCCAAACTTTTTGACCCTCAAGGTTGGCTAGCTCCAATAACCATTTATGTTAAAATAATTTTTCAGTGAACATGGGCAAAATGTTTAGATTGGGATGACCCACTACCAAAGGATATTTCTGACGATTGGTGCAACTTTCGGAAAGAACAAAATTTAATTGAGTCTGTTACCGTACCAAGATGGACAACATTGTGCGAGTAGTCACCTTAAAGGCAGCAACTGGCAAGTTGAAGCGGCCTGTTGTTTAATTATCCATACTACCAATAAACGAATAAGTCCTGCATTTGTGCCGAGGCGGGAGGATGTCTATTTTCATCATCAAGACAGTTTATAATTATGATTGTACTAAAATTTGAATTTTCCCTTACCTGAATTTAAATTGCGCCCTAATGGCCTCTATATATTAGTACAATTGAATTTGTGAATATATATAGTAAATATTGTAAATATGCATTAAGCAAATTGTAAATGAGTACCAAATTAATACCTTCATCGACCATACGAGTAGATGTCGTATTAGTGGTAATGACTTTACAAATTGTTGTATAAAAGACGAAGGAAAAGATATTTACGGGGAGTCGAGTCGTGTATATAAAATTAAGCGGTCAACCATAACAAGTGTTAATTCTAACCAAGTATCTTTTGGCTTGTGTTTTCTTATTATTGGAATTCTTCGCCAACCACCAACATTAATATCATCAGTTTTAACTGGCGCGGCGGTGGCAAATAAAATGTAGCAATTAACAATTTTCCACAGTATGAAACAAATTCAATTCGATTTGTTTAAACCATATTAAGTTGTTTAATCTTCAAATCAGCACCGTATAAATTTATCTTTGACTGAAAAAAATTTTCTGGCGCTAATTTTTTATATAGTAGTAAAAGACTCTTAATACCGAACGTCATTTTTCGTCTACTAGAAAGATTTTATTTGAGGTTATTACTACTTCTGGTACAAGAGTCACCCTCATTCGAATATTTAACAGTGCCCGAATATTTAAATGCGGTACAGGAATTATTGTGAATTTACTAAACACCTTAAACATTTGCAATTTGAACCGGGGATTGTCTGCCCCATTAATAGTTAACAAAGCATTTAATTTGGGACGATTCAATACCACGATCTCAGTGAAGCACAAGCTGATATTTATAAATTGATGAATGATTTGGGTAACTACAATTTATCGTTTTGCCGGAATGTCTTATTATTCGATGCAGTGTTGCCATCTATTATTTTTGCTGGGTGTCAGATCGAAGTCAAAATAGTGCTAGATTAACCGTAAACGTGCTACTTTTTTTTTTTTTTTTTTTTTTGTGAGATTGAACTCAAAACCAGCGATGGGTAGTGTTAATGCAGCTGATTTATGGGAAAACTAAACATATATTAGTATGTTTCAACTAAATGCAACTGTCGAGTAACGTATTTAAAATGAAACAAAAATGTTAGTTTTGTAATTTAAATTTTGAAATTTATAATTGGTAATTCACCTTAATAATTATGCTATCGTTTGTATGTTGACAATTCGTAATTTTAGTACAGTGATTTGTTTCTGTTTTAGTATTGTCAACACTCATTTGATTACCTCTGTTTAATATAGTGGTCTCTTTCTATTGTATAATTTTTATATCCGGTACGTCAAACCGAACGTCGGTGCAATCTTTATTATATTAAAAGTACTGTGAGGTATAGCTAGTGAAGCGTCCAGAGAATCATGACTGTGTAATACATGTCAAGATACACTGTCCAAAAGGTGAAACTGAAAAAATTGGCCCTTGGGAGCAATCCAATGTTAAAAGCGATGCAAACGCAGTTCAAAGAAACAATGACAGCCTTCACGAACCACCAAAGAGAAATAAATGTTAGAAACTAAGCGCGATCAAAGTTTTCATACAGCCCCAAACGATAAAATAAAGCTACCGAAACCCACACTTCCACATTTTAGTAGAAGTTATTATGAATTTGCCACTTTTCGAGACATGTTTGAATCATCAATTAACAAGAATACGGATGAAGTAATCGGCGGGCTAAAAGTTTTTCAAGACTTAGCTGAAGGCAGAGATCCCTGTCTGATTCACTTAATGCTGCAAAACCATTAATTCAACCATTCCAAAGTGTGAAGTATTTCTCAAGTTTTTACAAGATCGATGCTTAGCTTTGGAGAATTGTGATATAAGCAGCAGCCATAAGCGTTTCTTGTAGAAGACACCAAAATAATTTTCAATCAACATTCCGAATGGAAAGCATAGTCAATCTAATCAAATGGCTAGCGCGAACCTACGCCAATCTGCTGATCTAGTTACCAATGAAAAACCTGGTCAGTCCAAACAAAATCATTTGGGGTGTTTCCAATTACACAAGCTTCATGAATGTGACCGCTACAATGCACTGACATTGGACCAGAAAAAGAATTTTATAATACAATCAAAGCTATGTTTTAATTGTCTATATGCCGGTCATAGTAGTAAATTTTACCCTTCGAGACGTGCATGCTATATTTGGCGTCGCCATCATTATACATCTATTTACGATGTTTTGAAAGCACAGAGCGGGATATTAACATCTACATCAGATTCCATCACCTCTACTATGAATTTTGCTGAGGAGAATTTAGAAGGCGAACAAATGTTACGATTGCTGAATGACAAACAGTTTAATGCAGCCAAAACTATATTCACAATAGCTTTACGCGGTGGCACACCAATAAAATGTTGTTTCTTTATTGACCGCCCAGGTGGTGCAGGAAAAACTATGATACATATACTTCGTGGCAGACAACAGAATGTGTTAAGTGTTGCATGGACTTGAACCGGTATTGCGGCTACTCTGCTACCCGGAGGTGTAACCTGTCACTCTACATTCAATTTTCCTTTAGATATGATAAACAATAAATTTGGCAGTTTATCATTAATAAACAAAAAAATTCTCACAACAACTGATGTAATTATTTGGGACGAAGCTCCCATGGCTCCTGCAGAAGCTCTTGAGATGGTTGATCATGCATTGCGGGATTTGATGGCAAATGAACACTTTGATTTGGTGGAAAAATTATAGTTCTTGTGGGGGATTTTCGACAGGTCCTACAAGTTGTTGGGAATGCGGCCAGAGGTCAGATTGTGTCTAAATGTTTAAAAATGAGTTTGCTATGGAGTCTTTTCAAAATATTTCAATTAAAAATAAATATGCGCGCCAGAGAGCAGGAAACTGAATTTGCAACATGGGTATTAAACATGGGTGATGGACAGCTTCCGATTGTATCCAACGCCAAATCTGACACATCAATAGATTTGCTAAACAATTGCATTTCAGATAATTTAATAATAAACATTTTTGATGACCAACATAAAATATCAGATGCTGAAAATTTTAGTAAACGTGCAATATTATGTCCGACAAATAAACTGTTGCAAATGGTAAATTTACAAGTTTTATAGAATTAAGGAGATGGAATTAAAAGTAGGTGCCATTGTCATGTTACTTCGCAATCTATCCATAGACAAAGGATTATGTAATGGGACAAGGCTCATATTATGATCCTTGAATGCCAATGATATTCAGGTAGAATTTATTACTGGCGCAAATACGGGAAACATATATTTTTTACCAAGAATAACGTTAGATACGTCGTCGGATGTCAGTATTCCATTCAATTTCAGTCGACACCAATTTCCGATTAAATTTTCACAAGGTTGGAGTATTTCTTCATGAACCAGTTTTTACACATGGCTAACTATACGTTGCTTGCTCAAGCGTTAGATCCATGGATTCCTTGAAATTACAAATTGTTGACGGAACAAAGCAAGGGAAATGTGGTGCCAGACACTCACGGATAACATTGTGTATTCTGAAATTTTATAAATAAAAATATATTTAACCTTTGTAAAGAATTAAAAAAAAAACTGTTTGTTGGTTTTTATCTCTACAATCGATTTCAGGGCTGAACCACTCCTAACCCTTTCGCGGTTCACTTATTTATGTATTAAGCTTATGTCGGATAATGTTTGAAATTTTGGTGTGCTGGAGTAACTGTGTGTTTCTTAGCAGAAAAATTCGGGTTTTCTCCTCTAGCCGTTGAAAATTGGGGCCCTAGTTCTCTCAGAAACATTAGACTTTTTGAACGCTTCGCGGTTTTATGTTGGTCTAGCTTACTCTAGATGTTGTAGTGTCAGCTAAAATTTAGTTGAATTCGTCTCACTAACTAGACTACTTCCGAATATTATATTTCCTTTGATGAGTTCAGAGTAAGGTAATCAAATGAATAACAAACACTGTTCATAAAAAATAAACAACACTTAAAATGCATAGCTAGTAGATTACAATTCAGAAAACAGACTTAATCAAATGTTATTTATCCTCCCTAATTAAATAAGAAATTGCGCGCTCAAACCAAATGTGGTAACTTGAACAAAAACCAAACAACAACATGATTAAGTCATATTAAGGTTTTTGTATATAAACTAATTGAAATTGATTGTACATAAGACTCAACAGATCTTTGTATGTATGTAAATAAATAACGAACCAATATTTAAAAAAATAAAGAAGAAATTCCAAGCTAAACGCTCAAACAAAATTATTTACATTTCTTCGTAAAAAGCTAATTTTCCTTTTTGCCGTATTTCAAAAGAATTATTTTAATTAAATTTCACAAAAAATAAAAAAAAATTTATTTATTTATTTATATTTATAAGCAACAGAATAAGAAGAAACTTTTAAGTACAGATGTACATAAACATATTCATGTATACTACATAAAATTTGCATTCACCTAAAGTAAAAAGTCTGAACGCTTTTCTTTATTTAGGTAATGAAACTTTTTGTTCTTAACACAATTATTGTTGTTGTGTTGGACATCAGTAAAATTCTTTGGAAAAAGAAAAGTAAAAAAGAGAAATGGAATTTTTTATTATTCGAACTTCTTCTCCTTCCAGCTTACTGAGCTGAGCTTCTTTTACTTTTCATCGTTCTTATCGTATATAAATATGTATTTATAGAAAGAAAAAAAAAACGAAGCCAAATGGTATCCTGAGGATATAAAGTAAGATATATATTATACAGAAGAAAATGAAACCAAAAAAGCAAATACTGTATTTGTGTAGAATATTTACAAAACAACAACAAGAAGTTAAAAATTAACACAACACCAGAACATAATCTTATGAACTTTTTTTTTTTTTGGATGATGAAAAGCTAAAAAGGATAAACACCATCACCATGATGATCATAAAGGAGGAATACTAAAATAACATAAACAATTTATGTACGTACTATATGTTACATACACTCGTACACACATACACAAACAACAAGGTTGTACGAAATAAATTGACCACACCATATAAGTATAAAAGTAAGTGAGAGCTTTTCTTTACGCTTCGTGTCTGAATGTACGTAATAAATTAAATATTTAATTGAACGGCATATCGCATAACAAAACATAAATAAAACATATATTTTTTGCGTTTGGTTATTTGTGAAATATTACATTCCATATTCAGTCAGACCCGAACTTTTTACATACAAAAAAAATGTTTTGTTATGTTGTAAATATGTCTAATTTCGTACATTATTTTTATTCCGAAAACTACTTAAATTTTAATCAAATTGTACAGTTTATTATAAATATATAATATTATAAATAAAATACATTTTTCATTCATTAAAAACACAAAAAAATTCTTATCCATTTTTTAATGGTATAAATAAATTTCAATTTAAAGCAAACAACATACACAAACACACAACAAACATGGAACGCAAGAAGAAAGGCATCAAAAATTATATACCCAACATAAAAACTAATAATACGAAAACAACAGTCAAGACGTAAAAAAAAAACACTCCTCCTGTTATAAATAATATACAGCATGAGCAAAACACAAAAAGCTCAAAACAAAACACCAAACAAAAAAAATTATTATACAACAACAATATATGAAAGCTCATGAAACAAAGATTTTTATCTGAAAAAAAAAAAAAAAAAAACTTGGTGAATAGTGAAATAAACAACAAATATTTTCTGTAAGCACTAAACACCAAGAAATAAAAGCTTGTTTTTCACAAATTTTTTTGCCTTGTCTATTTTTATATGTACTGTGTGTTGGATCTGGTTTTAATGGAAATCCGAGTACACATTCATAAGATGTGACACAAAACATGTGAACAAATAAACGAATCATAAATATTAAAAGCTCGCTGAAATAATGGAAATATTCTCTACGACAAATATGTGCTTAGAAAAACTGACAAGGTCATCATGGTACAAGCTTAAAATAATTTTGATTATTTACTATTCACTTTCTGAGTAAAAAATATATTATTTTAGAGCTTTCATTTAAAGTTTGGATAAAACTCGGGCCCGCCGTATAAACCGTATAAACTTTTGTTGAGTTAAGATACCTTATTGGAGCCATCATTGTACTCTTCCGGCTGCTGCATGTATCATATCTGCGTTGATGTCTCCGTGTAAAAATGCCGTTTTCATATCAAACTGCCTTAAAATCAGATTTTCTTGTGCTGCAATTGCCAACAATGCTCGAATTGATGTAAAACGTACAATTGGACTGAAAGTTTCTAAATAGTCGATTCCATATTGCTGCGTAAAACCTCGAATCACTAATCTTGCCTTATACCATTTAATTGACCCGTCCTTTAATATTTTATTTTATATAATGAACCATGGTAATGAAACAAGCTTCCAAGAATGGTTTTTAAGAAGTGCACTTTATTACTCGTCCATTGCCTTAATCCATCGGTCAAAACCTAACTGCTTCCTGGTAATTTGCTGGTTCCTGATAATCCATCAAGAATGCATAACTCTCATCCAAGCATATCAAATTGGATAGCTTTTTGCTGCTTCTCAAACGCTCTCTGATTGAACTAACTTTTTGTTGGTCGTCACACGAAGATTCTTGTAGTATTATTGGTGGTACGTGATTATTTTGAACCGAATCTTTGACCAGTACTTCATCTCAAATATTGGCGTCTTCCTTATTCACATTCTTATGATCTGGTCTTATTTCGTTTTTGTCAGTATGTGTAATACAGCATTCAGTTAACGATTCTTTGAATTTACCATCGGAAAGATATTTGAATTTTATTTGAATTTGAATTCCAGACCCGATATCCCTTAGTGTTTTCAGGGTATCCAACGAAAAATCCTTTGTCCGCCTTTTTGTCCCATTTTCTTCTATTTTGATCTGGTACATGAATAAATACTTCTGAACCAAAAACTCGTAAATGTTCAACTCTCGGTTTATTACCAAACCATAATTCGTATGGAGTCACTACTGGAACTGAACTTCGGCCAGTTCGATTAAGTATATACACAGCCGTCTTGATTGCTTCTGCCCAAAACTATAAAGACATTTATTTTGAATGTATCATAGTTCTGGCCGCTTCGACTATAGTACGTATTTCGTGTGCTGATAGAAAATTTTCGACCTCCTTGTTAACAAATTCTGTCCCATTATCTGTACGGAGAATTTTTAAATCATGGTCAGTATCGTTTTTTAGCAACATGTTGAACTTGTTTAAATGTTGAATTACTTCAAATTTATTTTTCATAAAATATACCAATCGGTAGTGCGAGAAATCATCCTTAAACAGGACAAAATATTTAGATCCACCATATGAAATTTCCTGCATGGGACCGCAGCTTTTCTACTGCTATCTGGGCAAGAACGGTCTGCTTATTTATTAAACAATCAACACAAACAACCAGCCCGCTTTCTGAATACGGAATGCTCATTAATTTTAGTAATGACTTTACTTGTGCAATATTCTGCTGCGCTAAGCGTTCATGCCATAATTTAAACGGCTCCTGTTTAATGGCTGCATTCACTTGACGATCATCTTTATTGTTTGATCAGATAACTTTAAATAACATTTTAAAAAGTTTTTGTTTCCGCACTCCCACTGCAACAATACAATCTTGTTTTAAAAACTCGCGGGTGTCTTACGGGATCAGGAACAAAAAAAAAACATTTCCCAAATATTTAGGTTCCCAATTTTTGTTGTTGTATGCCAAAATATTTACATCACCGATACCAAAACCCATTATTGAATCGCCATTACCAATTTTTACACCTTTCGGCACACTAAACTGAACATAGTTACACAACCATTGTTTATCATTAGTCATGTGGTCGCTGGCACCTGAATCCAAATACCACTCCACATCATCATCCAGTTCTTCCGTTTGACACATTAAGGCGTCGGAATTGATCGCCTTCCGATTGAATGGTTGATTTTGAATTTTCAATAAAGGACAGTCCTTCCTACAATGTCTACTTGATTACATTTGAAACACTTCCCTGGTACTCGACTTTTGGGCTTTGCGTTTGATATTTTTCCATTTCTGCCACGTTTTGCCATCAGTGCCTCACTTGTTTCGTTCGTATCCTTTTTCAACAAACGGGACTCCTCCACCATAAGCCTAGACATTAAATTGGTCAAAGTTTGTTCTGCTTATTCATTTGACAATGTCATGAGAATTTTCGTAGATACCATTGAATCTGAAATGTTCTCACCCATGTCTCTTAGTTGTTGAACAATACTTTCGAGTTTAGCGATGTGCCAAACTATAAAACTGCTGCTGTAGATAGTGTACACCGGTACTCGACTTATGTTCGTAGATGCTGTGTAATTTATCCCACATCTCCTTCGATGATTTGCACTGCATTATGTGAAGCGTTGGCTGTCTACCGATCGTTGTTACTATCATCTTTTGCACCGTTTTATCATTTTTAACCCAGTCTTTAAGGTTTTCAGCTTTATCAGGCGGCTTAACATCTTCCGCCGTCACTACTTCAAGCAATATCTTTACTTGAAATTTCCATAACATCTAATGACTATGTTCAAGTAATTTTGTTACACGCAGCAAATCAGACTCCATTTTTTTATACTTAGTAAAATTCCAGCGAATGAAAAAAATAAATCGAAAAATTTGGTAATCACTTCCTCGAACTATCACGTGTCTTCTGGTCAGCAAATATCTCCAATTTGAATTATGTATCCGCAATTCAATAAAGCTTAATATCACTTCTTCCAATTCTAAAAAAAAAACACAATTGTCTGGGCCCATAACCTGTTCAAAACACAATAAAGAAAAATTATTTAGAGTGTAGTTGGGCTTACATAATTCATGTTTGTTATTTTTATTTATTATTCCAACAAAATTAAATTTTAACGTACGAGAACTCAACTCAAAACTTGCCTTATTCCAAAAGTTCATCTAAAAATCATTTTTGAATCACATTTTCAATGCACATATCGAATTTAATTAAGATCGGTTGAAAAATGGACAAGTTCGATCCTAATTGGAACTATTTCAGAACATTACATATCTAAAAATCATTTTGGAATATCTCTTCCATCGCAAGATAAATTCCACCCTAATTGACCATATGCCAAGTTCCATCCTATTGGGACATATTACAGAACTTCGTTTAAAATTCATTTGAGCATCCTATGAGCCGTTTTTATACTAATTAACCATATTTTAGAACTTCATCTAAAAATCATTTTAGAGTTCCTTTCTCTTTCAACTCCTAATTAAATGAAGCGATTACAAGTGAAACTGATTTAATTAAAGATACAGGGCAATGAAATGAGAGTCAATTAAATAGAAGTTTGTGATAAATTAAAGTACGAAAACAATAAACAGAAATTAGATAAAACTACATATGCAGTAAATGATGTGTGTTGTAATTGTGAAATCAAATGAATTAGGTCAGATTAGTGATTTGACCAGGGACGATTTTAAAAAAAGGTGAATAATGTAAAACTTTATTTCAATAAGATTCTTTCGGCAATTTATAGAGAAAATATATTAAAAATAATGGCATTCACAATATTTTCGACTTGTTAATCAGAAAAAATGAAGAGGCCAATAATTTATAAATATATCTACCAGCAAAAAAGTAGAAATATCAAAATCCCCCCCCCCCGTACTTTAACCCGCGGTCAATACAAAGTCTATCGACTCCAAAAAAATCAAAACTTTCCTTGAGCTTTCTCTGTGGTAGTTTGGTTTCATACTGACAAGTTCGTACAAACAAACAGTTCAGTCTACTCAACAGGTAGCTACGACCAAACTACAAAAGTACCATTCTAACTTCATACATTACGTATGAGGCAAGAACGCATTGACTTAGCGAATTATAAAATTCACCAAATCAAAAAAGACAAGGAAAACTCTCATTTCTGTATGTTTTATGCCCACACAAATAATAGAAAGAGAAAGTTTGTCTGTATTAAATCAATAAGATTCTTTCGGCTTTTTATAGACATAATATATTAAAAATATTGGCATTCACAACATTTTCGACTTGTTAATCAGAAAAAGGAGTCGATAAACTTTGTATTGACCGGGGGTTAAAGTACGGGGGGGGGGGGGAGATTTTGATATTTCTACTTTTTTCCTGGTAGATATATTTATAATTGATTGGCCTCTTCATTTTGTCTGATTAACAAGTCCAAGATGTTTTCTGAATGCCATTATTTTTGATATATTTTGTCTATAAATAGCCGAAACAATCTTATTGATTTAATACAGACAAACTTTCTCTTTCTAAAACTTTATTTATATAGAAGCTTAGTGAGAAGTATTAAGGTTACAAAGATAAATGAGGCAATGATGAATTAATTCAAAAAATCATTATTCATAGAAACTGTGCTGTCTAGCAGAAAAACGTAGAACAAATGCTTAGAAGATTAAATGGTAATGTGTAGCAACCATTGAATGAAGCTCCAACTGTTAACTTAAACGTATCAAGTTCTTGTAAACATTATGAAGGGATTAAAGTATTGTTAGAAGATCAGAAGGCCAAATTTTTATTAGTGACGAGAACCTGTGTGACAGATGACGTCGAAGATTCAGAAAAAAAATATTAATCGGTATAAACGTTTCAGATGTAATTCTTATTCTGGACATAATGGGGGTGTGGTTATTTATCCTAAATTGCTGCTCAGCTTTAGATATCAAAAAAGGTTTAAAACCCGGAATAAATGCCGTTTCATAGCATTCTCCAAATGCAAGTGATGCGGACTTTTTAAATATTTTGGAAAGTCGATTAGATCAATTTAATAACAGTGAGCGAAATAATACGATTGTTGGTGATTTTAATATAGATTAACGATTTTGTAACTGAAGTAACAAATGTGATTAGTCTAAAAATCTAAAAATATTCTGCTATTAAAAATACAAGTGTCTTAAAAAACAGTTCAATTAAAATCTATTGAAAGTTGGTCAAAATCAGTGTTTTGCCGTGTACTCTACATGAAGTAATCAATCAAGCCAATCCAAAAAATGACGTTGACAATGCAAAACAATGTCGACAATTTAATATAATTTAACATACATATTTCAAAATATATTTTTGATTTACCGCTGTTCTACGAGAATAGGATGGATTACAGAACAAAATTGCAACTATACTCGATAGTTTCAACATAAGAAGTTTAACTCTAAAAATCTTTAGAATCCAAAAATTAGAAAAGAATTTTC
Organism: Tipula vernalis; assembly: GCA_958295665.1. Lineage (NCBI taxonomy): Eukaryota > Metazoa > Arthropoda > Insecta > Diptera > Tipulidae > Tipula > Tipula vernalis. The sequence continues at coordinate 321,540,422 of OY282559.1, forward strand.
AATAACAGCAATTTGTTGTCTGGTCGATCTTCAGGAAAGAAATTTACATATTGGGAGCTAACACAAAAAAAATTATTTTTAGCACTTGCACTTCTGAAGCAGTAAATGCAGAGAAATTAAGAAATATTTTATTCCGTATTCTAGAATTGTATCTGATTTAGGGAGTTTCGGATTTTAGACAGATTTTGGCAAATTTAAAATTTAACAATAACTTGATAAATACATTTTTGGCTAAGGACAAAATACTACAAATATGATAAACTCACAAACGTAAACTTTTTTTGTTCCCGGGACAAATTTCACGGAAAAATAGGTCAATTTAATCCATTATCATAAATCTTTGTAAAAATGAGAAGCTACATACGATCGAAAAATGTATATAAGGCGCAAAAAGGAACTTGCTAATAAATTATTTTAAACTCGATTTTCAAAATGTATCCAAATAATATCAGGATGGTTCATGACAATATGGGGAAAACTTAAGTAGGCTCTAAAGATCGGGCCACCCCTCATTTAGTTTCATCTGCCTTATATAAAATTTCGATGCAATTTCTAAGTATTACTAAGTTCTTAGCTATCTAATTCTATATGCGTGGCTAAATCTGCTAAGGACGCTTACATTGGTGTACAAAAGGGCTCCAAATATAACAAAGCCCTTTCATTGGATTTTCTTAATTTGAATGTGAAAAATGTCTCACTTTTTACAGAATAGGTAAACTTTTAAGTCTTAAATTAGTTGTAAGGCCATTTTGATTTCATAAGAAAAACAATTCGGTATTTTGATTAGCTGAAATAAATTTTCAATTATCAGGTTTTTAGTCGTGAAATTTTTTAATTAAAAAGAGTACTGATAAAAACGGTTATCAAAAAATGCAATCTCCGGAAAGATAAAAAAACTTCCGATAAGTACATCAGTCATTTAAAAACTACCGCCGACTTGCAAAATTTAAATGTTGAAAACACTCAACAGATTTTTATTTCAATTCCAAATGTAAAACTCCTTTTCGAAAAAAATAATTGTGCTGTTCAAAATTATGATATACAAATTCTTGGTAGACCACTAACAAGTTTATTACAAGGGCATATGAAATTGTTTAAAAAAAAAATGAGTGTGATAACAAGTACACGATTCCATTTTTCACTTTCAAAATTTGCGTAGTGCCATACTATTATAGTTGAAGGAACCTGAAGGAAGAAAATCTTGATAAACAATTAATTTTAGAAAATATTTATTAAAATAAACGGATTTCAAACACAAATTTATTAAATGTACAAGAAGCCCCTAAATTTTTCAAGTATAAAATATTTTAGTTTCAAACCAAGCAAAAATGGTACAGTTTTAAACTCGATAAACATCGTCTTTAACCCTCAATAGAACACAACGAAAAGTTTAGCGCAGCGCCAATCTTTGTCCAGGTAATTCTGGGGGAGGGGAGGGTTTGTTAAAGGCTGAAAAAAAAAATGTATTACATAAAAATTTAAAGAAGCTGTCAAACCTTAAATATCTATGGAAATTACAAACATTTTAGTGGGATCTTTTATTGTTTTGCGGCGCGCTCATATACTCGCAACTTCATTTTCTATTCGTACACTAAGAATTAAATATTAAAACGTAAAATCAATCATTTTCGGTATAATCAACGCATGCAAAATTATGAGCTTTTACTATTTGTAGCCAAAATCCTGAGCTATATGGGCTTAGAAAATATTTCAGTCCAGGTTTTTTATTTTTTCGAATACAACAAAACCCTGCTTAACACTACCCCGTTTAACCCTGATTCGCTATTGCGCTCTCTCGTATTTGGTAAAGTTATTAATTGGTGTCTTAACGAGTTTTTACGGAGTAACGATAAAAAAATCGGGAACACCTTTTGCGGGCCTGTCACACTTTCAAAAATGCCGTTTTCATGGCCAAATTAAAATAAACAATTTATTTATAATAAATTCTAGAAAATGGAAAATTCAATTAAAAGATTGAAATCAATTTATTTAATAAATTACAGCGACATAGTTGAAATTTTTGTCAACCAAAATGTTAGTAATTTCAACAACTACAACTTCTAGTTCAAAACCTTTCTAAAGACTATTTTAGTAAACTGTTTTAGATAATTTAATTAAAACAACAACAAATGTTCATCACCTTTAACTATGGAATAGAAGCATGAATCCTACAAATACAAACGTTAATGTCACCAGCCTATGAAAAGGTACTGGAGTTAGCAGTTAAAACCCAATTAATGCGGTATGTCGAGTTTAATAATATTCTGTTTCAAAATCAGCAAAGCTTCTGCAAAAATCTTAGTTGTGAATCTTCCTTAAATTTAATAGTGCTAGAAAGAGTTGTAAATAAATAGATTACTTGTGTGGCTAAAAATTAACAAATTAAAATTAAATAAAAATAAAAATTTTTGGATGACAGTTAAGAAGTAGTCTGCCATATCGGCCGTTTAGCGTCTCGATTTTTTCAAGTTACCTCGCTGTAAACCTGCTCAATGTTTTCCAGACCTGGATTTAATTCAGTTTTCTAAAAATTTGTTGTCGCGGAATTAATCTACATTGAAAAAGAATTAACTTCGCCGGACAAAATTGTCGACACCTTCAAGTTGCTATGCAACACGTTTACTTTCCTCAATATGTTACCAAATATTGGCAAATAAGAATGCGCCTTTTCCGAGTATCTAATAAATACAGGGAGTATTGATCTGTAGATAAATCTGTATGCGTAGCATAGAAATGCTTGATATAGATTGAAAAGAAGCCAGAGATTCCCAAAACACTTTTTCCTTTGATAATAGCAAAACCGAATATGTGGAACATTTAGTGTTCACTAGTATCAGGAGGCAGTTACTCTGTGATTAGTGATCGTGACAAAATAGGTCTTGAAGCTTGCTCTTTCGTTCCTCGACCTAAACAACGAGGAGTTTATTTCCTTAAAGTAAGGGAAGTTAGCTAAACCAAACAATATTTTTATTACGAGGGCATCGGTTCCTGGAAAGACAGAATTTTGCAATATTGTGGTCTTGAATTTCGAATATAAAATTTAACTTCCGAAAAGTTATCGTAATTCAAATTAGATTTTTTTTTTAAGGTTTATATGTTCGCCATCATCTTCAAAATGAGCTAATTATTTAAAAAAATATACCCAAAAATAGCCAAAATTAAGATTGGGAATCCGCATTCTCCAAATCCTTATATAATCGATTTTAATCCTGTATAACAACAATAGATTATAAATAAGCAATTCGTAAATGCTGTAGAGCAGAGTAGAAAGTGAAAATGATCTAGGCCTAGCAAATTAAAGTGTTTTTCTGAATGAGGGAAGCTACCAGAAAATTTTCCATCAAAAAATCCAAGCGACCTATACATTTAAAAATAGCATACAGAACACTTGCACCTCAAATTAAAAATGTATATATTGGACATACATATTGGAAAATTTTAAAGAAACTTTAGAAATATTTATATTAAGTTATTTAAGCAATAAGGGTTAAGAGTTTTTGGCTTGCAATATTTTCAAAATTTTAATCAATTTAAAGTTTTGCAGATTTTAATAATTTTAACAATTTATAAAATCAAAACCAATCCTATGACTATTCCGATTTTCCTAAAGAGTTCCGAAGAAGTCTGGCATGGAAAAGATGAGATAAGAAACGTTCGCGTAAAATTGAAGTTGAAGCAAAAATAAAATCATCGGCAAAAAAATAATTGATAAATATAGGTTTTAGCCACCCGATTAGATTTAACATATTTTGAACTAAAAGAACAGATAATCTAATTAAGGGGCTATGAGTAAGGGTCTTAAGACAATTTCATTCTTATTCGATTCTTGGCTAGGTTTATGCACTTAGCGCAATAAAATAGTGTGCTTTTGTTCCTGAAGAACATAAAACAATACTCACTACCAAACTTATTATTATCGGGTATATTATATGGCAATGGATTATAATCATTACTCACTGGTTGATGCCATACCAACACAATAAAACTTATTAATACTAAGTTTCCGCTTTGGAAATGGTTTTCGTGAAAGGGTTATTTTGCTTCCGCATAATTTCGTAACTTTAACCTCGTGATTAATAACCATTATTACACGCGCGTTGAATAATATACTATTATTATACTATTCGATAACTGTGTTTACGAAAATATTTATTTTGAATTTAATTTCGGTCTTATAATCGGTCCAGTTTTTAACTTGTCTACATACGATCTAAAGTAAAATGTCTCTCGATCCATATGGCCTCCAAAGTAATGGAGCTACAAAATTTTTAGTGCGACAAAATTGTTTTTTTCACTTATATCCTGTTTGGCGAGAATGAATGGGCAAAACGATGAACCAATTGTTTTTTACATAGTTTACATAAAAATTGGAAATAAAAACGTAACATGCTCATACACTGGGATTTAAAGTTTCTTTTTGATAGGAAAATCAGGAGACTCCTGATCTTAAACTAAAGTTTCATTCTTCGGGTCATAATCAATAACCTTTTGATCAAATGTTGCAAATTTTTAAAACACATTAAATTTTGAATTATGTACATACGAGCAGGTAAATGTTTGTATACTCCAAAGCAACAAGTTCCGCGTTTATTTCCAATAATACTCACGGCTGTGAAAAATTTCTTAAATCATTCCTAAATGAAAAAAATTTAAATGTATTGGTGGGTATTTAAAAAAAAACAAAGAGCACGAAAACATTTAGGCGAAATTTATTTTTAATACATACATGTTTAAATTAAAAATAAACCCATTCACATAGATTTATATTTCGTAAAAAATCGAATTTTATTAAAAAATTCAAAAATTAACTAGCTTTACATTAAGATTTAATTTATAATCTAAAACTGTCGTTGCTTGAAAAAATTCATTATCAGTCGTAAATAAATTGCAAACGAATGCAGATTTTATGAGGTGTATACGGTATGTATCGCCCCATAGTTTTCTGTTAGTACAATCGATTGCCAGTACTCAGAAATTTTTCCAGATTTCTGTCATTGTTTTGGAATGACTAAAATTGGGCTCGAAATATACTACTCACATAGGAATTACTTCATTAAATTAATTTAACGGAATACAACTCCCGATTTTGCGAGGTGGACATCGATTTTACTATATTTTTCTGTAAGCCCTATCTATTGCTAGTACTAACACACTTTTTTAGATTTTTGGCATTGTTCTGGAATCACGAAAATTGGGCCCGAAATAAACGACTCAAATACGTAGATATTACTTCATTTTATTAAATAAACGGAATACAACTCTAGATTTTGCGAGGTAGACATCGATCACACTATATTTTTCTGTAGATAGGGCTTACAGAATAATATAGTGGGATCGATGTCCACCTCTCAAAATTGAGAGTTGCATACCGTTAAATTTATAAAATGAATTAATATCTACATACTTGAGCCGTTTATTTCGGGCCCAATTCTGGCCATTCCAGAATAATGCCAAAAATCTGAAAAAGTTTGTTAGTACTGGCAATAGATAAGGCTTACAGAAAAATCTGGAATTTTATTCCGTTAAATTAATAAAATAAGGAAAATAATACGTATGTGAGTCACGTAGATCGGGCCAAATTTTGGCCATTCCAGAGCAATGGCGAAAATCTGAAAAAATTCGTCAATAGCATTTTGTAAAATATACAGGTAAGAAATTGTAGTGGGCTTAATGCTTACCTGGCAAATCCTGGAGTTGCATTTAATTTGAATATAGATTAATTCAATAATTTATTAAACTATATTACGCCTAAATGTTTTTTCGTTTTCTATTAAATTTTGTTTCTCACAAATACAAACAAAGCGGTTTTATTCCAGGAATGATTTATGCTTTTTTTCACAGCCGTCCTCCGGCGTATGAAATTTTTCCTAAACCATTCCTAAACATAGTTTTTGTATTTAAATATTTTTTAATGCCTTGATTGGTTACGCAATTGTAGAAGACGCAATGCCTTTACTTTACAGAAAACACCAAAATCAAGCTTATCCAGCATTTTTGTTAATAACAACTCAAGAGGTAAATGTTATTGCTTCCAGAAATATCATAATTTTGTAGGAGGTATATGACAGTGATTAAGCGTATATATTTAAAATGCGCAGAAAGTGGTAAATAAAATTGCTTCGAAATATTTTCTTTCTTAATGAATTGGCCGCAACTAAAATGAGCGCCTAGTTTTTTCTTTTTTTTTACAATTTAGTTACTCCAGTTCCAAATTTTGGAACCAAAAAAAACCGTCATTAATAACGTCATAAGCACCTTAATAAACATTAGTTATGGTTTTGATGAAGATCGAAGTTGATGGAATAAACTACAAATATGTAATTTGGGGAAAAAATTAAAAAAACCAAAAGCTAACTTTGAGAATTTGGGTTATTCGTTAAGACCATATTGTCTAAAGCTTAAAGGAGTCCCATCTCTATGTACCATTACAGTGTGGGATAGTGACTGCAATCAGTGGCTCATTGCAATAGATGAAGTCATGTTTCGCGAAATACAGAAATACAGCCGTCTGCGGATTTAAAGCGGATCGGTAAGTTTAATATATCTTACCAAGAAAAGTCAAAATGTTGAAATTTTATGAATTTTTAAAATGAATTTTTTATAAGAAAAGAAGTAAGAATAAACTAACTGGACTGCCAAATAGGATTATTTATAAATAAGAAATATATATTTATAAATTTATGCCGAAATAGTGGCCTGTTGCATCATTTAAATTTTAAAATTTCGAAATATAGTAAAATTTGTACTAAGCAAATTTTCTGTATGATTTTTTCCCTAAAACCCTAATATTTCTTCTAAAAGCTTTTTCTAAGGCATCATAAAATAAAAATGTTATGCCATATGTCATGGCATTATGTAGCTTTCTAAAAAGAAGTAAGAGTCTACTGTACATTTTAATTCCTTAATATTTACTGATTTCAAGGAATTTAGGAATTAGTAACCAAATCGGAAGTATTTCGCAAAAAGGCGTTTGGGGACCTCTAAACGATTTTCGATTCACCTGAATTTTTTTTTAGGATTGGTTTGAACGAATAATCTTATAATATTTTGATTAAAAATTGAAAAATCGATGTTTTAATTCAGATAATAATATATGTGTACAAAATGTGTTCCTCAGCTTGTAGAAACGTATCGGAAAATCATTCACTATTGGACTGTTTAGTAGCTTTTTCACTTCTTTTTTGCAAGAATGGTATAGATATCCACCGCTGTGATTGTTCCTCGACTAAATTTTGATTGGATTAAGTAAATGGACAACCAAAAAATCTAAGAATTCTGTCGATGCCATTATAAAATTAAGTGGTGCACAATAGATAAAAGATAGTAGATAAAAGTAATATTATTTGCCAGGAATTTTCAGTTAGTTATGTTTAATAAAGTCTAAGTCACCAAAATATATACAAAAATCCGAACTATCACGCAATCATTATATTTCCAAAATGTATACCACGCAACTAAAAATTCATCTAGCGTTCAGAACATCTATAACATAACAACAAAAATAATTTAATTAAAGATAAAAATACAAAAATAATTTAATTTCCAGATTTTAATTTCCTCTTGAACTTTTCCAGAATCAAATTCAATTATAAATATTTTTCTAAAGTTATTCCGTATAATAATTATAAATATTTATGTACACACACACACACACATACCCACACACATATATTATGTAATTTTGTTGTTATTTTTATTAAAAATAAATTTTACGGGTTACCACACGCAGCACCATAAATATTGTGGTTTCAAATTTTTCAAATAACTTTTTTCCAGCTTTCCTCTTGTTTTCTTTTCACAGTTTTAATTTTTCTGTTCAAATCACGTACATACATAAGTATTCAACTCGAACAAAATCCAAAGCTTTCTCTTGTATATTTAGCAATGACCAGAGATTTTTATGTATACTTATTATATTTTTATATGTTTCTATGACAACAAAAAAAAAAAAAAAATACGTTAGATATAGAATCCTGACAATGGTAAACGAAACGGACGTAAAATTTGTGTTCAGAGTATACAAGGAAAAAAAAAATTGTTAATAAATTGAATTAAACAAAATTATAAAACATTAATAATGCCAACAACATGATTATATAAAGGTGCACATACAAAAACGTACGTATACATCGAAAATATCTACTGTGCAATTAGAGAAAGTTTCGAAACAGGAAAAATAATAATCGAAAAGTTTTTCTGCTTTATTTTAGTTTTTAATTTAAGTAATTATTGTGATGTGGCTCGTAAATTGCGACAAGCTTTTTCATTTCTGCTACAAAAAAAAAAATAAAAATGTACATATATTCGTTAGACATATTGTCTCATATATGCATATAAATATACATACAAGTTTTTTTTTTTTTTGTATTCTGTGGTAAAATGTTACTCTTTGTTCCCTTAATAATCGAAAAGGTACCGGAATCCGTTGAATAGCGTTCGATATCCAACAAAAATGGGTATGGTCTGTATTTTTAAAACATAAAAAATTAAATATTGTGATTGTTTTTCTATAAAATATGTATTACTCAGCGAAAATAAAGTTTGTGATTCGAGCAATGGCGGGTGTTGTTTTTTTTTTACAAATTAACTTCTACTTGTTAATTAGCATAAGGATTCTATAAGTTTAATTTTATAATTTATATGATTTCAATATGTTCAGAAATAATAAGAGCAAATATAATTCGCTAATACAACCTGCACAGTATATTCACATTTACAAATGGGATTAACTAACCATTGTTCTTCAGTGTTCTGCACATTTGTTACTTAGTTTTAATTAGTGAAGCCAAAATAGATTCCATGGTAGGTGTCCCACACTAAACCAATTAAATCTTTAAGAAGCAGCTGGCTAAACTATTAATATCACTATTTGCTGGTAGTCTCTTTTCAAAAATTTGCAGAACTTTCTATGTTGCGTTGTTCTCCTGTGGAGGACACTAGTGGTCAGTGGCGTAACTAGGTTAGGTATTCTCGGCGCTCAAAAATTCCTTCTCGGATGCATAAGTTGAATGTCTGAGTAAAAATGCCTTTAGGTTCTGACACATTTTTAGGTTTAGAAGAAAATTCACTAAACTCGTTTGAAATCAAAGCTTTCGACATAAAACAATAATGAGTTTAGTGTTTGCTGGGTTTATTTATTTGTAATTAAAATTTTCCACTAAAAATTTAGTTGTTTTGCACTTCAAATTCAAACTTTCAAAAATCAAATTAAGCTTTTTGCAAAACAAGCAGATGCTTTGCTGTTAAGCAGCTTGTGAAGTATGTTTGTGATGTTCATAAAAATCAAGAAGACACTTTTGAAGCATTCTTAGACGAAAAATATCTACCCGCGATTAAAAACAGACCTTTTGATCACCTTTTACAATTTCTCGATATTATTGGAATTTAGCATGGTGATGAGACGCGTGTAGTTTGAAAGCCATTAATTTTGTTTCGGTCTTATTCGGTGTTTCAAAAAAGTCAGGTTATTCGAGATTTTAGAAATAATTCGAGTATGTTTGAGATTGTCGGGTACATTTGATTGTTCGATGCTATTCGAGAGCCTTAGAGCCTATTCGAAGAATACGATTGCTCGATATATTTAAGAAATTATCCGGTTCTACATATTTAAGAATTCCAATCTTTGTTGAGCTTAACTATATCTTGTTTAGTATAGCATTTTGCTTAGTGGTATTAGTAACATTAAGCTACTTGAAAAATAATTCGATGACTCGTGGGTTTTCTACAGTTATGTTAAACGCTTTCCGAGATTATGCATTAATATCCAGATTTTTTGGTATTATTGAAATATTCGGCCAATCGAGATTATTCTGTGGTTTATTCTAGGTTTCCTAAGTTTCTGGACATTTTTAGGATTATTCAACAATTTTAGAGAATTTTGGTTTTTTATGGCGATGTTCAGCGCTTAATTTTCAGTTATGGGAAATTGCAGAGATACTCATATAAATCTGAATAGTGATATTTAAAAAAAAATTCTCAAGAATTTATTTACGTTTTAAATGGCAGTGATTATAGGATTTCCTTTGGTTTTACATACTTACGGATAATTCGACGTTTGAAAACTTTCGAAAATTATTAAACTTTTGAGATTATTTCTAAATTGTTGATATTTTTCAAATTATATTCGAAGTTTGTGATGCTTCATCGATATATTTAGAAATAGAGCATTTATTAAAATCTGAAGCGGGAAGGTTAATATGATAAGCTGGTCTGCACCTCCAATTATGAACCCAAATATGATAAATCAAAAATGCTAAAACAACTGAAGAGGAAATGTTAACACTGCAGGGTCATCAGAGAGTGCTTCGGAACCAATCTTATCGAATACGGAAATGACACTAGATCTGTTCTTCAACATCGAGTATTTGTTGAAAATATTTCAGATCGTACAGCAAACTCTTTCATATAGATTATAGTCAGTTGCCAATGTTTTTGAATTTACTCAAAACCGGTGCAGGCAATAATACATAGTAATTTATCTGACGCCCGTAAACTTCTGTTGCTTAAGATTTGCCTTAAAGTCAAGGCACTTAGAGCAACACTATCGGTTCAGTGGTCATAAGCATACATGCTTGAAGCATACGGAATCTGGAACTAGAGATGCGTTAATGACTAGGTAATGTTAACTACAAGGTCGATGAAGCCACACAAGAGACAGCCAGGAAAACCAATGGAGACGATTTTCGTGCAAAATAGCAAATTCCTGGATTTCATCAATAAGAGGTGGGATGCGAAAAAGGTTACAGTTTATTATAACGTATATTTCATGAAATCAAAACAAGATGCATTACTCGATCGAATTTGAGTGTAAAAGAATTAAAAAATCCAGGATGTTTGTCAATGTTGTGAAGATAAGCATAGTCTAGTACGGTGTTTAAAATCTAAAAATTTGACGAGTCACAAAAGAAAATAATTAGCAAGGTCTGGAAAGATGTGGCGTAACTGTTTGCACAGAGATCAAAACTAGCAAAGGATGTTGAATTATGGAATGCTGCAAAATATGCAATAAACGACACGGCTAAAGCGCAACTAGTAGCTAAACGCAAATAGGGAGCTGAATGTGCTCGTTGCAATTATCGCCAAGATAGAATTATTCATACTAGCAAACAATTTACTTCCGCAAACGGCAACTTAAGTCTTGTTTTTAAAAATTATAACCTAGTTGATCTGTTTTCGATACCTACTAACATTAACGTCCTGCTAGATGCTGACGTTTCTTTCGAAAGCTTTAGATCGGAATAGAAATCGATTTCTGAAATATTTCACTTTAATCGTCAATATTTAGATTTCTTATTACTGGCACTACTCAATATTACAGCGGCTGTTGATAACACTCTAGATGTGATTTGTTTTATGACAATTCAGTGGAAAGTAATGTTAATTGTCGATATATGGTACACCTACCATTAAGGAACCTAGATAGTCCAATTTAAAATTCATATACAGCAGCATAAAAGCAAATACATAATTCATATACAGCAGCATTATTGCCTACAATAACTGAAATTTTGCAATTATGCTTACTAGATAATAGCGAATGACCAAAACTCGAACTGTGTGCTGCCGATTTTAATCCCGATTACTCACATATGTGAATCAAGTTATTCAGGTAGAAGTGAATAATATCAATGCTTGGTGTGACTCTAAAATCGTACTAAGTTCATTAAAAGATCCCAAATAATTGATCGTGAGAGGACAATCCTGCCGGTTTGATTTCCTAAGGGTCAAGTGCATATGATTTAGAAGAGTTCTGTTCTTAACCGCAGTATTTGCCTTAAAAACACTTATTCTTTCGACGATGGCGAACATTTTTGCGCGGGCATCGATTATGCTGGCCCAATACATCTTAAATTGCGCAATGGCAAAGGTCGGCAACGATTAAACTAAGACTTAGCCGACTACAGCTGTTAATATTAAGGTGATTGGCGAATTTCTAACGAATGCTTAAAGGCCTTGAAGCAGAAGAGCATGCCAGGAAATTCGCTCGGAAATTCGCTAGGACAATGAAAGTAATTTCTCACAGGCGCAAAACATTCTTTCACCAATATTTTTTCTTTCTTTGAAGCTAATTGTGAAAAAATTGCCAACGCCCAAATTTAAGATTCAGCTTTATACCGCAATGCGCTCCTAATTTCGGAAGCCAACATTTAAGCCATAAAATTTCATTTAAAGGGAGCAGTAAAAGCAACATTTACGTTTGAAAATCTGTATACCATTCTCACTTAAATTAATTATTAATAAACAGCTGGGCACTCTGCCCACTGCATGAAGATGCAACGGCACTTGATGTCCTGACACCAGGTCATTTCTTAATTGCCCAACTACAACTGCAGTTACTACATCGGAGCCTGTTAGAGATAAATGAGTCTAGACGCATAAAGTAGCGCAATTTACAACTGCAGGCGCAAGTATTTTGGCACTGCTGATCAACAGATTAATGAATAACAATGTGACTACCACAAAAGTCAATGAATTGATGATGCCTTCCCGATTAAATTCTTAAATTCTTTTCGAACTGCGTCAAATCTAGAATAACACTGTCTGCCCCAATGAGATTTGAAAAGAATTCGTTTAAAAAAATGTAGCAACAGAGCATAAAACTAAAATTAAAAAAATTATCGAAAGGAAAGCTTTTTGGTCTGTAGAAGAGAGTGTGACAATTCCAACAACGTCAAATCAAGCATTATCAGCCATAAAGCTGTTTTTACTGTCTCTATTATACAACGTAAATTGATGCAATATCATTTATGATTTGTTGCACAGACTGCAATAATGACTGCAATATCTACTCAGATGTCGAAATCTTGGAATCACCCTATTTAGGTATATTTGAATCAAAATTTCTAAAATTGTATTAAACAAAACTATTATTTTACATAGAACTTTGTATCAGAAATAATCTTAAGCGGGTGGTACTGCTTTTGGCAAAATTTATGTTTTCAAAATCCGTCTCCGTCATGGTCTAATATTGATATAAATCATTAAATGAACAATACACTTTTGTCGAAACTGGCTCCTAACGTAAACTGAGATAAGGAAAATAAAGTGCCAAACATCCAAAGAACTCAAGCTACTTGCATTTGCACATCATAAGTAGGACAATGTAAGTCAACATTTTTTGTAACAATCGTTTGGAAGCGGATCATATTCTCTGAAATGCAGCCCTTAGAAATAGGAAGCATTTGAATTTCGAATGGAATCCGGATGACAGTATAAAAATTGGCAGATTGGCAGACATTTTTAAAGGCAATCGGCTCTGAGAAATGTAAGAGAAGTTGTTGATAAAACAAATTTAAAACCGTTTTTGATCTTTGCTTTCGAACAAATACTCTATGTGAGCAAAATTGTCAATTATTTAAATTGATATTGGTAAGCACTATATCGGAATTTTTAGAGTAAGTAAAATTCGAATTCCTGCAATTAAAAAAGAAGACACTTGTTTTTCGTATATGTAAAAAGGTTTGATTTCATACTATGCAGAAATTGAATGATTATGAGACTGATTTCAGTCCAGAAAACGAATCGCTATGGTAGAGAAAAACACAGTCCGGTAAACGAGCCATTACCGTTTAGAAAAATACCAGGCCACTTGATAAATTGATAATTTGAAAATCATTTGGATTGATTTTAAATGAAAAAATCAAATTATATAGGTAATGTCCCATGTACGTTAAATGATCGTCACAGAACTCGTTCAAAATAAACATCGAACTCGTAATGTAACAACTCGTTTACCATCCTTGTGACGTAAATAACTATTACTGTAAATATACACAAAATGTAAAAATTAAAACAGATAGCACGTGACTCAATCAGCCAATCATAATACGAAAAGATTTTTGTCTGTGGAGCATTTTTATTTTTATATACCATAGAGAGAAACATTAAGACAATCCAATAAAATTAACCGATTAATTGGTTAATCATAATCAACTATGGGTCCTCTAATTTTCGACAGGGATCGTTAGAATTAGAAGGTCCAGGAAGAAAAAGGATCTCAATAGTATATATACGTGAAGTAGTAACACGTGAAGACACTACTGAGACAAAGCAGATTTACATTTAATGTTAATCCTTGTATGGAACCTTTACAGTGACCACGACGATAGAAGACATGCCAACTTTAATACCTATGGTCATCAAATAATATGGTGAATCCACCACTGTGCTCAACACCTTTAAGGCTGATATCAAATCAAGTCTATATTTTCTGTAGACTATTGTAACGACGAATGCAATGGGACGTCAAATGTTTTTTTTTCTTTCGCCGTTCCAATCAAGGGTTTGAGTTGAGTTTTTTTTTTCCAACTGCAATAATGTGTCGAAAGCACCAGAAACAAATAAGAAAGAGGGCAAAATTAGCGCGAAATTTTGAACTGGTTTGTCCCTTTTTTTTTATGACGGGGGCCATAAAACTGAAAATTTTGGTCGGATGATAATTTTTTTTTTTGGTAAAAAAAAAAAAAGTCAGTCAGCGTTCGGGTATTAAAGTAAACAGATACTAAAAAAATTTAAAAAAAAAAAAAAAAAGAAATAAGTTTAGAATTTAATTTTCATGATAACTAGATTAAATTAATTATTAAGTATTATGTACTACAGTAGTATAGTAGTTTGTTAAATTGAAAAATTGTGTATCGAGAAGTACTAATGTGCAGTGATTTAAATTTATTGGTGATTGCATTATAAAAAAAAAAAACTGTTTTGGTACATTTGAAGAACGTTTAAAACATTAATGCTTGAAAATAACAGTGCTCGTTTGGCGCAAAAATAAGCCATAAACATTTTATTGTTAAGACTAAAGAATTTTTTTCTATAAGCGTTGAGTTCGTTTTGCAATTTTATAACCCGTGAATGAAATGGTGAAAGCTAAAACATGGGTTAATAAATTAAGCCCAAAAATACGGCTAATTACGAAATAAGTAGTACCTTAAACATTTTACAAGAATAATAATACCTAAATTAAACGTGAAAAGTATCACATTAAGTTTAGTGCGTGAGTTAATATTAATAGACACAAGTGCAGAAAAAAAAACTATATTATGACACGGTGAAATTGGTTATTAATCATTATCACAATTATTGGTGGTATACGAGTCATAAGTTATTGAAATATATGTATGTACTAAAAATGATAATATCTTGTGTTTGAGTGCTCGTAAATTTTCATATCGAAGCATACACCACACAAAAAATATAATTTATGTTTGGTAAATCCAGCGTAAAAGACATTTAAAGGTTACGCGTGGTTAGTGCAGTGCTTCCCTCCAAAGTAAACTATGTGTGTTAACCACATGCCTGTTTTCAACAATCAACATGCAGCATAACCAACCATCAACGTGGACATTAACAAGTAATTTTTATTTATTATTATGTATTATAATTTTAAAATTCATCCATAATTCTTTTCTTTCTTATTGTATCAATTTTATCTTAACTAAATGAATTTAACTTTAATAATTACAAGTTCTAATTATTAACTTTTATTTATCTAAATTTTTTTTTTCGGTTTGGTTTGTATAAATTTATATTTAAGAATAGCTAGCTAGGGTCCAGGGTGCGTATTTTAGTATCATAGTTTATTTCAATATTGTTTATCGCTTGATTTCGGATTACGTATTTATTAATTTTTTTTTTTTGATTATTGGAATCGATTACTTGTGGGATATTGTTAAAAATATTTTGTTTATAATTTCTTATGATTTTTTTTTTTTTTAATAAATTTTGGTTCTTAATGAATTGTACGACCTTGTCTTTTGAATTTCGCTTTGTTTTCAGTTTTTGCCTCCTTTCGGTTTGAAATGACTGTGTGAGTTATGTTTTCGAGGATGAGTTCAAGGTAAGTATACCCTTCAGATAGGTGAGTGAAGAGAGAAAAAAAAAAAAACTAAATAAATTGTTGCTTCCTACCCAGTCTTCTCCCTATCCTGCGGTCCAACTCGATCCACGTCATGTCTCGGGAAAATCCACGCCCTTCCCTGAGCTTTAGCCAGCAAAATGACCGCCCCGAGACTCTTAAAATGACGTGGATATTCTGTTAACTAATGTGAATTCAGGGTTGTGGTTCAAACCTAAAATAAATACGCATGTTGAGCCGCAACTCAATTTCATTTCGTTACACTATCTCGAATAATGTATATAATAAATAGAGTGTATTTCCAGTGGCGTAACTTCAAATTTTGGACCCCTTCCGCAAAATTTGTCTTGGGCCCCTAAAAATACTCCTTTTTTTAATAAAAAAATTATTTCTTCCTATTACTCCTCTCTCCCTAGCCTCCAGCCTCGTATTGTTTAACTTATCTGATTTTGAGAGGAGAGCCTGCACACCGCGAAAAATCTCAACTAATGTAGTGGAAGATAGTTTCTTTACTGGTAAACCCTTTACCATTTATCGGTAAACTTTGCGATTTTTCGTTTACCTGAAGTTTTTACCGGGAATTAAAATAATTCAGAATGTTGCCTAAATTCATTATTGAATAGAGGATATACACAATTTTATATGAAAGAAACGTGATACTCAAACCTGACACGAAACAAATAGCTAATATCAATAATTTCGAAATAATCTCAAAAATGCCGAATTTTCAAAGTTTCTAGAATATTCTAGACAGTTCTCAAACATCGCATTATTCGTAATTATGTAAAACCGAAGGAAATTCTATACGCGTAATAACCTGAACATTCTTGAATAATTACAAATATTCTAGGAAATCGAAGAAATATCGAAATTTGGGCATAGTCTTGAGAACTCTTTTTCGCAGTATGTTTCGGCAAATTTAAGAAATTTCTAAATTTTTGTTTAAATTGTACGTTTAATAATACATAACTAAAAATAATGGAAAAAGCAGAGCCATCATTAACTGACGAGAAAAGGGAACAGGTGCTATGGTTATTTAGTGAAATGGAAACCACGCCTGAGAAATTACGATTGACATTAGACCAATTTAATTTTCTTGCAAAATATGTTGAGATGCTTGGAGCTGAAGGAACATTACGTAAACTGCGTAAATTTCAGAGACGCAATTACGTAAAGCAAATAAGATTTGTTCAAAAAATGGATGAAACTTTGATCGGATATGATTTCAGCGGTGGGACGCCTGACCCTTCAGACATAAGAAGAAATGTTAGGTTGGCGTATCCAAATGCAACAAAGTGTAGTCCAGCATCAAGTGTATTGTACAGACCGGAGCAGAGGGCGAATGGGGCTAAGCGTGGTAATATACAATTTTCGGAAGAACCTCACGCTACTAGGCATTACATGGCTGGATGTAAAATTAGGCCCATTCAGATTTCTGGCGAAGAGGAACAATTCGAACGTACAACTATTACGAGGGATTCATCTACACGTAGGCAAGAAGCTGTTTCAAATCAAATAAGGAATGAAAAGTACGTGCCGGGTCCTGGGGGGTTCAGTCGTGGAAGACATGCTGAGCATCCTCGCGATATTGCGCGTGCTGAATTGTACAATATTGATCTTTATGGAAGAAGAGAAGGCGGACAAGGATATTCTTTCAAATTACTTGAGTAGAGTTAACAACGGAACAACACCGACAAAACTCAGAAAGCATACGCTCAACATCGCAGAACGTATTTTAGAATCTGTTTCTAATTAACGATTGGAAGTATCTCGTAGAAAGCACTAACTATCAGAATAAAATAAAGCCGTAACGACGACCAAAAATTAGCATCAGCGCTCGCAGAACGACTAAAATATGGTATAGTGGACATTTTTTGAAGCCGAGCAACCTCAAACATTTTGTCTAAAATCTAAAATCACGGCTCCAATCGTCAATAGATCGATAATTTTACAGCTATATTTATAGACACCTTTTATGTAAATTATGTTATCTTTATTTGCTAAGCATTGTTTTATGAATGAGCTCTTGCTAAAAAAATGATGCGTTAGTTAAATGATTTTAAATTTATGCCAATAAAATAAATACATGAATAAATCTTTACTAAATATCACGATCTATATATTATATTACAATACAAAATTCAAATAAATTCGAAAATCTCGAATAATTCTAAAATTGTCGAAAAACTTAAGAAATCTAGAGTAAACCGCGGAATAATCTCAATTACCCCACAAAAAAGGAGGATATGGAAAAGTCTAGATATTAATGACTAATTCGGTAAGCCTGTTAGTAAACTCAAGAACATTTTGAATGAGAAAATTAGTGAGATTACCGAAATATTTGTCAAGTAACTTAATGTTACTAATCGTATTTAGGAAAATGCTACTAAGCAAGATAAGGCTAGGCTCAACAAAACGTAATGGTATCGAATAATCATATTCTTCGAATAGGCTCTGTAAGATTCTCGAGTAACATCGTACAATCAAATACATTCGACAATCTCATACATACTCTAATAATCTGGAAAATGTCGAATAGCTTGACTGTTTCGAAACATAAAATCACGAAGTAAGCCTCGAACATTGTGTAGGTATCTCATCTTCATCCTAAACTTCAAAAATCTTGAGAAAATTAAAAAAGTGATCAGAAGATGAAATCCGAAAAAAGGGGATATGAAATCGGGAAGCGACGAGAATTTCAAAAAACAAGATAATCTCAAGGGGAACAAAAAACACCATCCGGTTTACAATTAGTTCATTGATTCCCTCTCTAAAGTAAAGCCGTTTCTAATCGAGCGAAATTGTTTTTCAGTCGTGGTTAGATATTTTTCTAAGAATAAAGTTTCAACAATTTATTTCTTGATTTTTATGAATGTTGCTTAGCAAAGTTAGGTTCATTCTTTTTCAAATGATATTCCACATTTTCTAATCAAAACTTAATTTGATTTGTAAAAGGTTGAACTTGAAGGGCAAAAGGGGTAAATTTGGAGTCTAAAACTTATACATTCTATCAACAAAGTACCGGGAATTGTTAATTTAAAATTTCCGCGCTAAAGAGGATTTAAAAGTTTTAGGACTGTCTTTCATTATGATGTCAACTTTTAGCGCGATCTGTCAACTCGTTTGTTTACAGCAGTTGGTTAAGTCAGTCAAATCACACGGAACAACTCAATAAATACCATCGATCAACCACCACATTCGCTTGATTTAGTGCCAGGTGACTTTAGTGCCAAATTTTACTCTCTGGACCCGGTTTTTGACTCCATTGAAGCCGTGAAACAAAATTCGGCGTGCGAACTGAAGACCCATCACGAAAGTGCATATAAAAATGTTTCGATTGGAGAAACACTGGCATACGTGTATATTCTCGAATGGGGAATACTTTGAGGGCGACAAAATACATTTTTATTATGGAACATAAAATTCATGTTTTATTTAACAATTCCAGGTACTTTTTTGACAGAATGTATTACAAATAAATCAATGCCACAAACACTAAAAACGCCATCATTTCATGTTGAAAGCATTGATTTTAAACGAGTTTAATGAATTTTGGCTTAAGGCTGCGGTGGAATTACCATTACCATAGCCCAACACCCATGGTCCCCTAATACCCATGGCACCTAGCTATGCCACTGGGTATTTCCTGTGAGCCCTGATGTCTACAGTTGGGTTTCCGAAATTTTACGTTTGCGACAATTTCTTTCCTTAAATTCTGGTTCCCGAATGGTTAGTAATATTGCCAATTAACCTTCAAAGAGTGCAAAGTGGTACTTGGTCACGCGGGAACGGGAATTGCTGACCGGGACAACCTTTCAAACGAGAAAAAACACTTTGCGGGCATATCACACACACCCACACTTGAAAATTTAATTATTTTGTTCACTTCTCCGTAAAAGATAAATAATTTTACTTGAGGAAAATTCATTTTTATTCGACATATATTGCCATATTCGCACAACATACACCTAATAAAATAAAATCATAATATTTACGCTCGGAAAATGAAAATATGGTGGCAAAACATTCAATCCATTAACACACATCAAATTTTCAATAATAATTAAATTGTAATGCCTGCATAATACAAAACAAGTAACAACAAATACAAATAATAATAAATTTTCCTTAAACACAACACACAATCTACACAAAATATAATAAAACACAAAATTTTCATTAAAAATGTGAAAAAACAACATCGGTTTATCCATTTTTAGGAAGAAGCGAAAACATTTTTGGATATAATATGTCGGTCGATCGTATATCTGGATAAAAATTATTATTTTATTATTTTTGAGTTATAGTCATGAAAATGTTATGTTTAAATTAGTGATTTGTACTAATAAATTATATGGCCAAAGTATTATCGTTGCGCCGGAGGAGATGATAAAATTCGTAAAATATTTTTTTTTAATACTGCAAAATATTGTCTGCAGTATTTCGATTAACTTTAGGCAAATGTTTTAATTTCTTTCGATTTGTTATGCGAAAAACATATATATTAAATATTATATACTTATCCATGACGTGTGTTGTATTGAAACTGGTGAACTTACCTAGAAAGAAAGCAAAAAATACTAATTAGTTTATAGAAGACAGATAACAAATATAGTTTGGGGCATTTTCATTTAATTTAGCTGAATTTTTATGAAGGTGTAGCTTATCGAAACCCACTTATCCAAAAACAATATTCGAAATGATGTCAAGCTATATTTCATATGTCATGTTTTTTGAAAACATTTATGAACTTTACTTTCAAAATATTTAATTAAAATATTGTTTTAGCCTAAAAGCGAAAATTAGGCTAAACATTCACTGTGCACAAACAAACAAAACAGCAGATAACTCTGTTAAGAGAGATATGATAAATTTTTGTTCGTACATAATATGCAAAATGAATGAAAGAACAGTTATATTACAGCACTAAGTGCTTACGTTGACAATTTACATGGGCTTTGATTGCTATGCTACACAGTAAACAATTTTCCAGTTAAAATTAATTAGACAACATAAAGTTTTGTTGCTGTACTGGAAATCTACTCTAGATTACAGTAAAAATTGTTGAAACAATGGACTTGATTAGTATTTCTAGTTTTTTCAGTTTCGAGTTAGTGAAAAAACTATATTTCCAGTCATATAAACTGAGTTTATATAGTGCAGTCAATCGCAAACGCAATACGCGTTCAGTGAATTTTACTAGTTACACAAGTGGGCACAAGCATAATAGCGACTCAAAAGAAGAGCGAAAGAAGAAAATGTCGTTAGAAAAAAAAAACAAAAACAAATTTTTTTTATGATTTTAATTATGTTACCTAATTTATTTGAATTGTTTTTTTAAAGGTTTTTACGCCTTATGGAAGCCAATATATTTGTCATCCATATGGCTTTTCCTTAAATAAAAAAATAATTAAAAATGAAAAACGTTTGTTGTTTTGTTTGTTCAATCAATGCTGGTATCATCTAAAAAAAAAACAAATTTGAGCAAACCGCTGAAAAATCTTCCTTTCCCTTATACTATATTTAAACCTGTACATGGATTTTGGTCGCAAAATTCCTCACTGCCTCATGAGAATTTTGTATACGTACAAGGCGTATAAGATACATTTTGTTATTACGTGCTGTCATATACGTTATTTGTATTAGTGTATCGTTTTGTGACGGTATAAGTATCAAAGGTAAGCCAATCGGTTGAAATCGGTTTAAATTTTTTGGTGCTTATGCTCGCGTGTGAGAAAATCTCACTTGGTAAGCGATACTTACCTAAAAATACACCGTACTGCCGGTTAAGGCTAAAATATTCACGCTATTAAGGCAAGTTTTAAACTAAGATAAACTAAATAATGCTCACATTTTTGTTCAACGCAAATTGTATTTCAAATTGTATTTAATTTACCATCAAGATTGTATTCAATTATTGTTTAGAATTCATATTCTTTTATACATCATGCTGATACTAAATAATTTTGTTGTTTTATTGAAATCATGTGTCGTACAGAAAATTTTTACTATTTTTCAATTAAAATTTAGTTTGGAATATCAAACATACACTTTTCGTATCATTTTAAAATGAAAACTGAAATTCAACTGTCAATTTTGCATTTTAAATTTCACTCAAAATTATAACTAAATTCCTCCTTCAATTTTGTCAAATCGAGTTTGGAACTTAGTCTATATGTATTCAAAATATCACAACATTTCTGTCTAATTGCGACCAAAATTTTCGAATTCAAAAACAACTTTTTCTCAGAATTTTGCCCTGACTAAACATAAAATTTTGCTCAAATCTATTTTATAATTGTAACTTAATCTTTAATTTCTCTCTTGCCAGTCCAATTCGAAATACAAAACTCTAAGTCTACTCAACATTTTCACCAATTACTGCTTAAAAATTTAAATAGAGTTTTGAATTCTAACTCAGAATTTCTAATAACACTTGAATTTTTTGTACTCCAAATTTCTAATCAAGCACAGTTAGACAAATCTAGGTTGGAATTTTTACTTAATTTGTGAACAAAATATCATAATATTTCTAGCTGAATTGCAATCAGAATTTTGTGTTACTTAAATTTGGAATTCAAATTGAATTTTTAAATATTTTTTAATTTCATCCAAATTTTTGCTCAAACTCTCGATTTGATTGAAATTTAATTTTTAGTCCAAAACTTGTTTTACCGCGTTCTAAATAAAAATTTTGCTCAGATAATTTTAACTAACCACTCAAATTGTTATTAAGGGCAGTCCGGATTCCAAACTTAAGTTTTAAACTAATTTAAGCTCAAATCAAATTTCTAATTTAAACTCTATTGATAATGTAAGTTCCTAGTTTAGATTTTATTCAAGTATGGTTGAAAATTTTAATTCTTCTATTATAAATCAAAAAGCATTCAGATTTTTGGTCGATTACTGATTTTATCGAGTTTAGAATTCAAGCTAATTTTCCCTCTCATTTTATGGAATAAATTTAACGTTTGTAGTATTAGACTTAATTATTAGATACACATTCCGATATTTGAATTTAAGAAACTATTAAATAAGCAGAAACATGAATTTCGCTGAAATAGTGAGGTTATGTTTCAAAGTTTTCTGTATTTTTTCATTTTAGACTGAGTGCAATACAAAAGTAATAAATCATCTGAAAAAGAAGGAGAAAAAGTTGACCTTCGACAAGCGGCGTATCCACATTTTACATCCGTGTGGTTTGTTTTTGGTATTGGGAAATTGCACATAAAAAATGCTTGGACTAAATTTTTTTTTTCATTGTGTGTCTGTCATTTTTAAAAAAAAATTTTTGTGGATTGTGGCGCCTCTAATGACAAATGTGAGAATTAAGTTTGGGAAAATTACTAATTGAAGCGTAAAGTAGTCAAGATTTATAGCAAAACTTAATTTTATTTTGTGTTTATGTTATAATGTAAATTATGTATAAAGGGTTCCAGAACACTGTTGCGTTATCTTTGGCTTACTGAGAGGTTGGAGTGGGAATTGGTTTTTACATCTTAATTAAATTTTTTACAGATCTAAGGCCAAATTTACCATCGAATTGGATCATTGCAACCGCTTGAACACGCACAGAATAAATTCATCCAGATTTACTTCATGGGCAACATGGAGGACCAACTTCGATCGGCGTCAAACGATCAATATGGCAATGAAAGAGCAATTCTGCAAGATCTGGAGCAATTACTTCATGAACATTATGCATTGGTTCGGTTGTTCAAAACTGCGTTGGATCGCATGCTAAGTGATGACTACGAAGTCGTGATCAGAGCGGATAAACGACCCGCTAGAATATACGAACGCCAGTTCAACGCTCCAACAATAGATGAAGTCGCAATTCTGATATTTTGGCAAGGAGACGATGGATATCACTGCTATATCAACATGATAAATCCATTGAGCGGTGAGTATCGATATCATAATTTTCATTTCATCGTGACACTAATCTCACTGATTTCACTGATTTCATTTCAGGTGGGAAAACTACCAAGAAGGTGTATTCGTCAAAATGCTGACAACTATTTGCTGTGGTTTCGTCGATTGCTTCAGTAAAATTGCGTCGACATGTCAGTCAAAATCGAAACGAAGTGCTTCATTTTCATTTGGTTGAACAAAGCCAAACTGCGTTCGGAGCAGTATATTCATTTACGCGATACAATCAGCAATGAAGGAGATGTAATTAAGTTGGTCGATTGACTATTCTACCGGCAACGTACATTGGTAGCCTGCGTCATATGCATGAATATGCGCAAGATGCAAGGACCTATGTTCGTCATTACGATCGCCCAGATCTATTCATCACCTTTACGTGCAATCCGAAGTGGATTGAAATTGTTCAACTGCTGCTTCCCGGACAAACATTAAATGATCGGCACAACATCACCGCAAGTGTCTTCAAACAAAAAATCTGATGACCTAGAGGCCTGCCTCATGCACACATTCTTATTTGGATGCCGAGATTCCTGATCCCGAAACCGATCCAGACCTGCATGATGTTGTAATTACGAACATGATTTACGGTCCATCAAATACATCTACAAATATGTCACGAAAGGGAGCAATATGGCCATTTTTGATGTTTAAACTCCCAATACCAACGATGAAATCAAGCACTATCAAGATGGTCGATATGTGAGCTACGGTGAGGCGATGGATCGTCTGGCGGTGCATATGGGGAATGGTCAACGAGTTTATTTCAATGCATCAAATGTTGCTCAACGTGCTGAAACACCTCCAGTGACAACGTAGACCAGTTTATTTTCAATTTGCCAAAGTGATCCGTTTGCAAGAACGTTGCTCTACTCTGAGATGGCAAGTTATTACACTTGGAACGCTTCATCGAAGAAATTTCAACGTCGGAAGCAAGGCGATGCGGTTCCTGATCATCCGGATGTGTGTTCTACTGATGATCTTGGTCGCATTTACACAGTTCATCCGAAGAATGACGAATGCTTCTACTTGCGGTTGTTGCTCATTGGGACATGACAATCGCTGAAGCAATTGTTTCTGCATCTCCAAGTCAGATACGCACATTATTGGCTATCATTATTTCGACATTATTTCCAACAAATCCACGTAAACTGTAGAACAAGTACAAGAATGACATGTCAGAAGACATTTTACATCAAATTCGTGAGGAAATCCCGATCTCGAGGTGAATGAGGAGGATACATAACAGGCTTTGCTTTTGATCGAAGACATATGTTACCTCATGTGCGGCAGTTTGTTAGTCAAGTTAGGAATGCCAACGTCATATCGTGGAATGAACGACCCTTTCAATCGAAAATTGGAACGTGAATGTGAATACGATCGAGATGTATTGAACCAATCAATTCGAACGCATGTACCACTGTTGAATCCCCCACAGAAGGAAGTATACGATACTTTAATGAAGGCAATTAATGATGGAAATGGTAGCCTATTTTTCCTCGAGGCGCCCGGTGGAACTGGGAAGACGTTCCTCATGTCATTGATTCTGCCAACTGTTCGTGCGGCACTTTCAAAGTTGAAATTGCCGTTAAACCTTCAAACGGCTGAAAAACCGACATGCAGCATTGCGAAACACTCAACAATGGCCAAAGTTTTGATGGCAAGTAAAATCATCATCTGGGATGAATGCACAATGGCGCACAAACGCCCATTGGAAGCACTCAATCGAACTATGAAAGATCTGCGCAATGATTCAAGATGTTTGGAGGCGCAATGATTCTAATGTCTGGCGATTTCCGTCAAACACTATCAGTGATTCGAAGATCGATAGCTGGCAATGAAATAAACTTTAGCGTCAAATCATCAACTCTGTGGCGCTAAGTGAAGAAACTCCAGCTGACGACAAACAAGCGACTTGTATTGCTAAACGATCCATCTGCCCAGAATTTCTCGAAGCAATTGCTGAGTATCGGTAATGGCCGTGTTCCTGTCGACGAATCGAACGGATTGATTTCATTTCCGCCGAATTTTTGCAATTTCGTCTCAATGAAGGACTAGCTCATCAACTCAGTGTTCCCGAACATCATTGCTAAGCACAAAAATCACAATTGGTTGAGTGTATGAGTGTATTGGTTGAGTGTAACGAAGCAACCAACTTTCCAACTAAATTTGTAAACTCATTGTATCTGCCTGGCTTGCCACCGCACAATTTACAACTGAAGGTTGGCTCGGTGGTCATCATGCTTCGAATTCTGAACCAACCAAAGCTATGTAACAGAATGCGTTTGGTGGTGAGAAAACTCATGGGCAATGTGATTCATGCGACGATACCCAAAGGAAAGTTCAAAGATGAGGAAGTTCTCATTCCACGGATTCCGATGATCCCAACCGAGTTTAAACGAATTAAATTTTTGATTCGTTTTCCATTTACCATGACAATCAACAAATCACATGGCGAATCGTTGAGTGTTTGTGGCCTGAATCTAGAAAATGAATGTTTCTCTCACGGTCAATTGTACGTAGCATGTTTAAGTGTTGGCAAACCATCCGGCTTGTTCGTTCTCGCACCTGACAACAAAACGAAAAATGCCGTATATCACAAGGTGCTTCAATGAAGGGAATCGACCCGAGTGCAAACCATTCAACAAATAGTCTGGATTTCGATTCACTTCAGGAAAGCAAATGCCTTGCTGCCACATGAATTACATTCATTTTAATGTTATTAAAATACATTTCATTTTGATTTTTGTACATTTATTGAACTTAATTCATTTTGAGGATTCATTTTATCTTAATAATAAACAGAATTTAATTCAGCTAATAAGTTAACACAATATTTATTGATTCGGAGGCGGTACGAAGTTTGCCGGGTCGACAAGTAATAATATAAATATCAATATTTTTTTTAAAAACATTATTACGTTTTCCTGTCATCCTTACGCTTAACGGCTTTGAGGTGTTCTCTATTTTAGTATGTGAATAATTATTAAAAACTTCAAATTTTTTAAAAACGTTCTAATTTATATTAATTTTTGAAGCTTAATAAATAGTGAAAGCGGCGGTTTGGGGCGACATACCGATCCTCTAAGGATAACACATAGGGACAATTTAAACGGGCATACAAGAAAAAAAATTTGGCGACAAACATATTAGCATCAAAAATAATAAATTGGCAGCAAATATAATATTTTGGAACAAAACAATGAAAATACAAACAAATAATTTTCAGCGTCCTAAAAAATAGTTTAGCGACAAAGAGTAGCATCAAAAATTAGAAATAAGCAGCAAATATAATATGTGGTTAAATTATTAAGGTTATACAAAAAAATATATTTCAGCATTAAACAAAAAATTTAGCCGACAATAAAAAAACACAAAATTTAATTTCCTGTATTTTTTTATTCTAATGGCTTTTAGGCACTTTCCGAAAGTTATACTTAATTCATACTTATTGACTTATTTGCCGCCAACTTAAATAACTATGTAAAATCATTCGAATTTATTTCACATACTATACATAGTTTTTATTTTGACAACAACGCATTTAATTTTTAACTATTAAATAATTTTTAATTAAATTTTTTATAAAACTTAATTAATGCTTAATGTCACAATGTATACGCAATGAAGTTAACAAAATTTTGGTTTTCAGTTTAGATTTTTTTTTTTTTTTTTTTTAGAACATACTTATTTTAAGTTACTTCGTCAACATACTTATTTAACTAAGAATGTCTAAATAAATGAGTATAACTTTCGGAAAGGGCCTTAAAGCTGTCGGAAATTCCCAACAAACAATCCACACAGAAACCGGAATGTTTCAAACTTCAAAATCGCATGATGTACCCCCTAAACAGGTAAGCAGCGCTAACTATTATATTTACAAGTTTTTATTATGATGTCCGAATATGTTTAATAATTTTTTGGCGTATTTCCCTGCCTCATATATTTATTTAGTGGCCGCATGCCAAAAGACTTCGGGTTTTTCGACACGCGATCTACACTAAAAAGATACTTTTTTTCCATCTCTCTCGTGTTAAAAAAAAATAGTAGAATGTTACAAATTGGTTGTCAAAAATGTATTTGTTAAAAATCAATTACACATTTTTAAAATATGAGTTTAATTAAACAAAAATAAATAATTTTCGATAAACGTATCAAATTTAACTAAAAAAATATTAATTAAGATATTAATCAAAATTCCAAAAACATCTATTCAGTTTTGAGATTAATATCTGTCATTCTTTTCACACGGTAATTCAGTACCGCAGTATACCGAAATACCGAATTATAAAGTGTTTTTGATAATCCACTTCGGCATTAGATTTGCACATTTCACACGACCTTTTTTCGGATTAGGTAATCCAGTTCGGAATTGGATTACGATGCGTGTGAAAGCCACTTATATGGTTGAAAAAAAATAATAAAGATAAAGAGAAGCGAAATATATATATATATATATATATATATATATATACATATATATATATATATAATTTATAGCGTATAAGCTAAATCGATTGGAATGACTTTAATTACTTATTTAAAATAGCGGCAAATAAGTAAATTAGTATCAAATAAGTCACGTTTGGAAAACAGCCTCAATGTTATATCTTAGGCGTATTCGGAAATACATCCTGAATAATTTCATGCCAATTTTCGATCATTAAACTTATCTGTCTATTTAAGAACGAATGAGATATCTTCAAGCTAAAGCGTAAAACCCACCGAGCAGCGGCAGCGAGCAGCAAATTTAAATATATGTTGATTTGCTTATGTATTCATAGATAGTCGTATTGTAACAGGACCGTAAGGTCATGGTTATGAATGACTAATTTTATATCCAGTTTTAAAATAAACTGTTAGCAGAATTGTTTATTACGTTCAACTTACTCAGGGCGGTCGTTCAATTGCCGGCTCGAGCTCAGGGTTTGGGGTGGGATTTCCGAGAAGTTGAACGAATCTTGAGAGATCGCTTAGGAAAACAAAGAAATCGAAAGGAAAACTAGCATAATCATCACTTACCATGCCACTTACCTCACTTCCATCCCGCTATTGATTCTGGCACTAATTCATCACTAAGTTAAACTTCATCACTGAACAAAAGCACAAACAAGCGAATCGAAATTAAAAAGAAAACAAAAAAAAATTGAGGTGTGGCCAACACACGACTTTCTTTTACGATCAGAGAATTTTGAGAAATTTTATTTTTTCTTAATTTTTTTTTTTAATTTGTAAATTATTAAATTTTTTTTTAATTTTTAATTTTTTATTTTTATTTGTTTTTAATTTTTGGAAATATTTTGAATTAAATAGTTTTTTGTAAATCTTATATTTATTAAGATATTTGCAAAATAAATTTTCTGGACCAAGGGAGTGGCCACTTCCGGCTAGCCGATTTGGACTGACAGACTGACAGACTGACAGACTGACAGACTGACAGACTGACAGACTGACAGACTGACAGACTGACAGACTGACAGACTGACAGACTGACAGACTGACAGACTGACAGACTGACAGACTGACAGACTGACAGACTGACAGACTGACAGACTGACAGACTGACAGACTGACAGACTGACAGACTGACAGACTGACAGACTGACAGACTGACAGACTGACAGACTGACAGACTGACAGACTGACAGACTGACAGACAGACACCATTTCGAAACCCACTTTTTCGGACTCAGGGGACCTCAAAACAAATAAATCTCTAAAAATCTCAAGCTCCAAAATTTTCATGATTAATATACTATATTTTACTAGATTAAAAGAAAATAAAAACCCAAAAATAAAAACCCCCTCAATCCATACGAATCGTTCGTTTAGTAAAAGTTCTGCAAAATTATTTTTTGGAAATCGCACTCAACTCTGAAGGGCGAACACCGGCCATTGCCAACAATGATGACAAAGGTTTCGCTAGCACATGGAATAGGTCCCTTAATGACCTAGTCAGAAAACCCTAATCCATACGAATCGTTCGTTTAGTAAAAGTTCTACGAAATTATTTTGTGGAATTCGCACTCAACCCCAAGGGCTAATATCGGCCATTGCCAACAATGATGACAAAGGTTTCGCTAGCACATAGAATAGGTCCCTTAATTACCTAGTTAGAAAACCCTAATCCATACTAATCGTTCGTTTAGTAAGGGTTCTGCAAAATTATATTTTGGAAATCGCACTCAACCCCAAGGGCCAATATCGCCCATTGCCAACATTGATGACAAAGGTTTGTCTAGCACATAGAATAGATCCCTCAAATACCTAGTTAGAAAACCCTAATCCATACGAATCGTTCAGTTAGTAAAAGTTCCGCAAAATTATTTTGTTTTCGAAATCGCACTCAACTCCGAAGGGCCAATATCGGCCATTGCCAACAATGATGACATAGGTTTAGCTAGCACATGGAATAGGTCCCTCAATTACCTAGTTAAAATTGAGGTGTGGCCAACACAGAACTTTCTTTTACGAACAGAGAATTTTGAGAATTTTTTTTTTTCTTAATTTTTTTTTTAATTTTTAAATTTTTTAATTTTTTTTTTTAAATTTTTTATTTGGATTTGTTTTTAATTATTGGAAACATTTTGGATAAAAGAGTTTTTTGCAAACCTTATACTTTTTAAGATATTTGCAAAACAAATATTCTGGACCAAGGGAGCGGCCACTTCCGGTTAGCCGATTTGGAGTAAAGTTCACTGGGACCTCCAAATTTATCAAAAAAGCTTAAATCTGAATTTTCAGTTCGATTGATTAAACCATATGGGCTGTAGAGAAGACACAGACAGACTGACAGACTGACAGACTGACAGACTGACAGACTGACAGACTGACAGACTGACAGACTGACAGACTGACAGACTGACAGACTGACAGACTGACAGACTGACAGACTGACAGACTGACAGACTGACAGACTGACAGACTGACAGACTGACAGACTGACAGACTGACAGACTGACAGACTGACAGACTGACAGACTGACAGACTGACAGACTAACAGACTGACAGACTGACAGACTGAACAAATAATTCTGTAAAAATCTCAAGGTCCAAAATTTTCATGATTACTATACTTTATTTTACTAGATTAAAAGAAAGTAAAACAATAAATTTCCTCACCAATACTTTTAAAATTGCAGAAAAGTAAAATACTGGGACTAATTAATAATACTGGGCTATTACATTACAGTGCATGAAGTATTAAAACAATTTAACCTAATACACTAATGATTCCATGCCTCTTAGATTCACCTATTCAACGACGATTAAAATATATGGGACGAAAACATTTCGTTACATTTTTCGTTACAGTATGTTAAGCAAAAGTATAAGACATTTGTATAAAAACATTAAAATTTTTGATAATTTTAATAGATAAATGTTGATTAAAAGAAAATATTTCACAAGTGGAATGTGTGGGACTTGTCGCGCTGCTCTTGGTGTGTTTCAGCCTTAATTTAGATGTTGTTGTGTTAATTTTTTTTTTTTTTTTTTTGAATAAATGGTTTGTAAATACAAATAAAAATAAAAAGGAATTCTTAATTACGATAAATATGAATGTATTTTAGAAAAATTATTTTGTATTTCTTTGCATTATCTCTCTAAACGCATTTTCGAATATTGCTGTCATATTAACATGTATTCCTAACTTTTTGTGTGTGATGGATAAAGGCTTGTGATGGATTGATTATACTTTTGCTTAACATACGCTATATATGAATACATAAGCAAATCAAAATATATTTAAGTTTGCTGCTCGCTGCCGCTGCTCGGTGTGTTTCACGCTTAATGCTCCAAACAAATAGGCGCCGTTCGAAGCGCCGCTGAAATTAAAATACATATAGTTTCATATTAGCGAACACACACCGTGCGTTTTTTTATTATATCGGAGAGACCTCGATAAGATACTTATTTGAATAAGTTAGGTTCCACAAATCGAAAATAGGCTTAGGCCTTTCCGAAAGGTATACTTATTTGTGGAACCTAATTTATTCAATGTAATTTCCTATGTAATAAGTTAGGTTTCACAAATAATTATAACGTTCGGGAAGGGCCTAAGGCCCTTTTCCAATTATTTACTTATTTGGTGGAACCTAACTTAATACATAAGAAATTACATTGAATAAGTTAGGTTCCATCAATCAAGTAGGTAATTGGAAAAGGGCCTAAGTGTAGAATGCGTGTCGAGAAACCTGAAGTCTTTTGGCATGCGCCTACCTTCACGCTTATGTTTCACCCTTTGTTGATGAAAATCGCAAATAAACAACAAAGTACAAACATGATTTTTTATTGTAAAAGGGTAATAAATAACTAAACTCAAGAATCAAATGCCGTCTTACTTTGGTCACTTGAACAATTGTTGGTCTAAAAACAAAAATGCAAATTACGCTCAAAATAAAAACTAAAAAAAAAATTTCTTTTACTTTTATCAGTTGACATTAAAAATTAAATAAAAAAACAAAAAAAAAACTTCAAAATTATTTCTAGAATTCTATACCAAAAAAAAGTTGGTTTGAAACCTATTCATTCCGGAATGAAAATACACGGCATTGTTGTTGTAAAATTCCCAAAGTAAGACTACAAGTATGACAATTTCACAGCTAAAGACTTTTAATTGTATGTTTAATGTAATCTTTAAAGAATAAAATTAATTGGATGCTATCATTTGCCGAACAAAATGATTCAAAATATATTTACTGTAAAAAGAAAATGGAAGTAGGAATTACTCCAGTCTAACAAATAAAGCAAACCTAAAATTTCGTAGCACATTTAGAAAAGTTTCATTTCAGTAACAAATTGAAGAAAGGGATTCGAAAATTTAAAATAACCCATTTTATGTAACGCAAAACGAGGTCGTGTTACTTAATGTTTCCGAAAACCTCATAAAATTTTCTTTACAAAAAAAAAAATTGTATGTCTATAAATTTGCCCTATATTAATTTGTTGGCAATAAATTAATTTTGATGATAATTTTTGTCCTCACTTTATTTTATTTGGTTCCTTAAAGAACATTTTTTGTATAGACATTTGTAATCAGCCAAATATTTTTTTTGATACCTATATTTATTATTTTTATTTCTAATGGTTGACTCTCAAAACCTTTAATTCAATGCCCAAAAATAATTTTTGTTCCCTTCAAATAATGCCAAAAAATAATAAATGTTGCCAAATTATTATATTTTGTTCCAAAAAATTAATTTTATGATGCCAAGAAATTTTTTTTTGTTGCTCATAAATTTGTGCAGCTTTATTAATTTTTTTGTATCTCAAATATTAATTATTTGTGTGCCGCTTTATTGTCAGCTTTTTTTTAATAAATCTGAACAAAACAACAAAGGAAGAAGCTTTAAAAGTTTGATTGTTTTATTGGTATTTCAAATTTTGTGAGTAAAATTTAAAAAGCAGGTCTTTTGCAAATCTTAAAGTTTAATTTAATCACTGCCTTTTGAGAGAGTTTCCCCAATTTATCCTACTATAAAACAACCTTGAATGTTAGAGTATAAACTTAACTTTAATTTTGTTTTCAAGGAAACCCAAAAATTTATAATGTAACATTTGAACTATATAGAGATAGGTTCAGTTCAAGGTTTTTGTCTCAATTTAAAACATTTTAAATTGGCTAAAAGATTCAATAATTTAAAATTCTTTCCCGTACTGTATAAACATTACCATTTATAATATATATACTTTATAGTCTATCTAACAACAGTATATCAACATTTACTTTTGTTTTGTGTTCATACTATGTGTGTTCAGTATTCTTGTTTTCTTATAAATTTTACTTAGCATCTCGAACAATGTAAATGCAAAAATATTCTACCTATTTTATATTTTTTTTGCTAGTTGCTAGTTACACATCCATATCCACCTTTATATGGATGTGAAAATGTATGTACCTATAGATATAGAGATATACAGCAAAAAAAAAAAAAAAAAAAAAATCTCCCCTGACATTTGATCCTCCTATTTTCTATCCATTTAATGTATGATTTTCATCCTGAATGTTTTATGGTTTTTTATTATTAGTTTTCTTTTATAAATAAACCCCGCCACCTTCGCCCACTTTGTTCCAAGCTTTTTTTTTATATGTGTAGTATACATTTCAATAAATTCAAGAAACGAACGGAATTCTATTTCAATGCTATATAAGTACATATCCAATCAGGATATGTTATATATTATGTATGAATGTCTAAGGATATGCAAAATATTTTTTATTACTGCTTAAATAAAATAAAAGAAAATCGAACAAAAAAAAACAGGACATCAACAATAATAGTTTACATCACATTTAGATTTAATGTCCCGGGTATGTAGTATTTGTATGAGGGTATAAATTATATTGATCTGATTGTGACATCGTGTCTCTTGTTGTGATTGATTTGCGCACCCATGTCAATACATTTCAATATTATTTACATTTTTTTGTTTAAACAAATCACAACCTCTTAGGAAAGCAAAAAAAAAAGAAAAAACGAAAGCTCTGTGTGGTTGAAAGTGTGAAAACTCATTTTTTTCCAAGTCTGTTATATTTTTCATTCTCTAGAACTGTACACGTGTATATATGTATATGTGTGATTTAATGAAATGACATGATTTCCCATGTGTAATTTAGTAAGATAAATTAATGAGGGAAATTTCTATGTTGGAGTTTTTCAATTTTTTGTGTGTTGTTGTTCGTGTTGCCATTTACATATGTATATTACATGTAGTACACCACACGAGATAAAAATAATTATATAAAATAAATCGGGGAAAATGATATGTACTTAATAATAAAATATAGTAAATATGTGCATGTGTGTGTATATGCCATTTACTTAATTATATGTAATTAGTTTTATTACCTGTATTCTGGCGTACACACAAAGTTTATGTATTAAGTTATATGTGATTTTTCCGCAAATAAAAACCAACATTCAAAATTACCTGTAAACTGACCAATTGGGTCTAATAAATTAATTTAAAAAGAAAAAAAAATTTAAAAAAAGCTCCAACATTTTTAATACCGTATAATATCTTTCCCTTGTCACTAACTCAGGTGGAATAAATATATGTATATGGTATATATAACAACATAACAAAACATAACATAACATAAAAAAGTTTCTGTTCTTTAAAAAAAAAAAAAAAATTAATAAAAACATAAAACGAAAAGAAACCCCAAAATAACTATTAAAAATTAGGATACGTATCTTGAACACAACAGAAGCTGTACAACACAGAAAATACCAGAACACAAACACACACAGACACAAAAATATCTTTCTCCTAGAATCATCAATTACATTTCATTCACAATCTATTTTAATACAACAGAATAGAAAAAAAACATAAAGCTACAGTTGGAAGCTTTTGTTATAAATTTCCCTCTATTCTGGGCTACATCATATATATGTATGTATATATGTACACAGACGAAAGTTTTGTAATTTTAGTTTCTCGAACTTATTTGTTACAAAAAAAAAAATTATTTATTTCGAAGCCATTATCCTTTATATTCGTGCTTTTTTATTCGGATAAAATATTTTTATGTAGCTTTCTTTTTTTTGGAGGGAGAAGCTTTAGAAAAAAATAAAAAATTATATATTAAATGCTTTGTGGAATTAAAACAATAAATTTTGATTGGTTGAGGATAATGAAAAGCAATTTACAATGAATTTTAACAGTATTAGTGCGGATTTAAAATAAAAAAAAAAATTTTGGGGTAGTTTTCTGTTGTTCATCTTTGGTTTGGTTTTGGTTTTTAATGTGTGTACATAATATACGTACCATAAACATAAAATGTATGTATTTTCAGGTATAACAGAGCTTTTGGTTTTGTTGTGCTGTTTTTTTTTTTTTTTTGTTTTTGTGTATGAGTTTGTGTGTGGATTATGATGGTTAAGGGAATTATACCGAAACTATATTGTGTTCGAAATTTTCATTTTTCTTAAATGATTTGTAGATAACGATTAATCGGGTGATAAATGTTTTTGATTATTTATAAGGGGATGATAAACAGTCGGATGGTGTTTATTTTAAATGGAAAATATGATTTATGGTTGTATAATTTTTGAAAAATTTTAAATGTTAATTAAAAGTGTATGAAAGCTTAAGTTAGGAAAAATTTTATAATTGCAGTATAATACGATTATCTTAGTAGATATAAACATAATAATAAACGTATCTTTCAAATTAACTAAAATTATTATGGCTAATTAAGAATGTTGACTATTATAATATATCACTCTGTTATCAGTCTACTGCAATTTATAGAAACGAGATTTAATCAGACATACGCAACTTAACTTCTTACATGGAAACTGAAATCATTTCCATTACAACCGAGCCACCAAACTACCATCAACCTGTTAAACATAATGTTGTACATCATATAATCACTAAAACAAGTTATCATTGTCGAGAATTTGACCAGTAGATCCTATATGAAATTGAAATAGCTGCTTACCAAAATTTCGTACATATGGTGAAAATAGGTATTTGTAGGCTGGTAACGGCTATCCCATTCTACATAAAAAAAAACTTCTCTATGAATTTAAATGGATGTAATTATTTTCAAAAATAATCTAGTTAGAGCTTGCTATCTTATTCTTGTAGAGCAACTGAAGATATTAAAAAAAATGATTTATTCGAGTTCACTCGGATGTCTTTTGGTCTGCGAAATACAGCCTAAACATTTCAAAGATACATTAACATAAACACCTCGAAAAATTATTTTAAAGACTCTCAGGATTTTGAGTTACTATTAGAAATTCAAAGTCTTACATTTTTTAAGTCATAGCTTTGCAGTGACTCTCAAAATAATAACTGGTTCGAATAAAAACTTATCTTAAAATTAATTCGACTCTTATAGGCTCATACCGTATCAGAACTATGGAATATCACCAAAAAGTTTGCATAGGTAATTAAAATCATCTCTTTATGCAAAGGAGCGAGCCCAGGTTCGGGTTTAGTTCGAAACGCGGCACTAAGTAGACATTTGTGTTCTAAGGGCCTTTTGTGTACTTCAGTTTTGCAAATGGACAGTTCCTTGTTGATGTGCAGTGAAGCTTCAGTTCGATTAGTTAAACCATCTTGGTTGTAGAGGGGACTTATGTGTTTCGGACACAGGGGCGGTAAAACGGGGGAAACAGTGTGTGAAGTTTTAATCCCAGTTTTTTTTTACTAATCGCAAAATTGATTTGGTCCAAAAAAATATTTCTAAATAAGGGACTCGAATTAGATTGAAGGTTGAGATTTACGCTAAAGGCTACATGTGTTTGTAGCTGGAAATAATTATTTATGAATTTCACAAAATGTCGCTTGTGATTTTGACTCGACATGATCGTTCGATCTTGAAAGGTCGAATCGGTCGGAAGGCCGAATTTCGAAAGGCCGAATGCCTCATCGCCGATTGGGTCTAAATGACGAATGTCGAAAGGCTTAATAGGTCGAATGGGCGTACGTGTGGAAAGGCCGATTAGGTCAAAAGGCCGAATTTTCATTAAATTGAAAAGTGCTAATAAATCCTGTGTATGTAGCATATTAATGTGATCAAATTTTGTCGGAAAAAAATGGGTTGGGGATAATATCTCGACAAACGTTATATCGAAATCGCAATCTCGAAATCGAAAACTGAAAATATCGAATTTCAAAATCTCGAAATCCAAATCTCGAATTATCTCGAATCCCGAATAAAGAATATAATTTTTTAAAATTATTATTTTACATACAATTTTTCATGTTTGTTACTGAAAAATCAAAAAGATAGAATTAAAATTTCCGAAATTTCGATAAAATTACATTTATCCTTAATACTAAAAGTCCTGAAAAAATTCGGTCAACCTGGCAGGCGCAGAACAAAGGAATTTTATTCTTCATATTTCAAGTTGTATTATGGTTGGCTTAATTCGTTGTGTTAGTACGGAATCGAGAATTGAGAATTTTTATTAAATTGTTAAATGCTTCGTCAACTTTACAGACATAGATCAAACGAATTGTATCGTTTATACCGCTTCTACTGATAGTTGTACCACAAATATTTGAAGTTGTGATAAAAGTATTTTACTGAATTTTTCATTTAAGTTAAACAAAATATATTTCTGGATTTTTCCGGGCTTTTTTTTCTAGATTTTATTCGGCGATATTCTAAAATTCGATATTATAAAACTGAACAAAAAAATTTATTCGTTATTTTGATTTTGCGAGAATTTGGCACTATCCAAAAAAAAATTATTTGTTTTCCTTTTTTTATTATAATTAATTAATTTTTAATTATATTACAAAAAAAACGAAAGAAGATTTTATTATTTAAGGTGATTTCCTAGTAAACATTTTTATACAAAAATTTTCATAGAAATATAAATTTTGGTTTCCATAAAATATAAATTTTGAAAATTTTCATTCATAAAAAGTTGAAAAATTAAAATTAATTTCGATACAAACGGCCTTTCGACATTCGGCCTTTCGACGTTCGGCCTTTCGACATTCGGCCTTGCGAACTATTCGGTCTTTCGACACAATCGGCCTTTCGAAATTCGGCTTTTCGATATTCGGCCTTTTGACCCTTTCGGCCTTTCGACATTCGGGCTTTCGGCGTTCGGCCTTTCGACATTCGGCCTTCCGGCATTCGGCCTTTCGGCCCTATTCCGACATGATGTAACCTTTCTTAGAATTTTGACTCAATATGATGCCTTTTTACTGTGGTATATATTTCAAGACCAACCGTATATTGAGATTTGAGTGATAGGTCAATTTCAAGTATTTCCAGAGTTTTTATATTTCGTCTATTTTCTATTTTTGCCAAAAATTACAATCGACGCAAATTACTAACATGAATTAATCGTAATATGCAAAAATGTAAATTGTGATACATTTCAGTTCAAAAAAGTTTCGCTTTAACCTTAATTAGTCATTTCGATATCGGTTCTGCTCCAATCAAATCACGTGTCCAACTAAAGTATTTAGCTCCGGAATTTTTATAGCTGCATCTAATTTTTATAATAGTTCCTTATGTCCAAAATGTTAAGCATTAAATTACCTATTATTGACTACACTGTTTTTGGGGGATCTAGATTTTATTTTTAAAATTTCCGGGGCTTAATAGACACTGACATCATTTCCTCATGTGTTACCAGTTGCCTCTTGAAATTTTCTATCTCAGATATGATCAAGTGAAGAGAAACTATTTCAGTTTCTCTTTACCTGATCATATCTGAGATAGAAAATTGTTTTACCTACCTACCAAAAATATATCAATCTTTTAGTTTAAAATTGATTGCCAAATTTGTACTGACCAGACAAACAAAAACAGACAAGATAGCTCAAAATATATTGTCTATTTTAGCTTACTTGTTCAATAAGAGCTTTGATTGTAGCATTTTCCCGAGAGATTTAAATTGGCACAAGTTATTCATATTTATAAAAAGGAAGATATTAATGTTTTAGGTAACTATCGTCCAATAGCGCTGCTCTCCGTGTTCTCAAAACTTTTAGATTAGTGATGCACAATATGTGTTGCCTAAGGAACAGTGTTAGGACTGATTCTCTTCTTAATCTATGTTAATTCAATCTTCCCACTAAAATTAAATGGAACCTGCACTGGACCTGCTGATGATATTGCACTCTATAATGCTTCTGAAGATAAAGTGTATGTGGCAAATTTTGTGAACTCGGCTTTTCCATACCTAAGAATGTGGTTCGATCTGCACTACCTGCTTTTGAGTGAAAAATCGAATAATATGTTTTTTAAAGTTTCGAAAACAGATTTAAGTTACAATAACGTGCTATATATCATAGTGCGACATCTATCAATGCTTTAAGTTTATTGTTAGAGTTAATATATCGCAACCTACAGTGAACCTGGACACAACACCTATTACGATGCTCGTAACTATTTCACCATGTAACAGTAGTATGATGTTTAGCTTTCAAGACATCGAAGATTCGTTAAATCCATTCACCGGTAAAGACGATTGTCCAATCGAAAAATCGATTGCTGAATTTGAGCTTGCGAGTTAATGTGCTGGATGGAGTGACGTACATAAAAATATTTTCGCGGGTAGATTGTTGAAAGGAACCGCAAAAAAAAAGCCTCCGGATGGCTTCCGATTTAACATCATGGGGAAATCTGGCAGATTTTGTACGAAAAAAATTTAAAGAAAAACAGAAAATAGTGCAGTAGTCCATCGCAAAATGTTGGAACGTAAAAAGAAAATCGATGAGTCATTTAAGTCGTATTCCATTGTGTTTACGGAAATTACAAGCGCCGCAAATATCGAAGAAGCCACTATCATAGAATATTCTATTGATGAAATACGGGATTATGAGTCAATTCTGTTTTGCAGTCTGATCTAAAGGATTATCATAGGTGGGTCAATTTCAACTCACATATTGCTAGACGGTATTTTGCGGTGTGATATTCTATTAAGCCTGTAAGCCGCGGTGATGTACCCGTAAGGCTTAGGCACATTGATGAGAAAATCAATAGAGATGAGATCAGAAGCTTAATTGTTGATTACAAAATTGTCTAATTGTCGAAACTAAAATAAAAATTATTTTAACTGACGAGAAGCCAATAGTATAGAAGCCTGGACGATTATCACCCGTGGAAACCTAACACGTAAGAGTACAAGCTGATGAATGGATCGAAGAAGGAAACGTTCGTCCGAGTAAATCTTGTTTTGCGAGCCCGGTTGAATTATCAAACAAGAAATATGGATCCAAAACATTGAGCAAGTGGTTGTTAAAGATTGGTATCGACTTTCTCTTGAAAAATGGATTTTTCCACGTTCCTGTAGAAGAAGACTCACTAAAATACACGGCATTTGTAACCCCATTTCGTAGTCCAAGTGCCAGTTTTTGATCAAATCAATTGAGTACGTTCGACATGAAATTGAAAATGGAATAATTAAGCCATTAGGACGGAAAAAGTAACCTATCTCAAAATTCCCTGAACCCGGCAATGCAAAACAGATTCAACGATTTCTGGGATTGACGGGCTATCGAATATTTTCCGAAGGGATACTGTTTTCAAAATGGATATTGACCAAAAAGAAGCGTTTGAGGCGCTGAAGGAAAAATTGATTAACAAGCCAGTCTTAAAAATCTATTCTATGTGTGCAGAGATGGAGCTACACACTGATGCGTGAAAGATTGGATTGGGAGCTGTTTTGCTTCAAAAAGATGAAGAGAATCAGTGTTATCAAACTGTGTTTTTCTATAGCTGAAAAACAACCCCGTGTGTGGAATGTTATAGTTGCTATGAGTTGGAGGTATTCGCGATTGTTTGTGCTGTAAACAAATTTTGAGTCTACTTACTTGGACTAAAGTTTCGAATGGTAACCCACAGCGCGGCGTTTAAGGGAACGATAGAGCGAGAGGAGTTGACTTTCAGAATAGCAGGATGGGCGCTAAAGTTACAAGAATTTGATTACTAATTAGATCGTCGCCCTGGCAGTCATATGAAGAATGGGGATGCTTTAAGTCGAGATCCAGTTGTGATGACAGAAGATGATGCCATTAATCGAGTTAAAGCGGTACAAAACAAAAGCTTCTTGGAACAATGAAATGTTGAAGGTTCAATGAAGTTGGTCAGACAGATGCAAAATGAACTAATCAAATAGTACCACGAGCAAGGCTATTTTGCAGTCAAAAAAATGGAAGAGCTAATCGAGCGGCATTTTTACATCCGAAAATTGCTACAAAAGATTCAGACGTGTATAAAAAATTTCATTCTTTCCATTCTGGACGAACGCAAAATGGGCAGACAGAACGGCCTTTTAACTTGGATACCATAAGGATATTGCCCCCTGTCGACACCGAAAAGTTACGAGTAGGTATGCGTTCTGTTGTTGACGGATTATCGAAGTTC
The DNA here is from genome assembly GCA_958295665.1 of Tipula vernalis. Taxonomy (NCBI): domain Eukaryota; kingdom Metazoa; phylum Arthropoda; class Insecta; order Diptera; family Tipulidae; genus Tipula; species Tipula vernalis. The sequence continues at coordinate 321,582,062 of OY282559.1, forward strand.
GTTTAGATTTATCAATGCAAAACCCTAACGTGTAGCGAAATTATTCAAAATTTAAGCAACCAAATATCACGTTTTGGTAACCCGAAATACATAATTTCGGAAAAGAGTACCATGTTTGCTTCGACCGAATTCCAAGAATATTGTAGCAATTGAAGGCACTAAACATCTTTCAACATGAACTGGCGTTCCGCCGGGAAATGGGCAAGTTGAACGCATCAATTGGATAATACCTGCTTTGACCAAATTATCGCTTTAAAAGCCTGAACTGTGGTACACAAATACCGATAAACTTCAGCGATTTTTAAGTAATACCTACCAGAGGAGCATTACGACACCTTTTGAGATACTTTTTGGCACGAAAATGAAATGTTCGGAAGATTTCGATTTGCGAGAAGTAATTAAAAGAGAATCAGCTAATTAATTTGAGCAAAATCAACGATGAATACGAGAAACTGCTCGTGACCAAATTCTCAAAGTGCAGGATGAGAATCATAAAAATTACAATCGGAAAAGACGACCAGCACCCTTGTATAGTATTGAGGACTGGGTTGTAATTCGGCGAATCCAATTTGATGGCGAACTTAAACTACATCCAAAGTTTTTGGGTCCGTATAAGGTGATGAAAGTGAACCAGCATGATCGATATATCAGATAGAAAAAGTCTGAAAGACCGAAGGTCCATGTGAAACGTTAACATCAGCCGAAAATATGAAGTTTTAATATGGAATCTCCGATGAGGCAGATATTATTAGTTGGTTTAAGAGTTGACACCCACAATCTTAAAAATCGAGCTGCCGTTTTAAGCCACCTGGAGAGTGACATATTTGCAGGTTTCGTTGCTGATAATTGTGTACTACAGTTTCCGGTACAAATAGCCTGCTAACATTCTGTATCAATGTTAGGCAGATATGTTGTATCTGAATCATTTCAAAACCCTTTATTACTAAAAGTGTCTCACAGTTTTGAAGATGTTTATTTATTATTCCGCAAAAGGTGATGGGGCCCGCTGCACATCCATATAAGTTTTTAATGAGATGTCTCAATGGAAGCTCGTTGAAATGAAGTAATGACCTTCCCAAACGATTTTCAACCAAGGTAATATTTCGTCCGTTACAATCAGTATTTACATTTGTTCCGTCAGAACCTATCGCAAACATATTATCGAGAGGAGCTTTTATTTTGGTCAATTTGTGCAAAACAGCATGAGATATTATTAGCATCACTTGATTGAGTCGACACATGGCTGATATAGTGGGATACTAATTCTTTAATTAAATCAATATTCTCCTGATTTATAACTTTTCGATGATATCTATTTGACATATGATCTTTATTATTTCTCATTGTTTTCTCTCTTTTTCCATCAACATAAAGGCCCCACATGTTAGACTTGGTACATGGAGTTATTTACCATTATGTTCCTGTTATTCTGTCGTTGTCTTTGAACCATGTGTCTATCAATAACCAATAATTCATTGGGCAAATTTAAATTGAAAGATTCCTTCTAGTCTGCCAAGACGCAAGAAGTAAGGTCGGCAGCTGCTCTATCGGAAATTTTGTGTTGCAGTTTTGTTTTCAGTACCATTCTTGTTTGGGGATGATCAAGGGACCTGCCAATTTATGTTTCAGTGTCCGATTCCAAGTCCATTTCATCGTTTAAATCGTAAAAACATTACTTTTTTGGAGGCGGTAAATCTTCTTCAGAGTCCGAACAAGGGTGAAATGTTTCAATATCTTTTATAGATCGATTTCTGTTTATCCTTTGGTCTTGCAAAAAGTTAAACTTATCTCTAGAAATTTGAGACTATTTAGAGCAATCGCAATTTTTAAATAAAGAACACTCGCAAGAAGCCAAATCAAGAAGTCTATTGCTTTTATCTTTAAAACCAATTATAGACTCTGATAGTTTTTGTTAATTTAGGTTTAATCTTTTACGTTGCCGGAACTGTTGTAAATAAAAAATAAAATTAATTATTAAACCCGTTGTGGTGCGATCGCTTATTGTAAGAATCGCTGTTTTTTTCCAAATTCGATTCGCCTTAAGAAGGTTTGGTTCCTCAATATGCAGTTGTGGATGTAGGAATGCACCAAATTTAAAAGCAGCATAGCATTAATTCTTAAAAACTAGGAGCTTTACAGCTTTTCCCGTTTTCTTACTAAAAGTCGTGTAAGATCAAATCAACCTTGGATATACAAAGCCACAGTCTAAAAAACGAAGCTTTTTTATAAGGGAATTAGAAATGAGGAAAAAACCAAACTTTTCATAGTAAAATACTCAAAACATATAAGAACACACTTTTTTTCCTTTCCCTTAAATTTTTAAATGAAAACGTTACAAATTTTTAATTATGATTTCTGAAACATATATGAATGAATTGATTTATTTAAAACAAAAAATTAAAAAAAATTCAGAACAGCAGCATTATGGTCAAATAGAAATAAAAGCTTAATACAAATCGTTTGGTCATTAAGTCAATATACATTACATAGATGGCAGTGATGACCGTAAAAATTTTGTAAAATCGTACCAAAAATTACCACCTGGGGAAATTTCACGTTCAAAAATTGTAGTAAAAGCAAAACAAATTAGGGGCGTTTCAAAAGGAACACAGCGTCATTACTGAGTAGATATCAAGATGAGCAAAATATGTTCAACAGTTACAGCCTAATAAATTGTTAAAAAAATGTTTGTGAAGTGTAACGGGAAATATGTTTTATAAGCCATGATGAAGCCTCGGGAATTCATATATTCGAAGACATTTAATATAAGTTTAAATAAACGGAGTCGAAAAGCAAGCATAAAGGATAAAGATTCATCATTATTTGATACCACAATGAATACTGAAAAAATAATGTTCTTCCATTCCGAATGGCAGTTATTCTATGACCTTTATATGGGCACTATCCACGAAAATTCCTCGCTAAAACTTTCAATATCTGAACGGTTTACTACGGTTACTGAGCTAACCTTCGGAAACTACTAAATAGTTTAGACGAAATTATTAGATAGCTGCGAGCATTCGGAGGAAACTGAGCAACGAGATTATTGTCTCATTATTATGCTACTCAACAAAGTCATGCGATGTACAAAAGACGTGCGATGTAGATTTTCCAACTATTGACGATTTTTTGAAATTCTTAGGCGAAAGATCAGATGCTCTGGAATTCCGAAAGTCAGAAAATAGAATGACTGGTCCAAATTCTTATAGAAAACTTTTACGATCGTTTGCAATGATTTCGGTAAAATGAGATGTTTGCGATTCTTAAGATCATTTTTTGTATCAGTGTAAAAAATACGCGAATAAATCGATTGACTAGCGGAGAAACGATAGTAAGGAATCAAAGCGTTGCTTTAATTGCTTCTTGGACACTCGCTTAGTATACCAATATAAATCAAAAAGGAGGTGTCAAATATATATAAAGAATCATCATACATTGTTACACTTAAATCCAACAGAGTCTAAGTTAACCGCACCAGGGCATCGGACGTTTTATCATGGAAATCTGAAGATAAATTTATTAGTACAATCAATGCCACCAACGGCCTTGGTTAAGGTAAATGATTGGTGTTGGATACTGGATCCCAACTCTTTTTTTTCTCGGAAGCCTGTATGAATCGCTTAAAATTGCCGAACCTGAATAGACGTATTCTAGTGTCTGGTATCGGAGAATGTCGGACAGACTCCACAAAGGGGATTACATCAATCCCGTTGACCAGCCTAAACAATTACAAGACTTAAGTCTATTGACTGGCATTGAATTAGTATACCCCGAAACAAATAAATCAAACACAATATACATTTTATTAGGGTGCTTATACCTTATTTGGATGGGTTTGGTTGTACGCCAAGGTGATATTCGAAGTCTATTTTGTTGCTAATACTGTCAACGGAAGTTCGTTGTGAGGTTGCCGTTTGAGGAACCCAAGCCAACCCTAGGAACATCGCTCAATTTAACAATTAGCGGGTTGCACGCCAGGAAGAGAAAATTTGTCAAAATCGAAGAATATCAAAAGATACATAAATCGTTCATGCAAGAATATATTGAACTCGGACATTTCGTGAAAATTAGCACAGAAAGGGTGAACCAAGGTACTTGAGTATTTTTACCACATCACGGTGTTTTAAAAGAAGATAGCATTAGCACAATGTCCTAGTTCGACCAACAATACAATCAACTATCTTCGAAATACTTTTCCGGTTTCGGGAACATGTCTTTCTTACGAGTTCATATATTGTCAAAATGTACAGGCAAATTTTATTGAATGATGAAGATCAGGAAAACCAATGCACGTACAGAACCTGCTCACTTATGGTACCGCTTCTTCCCCATTCTTAGCAACAAGGGTTATGAAGAAACTACCCCGACTAAACCAAAATACATACCCGGCTACCGCAACTTTAATTTTCGATGACTGTGACCAACGATTTGAGAGAAGCAATACCTTTGAAAGATGATATAACTAAAACCCTAAAGGCTGCGGGAATGCACCAAAGTGACTGAGTCGCTCAAGTGAGCGATGTTAAAAAACAGAAAAAATTGAATGAATTTCAAAACAGTGAACTATCAAAAGTTTTATTCTTCTTGAAAACAAACGCGCAGGAAAGTTACCTGGCTTCAACAGTGATTTTTAATGACAACTTTCACAAATAAATACAACACATACACAACATCTCTTTCTAGGGCTACGGACCAATAGTCGGGTAAATTGTTTTTTACCTACTTTTTAACAGTGTGCAGGGTAAATTAAAATATTGTACTAAAAAGTTGGGTAGAATATGAAAAAACCGTATGCACAGGTAATAAACAAATGAAAAGCAATAAAAATATTTGACAATTTTTCTTTGCACCTAATTTGTGCCCATCAAACCATTTTTACTTCTAGAGAATTGGTACGCCAATTGAGGTAAATTTGTACTAAAATTTAAATTTACTGTGCTAAATGATTTAGCCGGCTATTGGTCCGCAGCCTAGGTTGTGAAAAACAAACTCATATACGTTTTCAGACATTTACGTTTTTCTGATATCTTTACGTTAAGGAACGATAGCATGGTTGTAGAATGTAAAGCAATCGAAAAAACCAAGAAATAGAAGCTAATGTAAATGAATATTATTTTATGCAGTGTAATATTTCATAAAGAAATAATCAAACGTTATTTCAGTTCCCTTTTGGAATTTCGTTTTGATTTTGTTCGCTCTCTAGCCAATATGAAAATTTTAAAGATCATGTAATAAAGCATATTAGCATTTTGAGTTAGAATTATAGGGAATCAGTGCTTCCCTTGATTCCAAAGACGCTACGCCCCTGATAAATATATATATATATATATATATATATATATATATATATATATATATATATATATATATATATATACATATATATGTATATATATATATATATATATATATATATATATATATATATATATATATATATATACATATATATATATATATATATATATATATATATATATATATATATATATATATATATATATATATATATATATATATATATATATATATATATATAAATATATATTTGTGTCGTAAAATGCTTCCTTTTTAAAACTGGCTCATAAAAATTAATAGTTCAAGAGCGAGCTAGATTCGCTGCTTTAGATGATTTCATTGCAAAATTTTAATATTTAATTGGTACTCGATAAAAAGAATTTTTACGATTCCTTGTACTAAAGAAATAATAAGCGCAGCTATTTTGTCAACCTGCAAAGTTGTTATGGTCATTTTACAAAAAAAATTTGATAGAACGTTTATAATTTAAGAAAGCATAGTTAATGAAAAGAATGCTTTGATTCAGAAATTCTGTTATTACGAAATTAAATACACTTGTTAAAATTGATAAAAATAATGTTTAGTGTTTAACAATTAGCATGGTATTAAACTTTTAGTAAAACATATAATTTACAATCCATTTTTACTTCACTATAATTCCTTCCGCCCTAAAAGCTCATACACACATTACACATCATACATAATCCAACATAAAAAAAAAAAAAAAACAAGACACAAAAAATTAAAAGCTCTGTGTTTTTAAATTTTATGATTGCATATACAAATGTTATTGTATTTTAGATTTAGTAATTCCATTAAAATTTCCCACGGCATGCAATTGTTACATTTCCACTGTATTTTACAATTTTTTGTTACGAGATTTGGGTGAATGGGTGTATATGAATATGGGGTGGGTATGTGTGCGTATATATATATGTATAGTATGTATATTTGTACAAATAAAAAAATAAAGTTATTTAGAGGTGTTTGGTTTTTATTATCTCGTGAACTTAAACATTTTTGTTCCATCATTAAAAAAAAACATAGGGGGCAAATAAAAAGCTGCTCAAAGTATTTTTTCTTCGCACAACTAAACAAATAAGAAAGCTTCATTTTTTTCGTGTCGGTGGTGTGTGCACATAGTAAACTTTAATATTTTAATTTTATGTTATATAAACAGTTTAATATACTCGAACCATTAGGATAAATTACTTTATGCTATTAAATTATAAATGTAAATGTTCATTTATTTTATATATTTATTTATTTTTATTTGTAATTTATATACTGTGCTTTTTCTTATAATTTTTGTGCTTTTTTTTGTTGTTGTTGAGAAAGTTCCAGTAACAAGTCTCGCTAGTTGGTGTGTACATAACATAAACACAGTACAACCAACAAACCAAAAATATTTTTATTTATTTTTACAAACAAAAAAAAACATTTTCCATTTTCTCTTCAGTCATTCATACGGTTTCCCATGTTATCTATCTTATCATATTTTTTTGTGCTTTTGTTGGAATATTATGTTTTAATGTTTTAACAAAACGCAAAAAAAAAGGATTCATTTCTTCGTGTTTTTTTTTATCCTCCACCAAATTGAATGCGGATAATTTTATAAATGTTGTTTGCTGTGTTGTTTTGGGATACATATGTATGTACGTACATATAGAGCTTCTCGTATATAAATATGTGTGGTATAATAAATATAGATATACGTTGCTGATGTTTTTCGCATAAAATCATAATTTAATGTTATGGTCCGAAAAGATGGGTACACTATGTATTTGTATACCAGAAGAGATATATAGCGGCAGGCAGCATCACACAAAATATCATAAAATAAAAGAAAAACGCACGCAACATTCATACATAAAACAATATGAATTTTTGTGCTTGGGTTTCCTTCCGCTTCTTTATTTATGTGTTTGTATGTAGGGTGAATTTTATTCCGGTAGACCATTACAATAATTTGAATTTTATCCAACTTTTTTTTTTTATGGTATAATGCTATCTTGTATTGTCCATCAATATTATCTTCTATAATTCGATTACTTTTTCGAGTGGGTGTGAAGATTTTTTGGTTTAGTACATTGTTGAATATTTAAAATCGTATTCATTAGAGGCATAAGAATAATCCGCAGAGAAAGATAGAACAGAGCCTAAGGGAAGGCTTCAGATAACCGCTCGTCTCCGGAACAACTTATTTTCTTTTAATTTGGACAACCGTAAAGTTTTAGAAAACGAAAGGTGGCAAGGAACAGAAAAATCAAAACTAAAACAAAGAAAAACAAAACTGGAAGTTAGGAGTTTAATACCTTGTGCTTGGGTCTAATCACTACCTCCGAGCCGATATTCCATTACATTACATATAAAAACAACGTTTTTAAACCATCAAACGTGTCCTGCTTCTCACCGTCGCCTAAAGACCGGGATCCAGCGGAACTAACGTTTGTGTCTTTTAAGATTGGAGTCATCGAGAACTTGCATGGTACCTTAAAAAATCATGGTTTTTGGCCACCTGGGGTTATAGTATGCGATTTTCAAGAAAGACGCAGCTCAAAAATCGAGGAAGGATGTCGCAGCTAAGTATAAATTTAACTTCAATCAATACATTAAATTCTAATATTTTAAATACTAATTTGAATACTATATCGATGGATCTAACAATTTCGTCAATAGCTTAACAATTTTTTATTTGAATTGTAGTGGCATGCGATCAACATGGCTTTCGGTTGATTTTAATGATGCGGTGTTTTTCCCTTCGGACTTTTGCGTTTTCCGTTGCGACCGGTATAACTTTAGTACAAAACTTAAAGGTGGTGGTGTGGTTATTGCAGTACGGAAAATTATTCTTGTGAATTTTTATTTTCTGACCCAATTATGGGGTTCATTGCTGTTAAATTAAAACTAGCTACATTTTACATAATAATTGGCGCAGTTTCAGATCTCATGTAATTTATTACCTTTTATTTATGACAGCACTGAAGTTATTATTTTCGGTGATTTCAACTTTCCAGATCTAATTTGGATGACGGATGACAATATATTCATTCCTGCTAATAATAATGATTCTTCAGGCTTAATTTCTGATTTTTTTTTGGCAAACATTGGTACTTCGCAAATTAACAGTGTTCCAGACAGCCGTGGCACTTATCCGGATTTGGTTTTCTATACTAATAATAGATCCTTCATACTAGAATCATGCGACGACTTTGCCGGATCTTCGAGTTACTTTACTAAAAATTGAACCGTATTTGATTACTCGCGCGCCGATCGCAGCTTATTAAATGATTTTTTATTGGCTGATACTCTACCAAACATTGCTATTAACAAATTTTTCCTAAAGACATAATTATAAAGTCTCATACCCGGAACGACCCATGATTTACTAAAGAACTTAAACGGTTTGAGGACCTGCGTGATAAATGTCACGGGAAATATAAGCGTACAGGGTTGGCGCATGACTATAACCAGTTTAAGTCTCTGCGAAAACAGTTTTGCTATCTCAACCGTTTCCTTAATAACAATTACTTGAAGGATTTCTAGAGATTTGTCAAATTTAAGAACCGTAAAAACGGCTTGCCGTCGCCTTTGGAATTCCGTTCTTTGCTGAATAATTTAGCAGTGTTTTTATTAAGGATAGCTCACACACTCAAATATTATCTGACTCCAATAATTTAAAAATTGTTTTTTCAGAACTTGACGTGATGAGACATGGACGTTTCTAAGGGTCCTGGAACAAATGGTTTACTAGTGTCTCTATTGAAGCTATTTGCAGTCGGTTTTGCCGTTCCTTTATGCCGTTTATTTAATTTGAGCCTCAGTCAAGGCAAATTTCCGGATCAATGGAAAATATCAAGTATTATACCGATCCACCAAGACGAACCCCTCAGTCATGTAACTAATTATCATGGAATTGCAATACTATCTTGCATTCCTAAACTATTCGAGTTAATGCATGGATTTTTTCCGGGCCGTTCAACGGTCACTAATTTAGCAGTGTTTCAAAATAATTTAATTAACTCGATGTGGTTTATACCGACTTCGCTAAAGCGTTCGATAAACTTAATCACAGGATTTTATTGAATAAGCTCAGTGAACTTAAATTGGCTTATGTCTTGTTTATCGGATCGCAAAATGTATGTCAAGATTGACAATACATCTCAGAATGTTTTATTGCGACATCTGACGAGATCAATTTCATCGGGACCTGAACACACTTTGCAGTTAGTGTGTTGCTAACCTTATATTTCTGAATGTTGATAAGTGTCACGTAATCACCTATTCCAGGTCTAAGTCTCCAGTAGTTTTTGACTACTTTCTAAATGACATTGGATTGGAGAGAGTTAATGTGTTTACGGGCGTCATCTTTAGCTCGGATTTAACGTTTAATTCTTACGTCGATGCGGTTGTTAACAAAACCTTTTCGATGTTGTGGTTCATTAAACGAAATTCGAAGGATTTTTACGACACATTAACTATGAAGTCACTGTACACTTCATTTGTTCGTTCACAGCTTGAGTACACGACTGTCATATGGTCCCCGTTCCACGAGTCTCATTCAAACAGAATTGAAAGTCTTCAAAAATAATTTCTATTATTTGTTCTCAGAAAATTACCGTCTTTTGAACGTGACAATAATTTCAGACTATCACCATATGTAGACAAATGTCGTTTCCTGAATCTCCAATCTTTAAGTGCTAGGCGTATATGGGCAAATACGACATTTGCGCTTAACATCATTTGTGGTAAAATAGAATGTACTGACATTCTGTCACGTTTTAATATTTATGCTCCTCAACGGAACTTAGGCCCCCGAGCAACTACAGCTTCCATGGTCTTAAAGCGCATTCAATTAGATCTCAACACCGTTGCGGATTGTTTTTATTTTTATTTTTTCAGAGAAGAATTTAAAAAACGAATCGCTAGGCTTTTGTTTTAAAGGTTGTTTTAAAATATTTTGTGTTAATTGTTAGATCTGTTGATGTTGGTAGGAACTTTTAATTTTTCATTGTATTTAATTTTTAGCTTCATATTTAAAATAATATTTTTGTAAATAATATGATGTAAGCCATTTATTACCAGCAAAAAATACGTAGATTTGGTATTCTTGGAGTTCATATTCATTTCCAGAAAACGGTGAATAATTCACTTCTGAATCTACAAGAATTATTGTGAATCTCAAAAAAACAATTCGAGGACGTTAATGAACAAAGCAAAATTAACAACATAACATCGTAATAAACTGGTGTGACATTAACTTGTTGCGACTGCTAACTGATAGAATTGGGTTAAAAACCATTTATCGTTTTGTTAAATGTACCAGAGTCTAAATGGTTTACCTGTGAAAGTAGATTGGCTCCAATAGCCTCAAAAAGGCCATTTATAAATAGGATGAATACTAGTTGTTAGCACATCTGGTTTTGAGAATTATGAAAATATTTGCTGTGATTGCTACAAATGTTCAGGATTTATTTTTGTGTGATATATCGTCAAGCGGAATTCTTGCACTTAGGTATAAACATTTTCAGACAATATCGCCGCTCTGTATGAACATTAAATTGAAGACCAGTTGTTTTTTTGTTCTTCGCAGTTGAGTGGTTTCTGATAAAAATTAGAAAATTCCATCTAACTCAAAGGATCCAAATTTAAATCAAGAAGTTAAAAATCCAGATATCATCGCAAATATACAACGACAAATGGCGAATTTCAGGTAACTAAAATTTTCCGTTTTATTTTCATACATCACACTACTCATTGCAAAAACTTAATTTTGCTATTTAAATAGAGAAGAAAAAGCAATTTCAATTGAGCATGCAAATGAGAATTATAGGACATGAAGAAATTATATTGTTTCTATCTATTAGACCAAAAACCTTTGCGTAACGATATTTACAGCAAATAAGTTATCCTTTGTGATCAACAGTTCAAAAGTTATTTTAAAATTTTGATTCAACTACAAAATTTTCTGATTTATATTTTTTAGGAGGAAATCTAGAATTGATCTACATGATCAGGACAGTTATAAAGGGCTGTTACATTGCAAAATCAACGGAAAAACAAAAACCTTAAATAATGTGAAATGCTCTTGATATCACGATATTACAGACTCAACACTAATAAACTGTCCCACACAATTTTTAATAAATCAGGAAAAATTGAAATGATCTCGAAAAATCCACAGAAATCCTACGAGTAATACCTTTAAAAATATTTCTAAAATTAAAAACAAAATCATCGAATAATCTAAAAATAAGATGAATTCAAAAACCTTGAATTTCCAGAATCCCTTCTCTGTATGATCATTTAACGTTATGCCTACTCCTAAATCAACTCCGACCTAAACTCATTCTGTAACATCGCGCGACTCCAAAATTTTGCAAATTGCGAGCATAAGAAAGAAACTCGAATATATTCGAATTATTTCGAAAAGTACGCAAAATTCTTAGAGTTCCTGAAAGTCTCGAAGGAGTTTTGACTTAAATAACTGGAAAATCTTCAAAAATCTCGAAAATATTGAATAGTGTTAAGAACTTAATGCTGTTTAAATATTCCGCTTTTATATTATATCGCGATAGGCGGTTTTTTTTATTCACTGATTATTCACTCATTATTCTCTTAGTATTGGGTAATTCACTCAATATTCACACTTTATCCACTATGTATTCTTATTATGCACTGAGCATGCTATCATTATTCATTGATGATTCACTCTTTGACAAATGATGGTTTGAATCATTATTCTCAAAGTATTTACTCGTTACACAGTCGTTATTCGCAGATTTCCTGCTCAATATTTTCTGATTATCATCACATTCAGCCTAATGGGTCGCCCATTATTCATTCATACCATCTTACTCTCATTGCCCACAAATTATTCACTCACTCTTCCCTGATTATTTAATTTTATCAAATTGTTAATTCACTCAGTCATTAGATATAAAAAATTAAGAGTTATATGAGTTTCCAGAATTGTTTCGAAATTATGGAAAAATGCGACAACTACTAACGTCACGATTATTAAATTCCAACAAATACATTTTGAGTTTTCGACAAAGCTTCGTATTAGATCGTCTCATCGGGCCCAAATTACCGGCCAAACGGCACAATGGTTAAACCTCCTGAATTCCGCTGCGGGGTTGCAGATGGAAGGCGAAATAAGATTATAAGAATATATATCTATAATCAAATATTGAATATTTGTTATAAAAGTGAAATAACGAGTGAGCAAGTAAATAATAACGAGTAAATATTAAGTGAAAGATGAATGATCAAATATTATTCACTTATTATTGAATGGTGGTGTCTATGGCAAATATTGAAAAATTACTCACTACGTGTTCATTCATTATTTAGGTATTTTCCACTAGAGCGAGCGAATTAATTATTCTACATTTATCGGTAAATAAAGAGTGAATACAATTAATCTGTATAATTTGTAGGAAATAGGCGAATTAGTATATGAGAGAATAATTCATTGTTCATGATTCTTTAGTGAATAATCACTTAGTAATTAATGAATAACGGATGAATAATTGCTGAGCTAATTGAATAATGAATGAATCAATCAATTATCTCTGAATAATAATTAACGTGAGTAATGAGTTACTAACGAGTGAATTATGAGTCATTACTGACGGCTCAATGTTTAATCACAGTTGAACGATAGATTCACTCATTATCTGCTTATTTGTGAATAACTTGTGAATAATGAATGAATCAAGATTGAATAATTAATTCAATGAAATAGTAATCAGTGATAAACATTGAATAATGATTAAACCCTTTCGCGGTAAAACTAAAAACAGATTTAGAAACAACCGTGCACATCCTACCCAATCTTTGGCTGAAAAGCTGACGATACTTAATTTAAAAGAGGATATTTGAAGGACTGAAATATTTGTTCAATATTTTAATATAACCGCAGAATCACATGTTAACCAATTGTTTGTTAAAAAGACTCCATGTTTGAGATAGCACTGTAAGATTTTGATCAATGCTTTTACAAAAGAAATGCGATAGCCAATTTCATTCTTTTCAAAACGCACAATTCCAGCCGAATCTCGATTTCATTCTTATGTATTAAAATATTCGGAAATTGTTTACGCGCTAGATTGATTCCGTGTGTACTTACATGGCTGTTATATTAAAATAGTTATACATCGTGTCGCAGCATTGGCTTCGATTTTTGAAAAGCATGTGATTAATCCGAGAGTTATTTAGATAGGCACTGGAAATGATGTAGTTTGACTAAATTATTGATCATCGTGGAAAGTTTACGTATGCAGTACGTGGGTGAATTTAATAGTGCACAAGCAATGTCGGTCTTTCAAGACTATCCGTTTAAGCAGACAATAAAGGGTTTACAAACTCACGATGCAAAATTTGGAGAATTGCGGCAGAGATGCAGTTTGCTGAAACCTCATGAGGTGATCATCGCACTCACAAAATTAACCGCCATTCCAATCCATTACTCAATCTCCTAATCAATCTTAAATCAATTTTAAAATCAACCCTAACTCAACTTTAGCTGAACTTACCTTGAAGCAAATCTCAACCGTTTGCTCAACCCGACACTTAATGGTCAACCGAATCCAAAAATCAACTTGATTCGCAAGCTGCATGCGCGTAAAACCTCAACTCAATTTAACCTCCCACTAAACCCTAAACTCGACCCCAAATTAATCCCTAATCGAACTTTTCACTCAAATTCACCTCAAATTTAATTCAAACCCTAGTCACCATCATAGTATAATAGCAACGTACAATCATAACTTTAAACAATCATTCCATCACACCATTATTCTATTATACCATCATACCGTCATAACTGTATACTAATAAACCATCTTACAATCATAATAACATACCATATCAGTGTCGGTTAGATAGTACATCTTACCATCAATCCACCAAACCTTTATACCATTGTAACATCGTACCATTCGTTTCATCATACCACCATACAGTCATACCATCATACTGTCAGGCCATCATATCATCATACCATTCAACCGTCATAACATTATACCGTCATACCATCGTACTATCACACCATCATTCTAGAGTAAATACCGTCATACCATCAAACGTATTATCATATCACACAATCATACCATCTTGCCTAGATACCATCATATCATCGTACCGTCATACCATCATACCATTATACCATCGTACAATCTTTTACATTGCAAATTGTAATTTTCGCATTTCAAATTGAACCTTTTTGTGTTGGCCAACTAGGATAGAGCTTGGCTATTCCATAACTGATTATTATTAAATTTGACCTGTGCGTTGTAAATAGATTTCTAAATTGATTTGTGGATGGAGTTATGGAAAATGGCCAAGTATCATGGAAAATGGAACTTACCTGTTTCTTAACCGATTACGATGAAATTTGACATGTGTGTTGGAAATGGGATTCTATAATGATTTTTAGGTAAAATTCTGGAATATGGTCAATAAGACTATAATTTAACTATTTTTAACCGGTTATGATGAATTTTATGTTTCCAACGAACCGAACGAAATATGACCCAACAATTATTTTTAGACGAAGTTGTGAGAAATATGTAAATTTAGCTTCTATAAAGTTGCCTGTTTAGGTTTCTGTGAATCATGTAGCTGTTGAGGTACCTTTGAGACAGCGTAAATGTACTACTTGACGTAATTGCTAAACAATCAATTTTATCTCTGTAATAAAGTTTCGGGAAGAAATTTTTGTTGCCAATTCGTCGCGTTAAACTTTGTGTTATGTTTTCTCAGTATTTGCTGTTAGAGCAGTAACTTTAGGAATATATAGTGTGTGGCGGACTCGCGCCGCAGTATTGAAACTAGTAACGGGAGAGTTTCCGATTTAGAAACATAATTTTAAAACCTCATTCCCAATCTCGAATTTCATTATAATCGGTTAAGGAATAGCAAAGTTCCAACCTTTTGGGTCATATTCCACAATTTTGTCTAAAAATTATTTTAGAATCCATTTTAGAAGAAATCGATAATGTCCGATGCAAATGAGACTTTAATAAGTTACATTATCATAGTCTCGAATAATGGTTTATTTGGACTCTGCGCGTTGATTTGTACTATGAGCAAACAATTTATAAACAATGAGAGCCTTCCTGACATTTAAATATAAAAAAACATACTATCATTTTATTTTCAAGTGTATATTTCTCCAAGATTAAAAAACTTTAAACGGCTCTCCTGAAAAATTACATTTTGCACTTATCATATTCTAATTTGCATTGCAATTTCATCTATTTTAGAATCTTTTCTTCATAATTGGTTGAGAATTAGGGAAGTTCCATCCTGATTGGCCATATTAAACAAATTCATCCAAAAATCATTTTAGAATCCCATTTCCAACGTATATGTCGCATTTTATCATAATTGGCTAAGAAATGGGCAAGTTTCATCATACTTCGTCATATTCCAGATCTTTATCCAAAAATAATTTTAGAATCCTATTTCCATTGTGGATGTCAAATTTCACTAAAATCCGTTAAGAAATAGAAAAACTCCATCCTAATTCGACATTCATATAACTTTCTAAAGGTTCAATTTGAAATGTAAGAGGTTTAATTTGAGGTTTGACATACATATGTATTAATAGTGACCTCGTCTTAAACAATATTTGTGTAAAATTTGATTCAAATCGGTCAAAGCGTATAGATTTGTTTAAATATCATATACGCATATGCTTTTATTTATATAAACACTCACTTTTATATACTCGTATATATATATATATATATATATATATATATATATATATATATATATATATATATATATATATATATATATATATATATATATATATATATATATATATATATATATATATATATATATATATATATATATATATATATATATATATATATATATATGTATATATATATATGTAGCTGCTCAACTGCTCAATAAACACTAATCCAACACCAACTCAAGCGCAATTGAACCAGCAAACGGCCCCAACTGAACTCTCAACCCAACCGCAAACTCTTTTTCAACTCAATCCTTAAACCTGCATATATAAAAAATTGATCATCCGCTCACTATGTCTTAATCCAACCTCAACCTAGCTTCCACTCAACTTCAACTCAACCTCAAACTTAATGCCCAACTCATTCTTCAAACCAGCATAAATACCTGCATAAGTATACCAGGTGTTTTGGGTTAATTTGTGTGGCAGGTATCCGACCCTCTTGATATATAGGTTCCAAAAGCTTTTAAAATCTCCTCCTTCACCATAGAAACAAATTGGCGAAACAAATTCTAAATCGTACAAGCCGTTCTCGAGTTACCATGGGTACAGACATCCAGACATCCAAATATCCAGACGTTAAGACATTCAGATATCCAGACAGATGGACGGACATTTTTTTTGTTTGTTGCTTTTTTAGACTCAGGGACTTTCAAAACATCGAGAAAAGTGGTTTTGGACCAACCAAATTTTTGGTAATTTTTGACAGGATTTCAATACTTTGGTCTTTGTAGACCAAAATACTAAACCATTTAATGGCATTAATATGTCATTAAATGGATTAAACCATTTTTAACAAAAATTTGTTTGTTTATTAAGAATTATTTAGTAAAGTTTAGATTTAAAGTGTTTTATTTATATTACGGGATGTTTTGTGAAGACCACATGCTATGCCTTATGGCTAGAACAAACAAGCATATAATCAATCGGGAGATTCTATGGTTTGCGCTGGAATACCTTGAAATACCTAATAATATATACAATAATGCGTGACAGTAGTGCAGCCAAAATTTTGTGTTAAAGTAAAAAACAAGCTCTGTAGCACCTCAGGACTACTTAGATATGTGAGGTTTCCGCATGAAATATACAGTGATTGTCCTGCAGTGCGATAATGATGGCACCTACCGAGTTAAAGGACAACGAATACGCCACATTCTGTGTGCTGATCTGAAACCAATAGTACAAAGATCTCTGAGAGAATAGTACGTAGATGTAAAAGGAATGATTTAGTATCAGCCGGTTGTCTAGGATAATATACATAAAGTGTTATCTCGTGATCGAAATCGATGGGATTAGTTTGTTGAAACGGTTCATTATTATTTAGTATTTTTCGTGCCGGAGCAATAGCGGGCTTGTAGTATCAAATTTGGTTTTATTTTGGATTTTTTAACAGTTTATTGTACAAGCACGGTTAAATAAAAACAGGGGAAACCCACATAACATATTTAAACCGTTTTCCAAACTTAATAAAAACCATTTTAAAAACTAAATATTTCTATTTTTTCTAAATTTATGGCATAAACATAATTTATCAAGGGTGTAAAACTAAATACCTCACTTGATCTCCTCATAATGATTAATATAAAATGGCTTTTACTAGAACTTATTAAAAATATTGAAAATCAAGCCAAACAACAGATTAAGTTCGATAGTAAAACAGTTCACACAGTGAAATATATCCCTCATACCCCTCATTATATTTAATAGCCATTATTAATCTTCGCACCACCACATTTCAGTGTACATAAGTTAAACAACTCGTTTTCCTTCTCTCACTATACATTGCCTTGTTGTTTTGTTGTTACAAAGTATTTTGTAACATTGTTGATAAGGTCAGCAAAATGTTTTTATGTATACAATACATACATTAAACGGGAAACAAAAATAACCTTTGGATGAAAGAACACGGATATTAAAACAATAAAAATAAATGTTACATATATAAGAAAAGTAGGAAACTGCAGGAAATCTATTTTACATTTTTATGTACAATTCTTCCTTTTATTTATCTAATTTTAGAATTTTAAATTTTTTCTATCCATCATCCTATTTCCATACATAAATACCATAATATAAAATACACATATACATATCTAACATAGTGACAGACTGTTTATACGGTCATGATAATTTTCCGGATAACCTAAAGTTATATAACAAAAAAAAAAGCTCGACCAGATTGTGGAACACACACAAACACACACACACACACACACACACACACACAAAATATGTCTTGCGATTAAGTTGTTTTATATTATGTTCGTACGAATATGTATATGTAAATCGGAACAAAAAGAAACTTATATTGGGTTTATAAATATAATAATAAAAAAAAAAAAGTTTAAAGTCGAGCTTTTTTTTTATGTCGTTGTTGTAATTTAAATTTTTAATATACTAAGTATATATAATTAGAAAAGTTTTATTTTTTTATTTTAATACCAAACATAAATTTATCATTCTGCCATAATTCATTTCGTTCGTTCGTATGTACTGTGCTCTGCGATATACACAAAGTTCTGTATAGTATGTATTAATATTGTATAAAGCTTTGTACAAAGTAAGTCTTTTGTTATTTCTAATTTTAATACTCGCATTTTTTTTTTATAATGGGTGCGTCGGTCGGTATCTGTACAGAAAAGTTTCTTTTGTCCTTCGTGCCGGAACAATAGCGGTTTGCTTGCGATGACTGCATTATTTATACAACAAACTTATATTGTGTGCTTGAAAATAACATGCGGTGCTTTTATAAACGATATATGAACTTAATATTTAATTAAAGACGTATCTAGACGTAAAATATAATGGGATTGTCACATAAGCAACATTTTTATGTCACACATGTAACTTTTTTTTTTTTTTTTAAATCTTCGTTCGGAGTGTATATTTTCTAATAAAATCCCAAAAAAAAAACGTATAAATTCCTTTCCACTTACGTCATGATACGAAACGAATGTTAACGGGGGGAAAAAAAAATTCAAATATGGGTTATAAATTGAGCTTCATTTTCCTCAAGGGAGGGGATGAGTTGTAAATTTTCATCCATTTTTCAATGTTACATTTTTCCTACAATATTATTAATATTACAATTTAAGGGTGGTAAAATATTTGCTTGCGAAAAATTGGATGAAAATGACAATGTAAAATATTTTAAACACAAAAGCAACGAAGAAACAACATTTTCTTGCTTCTAATATTTTATTGTCGTTTTATGTCGCCATCAAATAAATTCAGTTCACTTTTTTTTTCTTTCACCATTTGCATCTTACATAAAGTGAAAACTTGGAAATTTATATAATGTAATGTCAAAAAAAATATTTTTTATTTTAGAGAGAGAGGGAGAGAGAAAGAAAGAGAGAGAGAGAACACACAAAAATTTAATTTAAATTTTTCACTATGTTTTCATTTTCTGCCTGGCAAAATTTTGTGTACACATTTTCAAAATGTCTGAAAATATTTATTTCGCAGTTGATTGAAGTGAAATTTAATACGGTTTTTATTTGTTACACACCACCAGAACAAGTGTGGAACGATTTGCGCGTATGATTTTCTTGTATATGTTTTTTTGGAAGAAGAAGGATACAATTTGGGTTTAATTAAAAGATGACGACGAAGACGACGACGAAAAATAAAAATCTAATACATACATATATGTATATAAACATACTTGAAAATGACATTTGCAGACATTTTCTTGGTTTTTCTCGTTTTATGTACATATTTTTGTTTGTTTATACCGTACACATCGTTTGGATTAAAAAAAAGCTTTATGATGGTGAAAATTCAATTTAATTCGAAAACATTTTTTTTTTTAATTTATATCAAACTCACACCATTTCAAATTTATTTTTTTTTATCTAAATATACATACATAAGTACATACACATACGAAATATATTAAATTCCCACCCACCTGTGGCATGACATTTTATTTATGTCATTGCTTACAATAAACTTCCTATCAGATATAATTGTCTTGTCTTTCTCAATACATATTTTTTCGCTTGGCATACAACACCAACAACAACAACAACAACATCAATACAAAAAAGCTCATAAAAATTTTGATTTTTTGACAATTTTTATGTTTATGCTCTGTATGTTGTTATCTCTATATACATATATACATACGCGCTCATAGATATTTCCCTTGTAAATCCTTTTTTTAATTTTATACTGTATCCGTTTAGATTTATGTACATAGGCATATATGTATATATGTACGCGTTCTTCTCAAGTCATTGAATTGATTAAAATAAGACGAACACGAAAATCTTAAATTTTTCAATTATTTTTGTTTGGGTAAACGAGCTTTTAAGCTTTTTTTTTGTGGTACACACAAAAAATCACCAATCTGATTACATGCTCATTGAATTTTAGTATTTTTCGATTTTCGTTACACGTACACATATAGGTACATAGAGAGTCGCCGACGATGATGATGATGATGATCCTTGAATTCAATTTAACCTTAACGTAATATTTAATTGAAAGCACAGGTAAATTGCATACACACACATAGAAACTCTTCGATAAAAATCAATCAAATTTTATATCGGTGTGTGTGTATATATAGTAAAGATGGTTGCGCGCGATTGAAATTCGATAAATTTGCATATTTCAGCACAAAATTGAAAAAAGGATAAATTCGCGATATAAACAAAAAAAAAATCTTCATTTAATAATAATCCTTCTGTATACTTTCTCACTCTCTTAAATGTAGCTATTTTTTATCGTTCCTTTGTTGTGTAAAATATTTTCCAATATCATCAAATTTCAATCAGGATTACGTAAGATAACAAAATAAAAATCGCTTGTGTAACGGGTAAGAGGTTATTCGGCTTTCGATGATATAAACAAAAAAAAAATTAATTGAATTAATTTTATTTTGTTTTATAGGCAAAAGCTTTTCAAAGCTCGCCCTAGCTTTTTTATTGATTTTGTAGTCATTTACGGATATTTACTTAGTATTAAATTGTAATCAGAATATGATTAGAAATATATTAAACTTTGCTTACTCCGTAATAATAATTTTATAACTTCAGGTTCTATTATTATGACTGTCTCTAAAATAATTAATCTACCTCTTTATAATATTTATGTTTTATTTTATTCTATTTAAAAACCAACAAGGATAAGGAAATTATTTTAAATATTACAAAAAAAAAGGATCCATTTTATACATTTTAAAGAAAACGAAAAATAAACTTCCATGGCCAAAAGCTAATTGTGATAAAGTTTTTGTTATATAACAAACCAAAACAACAACAATAACTAAAATTATTAAATTTGGGCATTTTGTTGTAAAAGAATATGATACTGATCCTTTTTTTTGTTTTTTTTTTGGTTGGGTCTATTTAATTTTGGTTTGTATTTTAATGAAAGTTGTTAATTCGTTATTGTGAAAATATGTGGGACAATATATGTTCATACATATTACGGAACATATAGGGTGCTACAAGTACCCAAAATGTATATCGTGCGTAGCAATTTGAAACTTATTTGAAATACTAAACCAATTACGTGATACGAGTACATTAATAATTTGTTCACCCCTCTTGTACAACTTACAAAAAACAATCTTGAACGATTTTTTCAAAAACTGTTTGCTTGCGAAAACGTTATCATCAAATCCCTTAAAAGTTTGACACACTAAGCTTGCTGTATGTTTTGTTTCAAATTAATACGTTACTTAACAGTAACAATATTCGTTGATGGAGTGTGCAAAGGTGACACCGTACCGGATCCCAAATAAATATTACGAATGATTTGTACACAATCCTTGCATACAGCTGGGGACATTTTGAGTTGTAACTGTACTACAAACGTCAATGTCGGTCTGTACTTATGTATGTTATCACAAAAAACCAATGTTGTGCCGCATAGTCTACGAGTACATGAAGTAATTATAATCAGTTGTCTACTGTAAAACTCTAAAACTGTGCAGATTCACACGACGAATATCAATAGGCAAAAGCAAATAAGTTCTGTTAACGTAGTTGTAAACGTAATGATATATGAGTGTATTGAGAGATTTCAGGAAACTCTAGACGAGGTTTTTCTTACACACTAAGGAATAGGATGTTCTTTTCAACTCGTGAGTTAAAATCAACTGGAGTTAAAATTAAGTTAATTCTGTCTTAAAATTGTATTTATTGTGCCGGTTTTCTTGTTTGCCATCGATATGTATAATATTGATGAAACAAAATCAAAACAAAACCTAACTAATGTATACGGTCTATATGGAAATTAGTGTTAAATATTTTCAAAACATCACGATGGAATAAGCAAATGCGCTAGGTTGCATTTTTCAGTAAAATGTGAGCAAGTATTTTATTTTTTTGGTTGGAGCAACGAACGTATTTCGAAAAATACGCCTTGTGGAACAAAAAATGTCACGAAAAAGTTGTTTCGGTTGGAGCGCGAAAGCCCTGAATAAATTATATTTGATTACCTTAAAACTACATATCAAGTTCAAGGTCATTTTTTTGCATAAAACCTGAAAAAATTTTTGATTGTTGGGCTAACTTAAATGGGTTGCATATACTAATTACACCTGTCCCTCGATTAACATGGTACTTGATTACCACGGATTTGATTTAACAGACAATGACTTGATTAATACGCACAGAAATTTCGCTGCGTTAATCAAGTACCGTATTAATCGAGGGACAGGTGTATTAGTCGCGATTAACACGATTTTGAGTTACACGGTAATTTGGTGGACGTAATTACCGTGTTAATCGAGGGACATGTGTAATACTGATTTGAAACGACCGAATAGACGACAACAATTTGAAATGGTTTTCTGTTTCCACTGTTTTACAAAAATGATTTCTTTTCAACTATTTACAATTAAAAATTGAATTGATCGAATTTCAAATGTTAATTGCCAACACTGAAATATGCTTTATTTATTTTGGAAATTTAGACTGAAATCAAAAATGTATAAGTACTATGTAAGAGCTTAAATTTATATATTTTAAAACTTAAAAACCAAACAAAATTTTGAGTGATGACTTATTACAAATGCTATACCATGTTTTGATATTCCATCGCAAGATGACGAACCTTCTTCAAATCCTAATGCTATGAATATTATACCAATTGGACTACATTTTGATAGTGAAAAATGTGATGAGCTTATTAGCAAGCAAACCAATCCCGATAAGGACATCGAATTTCTAAAATGAATCAATAAGGTAATTTGCTCCCACTGTGACAAAGTTTCATTTGAAGGTAAAGGTGTTTGCAAAAAAATTAAAGGTGTTGCAAAAAAATTAAAATATTAAAAGCTTCGAACATCAAGTGTAAAAAGAATGTTCGTGTTTGAAAATTCAAATTTAATAAACAAAAAAATCAATCAATTGACGAAGTAATTGATAATTGAAAAGTCAATATAAACTCAAAAAATGCGAGCAAATTACTGCTAAACCAAAATGTTTATTATATGTACAAACTCAGAAAAGGCATTTTCACAATATTTATTTTATAAGTCGGCATTTACTTGTACCTTTTTAAGGAATACTTTCAAATTAAAGTTAACCTCAACCATCTTCAATATATAAATGGTCTCCAATTAAGTTTATTCCGCCTGGAATTATTGAAGCTTTAATAACCCACACATAGTGTATTTTTCACTAATGTACCACAAACTTCAAAAATGTGTACGTTAAGTTTCGACGAAATAACGATCAAGAAGAATTTAACTCACAATATCTTAACCGATAGAATACAAGGATTTTATTATGACGGTGATGTGAGGAAACCCGAGTTAACAACCCCAACTAACATACTTATCAACAATACATTCACTGCTTCAAAATTAAGTGAGTTGATTAAAAAAACATAACCATACGTTAGGAAAATATTGTGTTAAACGTAATAGTGTTGACATGTGATTAAGCGGCAATAAATATGTCCGAGAAACATTATTTTATATTTGCCTGCAAAACAATTTTTGCACAATACGATCCGCCACACATCATTAAATCTACTAGAAATGCATTTGTTGGTAACAAAATTTCACATAGCGAAATTTGAGTAGCTGATGTAGACTTAATGAGAAAAATTGTGGAACGAGATGAAAATAACAAATGTAAATTATTAGACAAGATGGGGGCCGGAAATACTTATATCCCAAACGTGGGGTACATA
The DNA here is from genome assembly GCA_958295665.1 of Tipula vernalis. Lineage (NCBI taxonomy): Eukaryota > Metazoa > Arthropoda > Insecta > Diptera > Tipulidae > Tipula > Tipula vernalis. The sequence continues at coordinate 321,606,291 of OY282559.1, forward strand.
CAAACGTGTCCAGAAATGTTGACTACAAATTTGGAAAATGCCTAATCAACATCGTGATTAAAGATTTAACAACATTTTTGATTGTTTAAATTGCCGAAACTTCGACCCTAAAATTAACTTTGAGAAGCGATTAAAGCAAGGAAACGATATACATTTATAATAATCTATGTAGTAGAGAATTTAATGACCAAACTAGTATTTAACACGGAATATTCCAATTGCTAAGCGGATGACGGCAACATAATATAATTATAATCGGACAATTTTCAACACCTATACACAGAAGTTTTAGTTTCAGTTCAGGATGAATATTTAATTGCGATCACCATGTTATAAAAAAAAATGCCATTTCATACTATGTACGCTGGTTATTGTGCATTTAAGAAAATTCATTGTGTCGAAAAAAATGTATTAAAGAAAATGATGAAATACCAACGATGTCCGACACAATTATACTAGAAAACAATTATTTTCACAAATCTTCAACTTTCGGTTCCATTAAAGCGCCGACAATGGTTTACACTGATGTTGCAAACATTTGCCTGAAAATATTTGAACAAAAACTTAAAAACGAATGTGACCTGCTAAACGTTTATGTATGAACACCTGAAACCTGCATAAGTATTATTAAAAAACATTTTCCGGGGTTTATGTCCTTAGAAGGATCATGTTACGAACACTTTGAATCCCTAATTAAGTTTTTTATTCTTATTCTAATAAGAAAACATTCGAAATTATCTCTTATTAAAAGGCCAATTTTTAAATATAAAAAATAAATTTAATTGGTGTAAGCCCAAATACATAAATACACTTTGTTTCATCGTTCTAAAGTTCGTTTTAGTTGAATGTTCAAAATGTGATCAGCAAATTAAAAACTTGTGACAGTCTGGCGTAGAACTGCGTTGTTGGCGGATCTGACTTCATGTAATTTCGGTATGTCCAAAAACATCTTCCCTAATTCTGTTGCTCCAACCAAAAAAATAAAATACTTGCTCACATTTTACAGAAAAATGCAACCTAGCGCATTTGCTTACTCCATCGTGATGTTTTGAAAATATTTAACACTAATTTCCATACAGACCACATTAGTTAGGTTTTGTTTTGATTTTATTTCATCAATATTATACATATCGATGGCATACAAGAAAACCGGCACAACTCAAAAAATGAAATTTTCGTTTACAAATTACCTGTATGTTACATACTTTCCCGCTCACTAAAACAGATGAATAAATTTTCCACAATTTGCTTTACTAATCACATGTGAATCAAATTGTGAAAAATTCATTCTGCTTTTTTAGTAGGCGGGAAAATTGGGGATAGATACGGAACTGTAAACAAAAAATTTTATAAGTTAAGCCGCTTTTATTAAACACCATCGATATGTACAACTGAGGGAGAAACAAACTCATTATTCATTGATCCTTTCTATACCTCCTTCCTTTTTAAAATCATTTCGTTCTGTTTTAAATCTGAGGGGAATGGAGCACTAATTTCTTTTTGTTGGTTTTTAGTTGATCCAATTAATATAGACAACTTCGCACTCACTTAAAATGTTTATTTTCATATACATAAGTGATGAGCTTGAGAATATTTTCAATTTCAAAATAGCTAATTTATTTGAAATACGGAGAATGGGAGGAATTCTCAGATATAATCGAATTCGAACCATTGACTAACATTTATTTCCTCTGCAAAATCTTGCATTTATCTAAAACAACAATAACGCTGTAACATTCTCTGGTTTGTTTTTATTTTTATTTTCTAAATTTGTACAAACCACAAATATTTATTGAAAAGGACTTTAACAACACTAATTGACACGATATAATCCACAAAACATTATGAATATAGGCATGCATGCTCTTGGATCAAAAAACAGAAACAAAAATTTTGTGAATTTTTGGTTGGTTAGAAATGTATAATCAATGATCGCGTCGATCAACAAAGAGGTTTGTTTTATGAATGAAATATGAAAAAAAATGACTGTTTGGTTTTCATGAATTTTAGAACGCCTTATTACGGTAGATTTTGGTTTAGTTTTGTACGTTTGTTGTGCAAACGAATTTCTGTTTATACAATACATGTAAGTTAGATAAAGGCACAGAGATAATTCTACAAACTTATCATACTATTTCATAAAATTATAGCAATTAAATACATAAAAAAATGATTTTTATTTCATGGGAATTTTTTCCTCATACAAAATGTTCATCTATAGTTGTCTATATGGTTATGCAACGAAACGTATAAGAATAATTTCCAACATATACAAATTCTTACAAGCAAATTTGGTCAGTAATAATATGTATGGGTGCGAACCAAACAATTTCTGTTTATATTCTTCCATTTATAAATAATTAACTTATTATCTCTGATATGGAAAAAATAAAATGAAATTTTCCAAATGAAGTAATAATAATCCTTTAAAGCTAAGAAATTTTGTTACCCCGAAAAAGAAGCAATATTTGGATCGACTAAAATTTTAATATTATTTCGTAAATAAAGTGTCAAAATAGCAGCCGATGATTGACGGTCGAACACACAAATCATTGTAGTTTTAACTTTCCTTGCATAAGGATTCTTAATGAAACAAACTGTATGAAAAAAATGGTGATGGTGGAAATTCACATAAATTATAATTTTGTGAGCGGGAAAAGTCTTTATTTCAAGTGTAATTCAATTAGGTAAGTATCTAGATAAGTGACCACATGTAAAAAAAAATAAAAGTGACTGTTAAATTTTTTGTTAGACACTCGCGTGGTAGTGGAACAGGTACTGATAGAAGACATGGTTTTGTCTAAATAATTGAGGTGCCTTTCAGCAAAATTATTTGAGGTTATACTGTAAATTTTATGTTTTTAAATTTTCTATACTATTAAAATGCTACTTAACCAAAATTATTCAAATAAGGGTGTTAGTTTTCTTGCTGCTTACGTAGCTAAAATTAGATAAGATGTATATTTTGTGACCATACGGTCGGAAATGGTTTTATTATAAAAATAATCTTTTTACAAATAACTTTTTTTTTTATTAGTTCAATATTGCTTTATCGACCTTGTCAACACAGATCAAAGAGATATATCGCTCTTATCGCTTCTTCTGATAGTACCACAAATGCTTGTTAACTGCAAAATTTTAAACATAATTTTTTAAATATAATTTATACAATTCGTACTGTGTAAATTTTTATTTATAATTTTAAAAAAATTATAAGATTTTCCCGGAAAAATGCTAAAATTTTCCCGAAAGAATAGCTTGCACCTTCGCAAATCTGTTAATAGACAGTCTTACATCAAAATATATTAAGAAATTGTAAAAATGAAAATCAAGATATTTCCCGAGAAAATTTGACTTGCACCTACTAAAAACTATAGCTAAAAGTTTTCAATTATCTGTTTATACGAAAATTGTAGTAATTTTTTAAATTTTTTTAGTTATCTACAAAATGTTTAATTCAATTTGAAGTAGGTACGTGGTTATTAACATGATTTTGAAGGAAAATCGAAATGATTTGTAAAATCTAAAGATTTTTTCGATTTTTTAAAATTAAACATTATTTTAGTTTTAGGCACCCTGAATGTAAACAAATATTTTATGTTTAATTAACTAAATACAGTAAAACTTCTTAAAAACGGAAACCGTTTATCGCGGAAAATCGACAAACACGGAAATTTTGCTTCATTTTAATTCCCTGTACGTATTTCCTACTATTCGCATTACATAGTCAAAACAAATCGAATATGGCTCAAAACTTAGTGGTTAAGAGTTTCGTACTTCTTGAATTTCATATCTCAGCAAAAATTCGCAAGTTTTTCAAAGTTTTAAAATGATTTTGCTTTTTAACCGGTTAATTTTACATACAATTTAAGAAAATGGGTAAATATAAAATGGTCAATCTTAGTTTAAAGCAAAAACATGATGTAATCAAAATGAAAGATAACAAAACATCAGTAGCGGAAATTTGCCAACGTTTTAAATGCGATAAAACGCAAGTGTACAACATTTTGATTAAAAAGGACGAAATTAACAAACAGTTAAGCGAGTAAAAAACGTAAATGATTTGATTTGCAAAAAACGAGGAGAAACATTTTATGCACAAACTAATGAAGTTTTATTTGAATGGTTTTGTGCAGTAAGAGCCGAAAAATATGTCGATATCAGGGTAAATTTAGCAGGAAATGGCATTAAAAATTGTTAGAAAACTGAATTTAATTGAGTTGAAAGCATCGAATGGATGGTTACAGTGTTTTCGTAACCGATACTTAATTTCTTTTAGAACTTGCTCGGGTGAAGCTAATGAAGTGTGTGAAACCACGATAGCGGAATGGAAAGAAAAATTGAACATTTTGATCGAGGGATACTGTTCTATAAAATGATCCCAAATAAATCTATACAAGTCTCTAATGTCTAGTTGGCCTTTTTTCCGCCAAAAACACCAGCTGTATACTTCAGCCTCTTGACAATAGAGTTATACAGAACATGAAAGTAAATATGGATGGTCAATATTGATCTAGCGGAGAAAGTATCCGAACTAACGAGCTTCATAAATATTTTAGACGCAATTATGTACGTGACTGAGACGAAAATATTTTAAAAATTGTGGTTTTCCTATTAAACTTTCAACATTAGATGATGTAGAGCCCGTAGACTCAAACCAGTTGAATGAAATGCAGGACCTTACTCAAGAGCTATACGAAAATGGTGACTTCTAGGCACAAGCATTTATCACTGTTGATAACGAATAATTGGCCATAGAAATGACGGAAATCGATTTGGATGCAATAATTAATCATGTAACCTCGACGAACGAATTAATTAATGATTCCTCCTCGAAAGAAGACGACCTACTTGAGCCTCAAGAGGCGCCAACAACATTAACGGGTATTATGAAGCATATTGAATTAATTTTTAGCGATATCGTAAATTTAAATAATGAAATAAAATAATTTTAAGACAAAAAATGAACAAATGTTAATATTATTACTAAAAAATGTATAAGGTTAACTAAGTACTTCAATTACTTACAGCCAAATGTTTTCCTCGTTTTGGAGTTTACATCAAGGTTAGTAAGGAACTGAGTAAGGTAACTTACAAAAGTAAGATTGAGAGAGTGCAAAGAACGGCCTGTATGCTTGTTAGCGGGGCATTGAGGTCGACACCGACAAGTGCCTTAGAGGTTATGTTGCACCTTCTTCCGGTCGACATTTTTGGCAAACAGATGGCGGCAAATACGGCTGTACGACTTGCAGCCGTCTCTCAGTGGAGGTGTCTTAGTATAGGACACTCTACTATGGTCAGATCGTTGAAGGATGAGCTGGCGAATCTTGACTACATTAAACCTACTCTACGCTTCGAGAAGCGATTTCGGACCTCCTCCCCTTCAAGGGAATCCTGGAGGGATAGACCGTTATTGGAAACCGAAGCGTTGCAATTCTTCACAGATGGCTCCAAGCTAGACGGCAAAGTAGGAGCTGGAGTATTCTGTGACAAATTAAATGTAAATATTTCTGTTCGTCTCCCTGATTACTGCAGCTTGTACCAAGCTGAAGTCGTAGCGATTGAGGTGGTTGAAGCATAATGTGTTATCCTCAGACGATATCACAATCTATGTGAACAGTCAAGCGGCGATCCGGTCGTTAGAACCGGTGTCTTTGGCGTCACGGGTGGCGTTGAGTTGTCACTCATCTCTAAATGAGATGGGTGAGCATTTCAACATCCAGGTAGTCTGGGTCCCAGGTCACTCGGGCGTCATGGGGAACTGCAGGGCAGATGAACTTGCTAGGCATGGTACGACTCTCCAGCTGCAACCGGAAAGGGCAAGTCTGGGGAGGCCTATCACAGCGCTGAGACAAGCACTTGGGAAGCAGGCGCTATCCTCAGCGGGGGAAAGGTGGTCTAACGCCCTCACCTGTAGAGTTGCGAGACAAGTTTGGCCAAAGCTGGACTTGGGGCGCACTAGGGCATTAATATCCTTACGAAGACGTGAATTAAGAACGGTCGTAGGAATTCTCACGGGACACTGCCTTTTTGGAGAACATGCAAGAAGGCTGGGTCTGGAGGCTAATGACTTCTGCAGAAGCTGCTTGGACGAAGAGGAGGAAGAGACGTTGGTCCACTTCCTTTGCTCGTGTCCAGCATTGGCTCTCAGAAGGCACAAACACTTAGGTAAGTTCAGGATGGACTGCCTCTCGGATCTCGAAAACATTAAAGTGCGGGACGTCTTACGCTACATAAGTAGCTCGAAATGGTTCCAATAGGGGTAAAAGGGGATACATCCTGTGGTATCACAATGGACCGTCACAGGTCTAAGTGTGCGTAAGCAGCCACTCCAACCTAACCTAACCTAACCTAGTAAGGAACTGATTAAGCGCTTAAACTATTTTTTTACGTTATTAAATCGAGTTATTTGAATGCAGTAAATTCAAAGAATGGGGTCCCTTTAAAAAATTCTTGTTTTATTAACTCTAAATAAGCGATTAAATCATTACTAACAATGTCATACTTTGCGAAAGTATGTTGTTGGATTGAACTCACAAAATATATAACTGACTTACCATGATACAGTTTAATGTTTTAACTTCCTTTTGTAGGTACATATTTCATCAAAAAACCTGATTGGAAACCAGTTTTCCAGATTAGGAGTTACATTTAACAATCATTTTGACGCGGTCCCTTTTTAAGATAGTGCTTGTGGTTAAAATGGGCGTCCCATTTCTAATTGTGTAGGAACGAAAATCGTAGACTAGCATTTGAAGCCGTGTATGAAATTAGTAGCAAAAGCAATGAGTGCCAATTTACATTACATTTTCTAAAGAAATTACATATGTGGATTTGTACGGTAATTACTATCCGAGATCTGCTTTCAATTCATTTTAAACTAAATTTGGCGGCTACTAACATATGTATTTGGTAAAACAATAATTTTATGTTTTGATAACATGCTACCCACCAAATTGCAAATTTAAAGGCTAATAATTTTATTAGCCATTTAGGCAACAGATTTTACCGAAAAAGAAGTGTAAAAAAATTGATTCTTATATTTGATAATGCATATGTACATGTATGTATATATCTTGGACGGATTAGACAGATTTCGTGCTCTAGGTGGCATAAAATACATTACACCTTTTACGTTAATTAAATTTTATGTAAAAAGATATCTTTAACATTAATAGCACTAACATATCCTAAATATGCCTTGGAAGATTTCATTTACTCATGTCATATTAACCTTGGCACGAAAGAGGAATTATGGGCAACAGCTTGAAAAAAAATGTCAGTTTTAAAAGTCAACCTTTTTTGTATTGTTATTCTTACAAAGTTCAGTTGTCACAATAATTTTTTCTTGTGTTGGTACACTTGAACCAGAGATATCTTAACATTTGTTGCCATATTGGATGCTTAGTTTATTGTTGGCTGTCAAAAAGGTTAAACAGTTTCGGTGTGCTCGACAATTTGGTTTTTGAAACGGGAAGAAGACCCAGGGACATGTAAGGCGAATCGGGAGCCTGAACCAGAATGGTGCCGCTTTTGATCAAATAATTTCAAACAAGCAAAGAAGTGTGAGACCAGTTTTAGATCATCGTTGATGTTATTCAGCAACTTCTGAACAATGAACATTCGGCACTGTTTTTGGTCGAAATTCAAGTCGAAGACAATTTTGCTGTCATACGTTTCATCAGCAAAACATTGGAAAAAAGTATTTAGCATGAGCTAAATGATATACCAATTATTAGCAACCTCTCTGAATTTTTGTCAAATCTATCAATATTTCCAGACCAGTTGTGAACTTTATTCCATCTTAAAACCAACGTTCCATTTTTTACACAAATAAAAATCACCGATCACACTAAATCACATTTAACTTTTCGACAGCCTCACTAAACTAAGCAACTGGTACTAATAGAAGAAAAACAATTGTGAAGAAAACTTCCGCGTATTTTGATCAAACCTCGTATTTTTGTTAGATACCGAAATTATTCAAACCGTGCAGTCAAAAGAAACCATCGCACATTTTGCGATCTAAGGTGCGGTTATTCATTGAGGCTTATGAAGTTTTAGTTCAGAATTAGCTAACAATAAATTAAGAGGCACGTTTGAGTTGGTTTTAGTTAAAAAAAGAAGAGCCAATGAGATTTGTCACTAAGTACATTTCGACTTAAAAAAATTAAGACTATTTTTAAGTCTCGAAGTTATTAATTTTTCGATGAAAAAAAAAAAGGAAATAGATTTACGAAATTGGTTTGGCACTGGATTTGTAGTGAAATCTCTTCTAAAAAAGTTTCAAAACCCGCCACATTGATTTATCATTTTTAACATCAAACATGTTGGTTAGGTCAGATATCAAATTTCATTGTGAAATTGGTGCATAATCGCAGAAGTTCCGTTTGGAGCAGGGATCGAGTTTCTTAAATATAAGACAGAGTTTCTTGTATATAAATGAAAAAATTAAATTTGCCAAAGAGAAATTTGTTTTTTTTAAATGTATGAAACAGTCTAAACCATTTCAACATTTCCAGGCCCAAATGGAACACGTACGTTTGTGAATCTGATTTAGTGTGTTTTATAATTTTTATGGCGTTATTATAGTTTTGTTTCATAATAAGTGTAAGTATTTCAAGAAGAGCTAAAGTAGCACGGATAACTAGAAAGAAAGATTCGAGTTTATATAGGATAAATCGCTTTGCAAATTACAGGGAGCATCACACATTGGTAAGATGATCAGAAACGTCAATACAAAGAGGGAATCGTCTTTCTCGAAATAGAGTTCGGGGTACGAATCCAAGAGCAAATGAGCCTTATTCGAAAAGAACTGTCACTTTTCTCTAAATATAATTCGTATTGCTGCTTTAAGAACTAACGAGGCTGAGTCACGACAAACTGACTTACTAAAAAAGAAACGCCCTGTCAGTTCCTGGGCCAGAACTCGAAACGGAGAGCTTTGGTCGAACAAGGAATGCTCATCTCTGTAAATATTAAATCGACCTAATGGTTATATACTAGATTCGCTAAAAATACTTAATGCAACCAAAAATGAAATGCCCTAGAATGAATCAAAAGGTATGTGTTGCCAATAAGGAAAAGTAAATTAGAGAGAACTTTTGTCTTCTTTGGTAACCGGCCATCATCTATTGTCGACTAAATTTCTGAAGAACATTAGAGGCTAAAATAATGCGTTCCAAATGACTTTATTTGGAGAAAAAGTGGTTAAAGCAGGTGGGTAAATGCCAACATTCAGAATTTAGGCGGGTGTACTACTTACTTGGAAGTGTGCTTCCTAATTCTGATAACCAGTACGCATTTCTTCCAATTTATTTTAAAATATTAATTAGGATTGTTAAATCCTTCAGTTTGGAGGATTAGTTCCTTCAGAAATCATGAAAGATCACCTACTAGTGTACATTTTGCTACACATTTTGAGAATGACCAGCGTGTGTATTTTGACCCATGCAATATTCAAGAGATAATCATTAATCGTACAGGGACACTATACTAATGGCGTTCTTTAAATTGACAATACAATGTGGTCCCAATTAATTACACATGGGATAAAAATACATGTCATAGAAGAAAGCAAGCATGTCGAATTTTATCCAGGAGTAAAGAGATACGTGTTCACGGTTCATCCAAATAATTCATTTTATAGTCCACGTTTTTAATGGTCCTACTTATTTTGAAAATATAAAACAGTAGTTAATATAATCCAATATCCCACAATACCGATCTGCTTGTAAAGCCTTAGGATTGGTGGAAGGCTACTCTCATTGGAGCAATTCTATGAATGAGGCTGTTCTTTGTAGTTCACTATCATCGTTGAGATATTTATTTGCAATAATTTTAGTTTTTTGTCACGTATCGGAGCTACTTTGGCAAAGTAGTAGACTATGGCAAAATATTGAAAATTTAACATTTAATGAGGACATCTTTAAATTAACTTTAGAAGAACTAAACAAAAAATGATAAAACTTTTTCGGACAAATCTTTACCTGATTTTGGCATCCCGGAATCTACATCTTTTAACTGATTTTATTTACAAAAAAACAATTATACCAAAAATGTTTATGTACTATAAATACAGATAAACCTCGCCTCAATTTAAACCAATGTGTAGCCTACCGGGCCATTCTCACAAGTGTTGAGAACTGTGCAGAACAAGTGTTTTTCCTAGATGCGCCTGGAGGAACTGGCAAAACCCCAAAAAAATAAACAATCATGGATGTACTAGGCAAGGCCCGTGATAGTGTTCAAATTTGTAAAATAATTCAACTCATATTTAACAACCCGCATTCAAAATGTCCTAATCGGAAATAAGAAATAGAAAGTTATTAGAGTTATTTTGGGTGCACCTGAAGAATTACACATTAGAACCTGGATATTTCTTGGTTTCATCGTACAGAGGTTAGAAAAAATTTTAGCATTCTCATATTTACAGATAATACTAAAATTTTCGTACCATTAGAGAAAGGTGTAATGTTTACCGATTACAAGAAGATATTAACATTCTTCTAGTGAGTTGTGTAACCGTAAAATATCAAAAAATGCAAGATTATGTCGTTTGGCGGGGGGAGGAGAGGAGGCGGGAAGAGGAAAATCTTATAATCAATACATACAAAATTAATAACGCTGAATTGCAGCTTCTTCGTGAAACTATCTAAAAGATAACGTTTTTTAGGCAAATAGGCATGCCGACAACATCATAGCCAAAATGCACTCAATTTTTCGGTTTACAAACGATGGATCATGTTGCATCGCAAATTTCCATCTTCGCCCGATAGAAAATTAAAATAATTTTACTTCCAATCGGTCGCTCACCCCAAGAATAAATAAAAAGTCCTCACAAAGTCGAAACGCCCCAAATTTGCTTCAATTAAAAATAAATAGAAAAGTTAAAAATTTAATAAAATATCCCATTGTCGGAAGTTGATTACGAATTATTTCCCCTACATATTGGGATCATTCCTCCATTTTACTTTTTCATGAAATGTAAAATTTGTTTTATGGTTCAAAGTATCAAGTGCGAACAAACAAACATCGAAGCAAACCACATATACAGAGTTGTTTCCTCAAACGCCAGACTCTAAGTGAATGAGCAAACCAAGATTCTCCGTTTGAAAAAACAACGAAAACCAAAATACAACACCAGCATTCAAACAATTCCAAATACACTCACAGACACCGTACCATATAAGGTAACAGCTAAAATATTTGATAATCAAAAAATAAAGAATTTTTTACCAGCAAACACACTCCCGCAGAGGGAACAAAATTTGACGAAGGGAATCAAATTTTAGGAGAAATTAAACCTGCAACGGCAGGTGGAAGGACAGAGAGAAATTCTACCAAAAACGCCGCAGAAAAGGAAAGCGAAACAGCACCAGCAAAGGATACAACTAGGGGAACAGAACAACATATCGAAAAAAAAATCAACATGTAACACAGACTACCTGTTAAAAATAAACGTTACCATAGCCGATATCATACAAGGAAACCTAGCGGTTACAATCGACGAGGAGCGGAACATATTCTGTAAATTATAGGATCGCAAAAGGCACCTGGACAACTACGTCGACTGTACGAAAATTCTGCGTAGTATATGTAAAGTTCTTGCCAACATATTTAATAAACGAAGTAGAAAGAAAATGCATGCAAACGCGATAAATCTACGGAGAATCAATAAATAATTACGGGTACAGACCGACAGAAGCACTCGATGAGTATAGAGAAGGATAACGTCTGGCATCAGCTCTCAACACATCCTCAAACGTTATCTCCCAAATGTATCAATCGAATTAAAATTAGGTCAAACAATCTGAAACAATTTATATGATTTTAATATGTTCCGAAGATTGTAAGAGAATTCAATCCAGTTTCGAACTGATGAGCTTATGATTAAGAAAAAATCAATCTTCTCATCAGGCCGTGGCGACTGGACTGATTATACCACAATTTACATTCTATTTATACAGAATATACTGTGCTTTATGTACTAGCGAATCATACTAATATAGATGAACTCTCTTACAATTTTTCTTCTTCACGATATTCACACAGCTCTATTTCTGTGTAAGCTAATTTTATTTTTTTATTTTTTTGAATGTTAATTAATTCTAATATGCTACCGGTGATTAGACCATTTTAAATATGTTTTTATTAACACGTGAGAGCTGTGTGAATGTCGTGAAGAAGAAAAAATTGTAAGAGAATTTATCTGTATTAGTATGATTCGCTAGTACATAATGCACAGTACATTCTGTATATATAGAATGTAAATTGTGGTATAATCAGTCCAGTCGCTGCGGCCTTATGAGAAGATTGATTTTTCATAATCATAAGCTCATCAGTTCCAAACTGGATTGAATTCTCTTACAATCTTCGGAACATATAAAATCATATAAATTAAAAATTAAATAAAGAGAATTCTGCCTATTAGTCAATTTCGTTGAATGATTGTTCGTAATCTGAAACAATTAAAAGATATTAAATTTGTTGTTTTAGAAATTAAGATTAGCCAAATTTTTTTTTTTCATCCGTTAGGCCGGTTTAAGCGAAGTTGATTTCACAGAAAATGACTATTTTTAGAATTTAACCATTTTGTTAGCATAGATTTCATTTACCACGTTTATCAATATGCCGCGAGGCTTTTTCTGTGCGATTTTTTCATAGAATCAATTTTATTTAATTAATTTGCGCAAATTTGAAAGAATTGAGTTTACCAACATTGAAAAAGTTATCTTCTTCGATTCTACGATCAATGTAAAATAGCAGAATTTTGGCTGAAATTGTACTGATGAAATGAGATACTGTAACCAGTAAAATACTGTTTTTCTACTTTAAAGATGCTCAACCCTTTTGGCACGCTGCATTGCAAATGAATCACACCCTATCTAAATTTTACATTTTCATCAAATAAAACTGGAAATTGGTGGCACAGGCATCTCAAGGTCGTCCAAATGTGGTCTCTGTATATTATCAAAATCAACAAATTGTTCTTCAGGACACTGACATTAACCGCTTATATGGAAATGAAATGAATTTGAATTATTTAATGAAATTTGACAGATATAATATATCAACTGGAGCAAACAATCAAAATTTAATACGACAAAATGAAAAAAGATTGAGACGTACCACATATTACGAAATTGAACGGAAAATGCCAATAGAAAGAAGAAACTTGATAATATATGGTACTTAAGGTTCTACTTTTTTACTGAATTTACTAAAGAGTGGATAGCGTAGAAATCGTTTTTCTGCCTGGTATCGATTAAATTGTTGTTTTATAACAAAGCTAACTATATTTGCTGTGGTTATAATTGATGAAGTTTTGGCGAACACTATTTACGTACAAATCAAATTTTAAATTTTAATATGGTTTGGTTCAGAAAGAATTTATCTAGCGATTATTACATGATTTAAAACAAATCTAATTGGAAAAGATTAAATATCGATAAGCGAGAAACTAAATATATCGAGAAATTTTCTTGATTTATTCAAATATGGATTAGGACTCAATTGCGTATCGTGCATTTTTAATTTTCCCTTATTTAAGTAGATGTCGTAGATGGCAAGAGTAAAACAACCAAAATTTTGATAAACAAGATTTATACTATTTTAGATTTAATTTTAGACACATTTAAATAACGAAATCAATTTTTTTTTTTTTGTATTTAGTAAAGTAGGACCTTAAGGCGAAATATTAGCAAATACAAATGATTTGTAAAAATATACAAAAATTAATACTAGCATAAAGCATTCAAATGATGTACAAAAAATATAAATCAAACAAATAATTCAAACTCATTAAAAAATCAAAAATTAAAGTAATATTGCGAAACACAAGTTAAAAAAATTCGCCTATGATCGATTTCATCGTCATACAACCACCATAAAGAACCATGAAATTCAAACCTTCATAGTAATATCACAGACAAGTAGACAAATATGTCTCCATCAATTTTTTCTATGAAGGTAAGAAAGGTTTAAATTTAACGAAAATTATAAATTGGACTAATATGTTTAATTCTATTCGCTGTTGGCAAATGTTTGCAAATGTTACTGGTTTTTTATTCAACATTCAGGCGAAACTCTGACTATGCTCCCATAAGATCTAAAAACAACTAAGGCCAATACTCTCATGAGCATTTATAACAAACAAATGGAAAGGGACCAAAAAGCTCTGATACAACAGTATTTTGTACTCAACAACATTCCTCCCAATTTTAAAGCTTATGAAACAAACTTAAAAAATTTCTTTTGTTGAGTTTTTTTGTTTGTAATTTTCAGTTTAGTTTCACAGCCTACACGCGTTATCAATTTCAGATTTACAAACTTTTATCTACATTGTTCCTATGTGTAGGTGTAAGGTATTAGAGGTATTAATTAAAAAACAAAAATGTCTCGCGCAACTTTAAAATACACAGTTTTAAAATTATTACCATAGGTAAAATATATCAAAATCATTTAATTGTAAATGTACTTAACTTAAAATGTTGTGTTTCACTTACCTGAAAATACATAAAAGAAAATAATGTTATAATTAAAAGGTCATATAAAATTATTATAATATCACGAAATCTGAGAATTAACATGCATAATTTATCTGTTCATAAATTTCACCGCATCTAATTAATCTACTCTAAAAAGTTTCAAAAGCTTTTATTTTTGTATCTGTGCTCGATGTTTCTCAAATCGAAAATTTCTTCCACACAAATTGTACATATACCGCACATACAAAATTAAGTTGAAAATCCAACAAGAAGACGAAGATATAAAACGAACGAATAAAAACAACCAAAAAAAAAAACAGAAAAAAATAATAATAAGAAATCGATTAGTAAACTTAATCGAGCTCAAATAATTAAAGCCAAATAAAACTGAACGATGTAAAAAAAAAAGAAAAGTTTATCAGTATCTGTTCTTCATCGTAAACGTTTTCTTCATACTTAGAAGATATGTATTTAATACATATTCAGGAATGTACATATGTATTACTATTTACTTTATTATATACTATACTTTGTTTTTATCTCTAATATTGTGCCGTGGGTATTCTACGTATCTAAAGTAAACAAAAAGTACTCTTTCCTATGTGCGATGGTGGCGGCGGTTTTTATTTTCTCTATATTTTGTTTAATGTACATACGAGTATCATCAACTAAATAAAAGCTGTAAGCACAGCATATTGGTATAAACAACAGCAACGAAAGTTGTGTTTCCTTAAAATAAATAAATAAAAGAAATAATCCAAATCAAAATGAAATAAAAACTCAAAAGCTCATTTATACAAAATGAAAGCTTTAAAATGTTTGTTATGGTATTCCATGAGGGAAAAATCAAATACAAAATTTTTAAAATTAAAACATTTGAAAGTATAAGTATATAGAGTTTTTATATTGCTGTATGTTCACGGATGTGAATAATTAGTTTCGATTTTCCATTTGTGTTGTTTGTTGTTGCTGTTTTTTTTTTTTTTTTTTTTTTTTTTCGAAAATAAAAATCATTAGATTTTATGAGATATATGAAAGAATTCTCTAAATAGGGTGAGTAAAAATAATTTTAAAATTTTCCTCACAAACAATAAAAGCTCATCAAGCTTTAGTATTGTGTAACATTGAACATGAACACCTCTGAGTTTGCAACTAAAACAACATTTTTGAACCACCCATTATTATCTTTGCATGTATGTATCTATTTTGTACAACGCTTTATATTATGCTGAGCTTTTTTCTATTGTGTGTACACAGTGTTGTTGTTGGATTATTATATTATGTTACTAAATAAAGAAAAGAAGGCGCCATATTTGTTTTATATCCAATACTTTATAGTTTGAAGAGAAATAGTATGGCCCAAAAAAAAAAAAAAAGTTTCAACTCAAACTTAACTACAACAAGAAAAGAAAAAAACATTTATAAAAGTTACACAAAAGTTCTAAGTTCTATATAGCTTTTCTATTTAAGTTTACAAATATAAAACGAAAACGAAGCAGCTAAACTAAACTAAAATATAAAGATGCGAATATTGAAACTATTAATATAGCAAAATTGTATTTCTTTTCTCCGCGCGTATATGGATGTACAAATCTAAGTTAAGTATAAATAGAGAGTAGATCGGATTATTTTCTGTATAGGAGATTAAACAAAACTAGCTTAAATAGATATTTATGTAGTAAATATTTGGGAAGGCTTGTTTATGCGTATTTTATTCCCAACTCACTTTCATTTTCTAAAGATAACTAAGTTTTGAGAAACACATGGATATAATAGATGAAAGCTTTTTTATAAGAAATTGTCAGCTAAAAGATATTAGTTAGTATCTCATCAAAATATCATTCAATGAGAATTCTGAACTTATAAAATTTTGGGATTTTATGATATGCTAAAATGTTTTGAATTTATGCAGTTTTTTAAAATTCCGAAATTTTGTCTAGGTAAATATTTGTGTTATAAAATTCAGAAATTATTCAGAAACTTCAGAAAAGTTTTAACATTTTTCACTAAAATCACAATTTTATAGAATTCTGTAATTTATCAGCTTGAAACTGGTAACTTATTCTTTAAAAATTTTCAGAATGTTAGTTTCAATATCGAAATTAAAAATTTCATAACAAATAAGATTCTTTAAAATCCTGCAATTTTATAAAATACTGAAGTTTTCTAAAATTTGAAATTTCAGCCCAAACATTTTTTATAGTTTTCGGAATTTTCAGAAAATTCTGATGTTTATTAATAATCTGCAATTAAATCAAATACTGCAGTTTTATAAATTTTTGATAGTTTTATAAAATTTCCAGTTTCATAAAATTCTGAAATTTAAACATTCTGAAATTTCAAAATTTTTGTTAACCTTAGTAGTTTTCTAAAATTTTAAATCTGGCCAAGTACTGCAAGTTTACTACACTTGGAAACCTCAAACCTTTTTTTTGAAATTCTAATATTTTGTAAAATTCTGAATATAAAATTGTGAAGTTTACATAAAAATTCTTACATTTAATCAAACTTTGATTACTATTAAATTCTGATTGTAATTTAATTTTGCACTTTTATAAAAATCTGCACCGTATTAAAATCTCAGAATAAGGAAAATCTGTAGTCATACAATTCTGGAGTTTTATAATATTCTGTTTTAATATTTTATGAGTTTGTGAAATTTTCTAGAATTCCGAAATTTTTCCAAGTATCTATGTTATCAAACACAGGAACTTCATAAAATTCTAAAGTGTTGTAATTTCATATTATGAAATTTTGCGAAACTTCGAATCAAATTTTGCAGTTTCATAAAATTCTGAAATTTAATAGAAATTTTAAAAATGTTACTATACTAAGTTTAAAGAATCCTGCGGTTCTATACATTTCGGAATTTTACAAAAAACTGCAGTGTATTCAATTACTGAAAATAAAACTTTATTAAAATCTACAGCTTTATCGAATTCTGAAAATTGCAGTTATGCAGAATTAAAAAAATTTAAAAAGTTGTATATAATTCCGAAATTTAATCAAAACCTGTAATTTTAAAAATAAGTAAGTTCGTCCAATTCTCCATTCTATAAAAATCTGAATCTAAAATTCTTGAAATTTGGCGCAATTTGAAGTTAAGGAAAAACTAAATACTTAAAAATTTTGCAATCACAACAAATTCTGTAATTTTATAGAATTTTAAAACCAGCAAATCCCAAAGTTTTATTAAAATTAAAAATTCTGACAAATCCTTAAGTTAAAATTTAATGTTTTAAAGTTTTATAAAATTCTGAAATAATTTAAATTTTAAAATTTCCACCCAATTTTGCAAATTTATAAAATTTGGTTTTATAAAATTCGAAAACTTCAGCATCAAGTTCTGTAGATTAATAATATTTTGCAATTCTGCAATTCAGTTTCATAAAACTCTGACAATTTTATGTAATTTCATAAAATTCTGCAATTTGTAGTTTCCTAAAATTCTGAATCTGACCAAATACTGCAATTTTTCACAATATGGAAATCAAAGTGCAATATGAAATTCGAAAATTATGTAAAATTCTGTTTTTTATATAATGCTGAACATTACATCAAATTTTAGAAATTTAATCATACTGTGCCGTTCTTCAAAATTTGGATTATAATTAAATTTTGCAGTTTTATAAACTAAAAAATTTATCAAAATCTCAATATAGGGGATTCTTAATTCATAAAATTCTGGAATTTTATAATATTTCTTAATTAAATTTTGTGAATTTATTCAGTTTTTTAAAATTCCAAGATTTTTCCTAATATTAGTGCTATCAAATATATAATAAACAAATTCTGAAGTTTTGTTATATAGTATTATGAAATTTCATAAAACTCATCAATTTTTGGTAAAAGTTGGAAATTCAATCAAATCCTGTAGTTTTATAAAATTCAAATGGATCATATTAAAAATAAAATACTGAAATTTAATCAAAATCTGAAATTTCAAAAGATTTTGAAAGTTCAGAGAAATCTGCAATCTATAAATTTCTGAATCTTCTTTAAAGCTGAAGTGTAAATGTGTAATACATTTGGGAAATTACTGCAATTTCATCAAATCCTATAGCATTATCGACGCTTTAAAACGTTGTAGTTTTCTAATGCTCTTAAATTTCATATACTGAAGTCTACGTTTTATAAAGTTTAGAAATTTCCTCAATTTCACCGAATTCCAAAGCATTATAAAATATAACACCAAATAATGCATTTTTCATACTAATAAACTAACTACAAAGTTCATTTGTGTATTTGTAGACAATTCAGAAATTAAATTTAATTCTGTAATTTAAAAAAAAGTAAGTTGATCCAAATCTGCAATTCTTGAAAATCTAATCTTGCCAAATAATCAGGTTAATAAAATTCTGAAAATTTATCAAATTCTGAATTTATATAAAATTTTAAAATTGATGAAATTTGGCCAATTTTAAAGTTTAAAAAAATTACCTTTTTAAAGTTTTGCAATCACATGAAATTCTGTGGTTCTATAGAATTCTGAAATTAATTCTTAAATCCTAACAAATCTATCACTTTCATTAAATTCTGAAGTTTTATGAAATTTTCAATTATTATAAAATTTTGAAATTCATAAATTTCCAAAGATTTCATCCAATTTGGTTTCATTAAATTTGGAAATCTCTTCATTATACAGTTTCATAGAATTCGGAAACTTCATCAAATTCTGAAAATTATTAATACTCTGCAATTCTACGAAATACAGCAGTTTTTTATTATTAATAATCGAAGGTCATTTTATAAAATTCTGATAATTTTATAAAGATCCATAAAATTTTGAAAATATTTATTTAGTTTCCTAAAATTCTGAATTTTGGGCAAATACTGCAGTTTTATACCATTTGTTAATCAATGTACAATATGAAATTCTCAAATTCTGTAAAATTCTGTAGTTTTATAAAATTCTGAACTTTACGTCAAAATTCTGAAGTTTTATAAAACTCTGAAATTTCACTTTTTGGCTTGAAGTCAAAGAAACTGTAAAATTCGATCATCAAATCAAATACTGTAATTTTATGGACTTCTAAAACCAGCAAAACCCGAAGTTTTAATAAATTCTAAAACTCTAACAAATCTATCAGTTTCATAAACTTCTGAAGTTTTAAAAAATTGTGAATTATTTTTAAATTTTTAAATTTATAAATTTTCAAAAATTCCATCTAATTTAGTTTTATGAAATTTGGAATTCTGTTCATTCTACAGGTTCGTAGAATTTGGAAACTCATCAAATTCTGAAAATTGCAATTCTACGAAATACTGCAATTTTATATCATTAATAATCGAACTTTATTTTATAAAATTCTGTAATTTTATAGAATTCGAAAACCACAAAATCCCAAAGTTTTATTAAAAGTTGAAAGTCTGACAAATCATCCTTCAGTTAAAATTTAATGTTTTAAAGTTTTATAAAATTTTGAAATAATTAAAATTTTAAAATTTCCACCCAATTTTGCAAATTTATAAAATCTGGTTTTATAGAATTCGGAAACTTCAGCATCAAATTATGTAGATTAATAATATTGTGCAATTCTGCAATTCAGTTTAATAAAACTCTGATAATTTTATGCAATTTCATAAAATTCTGAATTTTGTAGTTTCCTAAAATTCTAAATCTGACCAAATACTGCAATTTTTTACAATATGGAAATCAAAGTGCAATATGAAATTCGAAAATTATGTAAAATTCTGTATTTTTGTATAATGCTGAACACTACATCAAAATTTTGAAATTTAATCAAATTGTGCAGTTCTTCAAAATTCGGATTATAATTGAATTTTGCAGTTTTATAAACTAAAAAATTTATCAAAATCTCAATATAGGGGATTCCTAATTCATAAAATTCTCTAATTTTGTAAATTTATCCAGTTTACTAAAATTCCAAAATTTTTCCAAATATTAGTGCTATCAAATACATAATAAACAAATTCTGATGTTTTGTTATGTAGAATTATGAAATTTCATAAACTCATCAATTTTTTGTAAAAGTTTGAAATTCAGTCAAATCCTATAGTTTTAAAGAATTCAAATGGATCATATTAAAAATAAAATACTGAAATTTATCAAAATCTGCGATTTCAAAAGATTTTGAAAGTTCAGAGAATCTTGCAATCAATAAATTTCTGAATCTTTTTAAAGCTGAAGTGTAAATGTGTAATAAATTTGGGAAATTACTGCAATTTTATCAAATCCTGAAGCTTTATCGACGCTTTAAAACATTGTATTTTTTTATGTTCTGAAATTTCATATACTCAAGTCCGCGTTTTATAAAATCCAGAAATTTCCTCAATTTCACCGAATCCCAAAGCTTTATAAAATATGACAACACTAAATAATGCATTTTTCATACTAATAAACTAACTACAAAGTTCATTTGAGTATTTGTAGACAATTCAGAAATTAAATTAAATTCTGTAATTTGAGAAAAAGTAAAGTGATCCAATTCTGCAATTCTTGAAAACCTAAATCTCAACAAATAATAAGGTTAATAAAATTCTGAAAATTTGTCAAATTCTGAATTCATATAAAATTTTAAAATTGATGAAATTGGGTCAATTTTGAAGTTTAAAAAAATAAACTATTTAAAATTCTGATATAACATGAAATTCTGTAGTTTTATAGAATTCTGAAACTAATTCTTAAATCCTAACAAATCTATCATTTTCATAAATTTCTGAAGTTTTATAAAATTTTGAAATTTATACATTTTTAAAGATTCCATCCAATTTGGTTTAATTAAATTTGGAAATCTCTTCATTATACAGTTTCGTAGAATTCGGAAATTTCATCAAATTCTGAAAATTATTAATACTCTGCAATTCTACGAAATACAGCAATTTTTTATCATTGATAATCGAAGGTGATTTTATAAAATTCTGATAATTTTAGGAAGATTCATAAAATTTTGAAAATAATTATTTAGTTTCCTAAAATTCTGAATTTTGGGCAAATACTGCAGTTTTATACCATTTGTTAATCAATGTACAATATGAAATTCTTAAATTTTAAAAAATTCTGAAGTTTTATAAAATTCTGAACTTTACGTCAAAATTCTGAGAAAAAATCAAAATCTGGAGTTCTATAAAATTCTGAATCTAATTAAATATTGCAGTTTTGTATCTGCACCTTATCAAAATTCATAACCTTCTGGAATTTTGCAATTTTATGGATTTGTCGTGTTTTCTAAAATACCGATTTTTTTTTCCAAGTATTTATGTTGAAGTTGAGTTAAGAACCATCATTAAATTCTGAAGGTTGTGAAGGATTCGTGAATCTCATCAATTCTGAAGTTTGATAATGATTTGAAATCCAAACTAGCCTCATCAAATTCGAATAAATCAGGTGACCTAGTTTCATAGAGTCCTGACATTTAATCAAAAACTGCAATTCGAAAAAAATTGTTAAGTAAATCTAATTCTGCGATTCTATAAATTTCTTAATCTTTGTAAAAACAGCAGTGTAATCAATTTTGGGAATTACTGTAAATTCATGAAATTCTGCAGCTTTATTATATTCTGAAGCTTGACCAAATCGTGCAGTTTTCTAAAATGTAGTTTTCTAACGTTCTATAAGCGTTTTATAAAATTCAGAAATTTTATCAAATTCTGAATGTTTATAAAAATTCAGATTTTTTTAAAGTTTCAAATTTTCACCAGTATTTGCCGTTAAGTCAAAAAAAATTGTAACTTTATTGACTTCTAAGACCATCAAAACCAGAAGTTTCATTAAATTCTAAAATTCCAACGTAAAGGATTCGTTTCATAAGCTTCTGAAGTTTTATAAAATTCTGAAATTTCTGCAGGATTTTTAAATTTGTTTACTTTATTTCCGAAACAATCTAAATAACGACCACTCCCTATAACTTCCGATACTCATCTCCCTATGTTCATCTTAAGCTTGAGGTTTCTGCAAAGAAAAGGTTCACATTAACTCCCGACGATCCGTTGTTTATAAATAAATTTATTTCCTATCCTGTTCAGAGATTCAGCAATAATCATTCACACGGTGATTAATAGAGAAACAAATCAAATTAGCAAAATTTGGTTTTAAAATCGATTGAATAATTTCAATTTGAATAATTGAAGTTTGTAATGTCTTTTCAACTTTAAAATTTGGAATAAAATATTATTCTTGCTATTTTAAAACTGGGTCACATTTGAAACGCGATTTGACAAAATGCGATATTTCAAACCGCGATACGGTACAAAACGCTATATGTTACAAAACGCATATCCTGCACATGTTTAATTTCTACATAAAGGTGAAAGAAAATTTTATATGTGAATTGAAGGAAGATAAATAGTTTTAAAATATCGCGTTTTGTACCATATCGCATTTTGAAATATCGCATTTTGTACTTTATCTCGTTTCGTCGTGTCGCGTATTCCGATTCCTTTAAAAATTCACACAAATTTTCTTAATTAAAAATTACAAAACTCAAACAAATTATTTGAATGAAACACAAAATTTTGTTATAGTTGTTACTCTGGACATATGAAATTCGGCAGTTTTATAAAATTCTGAACCCTCACGAATTCTGAAAATGCACGTAAAATTAAAATAGATCGAAATTTCGTTAAAATATGAAGTTTCATTCAACAATATTCATACGCCGAATTTTTGTTAAAATTATTTTAAATTCTGCCAAGATCTTTCAAATTTCAACAAATCCTGTGGTTTAATATCATCATCATTTAACGCCATCGGTATAAAATTCTGAAATTTCATCAAATTTTGAATTTTTTCTTAAATTCTGACCTTTCCCCAAATTTTTGAAGCTTAATAATATTTTAAAAGATTTTTGAAAATTTGAAGTTTAGACAATGGTTACAAAAAATAGTTTAATTGAGTTTGGATTTGAAGAAATTCTAAATAAAGTTAGAACTCCCCCAATTTATAAAGTAAACAATATTCACGTATTCAAATATTGACAGTGTGCTCTATAATGATTTGATTAAGTGTCTGGGGGCCTATTCTCGAATTCCACATTCATTTTCCACACGTAGACATCTGTCAAAGTTCACACAAAAACGTTCGAAAATGGTAATTCGTACATAAAACACACGCGGCATGGACGATTTCCTATATGGGGAATTTTTTCCACTTGCTTATACCCATTCGGAAATATTCCGTTAGTACCAAAAAAATTCAATTTTTATGGATTGGTGGAAAATGAATGTGGAATTCGAGAATAGGCCCCCTGGTCTGGTATTTATTTTTTACCCTCAGGCGCATTATTAAGGTGAAGATGTTTAGTTATAATAGTAAAATAATGATAAACGAACAAGACATAGTGAACAATTTCTGAAAAGCCAAAAAACAGCCAGTAGTACAATTCATTGGAAATGGAGGATGCTCTTAAATGTTACAAATGATCCGAGTTGGATGAACGCCAAGCTATTCTGTAAAACCAGACTGATGTTTTTCCTTAGATTTTTCCTTACCAATATCTTGTGAATGCCATTTATTACTAATATGTATATTTGTGTCTATAAAAAGCTGGAAAAAAAAATCATTTAATATTTAAAACAGACATTTTTCTCTAAATTTGAAATTTAATTGTGTGGGCATTATACACACACAGATAAAAGTTTTCATTTAGCTTGTTTTTTGGATTTAGTGCATTTAATTCGTTAGATCATTACATTCATACTTGATACTATCGGTGTTAAGTATGGATTGTATTTTTGTAGTTTGGTCGTAGCTATCTGATGAGTACATAGTCCAAACTTTTCAGTACGAAACCAAACTACCAACACAATGAACTCAAGGAAAGTTCTTATTTTTGTTCAGAGTTGTTACACTTTGTATAACTCTTGGGGGGTAAAATATAGGGGATTTGATATTTATACTTTTTTGGGTAGATATATTACAAATTATTGTTCTCTTGATTTTGTTTATGATTAACCAATCGAAGATCTTGTGAATGCCGTTTATTTCGGATATATATTTGTGTCTATAAAAAGCCGAAAAATATCATTAATTAATATCAAAAGGAATTGATAAGTGTAATGCACTGTGGGCGACTCTGCCCACTGAATACATTGTGTAATACATGTTTGGATTAATGTAACCATCGCTTTAAAAAATCTCAAAAAAAAAAACTTTTCTCGAACTAATTAAGCTCAGACATATAATCTTGACTCAACAAGCAGCAACAAAATAAATTAGAATATCACGTCAACGGATATAAATAAACGAGTACCATCCACACGCATATATGTACATACATGGGTGCATTGTATGTACACATCACACAACACAAAGAGAATTTTCTGAATGAGTCTAATATGAAACAACAAAATTTAATGTCTAAGTGTTGATAAAAAGTTACAAATTAAAAATTGTATTCATATGGAAAATTTTTTTTGTTTATAAAATTTTTAAAGTTCTTGCGTTGTTATATCCATCTAGAAATACACACCTTAAGCTTTTAAGCTCAAAAACTTGTAAAAACTTGACAATACACCATTCATATCGAATTTTTATTTGTGCACACAAAAAGGGGTGGATAAGTACAAATATGTACAATTAATCTGTCTCTCCTTGTTTTGTATAAATGTATAAATGGAAGTCACATATTTTTTATAGAGATGCAATTAAGTCTCAACTATATATTACTAAGTCTGTCTGTTCAACATTTCATTATTATCACTCTAAATAAACATAACTATACTACCATGAGTTTCTAGAGAAACGACCAAATTGTTCTTACATATTGTTGTGTCTGTAGGAGTTGTAAGAACACTAAGTACTGTGTTATAGAAAAATTTGTGACAAATAAACGAAATTTTTTAGTTTATTTGTTTCAAAAATAGCTGTACGAGACAATATAAAAAATCTGTATGATTCAGTGAAGTGGATAGATATAGTTTATTTCATATCAAACTTCCCCACCATCCGACCTTTTTGGTAAACGCCATCGAGTTGATATTTACTATGGAGCTTTTTCACTAAATATTTACTATCTCTAAATAAATAAAATAAAAAGCTTAAATTAAATTGAATTTTACAAAAGACGAGGACGACGAGGATAAATACGAGTAAACCAACAAAAAAAAAAACTTTTGTTACGGTTTTTATTGTTTTTTAATTTTATTTTGATCTCGATATAAATTTTCTATTCTTCTTAATTTTGTTGGACTAGCAGTTTCTCTATTACCAACAAGATGAGGAAGAGAAAAAAAAAATCAAAAGATAATCAAGATTTTTTTATATTTTGTCGTTGTGTTCCTGCTTAAGAGTGTTGACTCAAATGACAAATTAAATATTTTCAGTTGATTAATTTTAAGTTGTGTATATTGTGTTTTTATCTAGAGTGAACAAAATTTTAATTTAATCTATATCCACAACAACTACGAAAAAAAAACTTGTGCATTATAATTTAAAGCAAACCAAAAACAAAAAAGTTTTGTTTTGTAAAAGCTTTCCTTCTCTCGCCCTCTTAATTTATAATATTTCTTATTTATCAACACGTTATAAATATATGCGATATTGAAACCATACCAAGAACATAAAAAACCATAATGTTGATAAAGTTATCGGCAATTTGTTCATATCTGTGTGTAAGTAAGCTAAAAGCTCGTTTTTATTATAAAAGTTTTTTTTTTTTTTGGGAGGAGTTTTATTTCGCGACGGTGGTGTTATGTGTTTACGATTTAAACAGACTCAACATATTTAAATGCAGGTTCGGTATCAAAATAATATGATACACCTCCTTCTTAACTTTAGGTTTTCTCTGTACATATTCCTCATAATATATATGAATTGGTGTGTATGTTGTGTATTTTAATCAAAACCAACTTTCTTCATCACTCATCAAGATTTTTATTTAGCACACACAGGCTAAAAGTTTATTTTTATATGATAAAATTGTTTTTCAACTTTTTTTTCGCCTTCTTCCTTCTACATATTTATTAATATATAAACAGATACACTTGATGTGTATGTGTGTGTGTGTGTGTGTGTATGTCAAAACATGAAGAAACAAAAAAGTGTGGTGAATATAAATTTTATTTTCCCTAACCACCACCAACGTTTTTTTCTACTTAGCGCCACTGCCTAGTATTATTCATTTCGTCTTATTATTATACATTATATTTCTAGCATATTCACAAGAATTCTTATTTATTATTAGTTAACACAGAAGAAAAAAAAAATGTGGTGGTTGGTGAAAATTATTATTTTGTTTCGACAAAAAAATTATAAAAGTTTCTCTCACAACTTAACCCGAAACGAAAACTTTTGACTTAGCAATTTTTTTTTATGTATATACCGTACATATACGTATAGTACATTTGTATATAAATATAAAGAAATGTGAAAATGTCTCAATTATTTGACTGGATATGACATTTACAAGAATACGAAATGAAAATGCAATTCAATAAAAATAAAAAATAAAAGTTCAAATACGGACATTTCGAGTTGCAAGAACTGTATTACGTGTCGTTGGTGTACATTGGAATCGACACCAATAAAGTGTTTTGTTCATTCAGCTGTATAAAACACAGAATAATTGGAAAAATGTCATTAGACAGAGTTTGCTACAATTAAATTAAATTGCAATTAATTATTTTTTTTTTTTGTTTTTAATTAATTTCCATTACTATTATTATTTTTATAGATGCAGAGGTTTTTTTTTGTGATACAAAATGTGGCATCGACAATTATTCATTGGATGAATGAATTTTTATTAAATGCTATAGCGCAGAATTAAAAAAAAAAAAACAAAAATAAATTTTTTCGATGGTATATATGTAAATAAATTTGAAAACGTTAATTAAATATTTACTTTTTATTTTATTAATTAATTAATATAATTAATAAATATAAATTTATTTATTTATAATTTGTGTGTACACATGGTTAATAGTTTTATGGAGCAGAATGAATCTCACCATTCTGTAAGTATGACGAAAAAGTTTTTAGTATTCATCAAAATATGAAATAAATTTGATTTGATTTAGTCTGAATTGTACAGTAATTCAAAGTTCTAAAGCGAATGCTAAACCTGACCAAAGAACTATCAATCTGTCCTAAGTACCTTTTAAGCATTTCTTTACTCCATTTACCCCTGTTTTTGCCGTTCCTTTATGTTAAAGATACATTTCGCTACATTTCAGTTGAACGATCATATTTTCGGCTATCGCAACCCGTTTTGCTTAATAATTAAGGACCCTATTATATATTTTTGCCGGCAATTCCTCGCATTTTCCGCCGACATCTTTTTGTAGTCTACCAAACCGGTAATTAAATTTTACTAAACTATGGGGATAGTGTAAAATAAATTAAACAAATTAAAAAAAAAAAACGTTTAGTGTATACAGTGTAAAACGAAATGAAACGAACGAAGGTTTTTGGGAAATCATTGTAACTTTTAACCAAATAAATATTTTATTATTATTATTGTTAAGCACAAAATGAATGTGCAAATGATAAAAGAACCACTAAGAAAGAAGGGATTGCCGACCAGTGGAAGAAACATAAGAGTAGAATGTAAGAATGTGATTTGCTGAATAGGGAACGTGCATTGTTGGAACGAGAACGAAAAGCAGTATGGGGAAAACCGACCGATTCATATCGTCCTGTATTGTTAACTCAAGGTGTCACGGAATTTAATCCAACAAATATAAAATCATTATCGTCGAAACATGGATGAAACGAGTTGAATCTCTAAAAGAGATATGTCAAATTGACGAAAGGTTTGCTTATGTTTGCAATCCCTGCGAAATTATTTAATTCGGCAAAATTGTGGTTCATGTCATTTCAAGACCAGTGTAATAGTTTTGAAACGTTTAAAGGCGAATTTATAAAGAATTTCGAATCTAAAGTAAATGAAGTCGAAATATATGATCGACTGTGAAATTCAATTAGACGAAAGGATTAACCAGATATAATCTATCAATGGAAGCTTTAATAAAATATGTTGTTTGACGAATTAAAAGAACGAATATGCTGGTATAATAGCGTGCAACCGATACTAGTGAAATTTGAGAGTCCACAAATGGCTCAAAATTATCATAAAAATTCAACTAAAGAGAATGTTGAAGCATCATCATCAGCATCATCATTCAAAACTAAAGTGAATAATATGAACGCAACGAGACGGGTACGATCATATTTTTACGTTTTTGTCTTGTCAATTAAGGTTCGTATCACTGGATTGTGAATAATACAAAATCAATTTAATTTATCACCAACGAATTTATTTAGTTAACACAAAAATTATTACAACTCAGTTTATTAATAAAAATTCACAAAATCACTTTATATAATTTTTACACAATTTTACTGTTCACTTATAATTTTTAATTCGCACTACAAAACTTTTTTAAATCACTTTTTAATTACTTTTTAATCTTCACACTGTCGCTTTCCAAATACTACTACTAATCTTACAAGTTTACTCTATCGCGTTCCAAATACTAATAATCCAATTCAATGGATGTTTCAAGTTTCTTTACCTCGTCCGCATGTTTTTTTATTGTTTATCTTCTTATCGGCTTTTCGGACACAAATATATTATATTGGTATGTATTGGCATTCACAAAATTTTGATTAGTTAATCATAATCAAAAATTAAGAGGCCACCTATTTAATATATCTACACACAAAAGCAGAAATATCAGATTTCCCATACCCTAACCCCAAGAGTTATACAAAGTGTACCAACTCTGAACAAAATAAGAACTTTCCTTGAGCTCATTGTATTGGTAGTTTGGTTTCGTACTGAAAAGTTTGGACTACTCATCAGGTAGCTACGACCAAACTACAAAAATAAAATTCATACTTAACACCAAGAGTATCAAGTATGAACGTACAGATTTAGCGAATTAAATTCACTAAATCCGAAAAAACAAACTCAAGGAAAACCCCCATCTGTATGTGTATGATGCCTTACACAATTAAATTTCAAGTTTCTTTACCTCGTCCGCATGTTTTTTTATTGTTTATCTTCTTATCGGCTTTTCGGACACAAATATATTATATTGGTATGTATTGGCATTCACAAAATTTTGATTAGTTAAACATAATCAAAAATTAAGAGGCCACCTATTTAATATATCTACACACAAAAGCAGAAATATCAGATTTCCCATACCCTAACCCCAAGAGTTATACAAAGTGTACCAACTCTGAACAAAATAAGAACTTTCCTTGAGCTCATTGTATTGGTAGTTTGGTTTCGTACTGAAAAGTTTGGACTACTCATCAGGTAGCTACGACCAAACTACAAAAATAAAATTCATACTTAACACCAAGAGTATCAAGTATGAACGTACAGATTTAGCGAATTAAATTCACTAAATCCGAAAAAACAAACTCAAGGAAAACCCCCATCTGTATGTGTATGATGCCTTACACAATTAAATTTCAAGTTTCTTTACCTCGTCCGCATGTTTTTTTATTGTTTATCTTCTTATCGGCTTTTCGGACACAAATATATTATATAGTTATATAGTTCTTATTTTGTTCAGAGTTGGTACACTTTGTATAACTCTTGGGGTTAGGGTATGGGAAATCTGATATTTCTGCTTTTGTGTGTAGATATATTAAATAGGTGGCCTCTTAATTTTTGATTATGATTAACTAATCAAAATTTTGTGAATGCCAATACATACCAATATAATATATTTGTGTCCGAAAAGCCGATAAGAAGATAAATCAATGGATGTTGTTCGCCTTTATATATACACAAACCAAGCTTCTCGAAAGTTCATGACTTTTCCAGTTAGAATAGTGTAGAACAATTTTATCATGGAAAATTCCATTTTAGTACAGTTTAACATTGAGCTATTAATTTTACTTATTCTATCACACGCTAGGTGTCACCGTCACAATATGATACTATGACGGTGACACCTAGTGTGTAATAGAAGAAGTTAAATGAATAGCTCAATGTTTAACTGTACTTATATGGAATTTTCCATGGTAAAAATTATTACGTAATGTTTCTACGCTATTCTAACTGGAAAAGTCATGAGCTTTCGAGAAGTTTGGTTTGTGTATATAAAAAGGCGAACGAAGTCGCATTGGATTGGTAATATTTGGTAAGCGATAGTATAAAGATTAAAAGGAATTAAAAAGTGATTTAGAAAGTGTTGTAGTGCGATAAATAAAGTAAAAGTGATCAGCAAAATTTAAGAATAATTTATATAAAGTGATTTTGTGAATTTTTATTGATAAACTGTGCTGTAATAAATTTTGTGAAATAAATAAATTCGTTGGTGATAAATTGAATTGAGTTTGTATTATTCACAATCCAGTGATACGAACCTTGATTTACAATGCAAAAACGTAACAATACTATTATTGTTTAAATTGTGGTGAAGAGGGTCATTTTGCGTCAAAATGTCCAAAGCCTCAACGAAGGAAAGGTGCGGTGATTGTCAACGAGTGCATCCAAAACGATAAACTGTCAGAAAACTTCTTTATTAATCAAAACACGTTGTTAATATTATTCAAAGTGGCGAATTCAAAACTGATATATCTATTCAGTTTTCAAATGGTACAATATGTGAAGTGAATATCGCATTCAATACGTGCAGTCCAATAAATATAATTAAACGACGAATTGTTCCTGAAAGTATTCAGAAAGATAATAATATTTGGCTTATCAAATTTAAAATGTAAAATTAATTCTAATTTTTGTTGTATTAGGTTTCATGTTGTAGCTGACGAGACAATGGGCTCTGATTGTTTAATTGGGCGCAAATTTCTCAAGAAGTCCAGGGTAACCTGCAATATTTTGACCGCTTTCGGTAACGATTCGATAACGATTTTATATTCCTCGGAATTAGAAATTGTCACGAAGCTTGACTTTAAGGTTGGACCTATATATTACGACATCGGAAAAAACAACGGTATCAAACCAAAGTTTATTGCATTGTTTGATGAATTTGATAACCGACCAAACAAAATTATCCCGGATACGAAACATAATCTTGGCATTCATTTGAAGAGCGAAAAACCGATCTAGCCGTTATCAAAACGACTTTCTATATACGATCGAAAACAAGTTCGCGAATTACTAGATGATTTACTTAAGCAAGGTGTAATACGACCAAGCACGAGCGACTATGTAAGTCGAATAGTTCTTGCAAAAAATAAACATGGAAAGCAGCGTATGTGCGTTGATTTTCGTGAACTGAATAAAGGAACGATAAAGGAGCGGTTCCCTTTGCCAGTTATTGACGATTCAGCATGGTAAAAAAACGTTTTCGTTAATAGACCTCAAAAACGGATTCCACCACATAGCAGTCAAATCAGATTCTATTAAATACGGCATTTGTGACCCCGGATGGTAAGTTTGAGTATCTCAAGATGCCGTTTGGCTTAAGTACTTACAACGATACAGGAGACGTTATAATATACATAGACGACATATTGATTGCGACCGACAACATAGAAAAACATTTATAATACTTGAGAAGGTTTTTACATTATTATATAATAATGGTTTAGAAATTCAACCTGCAAAATATAGTTTTTTTCAGTCAAAGATCGACTATTTGGGGTATGAAATAACTGAAGATGAGATACGACCGACCTTACAACATATTGACGCAATTGAAAATTATCCAATTCCAAAGAACTTCCATGAATTGCAACGTTTTAAAGGAATGACTAGCTTCTTCTGGCGTTTTAATCAAAAGTACTCCATACTAGCCAAACCTCTATACGACCTGTTAAAGAGAGACGCTATTTTCAAACTAAATAAAAATGAACTTGATGCTTTTCAGTTATTAAAAATAAAATTGACCTCATCACCTACTTTGGCTTTATACAATCCTAAAGCGGATACTGAGCTTTACACCAAGGCTAGTCAAATAGGATCTGGCGCGATATTATTACAGCGACAGATGGATGGACACTGACATCCCGTGTTATTTTATAGCAAACGAACGAGCTTATCACTCATTTGAGCTTGAAACGTTAACGATAATTTACGCACTTCAACGTTTCCACGTATATGTACATGGAATACATATTAAAATGGGAACTGACTGTAACTCCCTCAAAATGACGTTAGAAAAAAAATAATACGAACAATTGAATAGAAAATTTCGATTACGACATCGCACATCGAATGAATAATCAAATGCGTCATGTTGATGTACTTAGCAGAGCCCCACATATTTTGACTTCTTTAGAATGTAGCCTTTCACAAAAATACTAGCGGCAGTTTTTTATTCGCTCCGGATAGCTGCTATCGAGAGCCATCATATACAAAGTGGCTCCCGATAGCGCTCCGTATAAACAGGTAGAGCCAAATATTTTTTATATGAAGTTTTTGCTAAACAATTGAATTAAAAATGATAGTTTGATGTTAAATAAGTTTAATTTACCAATAAATAGCGCGTCAAATTAAAATTTAAGCGTAAAAAAATGACGGCTCTCGATAGCAACTATCGGGAGCGAATTAAAAAACACAGCTATTGTTACGTTTTTGCCTTGTCAGTCAAGGTTCGTATCACTAGATTGTGAAAAAAACAAAATCAATTCAATTTAACACCAACGAATTTATTTATGTCACACAAAAATTATAACAACACTATTTATTAAAGATAATTCACAAAATCACTTTAAATAATTTTCACACATACTGTGCCAAAAACTTAGGCAATTCTAGATTTGGAAATTGGATTTTCCAACCCTTTTCTTGAATTTCGTATATATTCAAGAAATCATAAAATTAAATTTTGCTAGTTAGGCATCAATCTCTTTATATATTTGAGCTGAAAATTCAAAAACTCAGAAATTTATTTGTGTGTAGATATTGAAATATACTAGAATTTTCTAAAAATGTCCAAAAATAATGATTGACTTACAGATAATCATATTGAGATTAAGTCGCTAGTAACAAGCATGGCGACATAGACCTTCATCATGTCCAATGACAAAAAGAGTTTAGCAAGAATTGTTCAATTAAAGTGAAATAGTAGTTATGGCCTTTTAAATTTATTGGGAAGTATACAAAATATGTGGTGGTCAGATGTGAAGTTGGTTTGGGGGATTAAATTTGGCACTTGCGGCCCTGTAACTTGCAACTTCCACAAGTGCTCGTGTTACCTCCACGTGGTGACCGCTGGTAACTAGATTGCTGATTCATTGGCTTCTAGGCTAAAACACGGCGCTAAAGGAGTCAACCCTAAACAAATCGCTGGTCTTGGTTAAGGTGTTAATCGTACCGTACCGATAATCGACCAGAGTGGGGGCCAAGCTTTTAAACTAGCTCAGTCGCTAACTGTGGATTCGGATACTTAGCGCGAAACATTCCGGCTCTCTAAAATATCCAGAAAATGTGGACAACGAGACTGGGGTGTTTAGGCCAGCCTCTATGTCAACAAGTAATCGACGGGACATAAGCTCAAGCGAGGCTGGTTTCACCACTCTGGTCATTAAATCTGAGTATACAAATACAAAGCGGAACCAAAGCACGAACGAAGCTGGTTCCTCAAAACCAACCTATAATACTAGGAGGAAGGTCTGGAGGGGCCTGGTTAAGATAAATAATATCTCGTCAAAAGACAGAACGGATAAGGACAAATCCACGCTTGCGTGGGCAAAAACAGTCACCGAGAAAAAGTCGGAAGGCCCTTCAGCTGGCCCACAGCTTAAAAGAAATAGATCTCAGGAGGAAAGTCCTAAGATCGCAAAGCGAACAAAACTCCATGCTTTCGCTATGAGGCCTTTTAAAGAGATCTTCAAGGATCAGCTGGTTGTGGCAGTTATTGACAAATCCCAAGAGGATGGCAGTATCACGCCCGCCAATTGGGGGAAGGTATAAGGGGCCTTAGCCACCACATACCTGACAGTCCTGTCGGAAAATCCAGGACCTGCTGCGACTTGTCAGGACGCAACATGACACAGGAATAACGTGAAACTAACTGCCTGTGCAGATCAGAGGTCCCTGCTGCTTTATAAGAAGGCAGTGGGGAGACTTGGCGAGGTATCGCCCGGAGCCAGCCTTGCTGTGATTTGTAGGGAGGAGATCCCCTGCAGAGCTAGTGTGTACATCCCTTCGGAGCCTAGTGATCCGAAGGTGATACTTCAGTTGTTGCAGGTTGGCAACTCGGAGTTGCCAATGCACAACTGGAAAGTTGCTAAGCTCGAGGAGACAAAGGCTAACTATAGGTCAGCTGTTATCATCTTAAACAGGGAGTCACTGACTGCACTGAAAAAACCAACGGTTTAATCAACTATGGTTTCAGTGCAATCGCACTCAAGGTGTACAAGAAGGACGCAGACAAGCCGGAGGCTCCGAAGTCATCTTCAGAAACTACCGCGGTGCTTGATAGCTCATCTGCGTGCGTGGAGGTAGCCGACCAAGCGGAAACTCTCTCCACGGATACGGAGATGTCAACGTCCATGGAGTCTTTAAAGATGCTCTCAGAGGACTTCTCATCAGGGATGACTCTGATGTTGCTGTGTTGGAGAAGAGGCTGTAGAGATGACACTTACATTTCTTCAAGTCTACCTTCACCACTCTAAGGCAGCATCAGCTGCTCTAATTTTTAAAATTGGAAAAGAAGCGAGAGATATCGTCTTGATCCACAAACCTTGGGTCACTGAAAACCGGGTACTTGGGCTCAAGACTCCCTATTATAGATTAATGAACGCGAAAAAAGAAGGTAAGGTTCGGTCGTGCATTCTCATTAAAAATAACATAAGTTGTTTTCTGCTATCAAATTTCAGTAATGGAGATGTAACAGTGGTCAGTATTGAGGTCGATAAACGAAATCTCTGGCGTGTATCAGCTTACCTGGCTTATGATGATGTGAATACTCCACCAATCATTCTAGGTGAGCTAGTCTTGGAGGCTCAGAAGCGCACGGTTGGAGTCATCCTTGGGAGTAATGCAAATGCACATCACACATTCTGGGGAAGTACGGACACTTGAGGAATGAACGAGGTCAGTTGCTCCTTGATTACATTTTAGGTACTAACCTTCATATATGTAACATAGGCAATAAGCCGGAGTTTATAACTAGTAATAGACAGGAAGTATTGGATATTATACTTGTCTCAAGCTTTCTGGCGATTATTTTATTAAACTGAGTGTCGGCATTGTTATCTTCAGTTTGAAATGGACTTGACTTCTCCAAAAAGTCCAATCTACAGAAACAGGAGGAAAACCAACTGTGATACCTTAAGAACTATTCTGGGTAATTCACTACCAGTTCCGGTGCCAAAACCTCCAAAAACTGCGCAAGAGCTCGATGGCTTGGTGGACGAGTTGTCCAGCGCTCTTAATGAAGCGATACTGGGCTCTAGTCCCCTTAGCAGGCCTAGGGGTAAATCTCGACCACCCTGGTGGTCCAAGGAGATTCAACAAACACGTCAAAAATGCAAGAGACTCTTAAAAACAGCACGAAAAACAAAATCTGCTGTAGACTGGGACTCCTATAAGGAAGTCCTCAAAATTTACAAATATCAATTCAGAAGTGCCAAGAACAGATTTTGGAGACTATATTGTGGCAAAATTTAGGAGTCTTCGGAGAAGACCTTCATCCCAAGTTATCTTCAATGGCCAAATGGGATATGGACCACTAATAGTGCGGAATCGCTGGAACTTCTGATGGAGACTCATTTCCCTGATTGTTCCAAATCTGTACCTAGCACATCAATAGGTAAAATGACAAGTAGTTTCATAGGCTAAATTATTAGCAGAAAAAAGATCATGTGGGCGATAAACAGTTTTAAACCATATAAGTCGCCTGGACTCGATGGTATTATTTCTGCGGATATTCAACAAACTACTGATGTAACAATTTCCTAGTTAGAGGTAGATTTCAAAGGCAGCCTAGAACTATGTCACATTCATAGTAAATGGACAGAAGTGAAGGTTATTTTCATACCTAAGGCGGGAAAACGTTCACACTGCAATCCCAAAGACCTTAGACCGATTAGCTCGTCTTTCTTTCCTTTTAAAACACTGGAAAGACAAATAGAAGCTCATATTAGAGGCACGATTGTGTCGGAATAGTTGTCTAAATCTCAACATGCCTGGTGCAAGGGCAGATCTGTAGAGACTGCTCTTCATTCTCTTGTATATTTCATTGAAATTTTTTTCGAATATAGAGACTACGCAATGGTAACTTTCTTGGATATTGAGGGGGCCTGTAACATTGTGCTTTCAGGGGCTATAATTTGGGCACTTTCAGATCTGGGAGTGGATGAATCACTCAAGGACTGGATAGATCAGATGCTAAGAGGCAGGATCATAAATACTAGTTTTGGGGAATCCTCCGTCAGAAGATTTGCAAGCAGAGGTACGCCACAGGGTGGCGTACTATCCCCCCTACTTTGGAACTTGGTCATAAATGACCTGTTGCTGAGATAGGAGGACAGTGGCTTCAAGGTGGTTGCCTATGCGGATGATGTTGCTGTTGGTATTTGTGGTAAATATCCCGGCACCCTTAGTGAGGTTATGCAAAATGCCCTGGGCACTCTTTCATTATGGGCCAATGGCTGTGAGTTGAATGTGAACCCACACAAAACCGAATTGGTTCTCTTCTCTAGGAAATATAAACTTCCTCATATCGATCCTCCCACTTTAAATAGGTTCAGCTTGACTTTTACAGTTGAAGCGAAGTTTCTGGGTCTCGTTTTGGATAGCAAATTTAATTGGAAACCTAATATTCTGGAAAGGGTAAAGAAAACTACGGAATCGCTATACTCTTGCAAAAATGCCATTGGGAAAGGATAGTGGCTGGAGCTCCGCATTGTATATTTGCTTTATACCGCAGTAGTCAGACCCATACTCTTGTATGGGGTAATAGTCTGGTGGCCTGCTATGGACAAAACTTTCAACCAAAAGCGGTTGACAAAAGTTCAAAAAACAATCTCTCTGTGGGCCAGTGGTGCACTGAGGAGCACATCCACTCAGGCACTAGAGACTCTGGTATTTTTGACTCCTCTAGATATCTTGGGGAAACAGTTGGCAGCTTGTACTGCTATATGGCTGGAATCCATCTTAATGTGGACCTGCAACAATACAAGGAACTCATCTTTTTTGTGCAACAAACAAATTCCCAAGACCACCGATTATACTGTCCCGTCACTATATTTTGACACAAAGTTCTGTACTAGGATCTTATCCAGGGAGGACTGGATGATGGGTGCAGTTTTGGAACCAGGAGTTATAAACATCTTCACTGATGGTTCAAAACGGGACGGGAAAGTTGGGGCTGGAGTGTTCTGCGAGGAACTTCTGTTAAATCTCTCCTTCCGTCTCCCCGACTACTGCAGCATTTTTCAAGCTGAAGTAACTACAATAAAGGAAGTCGTTGAATGGTTGAGGTATAATGTAATATCGGTTTGTAATATTCGCATATATATGGGCAGTCAGCCTGTCATTAAAGCGCTTCAATCACACCTCCTCACGTCGAAAGTAGTCCAGAACTGTCTTTCATCTCTTAACGAGATGGCACATCAGTTCAACATCCACATTTTATGGTTGCCAGGACATATAATAAGTACAGGAAATATAAACGCCGATGAACTGGCTCGACGTGGTACAATGGACCACTTCTCAGAAAGCAGAAAGGATATTGAAATGCCTCTTGCGGTATGAAAACTGCTGCTTCAGGAAGAAGCTAGCAAGCTGACGAATGACAGATGGTCAAGTATCACCTCTTGCGTAATAACTCGGCAGGCCTGGCCAAAGTTGAACTTGGCGGCGAGATCCAAACAGCTCAACTCACTTCAGCGAAGTCAGATCAGTGTGGCTGTTGGAGTGATTACGGGGCACTGTCTCATAGGGAGGCAAGCGAGTAGACTTGGTGTCTTCTCACATGGCTACTGTCATAGTTGCGAGGACGAAGAGAAGGAAGAGACAGTACTTCATCTTCTTTGCCCCTGCCCTCGTCTGGCACGAAACAGACTAAAGTTTCTAGGGGCACCCCTCTTCAAAGACCCGAAGAACCTCTTTAGGATGGACGTCAGGAGTATCCAGCGCTTTGTTAACAGCTCAAAATTAATATCGCCATTCTATTCAAAATCTCGTTTTCGAGAATTGTGTTCGAAAATTATTTTACAATCACGCGTAACGTAATAACTTACTGAAATATACTGTTTTAATTTTTGAGCATGTTGTCACTTAAAATGCAGCGTTATGAAGTTCCATTGACTTAATAACGTGTTAAAATTTTGTATTTTAGCGAATTTTTATGTAAAAATCTCTTACCCAGAGTTAAAGAAATTCGGAAAAAAATAGAAACTTCAAATTACCCTAAAGGTCTTTACTTGAGTATAGCTACATACTTCTGATAAGTTTTAGGTTACCTACTAAAATTTTTAAATTGCTATATATGTAGACGATTGAAGTTTACGTAGGTATTTGGAAAAAAAATTGGAGGAAGCCATTTTACTAAATCAGAACTGAAACCATATCGTTTAGCGTTCATTTGACCTCCTATAGACCAGAAGGAAAATCAGCAATTGACTCAAGAAGAAAAGAAGAAAGCTTTAAAATCAGATAAAAATCAGATAAAATACAACCCTGTAGGGCGATCTATAAAAAAAGATAATAGATAGAATTAAAAAAAGTTTCAAAATTAAAGTAGGTCATGGAAGTGTCCATTACTTATAATAATAGCAATTCCTCTTGATACAGAAATAACTATGGAGTAAAGCCATGGTGAAAGTGTGTTTTTAGGAAATTCAATGGCCAATGACCAGGCATGGTAGAGACGTACAAATAAAACCGTGTGTGCTGTCTCATTATACTGACCCAAGTGTATGTTTTGTAGATGCGACCAGTGAATTTTAGGTACCAATAAATTACGTAAAGCCACAAATTTTATACCGGTTTCTTTAAGAATCAAATTTTAATTGTTTATTAAATACACCCGCCCCTCTAATTCCGACAATACTCGGTTCAATTTATTTTGGTTTTGCAAGTTGAAAAAATGCGGAAGACGGCCTATAAGTCGATCTTTTAACCCGCCTAGATATACGATCCTATCAAAAAATAATCTTCAGAAAAACACGACTTATAACCATGATTTTCACGGTACCCCCCAAAAAAATTGGAAAATTTTTGGAAATTTAGATTAATCCGAAAATATCGCCAAACTTAGATTAAATTTCGAAAATGTTACCAAACCGCAGTAACTCTACATGATTCAATCGAAGCGATTAATATCGAAAATATTAAATAATCTCGAAAAATCTATCTGGCCTAAGATGTATACATAACAAACAAACTTAATCAAATCTCGAATGAGCTTAAAACCTCGAAAAATCCCAAAAAAACTTTTTCCTAGAAATGGCGACAAAATTCGGTTTCGTGAGACATTTCGTGTTCTAGGGAAAGTTGCTGTGAAAATAAGCTTTTCCCATTTTCAAATAATTTATTTGTAAGATTTTGTTAGACCGGAACCTTTGATTTTTTTTTTTTGAATAAAATATTAATGCTACTGTTGAACTATTTTAGTATCACAATAATTTGCTTTTCCAAAATACCCAAATCAATTTGTAAATACGTCCAAATTGTTAAAAAAATTGAGGTGTGCCTAACTTTTTTTCGGGTACATTCAATATTTCGTAGTTTTTCAAAGTAAGGTTTACAACACTTTTTGAGATATTTTCAAGAGGAATTTTTGGGCTCACGGAAGTTGCCACTTCCGGTTGGCCGCTTTTCACTAAAATTCACTAGGAGCTCAATCATTTTTTGAAAAAGCTTAAATATGAAGTTTCAGTTCAATTGGTTAAACAATGTGGGCTGTAGAGAGGACTTCGATAGCCCAACAGCGTCACCACTTTCTAACACAATTTTTCAAAGTCTTATTAACGTAAAAGAAAAAAAATTATACCGATTTTGTCCATGCATGCAAACTTAAATCTGAGGCCGCCACTGTTGTTAATAATCGAGTTTGACTCAAAACTTAATTAGAAAACTTAAGACAAATTAAACCTCACAAAATTTGTGAAGTGTTACGTTTTGAGCTATACATTTTTGATTGTAACGGTTTCGGATAGTAACTTTGGGGTATGCCACCTTATATCCGCCGCTCTAGTTAGGTTTCGCTGTATTAAAATACAGGAAAAAGACGAAGATTAGTTAAGTTATCCAGGGCTTTAATCTCAGAAAGCCAATCAAAATTTTTTACTACTATTTTCGAAGGTGAACCTTTCCAAAATATGTTTCTACTGGCACAATATTAAACAAAAAACCTACGTTTTCATTTTATAGGTATCGTCTAAGAGTTAAATTCTCCAAAAATAAAGATAAAGTAAAGCTCTACACTAAAATACCTGTATTGAGCATCATTTAATCGAGGTGTAGAATTATTTGTAAAACTATAGAAACATTAGTTTATTCGTCAGTATTTGCTCAAGCAGCAACAACTGGAACCTCGATCTTGAAATTCTACGTCCCACCAGAAGTCAATACGTTTACACATAAACCAACATATTTAATATGTAATCGCTTGCTACTTCTCAATATGGATTTGCGTTTCGGATATTGTAAGATTCGCAGGATCTTTGGAGTTATCTTGGGTTTTCCATCTTTCATCTCCTTCCGACACCTCTGAAATGAATACCGTTGCTTAAATACCTTCTGGTTTCTACTCATATGATTCAATTTGACTTAATCTCAAATGATCCGTCGATATATGAACAATTCGGCTCTACATCTTGGGCTACGTAGCTGAATGAATTACTGACGAGTATAAAAATGTTTGATTAGAGAGTGTGTTGGAACTGTGAGATGTTGAGACATCATTTCAGTTTCTAAAGCTTTTTGTATTTCGCCAAGCCTAACATCGTTTCTCAATATGTATATTGTATAGCTAATCGACCGCCGTTTCAAATACACTATTCGCAAACAGCAAATAACATTTCATTATTGCGGGCGAATAATATAGGTTCTCTGCACGTTATTCAGTTCACATCTATAATTGGGTATAGTTACAAAATGTATGTGTTCGGTATTTAGATCAAATTCTGACCTGTTAAGTTAGAACCAACTAATGAATTAGGGTATTATTCGATAAATTTGAAATTCCTTCCTGCTTTTCTTTTGGCTATAGGGAACCAGACCATTTTGTAAGATTTAATTGCATTTTACTCATAAATTGGTGAGAACATTTTTTAAGGGGTAAGTTATTGTCATATACATGTAAGAAATTTGACGTACCTCTTCTCCTTCACTTATCTTTTTATTTACTGCTATTTAATTAGTATAG
This sequence comes from Tipula vernalis, assembly GCA_958295665.1. NCBI lineage: Eukaryota > Metazoa > Arthropoda > Insecta > Diptera > Tipulidae > Tipula > Tipula vernalis. The sequence continues at coordinate 321,647,987 of OY282559.1, forward strand.
AAACCGCTCAGCCAATTCGTGTGTGATTAAAAGATCCAATTTATTTGGCACTAATCAAGGAGATTGAAAAACATTTGTTGGTGGTTCGTGATTGGTCTAATATTAAGACTCTTTTGGGTTAGGTGAATGATAGTAAGTAGCTCACTACTGATTTGTTGTTAATCTGTCAAAGTATAAGCGATTAAGCGAAAAGCAGACATTGAAAATTATTACTAAGCAAATTCTTAAATTTGTTTCTAGGCAGACCAATATCAGAATCGGATTAAGTCAAAACATCTGAAAAATTATTTTTTTAGAAATTGTTAAGAGTTCTATAAGGAAATATTCAGCGTAATAAGTTAGCAGTTCAATAGCTATAGGCTGATTAGATAATTGAAAAGTGATTTATTTTCCAAAATCCTCGTCAGATCGAAACTGAATTGCAGGACTCTTAACAATTTCTACTCTTCGTTATTTTTTTTGTTTTTGGCTTGGGGCACCCTTGGTGGTGAGACTAAAATCACATGAAGATAAACTAAATTAAGTAAGATAAGTAAATTATTTTACAATTGAAGTATGTCAAAATAGTTCGGAAAGGCGGAATAACAGCACATTTCTTAAGTTTTGGGCAACTAATCTTTATCGTAAAAAAACCCTAAACCTTTCTATACCGAATTACTTCATTCTCAAATTTAATGAAAACGTTTTTTGTAATTTTACGAATTTTTGGGAGTCAAGATCCGATAACCATATTAAAAGTAACAAAAAAAAAAAACTAAAAGCTTTTTTTTTTTTGAAATTTATTCCAATTGCATACATAAATTAATTTAGAAAAATCTATTCCACCGACAGGAAAAAATATTTTAAATAGCGAGCTTTTCCATTACCCGCACTTTGCGATATTTTTGATTTAATTTCATACATACATATATACATAACAATGATTTGGCATCACCATACCGTCAACATTTCACCATTTATTTTTGGTTTTTCTGCTGATGATTGTGATTGATGATGTACTATGGAAAAAGCTCGCAGCTTAAGTAATCCACATAAAAATTGTGGAGAAAACGAGAGAAATAATATCAATTTCTCACCAGAACCCATTAAGTACAAATTTTTGTTTCAAACATTTTTTTTTTTACTTTATTTACAACAACAACAAAAATAAGAAAAGTGTTAACAATAACAAACCATTTGTTTCCTTTATTTTTGCTTAAATATATTTATTTATCCTGTTGATGTGCTTTTTATTATCAAGGTACGGTATTTTTACCCCCGATTTCGTATGTAGCCAGGTATATTATGTACTTTAATATTATAAAAGTTGGAAAATTTATATTCATCATGAATATATGAAGAAGAAATATGGAAAAAAAAAATGTTGATGAAAAATAATGAATAAAGCGAGAGGAAAAAAGTTCTACGTTCTGAAAACTTTTTTATATGAAACTTTTTTTTACTTTATATCAGTGCGCGCTGTAATTATTTTGTTTGGAAATAAATTTTTATTTATTTGTTCTCGGATCAACTAGTTTTTCTCGTTTTTCTTCGTTCATTTCTCGTATGTACGCTTCTCGAAAAAGTTTTGATTAGTAAATTAGACTTCCAAGATGAAAAGTTTTGTATTTCTGTACACATCCATTTTGTGTTGTTGTTGGCTGCTGAAGAGTACATTGTATACGTCTATCTGAAAATCAATTATACACTATGTGTAAAGCTTTCACAAAAAGCTCTATGTGAGTTCAGTCACATAGAGCAAAACAAATAATTAGATTTTCATATCAAACCATCGGTTAGATGTATTATATAGTCCCTAGTATATTATATCTACATACATTTCAATATAATTGACATAACACGACATCTAACATATGACATATGTCATATGACTAAAACATGAAACCAGAAAAAAAAAAAATGTTTGCTTATACACATATATACTTTTGCTAACTCGAGCTTTTTTTTTTTGTATGTACGTTTTCATTTTTTTTTTTAATAAAAACAAAATATTGACATCAATTTAAAAATAACAACAAACTACCAAAAAAAAAGAAAACGTACAAAGCTCCTCATGCTCTTGCCATACCGAATCCTTATCAAAACGTTTGGCGATGAATTCATTTTTTTTTTCTTTTTACTCCTGTTCAGTATATCAAATATTAACCACCCACTCACTCTCTTGAGAGACAGAGACATAACCCAAAAAAAAATATTGAAAGCTCAAGCTTATTTATTTTCCTGAATTTTTGTTCGATTTATATTTTTTTGAGAGGCGAGGGGGCAAAAAAAGGTATGGTAGGCATTTAGTTGTGTTTTTTTTTTACTTGTTCAAACAATTTTTGTCGTTGTATTTTTCGATCGAGAATTTCATTTTATTTATTTTTTTTTTTTTTCAATTTTCTTTCTATTGGGAAATCAAATGAAAATTATATTAAAAAATTAAATGAAAAATATGTCATCAAACGAGCACAAAAAAAAATTATTTTGTTGTAATTTTATTTATTTTTATTTTTATTTTTTTCTTCTTTCAAATAAAAGAAAATTGTAATTGAAAATTATCACTTTAACTCTACTGTAGCGCACAAGAAGTGATATTTAATTGAATGGGGATGTGCGAATGGTACGACATAAGTTTTAAACTTTTCTATTTTTTGTTTTTTTTTTTGTTGTAGCGAAAACTAACAAAAGACAATGGAAGTTGAATGTTAACTTAATGATTTTTCTACTATCGCCAATTTCCGTAAATTTCTATAAAATGACTGATGCCATGTGAAAAAATCTAGGATATCCAAAAATTATACATTATTGAAGAGCTCTTCTTATATAAGAGTGCTTAGAACGTCCTTATAACCGCAAAGAAACGAAAAAGTCAGGACAGATTAAAACGTATGTCTTTTAAATTAGCTGAGTAATACAAAAACACAAAAATGTAATTTTAAATTTTCCTTAACCGTGTTATTCATTAGCGTTGAACTGAATAACATAAGATTTTCACTGGATCTTTTTTTATAATCAACTAAATCATACTCAAACCATAAATTTGCTTTAAGGAGCCTTAAAATAGTAAAAGTTCTTAAAAACCATCAAAACACAAAACATTTTTCATTGTTTTTCAAGTTAAGTGCTCCGAAGATAATAATTATAGAAACTACACAGAATACTGTAAAAGCTCCTAAAATTAAACTGTTAGTTTATCGATTAGGACCGCTACACCAAACTTTAAGTATCCTAAAAGCTAGAAGATCGAAAGTTTGTGCGGTAAATTCGTTAAATTTAAATAGGGCTGAACATTATAATAAGCATTAATACCTCTTAAAATTATGTTATGAACAAGGAAAACAAAACCTATTTTTAGGATCTTACTTTAGTTTGAATTGCCATGAGGAAGCCTTTGGTAGGTCGAGTTTTCTCAAAACTCTAAATAATAATAAAGCTCTACATAACTAGTCGTAAAAACTATTAAGATAACAGTTAAAAGTTCTTTAAATTATAACTGTAGTTTATGGATAAAAAAATGTTAACCAATTTTGTCGTATCTAAAGCTTTCGTTGCGCTTTCTACTTTTATAAGTTTGTACATTATGATCTTCAAAAACGAGTTAAGGTTAATACTAATAATTGTTAAAGCTATTCAAGCATAGGTGAAAAGCTTGTGAAATGGCTTGAAAAAGCTTTGGTTAAGTTAAAAACAACACCTAAATCATACATTGCTTTTTAGCTGTAAACATCTATATTTTTAAGATCTAAAGTTACTCAAATAATAGTGATCAGTTTCTAAAATTGTAACTGTTTATAAAGAAGGCTCAATCAGTTCGTACAAATTGTTATAGAACAAAATTTTCTTAAAAAATACTTAAATCTTTACACTAATAATTTTTAAAGCTACTCAAAAAACAGTGAAAAGATCTTAGAATTAAAAGTGTCAGTTTAAGGCTAATGAATGCTAAACCAACGGCTACATAGCGCTAAACTAATATTTTAGTAACTTTAAATTTATCAATGACATATAAAAAAATTAAATTAAAAATTTGTACGGGAATCTTATAAGATAGCGAAATAGTTAAGGTTCACCTGCAACTCAATTTTAAAGTTTTCACTAGGAAACTATCAAGCCATAGATTGGGGAAGTTAATTAATTAGAAATTCAAAGTAATAAAACGTGAACGCTTTTAGAGTGAAGCTAAATAAAAAAAAACTCTCTCACAATAAAACCGTCAGCATATTTATGTAGATGGTCTATGATAATTAAGCAATAATAAAATACAGATGATATCATAAAACCTTAAAATTAAATAAAAATTTAAATTTGTGCCCTTTGGATATGTTACAGATTTATTTGAAAGGAAAAGAAATACATATACATATAATTATGTATTTTGCATGGGCTGTTCAATTATGAAACGGAACTTTGGAGAGTTTTTCTTAACGAAACTTTCTATAACGATATTTCACAAGTTTAGACTTAAAATAGCTGAACCGTGAAACAATAAAAAAATATTTTTATCGGATTCGCAAAGTTCATAAATTATGACTTTAGAGAGCACTGAAGTTTTATTGATAAATAGTAAACAGTTTTATTGATTAGCGTTAAACTGAAAAGCACAAGAAAATCACTGGATTTTGTTTATAATCTAATAAATCTAATTTTATGGTCAAACAATAAATTATCTTGAAGAAAAATAGTTACAGTTCTTAAAATCTCTTAAAGCACAAAAAAATTGTCAATAAAATTTTGGTACGTTAGGTGAAGCAAAAAAAAATCTTCATAGATTATTATACAAACTACATAGAATACTGTAAAAGCCCCTAAAAATTAAACTGTTAGTTTATCGAATAATTAAGCTAAACGAACTTTTAACACTTATAAAAGCTAAAAGCTCAAAATTTGAAATAAAAATCAACATTATGATTAAAACAATTAAAGCTCTTAAAATTATGTTAAGAGGCCCTTGAAGGGTCGAGTTATCTCAAAATTCTCATAGAAATCAAATAAAGCTCTGCATTAATACTTGAATAACTATTAGGTTGGCTGTGAAAAGTTCTTTAAATTATAACGGTTAGTTTATGAATAAAAAAAATCTTAATCAATTTATTAGGATCTTGAAGCCGTCAAGCGTCAAGTTCGCATAAACTCTTCAAAAATAAAATTTTGCCAACTTTGTTTTTTTTTAAAGCTTGCAAGCTACGATCTTTAAAAACGAAAAAATCTTTACACCAATATTTGATAAAGGTACTCAGACAAATGTGAAATGCATATGAAAAATAAGTATTGGTTTTTAGATCAAAAAGTTACACCAAACTTGAAATATCCTAAACACTCACAAGTTTGAAGTGACATGAAGTTTTGGTTATGTTCCAAACTAATCTCAAATCACAGATTGCTTCCCAGTTATATTTTAAAGTTCATTTGCCAAATTAAGCTAAACAAATTAAATTTCTAAAATAATAAGTTTGAAAGCTACTGAAACAATAGGGGAAAGCTCTTAAAATTGCAACCGTTTATAAAGAACGTTCGGGGGTCTTGTTCTTAAATAATTTTTTATTATCAAGGGGGGTTGAGAGATTGTGTGCTTAAATTATTTTTTTATTAAGAGCAATTAATATATAATATTGACTTTAGGATGCCAAAGATTAAAAACAGTTTTTAGAAAAAATGTTGTCAAGTAATTTTTACAAAAAATGTTACTGCTAACAATTGACCGTCAAGGTGCTTGTAACCGGGTGGATCTCAAAATAATAGCCTTTAAAAATTATTGAAGAACATAATGTTGTTCATAAATTATGACTTTAGAGAGCACTAAAGTTTATTGATAAACAGTAAATAGTTTTATTGATTAGCTTTAAACTGAAAAGCACAAGAAAATCACTGGATTTTGTTTATAGTCTAATAAATTCACCTTATGCTCAAACCATAAATTATCTTGAAGAAAAATAGTTACAGTTCTTAAAATCTCTTAAAGCAAAAAAAAAAAATTGTCAATAAAATTTTGGTAAGTTAGGTGAAGCAAAAACAAATCTTCATGGATTATGATACAAACTACATAGAATACTGTAAAAGCCCCAAAAATTAAACTGTTAGTTTATCGAATAATTAAGCTAAACAAACTATTAATAATTAAAAGCTCAAAATTTCGAATAATAATAAATAAGATATTGTTTGTTTTTCATTTTTTTTTAAGTTCGTGCCAAAGGATTGAAAGCAGGTTTTAGAAAAAATGTTGTCAAATAATTTTTAGAAAAAATGTTACTACTAACAATTGACCGTCAAGGTGCTTGTAACCGGGTCGATTTCAAAAACCATAGCTTTTTAAAAATTATTAAAGAACAGAATGTTGTTAATAAATAATTGAACCTTTACATTAATAATTTTTAAAACTACTCTGAACACTTTGAGCAACTCTTAAAATTAAATCTGTTAGTTTAAAGCTAATGAACCCTAAGCAATTGGAAGAAGAATGATACACTAATCTTTGATTTTTTCTTATAACAATCCAATCAAAATCCAGTAGCGCTCAATATAATTGCTAAAAAAGTATTTTATAACTAAATGTTGTGATAAAAAAAACAAAATTAAAGGAATGACAAAAAGCTCTATTAGTGGGCTTTTATCAGATCAGCCGGCTAAAACATTAAAATAGGCGTTTATAAGCTCAGAATAACACGGGTAAAGTTAATTTGAAAGTAATAAATTATAAATATTTTAAAATCACGCTAAATTAAAAAAGCTCTTAAAGCACAAAAAGATTTAAATTTTTCAAAAGGCTGTTTAGCAAGTTAGATAACTTAGATTCATTTATTTTCAAAAGCTCTACAATAAATATTTCAAACTATTTAGACTTATGTGGAAAGCTCTTAAAATTATAACTGGTTAGTAGCCATTGAGTTAAAAATTTATATTACAACCCACTTGATACATAGAAGCTTTTGAATATAACTTTTAATCCCAATGTCAGGTTTTACGTTGTTAAGCGTTAGCAATAAAAGTTGCACAGAAATCATTTGGTGTCCAGATAATCGTTCTAAATAAATAAAGGAGTTTTTAAATATTCGCAGAAATTTTTTTTCTAGTTCACTGCAAAAATATTTGTTTATTGGTGGATTTAATAAAATTTGTGTGCTGCTTACCATGGAAATTTCTAGAATCATTTATGTTAATGCAAAATGCCTGAAAAGCTCACATATAAGATAGTTTCACTGCATTGTCTAATTTATTCCTAATTGGTTGTTTTAATCAAAAATTATGAAATTTTAATAACGCCTGCCTTTAGATAAAGCTCTTAAAAGCTCTAAGGTTTTCAGTATTTTTTATAGTAATTTTGAAAAATAGTAAGCTTTATGTTTCAAATAAATTCACATTATTTAAACAGCCAAGCCCCAAAATCTGTCAATTGTCACTTTGATGCAAAAAACGAATTTTTCAAAAGTCAATAAAAGTTGGAAGGGAGACTTTCGTTTCAGAACTCACACTTTAACAATCCAAAGATTAAATGAATCTTTCAGAATTTCAACGTAATTTATGAAAATGGTTATATTAAATATTCAAACCTACAAACAGTGAAATTTTCAAAGTCAGAAAACCAAACAAAAAGCTTCTAATAACCCGTATTGAAAGTTATTTTTTGAGTAATTGTTATTTTACATATTTTCTAAAAAAAAAAAAGAAAGAATTCCCTGCATATTCATTAAATTATCAGGTACAAAATTTGTTCAGCTCAAATTTATATATGTATGTACATCTTTCAACCTTATATTTCACAACTTCGATGTAATCTTGCGAGACCTAAAATCAGGTCAAGTAATTTTTAGAAAAAATGTTACTACTAACAATTGACCGTCAAGGTGCTTGTAACCAGGTCGATCTCAAAAACCCTAGTTTTTAAAAATTATTGAAGAACAGAATGTTGTTAATAAATAATTGAACAATAAATTATGTTCATAAATTATGACTTTAAAAAGCACTAAAATTTTATTGATAAACAGTAAATAGTTTTATTGATTAGCTTTAAACTGAAAAGCACCAGAAAATCACTGGATTTTGTTTATAATCTTTTAAATCTAACTTTATACTCAAACCATAAATTATCTTGAAGAAGAATATTTACAGTTCTTAAAATCTCTTAAAGCACAAAAAAATTGTCAATAAAATTTTAGTAAGTTAGGTGAAGCAAAAAAAAACCTTCGTGGATTATGATACAAACTACATAGAATACTGTAAAAGCCCCAAAAATTAAAACTGTTAGTTTAGCGAATAATTAAGCTAAACAAACTTTTAACAATTATAAAAGCTAAAAGCTCAAAATTTCGAATAATAATAAATAAGCTTTATGATATTGTATGTTTTTCATTTTTTTTTTAAGTTCGTGCCAAAGGATTGAAAGCAGGTTTTAGAAAAAATGTTGTCAAATAATTCTTAGAAAAAATGTTACTTCTAACAATTGACCGTCAAGGTGCTTGTAACCGGGTCGATCTCAAAAACCCTAGTTTTTAAAAATTATTAAAGAACAGAATGTTGTTAATAAATAATCGAACCTCTACATTAATAATTTTTAAAATTACTCTGACCACTTTGAAAAACTATTAAAATTAAATCCGTTAGTTTAAAGCTAATGAACGCTAAGCAATTGGATGAAGAATGCTACACTAATCTTTGATTTTTTTTAAAGCTTATGACAATCCAATCAAAATCCAGTAGCGCTCAATATAATTGTTAAAAAAGCATTTTAAAACTAAATGTTGTGATAAACAAAACGAAATTAAAAAAAAAGACAAAAAACTCTGTATTTCTGGGCTTTTATAAGAACACCCGGCCCAAACATTAAAATAAGCGTTTATAAGCTCAGAATAACACGGGTAAAGTTAATATGAAAGTAATAAATCGTAAATCTTTTAAAATCACGCTAAATAAAATAAGCTCTCACTCATTAAAACAGTACACATACTTACATATAACGCCTATTAATATTTAAGCGACAATAAAATATAGATTTTATCAAAAAATTTGTAGAGTTTACTAATTGTAAATTTATTTACAAGTTTATTTTTAAAATAGCTTAACCAGAAACAATTAAAAATTACTTTTTGCCATGTTCGGAAAGTTATAAATTGTGGCGTTATAATATTACAGCACAAAAGCTTGCATTTCATAATTGCCTGGATCATTCTTAAATAAATAATTATGTATGATGCTTTTGAAAACGTAAAAGCTCTACAAATTGTAATAAGGTCTGAATTAGGTTCGTTCATTCCTAAAAGCTCTTAAAGCACAAAATGATTTAAATTTTTTAATAGGCTGTTTGGCAAGTTAGATAACTTAGATTCAATTATTTTCAAAAGCTCTACATTAAATATTTCAAACTATTTAGACTTATGTGGAAAGCTCTTAAAATTATAACTGGTTAGTTGCCGTTGATATTAATGCAAAATGCCTGAAAACTCACATTTTTGCTAGTTTCACTGCATTGTCTAATTTATTTCTAATTCAATGTTTTAATCAAAAATTATGTAATTTGAATAACGCCTGCCTTTAGACGCCCTCTTAAAAGCTCTAAGGTTTTCATTATTTTTTATAGTAATTTTGAAAAATATGAAGCTATATGTTTCAATTAAACTTAGATTATTTAAACATCTGTTACACCAAAACGTGTCGACTGTTACTTTGATTTAAAAAACGAATTCAAGCTCAATAAAAGTTGGAAGGGAGACGTTCGTCTCAGAACTCACACTTTAACAATCCAAAGATTAAAAGAAGCTTTCAGAATTTCAACGTAATTTATGAAAATGGTTATATTAAATATTCAAACCTACAAACAGTGAAATTTTCAAAGTCAGAAAACCAAACAAAAAGCTTCTAATAACCCGTATTAAAAGTTATTTTTTGAGTAATTGTTATTTTACATATTTTCTAAAAAAAAAAAAAAAGAATTCCCTGCATATTCATTAAATTAGCAGGTACAAAATTTGTTCACCTCAAAGTTATATACGTATGTACATACATATCTTTCAACCTAATATTTCACAACTTCGATGTAATCTTGCGAGACCTAAAATCAGGCCAAGTAATTTTTTAACCAACCAACCAAATTAGAGATGAAATGGAAACCAACAAAAAAAAAAACAAAAAATACAACCAAAAATAAATGTATACGGTTAAAGTGGAAGACCACACCAAAGCAATGGCACATCAGATGCCTGTTGTTTTTCGTCGTCCTTGGAAGATAAACAATTTATCATCGACCATAAATTCCCGTTTATACATTTTATATTTCCTTTGGTATACATTCTGATAAGATTAAAGATTTTATTTATTTATTATTTTATTACTTTAAGGATATTTTGGTATCCTTAATTTTTTGTTTTGTTTTTGTTTTTAGGCAGTAGCCTTATTTTTCGTTATATATGGTAGTAGCTTTACGAAAAATAAATTTATCTTTGTTGTAAAATCTTTTCTAATTCATCATATAAAGTAGGAGGAAGTCGGCAAAAAAAAAAAAAAAAAAAAAAAAAAAAGCGAAAGTGATTTTTTTTTTTTTTTTTTTACTACCTGGTTGATACCGGAAAACAGTTGAAAGCGAGGAGGAGCAGAATACACAGAGAGGCAGAAAAAAAAATACAGGTACATTTTTTTCTGTATTCGCTTTAATGTGTTTGTGTCGAGCTTATTTTATTATTTGTAGTTGAGTATTTTCACAATAAATTTAATCTTAATTCGTTTTAAGGTTTTTTGCTTATCTAATTCCGTTTTGAAATAATATAAATAAATTAAAATGTTGTTGTTGTTGTGTGCTTTTAAATTACTATGTGCTTTACGATAGAAAATTTAAGTTTTTAATGAAACTTTTAAATGTTATATAAGATGAAACGAAAAGTTTGTTTACCAACAGATATACAAACAGATTTTTAATTTTTATTTGTGTGTAAACTACACAATTATTTTGTCGATCAAATAAAATCATTTTGTATCTAAAATGTAAATAAACAGCCAAAAAAATGACGAAACTTTGTTTTGCATTTGATTTTTAATTTTTATGAGCAATTTAATTTAATTTCACCAAACATTTTGTTGATTTATTATAAATTAAGATATTTAATGTAATATTGTATGTTTTGCGTAAATAAATATACTTCCGAAACCGTAGTGTTCTTCCACTGAATTTCAAATTAATTATTGATATTTTTAAATTTAAATAAATAAAATTTAAAATCAAAACTTTTTTTTTTACGATTTTTTGTTTTAAGAAAAATTTTGTTTTGCTATTTAAATTTCAAATTTTCTGTTTTTAAACTGGAAAAACTTTTATCTTATATTTTTTTGTTGTAACACATATACATATAAGAAAGTTTTCTTCGATAACTCTTTTTTTTTGTGCTTGTGTAAGCTTTCCCATTTCCTCGTTATATTTTTTTTTCGTATCTGGGATAAATTATAAAAGTAAATTTATTTAAATTTAGTTAATTCATGTGTATCTGTGCTTGTGATATATTACGTAAGATATTAACCCATAAAATCTTGTTGTTAACGTAAACTTTAAACTTAATTTAAATAATTACTTCAAGGAGTAAACAATTTTTATAAAATATTATTTTTTAATTTTGAAAAATGAAAATGAAAAAAAAAACGAAAAATAACTTTTCATCAAGCATCAAAAAATCAGTAAAACAGAGCACGGAAGAAACAGAGAATTGGAATTAACCTTACCTTAATATTAGGATTAGAAACAAAACAGAGAAAAAAAAACTGTTGAAATTCAATTTACCCAAAAAATAAAAAGCACAAAAAATTAATGGAAAAGTTCATGGAAAAACAAATCTCGTATTATCCATATTTTTCTACTCGAAAATGTATATTTTTATTTCCGGTTACGCTTGTACATATATTTGTGAATTTGTGATGTGGAAATACGGTGATATCAGTGGCGGCTGCTGACCTAATTTTTCACTGATGCAATATATCTTAAATTTGTCGAACATAATTTTAACTTTAAACAAATTGATTTGATTAATATTTTTCCAGGAGTAACTAAGCCACAGCTAACGTAAACGATCTAAACTATTGTGAATTTTTGCAGTCAAGTTAGTGAAAAATATCCTGAAAGAATTACAATTAAATGAGCTTTAGCAAAATTATTAAGAAATACTTCGAATCTATTTGTAAAAACTACCAAATTTTCATAAGCAAAATATAAAAACTTCTTTTCTTTAATGAAAATTTGGTAATTCTACCAAATTTTATTAACATTATGATGAGTCCCAGGAATAAAAATGTTCATCAAAAAATGAAAATGTCGGTTTAAAATGTCGGGCGGACAAGTTTCCATTAGGCCAACCATTAAGAACAACCAAATTCTCAGCCTACTGGTTCAATTTGACAGCTAAATTGTGCTGATATAAATATCAATTTCAATTCCAAGGGTAACCTCTGGATCAGAGGGTTGTTTCCGGGAATTCCCGGGACAAATTTTTAGGGAAATAAGGTACATTTGTTTTAACCTGACTCCCATGAATTTTTAATTTATATTTTTCTCAAAATTTATTTAATTTTTTCAGTCAAATATTTTCAAATTGTTGTATTCTATTTGAATAATTTTTTTTACATTAGGTTAATACTTTTAAAATATTTATGGTAACTTTATCTAAAAATTCATCTGTTTCAAATGAAAAGCTACGTACCTACCATTCAAAAATACATCCTTCCTTTTTCTATCAAAGATGCAAGTCACAATTTCCAAATATGTATGTACATCCATAAAGGATATTGACTTTATTTATAGGCTATCGAATAATTTTACTATACTCGGCAATATGGAAACAAACGATCAAATTGCCGTATTGTTTAAAAACATGTAAAATTTGAAAAGAGAAGTTGGTGCCATCAAACGGATGCTGAGGCGTTGTTAGTGGGGTTGGCGTATTGGCTACATTCTCTAAGTGATTGTTTCATTGGAACAAAGATGCATCTACTGAAAGAGTCAAGTAGTTAGAACAATATTAGCTGTTGAGTGTTTTTGTGTTCAATGGGAAGAAGATCCCAAAAATTTGAGAAAACTGGGTGGCCATGTAATTAATTGATAGCTTTTGCAGTCGACAAAGTGGCTTAATAACTTATTGAAATTTAAGGCTTCAAAGCTAAAATCTTTATCGTTTGATGCCGAAAGCTTTTTTTTCAAATGAATTTAGCGAATTTCCATACAGCGCCAAAATCAATAAAAATTACATGTACATAATTACTCGGCCATTCACTGCCTTCAATCAAGAAGAGTTTGTTTCTGTAGAAATGTGACTTCACCAGAGAATGAGGTTAAAACGTTCTTCACAGTATCCCCAGCCTTCGTTTGATTGCAGTGGATACGTTTTTTGAGATTTTTCAAACCAAGCAGTGAAGGACGCGGGTTCCCATTGCGTTTAGTAAAAATTGCCTCGCTCGTCAACGGAATAGGTCAAATTTCAAGTCTTATATTAATTTTAAGGCCTTTATGATTCCTCCTGAAAATGCATTACTTACATCCTTCTTTTTCTATGGATTGACAATGAGAAAAGTTAATTGAAATTTTAAATTTTCAATATATTTGGCGCCAATTTGTACTGTCTTCCAATGATCTGAGCTTCAGATTACTCTACCTAAGTAAAACTATAATAATCATCCTGTAAAAAACCAACTTCACTTATACGAACTTTAAAATTTTTTACATTCTGATTTACATTCTGATCCAGAACATTGTCCAATCAGAAAACAAATTAAAGAATGGTTTAATATCGTGGGTAATTATAAACAATACAGAATCATTAAAAAAAATGAATTTCACTTTTCGAAAGAAGGTAAACATTTATTAAAAAATCGTGTGTCCATATATTTCATTGATTTCCAGCTATTTTAGTTAATTTCCCGGGATTCCGGGAAAATCGGGTTTATCGCTCCCGGCTCCCGAAGTTTAAAATATAGTCGGGAATGCAATGTAAAGTAAGAATTAAGATTGACTGAGTTGAGATTCTCGAATTCTCAGGTTTTGTTAAACCTTAGTCTAAATGTTTGGAGATTATTTGCGATTTTACTCATACTTAATTTATTCTAGAAAGAAGTTTTTTGTATCTTAATTGATTAGAATTGAGATTTTTGAAGATTATTCGATATTTTCTAGAATTCTAAAATTATTCGAGAATATCTATGCGTTTGGAGATTATTTGATTGTTTTTGAGTCGATATTACTTCAAATTTGCAATGCGTTGATAAATAGAGAATTTCGATATTTTACGAGATTTTTTGATTTTTTTAAGCTTATTCGAGAATTGTTTGCCTTAGAGTGATATACATATATAACAGATATTATTCGATGTATTATAAATTTTCGAAAGTTTTCGAAATTTTCAATAATATGAAGCCTTCTCCAATGATTTCTCCTTTCTTTATCCGAGAATACTATTAAGTCTACTTGAGGGTTTATTAAGTAGCGTTTATTTGCTGTAAATTTACCGCAAAACACAGTAAGTTCGATTAAGTACACCTTAGCTCCTACACTCTGTTCTTTTTTGCTGTATCCAATTGTTGAGGTCGTATAGAATTTTTTTTTCATGATTTCTCAAATTTTAGCTAGCATGCAATTTTAATTGCAATGAAAATTATGGTTTGGAACAAGAGCCTGCAAGTGATAATATAACAAATTTTAATGGAATTGTAAGAAGTAAAGAAAGAATAATGAATAGAGAAAAACACTATGCTGATTGCCGATTGGTTGATTCAAAAAGTTGATAGTCAAATTATTTTTGATTTATTTGTGTAAACCCTTACTTTTATGGTGAAAAATGTGAATTTCTGATGGACTTGCTGAAGCAAACATTTCAAACAAATTTAAAAAAACCTTTTTCGATTTCTTTCTATTTTAAGCCAATAGTACAAAATAAAGTTTCTGTCAATACTCTAAGCGTACAAGTATATTCTCACGTACATGCTCAAATGAAATTGTTCTTTTCTGCATTTAAATTCGCATATTCGTGTTTAGCATAGCCCATAGGTTGCGATTTTGTTTGTACAAACCCAATTGTATATTTTACGAAAGAATTGTTTATTGGTTTAGGATGTGGTGAAACCCAATAGTTTTAAGACGTCGAGTAGCGCAAATATTAGGAGACCTCAATGTGTCTTTCGATGAAAGTCAATTAATTTTAATTGACTGTCGTTTTACCAAATTAAATAGCGCAATAGCCAAGGGTGTCATACACATTTTTTTTATTCGATTGTGAAGACATTCAAATTCTTATTACTAACTACATCAAAATTATCTAATGAATTTCGTAAAAAAGTCAAACTTACTCCAGTGTTCGCTAACATATTAAAAAAGATAGACAAATCCAGAAATCCAGTTTAGTCTATTGTGTAGGATGAAAAAGATTTTTTTGTCCTAATTTTTTTCATCAAACAACCGCAGCGAATATTAATACCGTCCGAGAAAGCTGTAGCCAGGACCAGAATCACAAACGAGAAACATCACTGTTCCGGTATTGATAATAATATCGATACTATCAGAATAAATCAGTATCGATAATATCGGAAGAAATACTGAATGCCCTAATTATTTGAAATTTTTTCATCACCTTGGTTTCTATCTTCTCTAACTTTCCAAGGACTAATACGCATACTTGCATGCAACGCGAAGTGGAAAATCCCCATTTTGATTATTTTACTTATTTAAAGTGCGAAACTTGATTACCGTCATCTGTCAAATTAAGTAATAAAACCCATTACGTTTTATTGTTTTGATATTTTTTCTTTATTTAATATTTAGTGTGTTCTCTATTGTTCCTTAAAACATCATAAATTCTATTATACAAAGACCTATAAAGATTTTGTCTTAATTTTATCAGTACTTTCTCGGAAGCATCATAAACAGCTGTCATAAGATCATTCCGGCATTCGTTTTGCCTTCCATTCGAATTAATTTGTCTCGATAGCCATTCCCAAAGCCGGCCAATTCAAAATTTTCACGTTATTGTCTTCAAACCACTGTTTTACTCGTGCAACTGTGTGGATTGCTGCGTTATCTTGCTGGAAAATCCAGCGTTGGCCTTCAAACATTGATTTTTTATACTTCTAGGAGCTCGACGTACCTTTGCGAGTTTTGTCGGTCCTCCAGGACAACCAAATCAATAGAAACATGAAAAGCAATTGCTGCCCACACCATGATCGAACCAACACTGGTGTGGCGGCGGAACAAAAATAGCTCCGATTTCCTCAAATCATGGAAGTAATGTCTAAAACCATCTGGTCCATCTAAGTTAAACTTTTTCTCGTCCAAAAAAATAACCTGTAACCATTCTTCTTTCAAATGCAAATGTCCACGGCAATATTCCAATCGAGCACTTCTATGTTGCTGAAGCAAACGTGATTTTTTCTAAAGTTTTTGTCGTCGAAGATGTGAACACTTGTTTATTATCCTCTGAGCAGTACGGATACAGGCTGAGGCTCCAATTTTCTGATTAATTTTTTTGGCAGATTGCATCGAATTCGAAGCTTCGCGCAAAATAGCTCTATGTTCCCGTTCTGTTATCACCCTTGCTGTGCGACCTCTTCGATTTTTTCCGTAATTTTTTCGTAATAAATTAATGGTAAACTATTAAACTGAACTAAACTAAATTTATTTACACGCACCTTATGCCTTCGACGTCAAAAACAAAGTGATGAGGGTAATCAAGTGTCGCACTTTAAATAAGTAAAATAATCGAAATGGGGATTTTCCACTTCGCATCACATGCAAGTATGAGTATTAGTCCTTGAAAAGTTAGGTAAGATAGAAACCAGGGTGATGAAAAAATTTCAAATAATTAGGCGCATTATCTTAGGTTTTATGAAAAATTTTCAAGTGAGGGTAATCAAGTGTCGCGGAGTGTATATATGGATTGGAATCACTTGGTAGTTCAAGTCGATTCAACCTAGATAAATTGAAGAGTCGAGTTTCTTTACACAAATTTTGATACCAGGATTGCTCCGACTAGATGAAGCGTTGCCTCGCTACAGTGCTCTCAACCATTGTAAATCACTATTTTGTAGTATTAATTTTAATTAAAATTTACAATAATTTATCTACCAAAGTTTCTTTATGCACAAATTAGCACCAGAATTACTCCAATCAGATTGAGCCATTCTCTCTTTACAGTGATTTAAAACTTTGTAAATTACCATTTCGTAGTTTGCAAATGGATTTAAAATTTATGTGGAAATTAATTATTTTAATTTAAAAGAAATTAACCACCTATGATTTTTTGCGCAAAAATTGACACTAGAATTCCTCCGATCGGAGGGGCCATTCTGCCGCTAAAGTGGTTTAAGAATTTAAATCGCACGAAATCAGCAAAATCAGCGGCATGAAGCTTAAAGACCAACCTAAGCAATCCTATATTTAAGTAAAAGGTAATGCTTATTGTTAAAGAGTAATTGCCGCCGACCAAGGGCCAAATTTCGGGGAACTGACTAAATATTCACAGTTTTGCTAACATAGAAGAGCAAAATAACAGAATATTAAAGCTTGAACTGGCCATTGAAGGCTTCGTTCCTAGGCAGTGCCTGGAGGAGATATTTAACTTTCAAAATCGGTAGTGGTTTTAAGCCCTAGTTGTATATGTAGTATAACACTCGAATTAGTATAAATGTTGCAGTTGTTTTAATGATTGCATTTATTTTATATCTCAATTTGGTCCCGTGAAATTCAGTTTCTTGTAATACAATTTTGTAATTTTTACAAAAGTTTTACTGGTGCAAAATTATGAGCATTTTAGTTTTAACAAAGTTCAAAGTATTTGAAAAACAGTTATTTTTAAAAAATTAAGATGACCCTTTAGATTTCCTAAAGGGGGTAGGTGAAGGAGGGATGGTTGGCAATTTGTTTTCCTCCTTGTTCTGTTTATGCCTTAAGTAACATAACAAACCCTATAAGACATTTAAATAATTATGTATAAATATCGATTTAAAAGTTAGATGTCTGGCGAAATTTCAAAATTGGCCTATTTATTTCCCAAAATCCCCACTGCGAGCAGGACATGTATATCTCTTATTTCTTCCGCGCAAACGCTGTAAGCGAACAGGTACAAACCTTTATTTTTAGGAAAAAATTACTCTGGCATTTCGATGTTCTATCTCGTCATTTTTGAAGAGTTTCTTGAAGAAAATATTCTTGATTCTAGGTGTAACGCTTCAATGAACAGACGAATTACAAATGATTTGTTGTACCATTTTTTTGATATTTATTTTAAAATCGATTTTAATCCTACTTGAACTGTGCAGCATGTTAAGTACACAAGAGTTAACTACAAAATGATTCGACCCGGTATATAGTGAGAGTTGAACTAGGATTAAACTCCAATCTGTAAACATACTCTGAATTTTCGGAAAAATGTGTTTAATTTTACATTTGGCTCGCTAGAATAATGAGCCAAATTTTTTTTTTTTTGTAAGATTGGAAAATAACGATACTACCGGCTTTGAGATTTTTTAGAATTAAAATATAGAGATTGGGAAAGTGGTCCACCATTAGAAACTCTAATCTCAATAAGATGTGTAATGTTAACGGCATTGCACCTGTACTAATTCAAACATTGCAATTCCAATATTAAATTTTCAATATAATTTTCTATTCAGCACCCTTTT
Source organism: Tipula vernalis (assembly GCA_958295665.1). Classification (NCBI taxonomy): domain Eukaryota; kingdom Metazoa; phylum Arthropoda; class Insecta; order Diptera; family Tipulidae; genus Tipula; species Tipula vernalis. The sequence goes on from OY282559.1 coordinate 321,666,596, forward strand.
CTTGTAAACCAGTCAACTGCAGGTAAATTTGAATCATGTATAATTTAAATTTACAAAAAAACATTTTAATAAATATAAGTGATTTAGGACAAAGACGATCTAGACCTAAATTTATATGAAATTTGGTTTAAAATAAATTGTCAATCTCTCCCAAAGATAGTCTACAAGTGGCCACATATATTCATGAGCAGTTGAAAATTCTCTCTAACCATAAACTACAACAACTTTCGAAAATCTAGACGATAAATGAGTAAGGACAGGTGAGTGGCTCCTCTATAATGTAAATCTGCACGAAACTTGATTTTGATAAATTTGTCAATCTGGGACGGCCAAAGGAACGAAACACATCTGCCTTAAGTCACATGGTCTAGATTTTTAGAATACACTATGTCGAAAAAGTACCAGGAATTGTTAATAACACAAATTTTAAGTTCAATCATAAAAATTTATTTTGTCGCCCTCGAAGTATTTCCCATTCGAGGATATAAACATATGCCAACATTTTTTCAACCATCGAAACATTTTTTATAGCCACTTTCCTAGAGGGCATTCAGTTCGTGTGCCGAATTTTGTTTTATGAAACCTATTATTTGTTCAATAATTTCGTTCATCGTAAAAATCACCGTGTACTAATGAGGTCGAATGACTTAACCAACTGCTGTAAAGAAACTGGTTAACAGATCAGTCCTACCAATCTGGACAAAAAAATCATAAATGTTAAAAGTTTTGTATAAAGTTACAAATAGGGACGAAGCTTGTTGTGTTTTTTGATTAGAGAGGAGCTCCAACTACCCGTACAAATATATGGCCACTTGGGTGGGACGAAGCTTGTTGTGTTTTTTGATTAGAGAGGAGCTCCAACTACCCGTACAAATATATGGCCACTTGGGTACGATCTTTGACAAAATTTTTAAATTGACAAATTTTTTAAAATCAGATTTCGTATAAACTTACATAGAGGGATGGAACACGTTTGTCTTAAGTTACTTGTTGTCTAAATTTTTGGCGGCATATTTTATGGTTAGATAGGATCCCTGACTGCCCATAAAAATATTTGGCCACTTTGGTACGATGGTTGTACCAGGTTGGCAAATATTTAAAAATTAAGTTTTGTATAAAGTTACATATAGGGATAGGGATGCAACACATCTATCCTTAGTTAATTATCGTTTAAATTTTTGGACCTTCCACTATCCATAAAATTATGTGACCACAGGGGTAGGTTCAATATTTGGGCCAGATTGAAAATTTTTTAAAATAAAATTTCGTATAAACCTACAAATATGGACGGAACACGTCTATCGTACAAGCTGTCCTAAGTCACTTATCGTTTAGATTTTTTAAAGTTTGTAGATCTTTGACTGCTCATAAAAATATATGACCATTTAGGTACGATATGCGGATTGACAAATTTTTATCTAAAACCACAAAAAAATTACAAAAAGAGGCGGGCGAAAGACACCTACCCTGCGATGCCGGATTAGATATAGTAGCTTAACTATTTTATCGGTTTATCCGAATTTAATATATTCTTCTTATTAATACAACGATATTTATGTAAGATAAGGACAAACTTCCCGCTAAAATATTTTCGAATCTATTTCCCATAATCTACGACTAGGGAATATTTTTGTCCAAGTTTCTTAAATTTCAATTATTATTGGGTTCATATAAACAATATCAAGATCTCCCCTCTACTACAAGAGTCTTACGATATTTTTAAATTGTGTTCGTGGATCGATGCTTTATGAAATCGTTTGAACTTGATAGACTCATCGATTGTGATGTTTAACAACCAACGCATAGTTTTTCATGAAATCCGCTTAGTTGTTAGTCCGCTCCATTCTTAGTTCTGTGCTACGATAAATACTGCGTTTACGGAACAAATGGTGTCAATTGTTTTGTTTATTTGGAAGCCATCGCCAATTATATGGTTAAGATTTGAAAGATTGTAATGCAAAGTTAACCGACGTATTAACTTGCTTTCGAAACTGCAGTTGAAGAAATGTAAATTATTTAGAAGGTACATTTCTTACTTAGGATGTATCGTTACCGATTACCAGTTGAGATCGTTAAAATCGTTTTTCATATATATTTGAAACTTTAAGAGGACATCCAACAGATCATTCAAGAATTTCAGAACTGCCCTCTTGAAGATCTCTAAGAAATTTTAAGGACATACATGCGAATTATACCGTGTTACTCTCAACATACTCGCAAATAAAGTAAGTTGTTGTTTCCAACGCACATAACAACTACAGCCAAAACGTTTGTTTGAAAAAATATTTCTTGATTTGCAGATTATAATTTGTCTGCCTAATTAAGAAATCACTCCGATCGCTAGAGCTTGTGTTGATTATTTTATTTGTACGTTCGATACAAAGAAACGACTTTCACATATCATGCTCAAAATAATTCTGTTACCTAAGAAATTGTATAGCTGGCGACACCTACAATTAGAATTGCATGATCTCAATATCATTGAAACAGAATATGTGTTATTAAGAAATGAACGCGCAAATCTATCCGTCATATTTTCAGTTAATTAAAACTACTCTTTACCTTAAGCCCGATTCAAATCTTGAGACGCAAACTAAAGTTAGTGCACAAGTTGCCACTATTTTATAATAACATCAAATATATTTATAAATGAGTGCAGACACCGAAAAATAGGTATACGTATTATAAAGTATTATAAAGCATTAATGCATGATCAATTAACCGCTTCAGCTACTTGACTGTGATTGCATGACTACCTTTCGTAAAAATTAATAATTTCAGTAGTTTATGCTATAAAGGTGATAATGAGTTTAATTTATTATAATAAATGGTATAAAAGAACAAACAAGATTGTAACTATTATTAAATTGATAACTAATAATAATTCAGATTAATCCAAGGTCAATATAAGTGTATGCAAACCGGCTCAAATTTTTCATCAAACATGTTTATCTCTGTTTATATAGCCAGTATGGTTGGCATTGAGCTCACTTCTTCTCACTTCGGTATTTATGTATATAAGAAAATTGTACTGAAAACAGCTATGTCAATAAAAAGTCGTAATTTATACAACCAGCTATAGAAGTGTCATTTCATCATAAACTAGCTACAACGAGCTGAAGACAAGTTTCAATAAATAATTTATTGCCGTATAAACTAAACGTTTTGTGTGTTAATATGCCTAAAAATTCTGATCAACCTCCTACTCAAAATAGCTAAATAAAATAATTAAGAAAACCTAAAAACCACAACCCGTATCGATTTTGACTATGGTTTATTCATTTATAATATGGAAAATGTTGATCTACAAGTTTATGCGCGCTACATAATTTAATCCATCATAATTCCATATCACCCACGCATATTACACGCACATCAAACATGTTAACCGCATACCGTCTTTATATTCACCTTCCTTGCTAATCATTTCCATTCATACCCATATATCATCATCATCCACATCATATTCATTCAATTTAATTATAATTTATCTTCAAGCAACAATTTTACGTAATTTATTTCTATCAACCATAACGACACGCGACTTTTTTTTTCTTTGTATTTATCATGTTGTCCGTACACAAAAAATAAAAAATAAAATAAAATACGAAGAGTATTAATGTACACATACTCGAAAAAGTCTCCGTACAGTAAGTAATTATGTATTCATATTGAAGAAAATCTAAAAATACCGTTACTTTTTCAAATTTTTCTATTTTATTATTATCCATTAGAATGTTATCAACTATTTTTTATACATCTAAATGGTTGTAAAACAAAAACAAAAATAATAACGGAACAAAATATAAAATTCGATTAAAATTTCATCAGAAAAAGTCTCCGTACAGTTTTTAAATAGGGAATCCACCTAGTTTAACAATTCGATTAGTAAGATGTTGGATATCCTTTTTGCTCCACCACTTCATTCAACCTCCTATTCATCGATCTCACTAAGTTTGCCGTTTCTTCCGGGCTGATTTTACTCCACTCTTCTAGAAGTACCCTTTTCAGCATATCTTTCGAAGTTATCACGTGACTACGAATTTTTTTTTCCAATAAACTCCACAAGTGCTCGATGGGATTTAGGTCAGGTGATTGCGGAGGTGAATTAAGTTGTTTTGACACATTATAGAGCAACCATAATTTAACGTTCTTGGCGGTATGCTTAGGGCCGTTGTCTTGTTGGAACCAAAAACTATTATTTAAGCCCAATTTTACCGCACTGTCTTTTAAATTGCCCTTCAAAATGTTTAGGTATTGATATTGATCCATAGTTGAATCGATAAAAACCAGATTTCCTACTCCACTGCTTGCCATACACCCCCAAACCATAACGCCACCACCACCATGCTTAACTGTAGGTAATAAATTTTCTTTACTGAGAGCTGTACACGGTTTTCTCCAAATGAGTTTACGGCCTTTAATTCCAAAAATGCAGAATTTACTCTCATCCGAGAATATAACGTTGTTCCAAAACGACTGTGGTTTATTTATGTGCTCTTTTGCAAAATTAAGACGCTTCTTTCTATTTATTTTGGTAATGAATGGTTTTCTCCTTGCAACACGACTACGATACCCATGTTTTTTGATGATTCTTCTTATCGTATCTTCGCAAATCTCTTTACCAAACTGTTCCTTAATGGTCTGTGCAATTTTAAAAGCTGTCACTTGTGGTGTTTTTTTAATGCAGTTTATTATAAAACGAGTTTCTCGTTCAGTTATCTTTGACGGCCGGCCAGAACGTGGCTTTGATTCTAAAATACCACTTTTATTAAAACTTTGTACTACATATTGGATTGATGAACGCTGTCTTCCAACCAGTTCGGCAATTTCTCCATAACTTTAGCCTTCTTTCCGCAATTTTATTATAATTTTACGCTCGCCAATGCTTATTTCTTTTTTAGCCGATGACATTGTTATAAATAATATAAAGCACTCACAATAATTGTTACTATTAACTCGCAAAGGTATAGCAAAACTATTCACAGATTTTATTACTCTACTATAGTAAAAAATTATTGCGTTTTTACTTTATTAAACTAGGTGGATTCCCTATTTAAAAACTGTACGGAGACTTTTTCTGATGAAATTTTAATCGAATTTTATATTTTGTTCCGTTATTATTTTTGTTTTTGTTTTACAACCATTTAGATGTATAAAAAATAGTTGATAACATTCTAATGGATAATAATAAAATAGAAAAATTTGAAAAAGTAACGGTATTTTTAGATTTTCTTCAATATGAATACATAATTACTTACTGTACGGAGACTTTTTCGAGTATGTGTATGTATATATCTATGGTTTATGCTATATGGGGAAAATATCATATCAAAGCAGTAAACAAAAAAATGAAATTAAATTCATCAACAATAAAAATTTACGCACGTTTTCTCATAAATCACACGAAAATCAAATCAAAATGTCTATATGTATGTATATACATATGTATAAAGTATGGCCCAGCAACACCAAGCAGCAAACTGTATACACATACATAGTATTGGTATATTCACCTACGCAATACAAAAACTTGGCTTGTCTGCATAATGCGAAGGTAAATTAGCTGAGGCGAGAATTTACATTTAGAACATTTTGATTTATTTTGTTATTGCAATAAATATGTATCAACTTCACATTGAAAATGAATTATAATATAAATTATTTAGTTTAAAAAAAAAATCCAATAAATTTTCAATAAACAATATTTCATTCTCGCGTTAGCTTTTTGCCCTCTCTTTTCATATTTTCATTTTGCTATTTTCAGGTGAACAAAAAAAAAAATTCGCTAAATTTTCAATTTCAAAATCTCTATGTACTCGTACACCGATAGTTTTCCAATTTTTTATTTGGATTCTTTGTGCAAATTGAACATTTTTGCAATATAAATCAATCAATGTGGAGAGTCCCGCTATGTTTGTAGTGCTATGAAGAATTAATTTCGACTAATATGATACAGCTATACATGTGCATTTTATTGCAATTCAGACGAATTAAATTACTCCTATACTTTTAAAATCTTGTTTGAAGCACCTGCAGCAATAGAATATATGAACAAAAAGTTATTAAAAATTAATTTTATTTGAAAATCTCAATTGCACGGACATTCTAAATCAATTTTATTGTATTTGCTGATTTTTTAATCATCTATCTATTTAGAAACATTTCCGCTGAATTAGATGGCTGAATTGAATCATTAATTTGTTCGAAAAATCATTTATTTATAAGATTTAGTTTTTAGAAATCATTAGATTAATTATATTGAACTCCGCTGATATTCCGTGTACATGAATTAAAGCTTAACTTTGACATAATATTATTATAAAATTTTTTAAAACAAGCTTTTATTTAAGAAGCACTAAAGCTCTTTTCCAGCTTTTTTGATCCCGAATCTAATTATAAATACATTTTTTTTGGATAATGCACCTCACGCTATTATTTTTATTAGAACAATTCTTTAAATTTTGGGAAATTTGAAATTTGTTTTGCCAATTTTAGTGCAACAAAAGCCTGTTTTTAAAAAGTTTTAGTTTTCTTGTTGTTTTTCCTGTTAAGTCTTTTAAGTCTAATACACAGCTAAAGTGAAATCAGATTTTAAAATTAAAAATGACACAACAGAATCGAAAACGAAAATGTCTCCGCAAAATTTCATTCTGTCGTAAACTGTTTTGTTTGCGAAATAGGTTCTTCCGTAGACGTCTCTATTTTATCTACTTATCTTCGTGAGCGATAAAAGTGGTACACAATTTTGACAGTTCATGACATGAGTTTCTTTTTTACATTTTTACATACCCGTTTGTAAATTGAAGTTATCACATCTTGAATTTAACGAAAATTGAGAAATAAATGTTTGATAATAATAAATATAAAATATAAAATATAAAATATAAAATATAAAATATAAAATATAAAATATAAAATATAAAATATAAAATATAAAATATAAAATATAAAATATAAAATATAAAATATAAAATATAAAATATAAAATATAAAATATAAAATATAAAATATAAAATATAAAATATAAAATATAAAATATAAAATATAAAACATAAAATATAAAATATAAAATATAAAATATAAAATATAAAATATAAAATATAAAATATAAAATATAAAATATAAAATATAAAATATAAAATATAAAATATAAAATATAAAATATAAAATATAAAATATAAAATATAAAATATAAAATATAAAATATAAAATATAAAATATAAAATATAAAATATAAAATATAAAATATAAAATATAAAATATAAAATATAAAATATAAAATATAAAATATAAAATATAAAATATAAAATATAAAATATAAAATATAAAATATAAAATATAAAATATAAAATATAAAATATAAAATATAAAATATAAAATATAAAATATAAAATATAAAATATAAAATATAAAATATAAAATATAAAATATAAAATATAAAATATAAAATATAAAATATAAAATATAAAATATAAAATATAAAATATAAAATATAAAATATAAAATATAAAATATAAAATATAAAATATAAAATATAAAATATAAAATATAAAATATAAAATATAAAATATAAAATATAAATATAAAATATAAAATATAAAATATAAAATATAAAATATAAAATATAAAATATAAAATAAAAAATATTTGCAGCCTCTAGCTTTTGATTATTTTCTTCCACATTCTGTTCGTTTCCTTTGCAGAAATTTATAAATTTTTAAAGTTTTCGTTATTATGATTCATTTTGTTTCCACAAGTTTCGGACAAACGATACTCAGAAGTCCATTTTAGAAGTCAAGAAGCTTAAATGCCACCAACACTTTAGAAATATTACTGATTTAGCCATCCGCATGCTTCGACCCTTAGCATATAATTACCATGAGTTTGGTAGTGTGAACCAATTTTGTGCATCAGGAATACACTTAAATCCCTTTTTAAATTCATACGCCACTTCCCATACAAATCTGTTCTAAAATATGCTTTAATTTTTGATCAATAAGATTCTTTCGGTTTTTTATAACAATAATGACATTCACAAAATTTTCGACTTGTTATTCAGAAAAAATTAAGAGTTCAACCATTTATAAATATATCTTCCAAAAAAAAGTAGAAATATTAAAAAACCCCTGTACTTTAACCCAAGGTCAATACAAAGTGTATCCATTCCAAAAAATGAAAACCTTCCTTAAGTTTTCTCTGTAGTAGTTTAGTTTCGTACTGGAGGAACAAACTCAAGGAAGGTTTTTATTTTTTTGGAGTCGATACATTTTGTTTTGACTTCGGGTTAAAGTACGGGGGGGATTTTGTTATTTTTACCTTTTTTTGGTAGATATATTTATAAATGATTGGCCGGCCTCTTCATTTTTTCTGATTAACCAGTCGAAAATGTTATGAATTCCATTATTGTTAATATATTTTGTTTATAAAATACAGAAAGAATTTTGTTGATTTTAATACAGACAAACTTTCTCCTTCTTTAATTTTTCATAATTGTCAAAAATGCAGCGATCTTGAATATGTGTGCAAAATGTTGAATCTCAAGAATTAGCAGAATAGAATACCATTACAAAATAAAAAGGGATTTGAATAGGCCATCCAACACAATGACCTTTGTTCTATCAAATGCACCATTATAGGGTGCCAGAGGAAAAGTTTCACAAGTTAACGGACAAAACGACACACCAATAACATTTTCGTTCAAAAACCTTTTCCAAAATCATCTATTTTCGAGTAGCAATAAAATCCAATTTATGTGCTTTTTTCAATATGTTAAACCACCAATTCCGATAACAGAATTACATCATCTCACATTCAGATCTTACCGTGTAAGGCGAGCACAATAGTCGTAATGTGCTTTGTCAAATGGAAATTAAATCGTTAAATTTAGCAAATTCCTCAACGGGGATAAGCAAATACCTACTAATAGCTGTGATATAAGTCTCTTTTCTAGGCGTGAGACCGAAGACTTAGCATTTTCAAACCTAATTGGTGGCCAAGAAAGAAATTAAATTTATCGAGGACTTTCGACATACATCACGACCAGGCGCCTAGCCTATATCTTGTCATGGTGGTGAATATTAAAGGTACCAAGGAGAATCAGCCTATGTGAATATTAAAGGTGCCAAGGCCGGCAGATATCTAACAATTTTCAATTTACAAAAACATTAAAAACCAATCTTTTCATAATATAAAACATACGGGAAATCACTAGTTTGACAATACAGCTTTTAAAATGAAAACGTAACTGATATTTAAAAACAGTTTTACTAACGAAGATACTCGCATTAACTTCTTAAGCGGTCTTGAAATTAAGATCATTGTAGGAGCGAAATCAAGGGTCATTTGCTCCAATTTATTTAAGAAAAACGAAGCGATACTTTTAAATTCGATTTTTAATCCATGTTTAATTTAATCTTGAAGTACATGAAAAAAAAGGGAAACTCCTCTGTTTCTACAGGTCACAATTTTCAATCTAGAACACAGAACAGAACGAAAAAGATTTTGAAAAAAGATGAAGAACGAAGGATTTTTGAAAAATATTGATTTTTACAAAAATGGCGTCAATATATGACAAAAAAATTTTCATGAAAAAATTGGTTGGAAATCATTAAATTTCAATTGATGTAAAATATTCTAAGTAGCTACTTTACTAAGGTTGGACTACTTTTTTAAAAATATTTGTAATCGCTTCTAAATTTAAATTTAAACGAAAATCGGTGAATATTAAGATGATACACAGCGGCCTGTTTACTTAGACTAAATGCGTGCTTTTGTGTGTAATTAAAGCTAAATAAGGAAGGCCGGCAAATTCTCAAATGGTACTGCTCATAAAATGAGTGTCTGGTATCGTGTGAATCACGATTTTATCTTGTAATTGTGCTGTGATGTTAGTGTTGTGTAGCAGTTTTTAGCTTTACGATTAATGTGAAATAATGGGATTTTGTAAATTTGTAAAATTTGATCTAAAAGCTTTTAAGTCTATCGTAGGCTATTAGCTTGACACTAATTTTTCGTTTTTTTTCGAGAATATTCGTAATTTGTTCCGTGTTGTGTTTATAGGCATTGAATTACTGAATATTACAGATTATTCCAGTTTTATCGTCAGCATTCATGATTTTTGATATTTTGCAAGTTTGAAAATGTTCTAGATTTGTTCCTTTAGCTATACTATTGTATATACATACCAGGATTGCCACCCGTCCTCGTTTGGCGAGGATTGTCCTCGTTTGTCTATTTGGTCCTCGTGTCCTCGTCGATACAGTAAAATAATCGTGGTTTAAAAAAATTTTACGATTTTTAAATGAAAATTGGTCATTTCTAGTACAATTACAATTACCCCGTGCGTTTGTCTATAAATTACTTATAACAGAAACATTGTTTGCCTATTCGTGGAAAAAAAATTTCGAAATAAAATTTGCGGATAACTCTTTTTTTATTGTGTTGTGTTTTAAAGCTGTTAATTGAGGAATTCATTTTTTTATTGAAGTTCAAAACTATCCGTAAGTAATGTTAAGAATATTTGATTTTAAAAAATTTTTATAGATTCATTATTGTTTTAGGTACTACTATATGTCATCAAATTGAAATGAAACTGGAGAAAATAAAATAAAACGGGCAACGAACTTTAATGATTCTTGGTTGCAACTGAAAAGTTGGTTAAAAAAAATTCCAAGTGATAAGGGGTACTGTAATTTATGTAGTATGGAAATATTAGTTTCTAATAAAGGTTTTCGCGCCCTAGAAGACCACGAACGAACAAAAAATCACTATAGACAAAATTAACGGCTGCCAGTTGCAGCTCTGTAATCACAAGATTTTTTAATACAAAAGATGCAATCGATGAAGATCTAACTACAGCAGCAGAACTTGTCCATATTTTTCATTGTATCAAACACAACCAATCATACTTTTCAATGGATTGCTACTTAAATTAATTAAAGCTATACATTTCGACTCCGAAATTGGAAATAAACTGAGTTGTGACCGAACCAAAGCCGAAGCGATTATGACAGAAGTATTGGCTCTTAAAGAAATGGTAGAAGTTATAAATAAAATAATCTCTAACAAAATTTGTTATCCATTACAAGTAGATGCTTCGAATCACAAAAATAGAATTTTTTTTCTGTAGTAATACAATATTACATGATCGAGAACGGAATTGAAAATAAACTTGTAGATTTTTTTGAAAACGCTGATAAAACCGCAGCTATGGTATGTTGTTTAAAACGTTGTTTAAATATGGTGTCATATAATTTGGATAATTTTATTCAAATTTTTTTTCATTTTTCAGCAAAAAGACGGGAAAATCTATTTAGTTTCATAATTATTGTAATCTCGAGCTTAGGGAGCTAATCAAACACTGCTCGACTATAGATGGATTTCTTTACTTCCAGCAGTATATCGATTTGCTAAAAAAGTTGGACGTTTTTATTTTAAATGAACAATTCCCTTCTTTTGATTGTGCTGTCGAATTAATTGAAACACTTCATATAAATGAAACAGTTAATGTAAATATTAACTTATTGTTTGATGAAATTGCTTCAGCGACACAAATTTTTCATATCATAAAATTATCAGATGATTTAAAAAAACTTTGTTGTGTTGAGAAATGGTCTAATGTGTTCAAATCGAGATCTTTCCCAAATTTGTTTAATTTTATTTATTTATTTTTGAGTATACCTAGTAGTTCCGCTTATTGTATAAGGGTATTTACCGTCATGAACATAAAATGGCTTGATGAGAGGAATATGGCTCTTTATGGAGGAATTTTATAATAAAATTAAAAAGGACAATGCTATTTTAAAATGTGCCAAATCAAATGAAAAATATATATTTAAAACCAAAAATGATGTTGTTATTTACTACTTATTTTTATGTAAATATAGTAAATTTAATTTACAATTGATATTATTACAATTTTAATTATTTTATTATTACAATTTTAATTATTTTATTATTTTGATTTCTAATTTTTTTATTTGTAGTGTCCTCGTGAGACATTTTTAAAAGGTGGCAACCCTGATACATGTATATAGGCATTCTGTGACTTGATAATGCTGGTTTACTTGCATGACATTACTATTTATTCCAAATAGGTCGAAATTATATGGAACTATTCGAGATGTTTCAAGATTTTAAAAGTCTATTCCATATTATTCGAAATTGTTTAACATTTTAGCTATTTCAAAATTTTCCAAAAATCAATTTTTCGATAGAATTCTGCTTCGCTATAATGTTACAGCATGTTACAGTTTAATCCAGATTTTCCGACAACTCTTCAGATTTTTCGAGATGGCCGACAATTTGAAATTTTCGAAAATATTTAAGAATTCTTCCTAGATAAGTGTTGAGTGGCTTGGGATTATCAAGAATATTTGAGATTATTGCGTGTTAATCAAATTAGGGCAAACATCGAGTTTGCCTCATTGAGGGTCTCCAAACTTAGATGTAGTATAGAAGTGGCACTATAATCCATCCTTTATCTTTTTAAACCGATTGGTTCAATAGAGTTATGTAGATTATGCGCCAAACTTTTGGTAAATTGTGGAAATCTCAAGACCATCAGGTGTCTGGTTTTAAACTATCGTTGGCCGTTTTGATAACGGTAAGTTAGTTCAGAGATTTTTCGCGATTTGAGATAAGTTAGATTATATCAAATTTTCAGACATTTCAAGAATTTTCCAGATAACGGGAGACTAATCGAAACGAGAATATTTTAAATGTATATCTTATTATCCCCAATGGTTACTCTAACCTGTAGGTATAAATTATATATTTAAACTAATTAATTCATGTAATACCTCTAACAAAACAATTGTAACAGAGACGATAAAGGTTGTAAGGAAATTTGATTGTATTAGTATAATTCGCTAGTATGACTTATCCGCTGTATATTCCCCTTAACATTAAAATTAAAACAAATATTCAAGGTCGTTAACGGAAGGCCTATATTATCTATCATAAAAAGTTTATTATATCGTTCACAGTGCTATTGCTATTCTCTTTAGTTCGTTGCCGACCACTGGAAAACCAGTAAATGTTTCAAAAGATCGGATTTGCTTTCAGTGGACCAATTAGGTATCCACAAAAAAAATGTTTTGTCTTAAAGAAAGTATGACTCAAATTCTGAGAAAATTATGGATGATTCCAGTTTTGGAGAAGAAATGATGTAGGCTACAAATTTTACATTTTATTTTTTAGCATCAAACAATTTTAATTCTTCAAATTTAATTAAGAACCATCAGTACCAGTGAAAATACCTTTTTCCGCAGGGCATCAAAAACTCTGCACAGACTAAATAGTCCAACCAAAAATCGTTGAAGATTATTAAAATCTGTAATTATTTTATAACTCATGCTGTTTTATACGTATTTTGAGAAATATGTACTACAAAAAAAAACACTTCACATCATACCAACCAAGGTGGATTAGTTACTACCCAAAAAATTATAAAATTTTTAATGGACCAATTCAACTCGCTCTGTACACAAAATATACTACACTCATCCATGAGCTAAATTTATATTCCCTGGAAACTACACAAAATACACTTTTTTTTTTGCCATTCCCAGAGCAATATTTTCTGTGAGCACAACAACACTATAATGTAGTAGAGAACTTAAATTAATTGTGTACCAAAAACTAAATATTTGTAAGGATAATGCAGTTGAAATTGAATGCGTTTTTCTTGGAATTTATCCAAAATACCAAAAAAAAAAAAACGAAGTTATTTTATTAAAGCACAATTATAAAATGTACGACCGTTGCTATACGTACACTAAACAACATCGAACAAACATATATACACACATCCACAAAAAAAAAAAAAATCTTCTACCCGTTCTCATTTATTCTGAAGTATTTGCCATGTTTCGTAGAAGAAAATTAAGTCAATAATAGAGTTAAAAAAATAAAAATAAAATAACAACATAACAGAAGGACAGGGTTTTAAGAATTTCTACTGTGCAATATTATATATGCATAAAATATGCGCTAGGTTTAACACATCTGAATCAATTTCATTACACATTTTTTGTTTTTGCTGGTGGTGTACTGTTCATTCAGTCCATTATCGTATATAGCTCGACAACAATATAGGGATAATATAAAATCTCTATTCAAAATAGCCAACAAAAAATATGCAGACAATTTGTCTTACTATATATACAATGTACAAAATATATTAAATAAAGAGAGAGCTTTTTCAAGCTTTTTTTATTTTTGGTTCATAGATACTTGTATTATAGAAAAACAAAATTTAATTTTTAGAATAAAATTAAGAATTTAATTTTTGCGAGGGAGAACAGATTTTAATATGACATAATTGATTTTAGATATGGATTATGGAAGAGGATTAAAACTAGTTCTATATTTAGTAAGGCCTATATACATATGTATGGTTCTGTTCAAATAAAGTGATTTATGAGATATTTGATGTGACGTTTAAAATTGGAGATGCTATAAACTAAAGGATTATAATTAATAATACTTCATTGTCGGATGGTAATTAAGAAATACAAGTATAAACGAGAATAGGATAGTGGAATGTTGAAAAGAAGTTAGAAAAGTTACCACTGGGCTGCTTATCAAGTTGACTTCGGTACAATTTTATTATAAAAATGTTTCCTATAATTAGTCACCCCCATGCCACTCAGTCTGCAGCAGGTAATGCATCTTTGTTCTCAGCAAGTACGCACCTTGAGAGTCACATTTTTTACAAGTGATATGTTTCACCAAGCCTTTTAAAATTAAACTCACTTGTGGCTTCATGTGGCTAGGGATTGGGTCAAAACAAATGTCAGGTCTAATTATTTATTAATTAGTCATTAAGCCCTAGAAATTGGTCAGCGCTAGAATTTTTTTTTAATGATTTTAGAAAATTTTAAGGTCATATAAAAAAAATAGCGTCTCAAATAACGATAACAATAGAAACAAAATCTAATTTATTATAAACATTTATAATAAATAGAATCACGAAACCTTAAATAAATATTTCTGATGAATACGCCTAATGAAACAAATATTTGTTTAATTAATTTTGTTTTAATTTATATGCTTGACCAAATAATTATTTTAGCTGACCTATTATTCATGTTGACGGATCAATTAATTATCATCAATTAATGCTGGACCAGTTATGTACTTTATAAAAATAAATAAATTTAAAATTGAATCTTGAAAAATCTCAAATAATCTAATTTATTACATTCTTGTTAATAATGTTGACAAGTCTTGTTAATAATGTTGACGATAGTTTGATTGCAGCTGGAAATGAAAAAGCCATTGAGCTGCGGTGATTGACTATTTAAATCAGGAAGTGGAGGTTAAATTTCTTGAGGCAAAATGGTTTATGGGATTCGAAATTGATGAACGATCAGGTAGGTTGATTCATGTAAGTCAAGGTGCTTATTTGAAATCGGATAAAATCTGGGTGTGTTTTGATAGATTTGATTTTCTGTCTGTGCCGTACATAGCTCCATCAAATGCAGTAAAGGAATTTGTGTGGGTAAAACGGGTGTGGTCATAAGTTTTACTTGTGAAAATGGATGCGCCAAATTTTTACATGGAAAACCGAAGCACGATACGGCTTGTAAATAATCCAGAGTTTCATAAGGGGATCAAACATATTGACGGGAGATATCATTTTATACGTGAAAAGTTTGAAGACGGTATATTTAAATTAAAATACGTGACGAGCAACGATCATATAACTGATGTTGATGGGCATTGCGCCACAGAATTAATTAAATGGCTAAAATTTTTTTTGCAGAGTAACTTACAACTAAAAATGAGGGTGTTGAATTGAATGGTTATTTTGTTTAATTGAAGTAAGTCATACCATAAACATTAGTCGCATTTTTTTTCATGCGAACACTTAGTCTGTTTTATTGCATTTTTAGTGCCTTTTTTTGCTACAAATCTGTCTATCAGCAATCTTTGTTATCAATATAAAAAAAGTTGGACATTGGCAGCTTCGTTCTATGGATATTTTCATAAATCTCAGTTGGTCTAAATTCTCATACTGTGGGCAAGTCTTGTTTTCTGAAAGAATTGTTGTTTAAACCAGGGCTGTGGAGTCGGAGCCGGAGCCGGAGCCGGAGTCGGAGTCGCGGAGTTTATGTTTATTTTCGTATTTTTAAAGAAACCGGAGTCGGAGCCGGAGCCTCGTGGAAGAGAGACTCCTGCTCCGGATTTTTTTTTGCTTAC
This sequence comes from Tipula vernalis, assembly GCA_958295665.1. Classification (NCBI taxonomy): domain Eukaryota; kingdom Metazoa; phylum Arthropoda; class Insecta; order Diptera; family Tipulidae; genus Tipula; species Tipula vernalis. Next base: position 321,682,805 of record OY282559.1, read on the forward strand.
GTAGCCCAATTATTTATATATGCATTAGCGCAGTTCAAATTGGAATTCAAAATCGGACTAGCCAAAGTTAGGGTTCTTCTCGAACAATCTTCGTATTTTTTTAAGCCTAGTACGCTGTTCAAGTGCAATGAAATTTTCAGTGGTCTCCAAAAATATAGGAAGATAAATCTGACGTGAAAATTTAGTTTGACGAGCTTCGTAGATATTTTAGTGCGTACAACTTCATGTTGTCTCTGACAACGTATTTTATACAATAAAATTCACTACGATCCACAAAACGCAAAAACTCAAATGAAATTTTCAAAATGTATCTTCACATTTATCGTCCAGGAAGATAAAAATGAAGTGAAAAATATGTAGAGATGAAATAGATACATCTGTATTCTGATATGAAAACTCCCATTTCGCTATCTAAACTGCGCACCACAAAACGAAATTCAGCGGTGAAATTTTCATTTTCGTTTTCTCTTGTGTCATTTTTATATGAGAAATTTCATTTCACTTCAGCAGCGTACCGGGCTTAACTACAGAAATCTCGCAAAATTTAAGTCAAGATACGTGTAGAAAGTCGAGAAGTGGAGAAATTTGGGTTAAGTGTACAAATCTAACTAAGTATTTTGTCATCACATGTCACGGAAATTACTGATGTCCAACCAAACAAAAAATTGACAAGAAAAACATCAAGAAGAATTAACAGGGACTTACTGAACCTGACAAATTTCAGACATGTGACCTTGCAATCGGTAATAAATCAATAGAAACCCTCCCAGTTAAAGCGCCGCAGTAAATAAAAAATACCGGCTCTTGAGATTGAGCCAACGGCCTTTGTAAATTAACACCGACACGCTATCGTCCAGCTACTGCTTGCTTGCCAAATATCGACAGTTTTTCAGCACATAAATAACAGCGTTTCACGGAAATGAAAACCCTATTTGCTTTACGCATAGAAAGATATATTTTTGATGTCGGGGGAGGAACTGGAGTCAGAGTTGGAGCTGGAGCCGGAGTTGTTTATAAGTTTATAAATTTCCGGATTCGGAGCCGGAGTCGAAGCTGAACATTTTTGCTCTGACTATGCAGCCCTGGTTTAAACAAATAATTAACAAAAATAGAGATTGTTCGGAAAAATTTCTAAAATTCAGAAAATTAGTAAAAATGCCTGAACATTTGCTGGGTGCCGTGAAATAAGGCCTGAGGCATTAAGCCTTGTGTTTTTGACGGGTCCACCTGGTGATTTTTTCGAATTTTGTTTATTATATTTTTTTAATTTTAAAGTTAAATTATAATCTATCAGTGACAACTGTAATGATTAATTAAAAATAATAATCTAACAAATCACTTAGGCTAGATTTGTTTGTTAAATAAGAAATGCACCCGTGTAGTCTATACCAGGTCACTTGAATGACTAGAGCTAAAATCTATTAAAATAACTGTGCTTTCAGTATAGTTAAACAAAAAACGGGGCAGATATTTCACAATAAACTACAAAACAACATAGCACACAGATTGGCAGTTACACGTAATAAACATTTAAAGTAATCTTTTATGAGTTTCGCCAAATAATTTACTGCAATTTCCATTATTTTTTTGATATTTTAAACGTTCCGAGCAGATCGTCGCCGAGTTGACATTCGCTGAGTTGGCGGTTGCCGAGTACACCGTTGAAGTATTTTCGCCGCCGAGGAAACCGGCGCCGAGTTACCAATCGCCGAATTGCTTTTGTCATGTATCGAATTTTAACTGTAAGTTACAAAAATATTACTGAACGGAGAATATTGTGACGGTGACATCTAGGGTGTGATAGAATAAGTTAAATTAATAGCTCAATGTTTTTACTGTACTAAAATGGAATTTTCCATGATAAAAATGTTCTAAATGTTTCTACGCTATTCTAACTGGAAAAGTCATGAACTTTCGAGAAGTTTGATTTGTGTATACATATAAAAAGGCGAACAAGATCGAATTGGATTATTATTAGAATTTGGAACGCGATAGCGTAAACTTGTAAGTTTATTAGTATTTGGTAAGCGATAATGTAAAAATTAAAAAGGAAATAAAAAGTGATTTAAAAAGTGTTGTAGTGCGAAATAAAATTATAACAATAAACAATAAAATTGTATGGAAATTATTTAAAGTGATTTTGTGAATTATCGTTAGTAAATAGTGTTGTTATTATTTTTGTGTGACATAAATAAATTCGTTGGTGATAAATTGAATTGATTTTGTTTTATTCACAATCCAGTGATAGGAACCCCAAGTGAACTAAGACTCTAGGATTTTATTTCGCTTTATAAAAGTGAAAAACTGGCCGAAAAAAAATTCGGAGGCTTATTACTTTGACATCGAATTGAAGTCGGATTTTTGTGGCCAGTGGCCATAACTTTAAATGTGAGAAATTTGGAAAAAATGCTGGCTAAGCTAAACTCAAAATTATTCGGATTGTGTGGTTAAAATCGTAATGAGGAGATTTTAAAATATTTACTATGCTAAAGTGGGATCAAATGAAGCTCTTTGATACCATTGACACACTGCGGCTGAATAAAACGGATTTAGCGAGAGTTTTGCCGCAGTATATTAACCCAAAATTTTGCTAACCGTGTTTTATTTCACAGAATACCTGATCGGGTTTAGCTAAATCGGATTTATTAAAAGCCAGTCTGGGTGTTTTACCATAAGTCAAAGCACTAAAACCATTAAATTAACATTCTATAGCGATAAATATTTCGGAAACAAATATTCCTATTTCGGATTTCGTCTGAAGGATAACTCCTATTTAGAAATTCTGTGGTACTTCTGTTTCAAATAATTTCTAATTATTGATTGGGTTCCAACATCAACAAACCTTAAAAATTACCCTACACAATATTATTTTTCGCATTATTAAAAATCGTGGAAATCATTTGGTGCGTTCGATGCAGTTTGACATTAGGTTTGGGATTTGTTGTATTGGTTTAGTTTCTCCACAGTTGGATACAATACTGAATGCTAGCAAAATTAGAGGAAGAAAAAAATATATATTTGCTGGAGGGGTGAATGAAACAAAAAACATTCTGTCAGTCAAAAAATATTTGTGTCTAGAGTAGTGTGACTGCTATAAAAAGTATCGAATCGAGTACTTATGAAGGTCGTCACAATCATACTCTTAATTAAAATTTGCTTAAGACGAGAAATATTTCTAGCACCCTCAAATAATTTTATAGTCTTGATAATTTTATGGTGAAATGCTTTTTTACTAAGGTCACAAAATGCTACTTAGGTATGGAATCGCTAATAAGGCGCTCACTGACGTGGAATCACCACTAACAATGATCTTACTCCATTTCCAATGCCATTGTTCCCGGAAAAATAAATGCGCAAGAGTACTTGGACGTAACAAAACCAAAAAATCGATGGATACCTTCAGTGTAGAGTTATGTAAATGATTTCCAGTTGATGCTGCACAAAAAATTAGAAGCAATGATTGGCAAGTTTTACGTGCGAGATATTGAAGTACTTAACAGTGAAGTAGTGACACAGAGTGCGTGAAATGATTATGTGTTGAAAAAATTCCATAGGTGGAAACGTAACAACAATGGGCTTACTCCCATGATAACTACAACGGATTTAGATCTTCTAGCCTTGCTAAATTTAACAAGCAATTGCAAAAACAGAAGGTTGCGCCAGGACATGTAACTTAAAGAAAGCAGGATTAAATTGCTCCATTTTCTAAGGGTTTTGCAATGGACAATCAAACGTGCCAGACATTTGGATAGAAAGTTAATACAACGAAAAAGAAGCATTTTGTTTTACTAAATTTTCAAAATATGGTGTGCCAAAATCCAACACTTTTTTTCTGTTGGTTTAGGCAATAAATTACTTGGTTTAGTTTTAGTGGCCGGGGTCCAGTTCGTTACCCTAACCTTTTTAATATTTTTTAACAATACTAAAATTAGTTTGATAGCGACTGGAACAAAATGTCTTCCGAACTCCTGCTATAACATTACGAGGCCAAAAATTGAAAATTCAGATATAAAGCTTTTCGTTATTAATTCCGAAGTATTTTGAAAGAGTGATGATATTTTGACCGAATTCCAACCCAGTTACACCCATATTACGTTTAGTTAGCCCTAGTTGCAGTCTCTTAAAAAACCAATTTAAATTTTGTTCAGATAAGTATTTCTACAGTTGCGGTAAATCTACCTTTTTCTTTGAATCCAATTCTTGCTAAAAATATAACGTAGTTTAAATGAACAGCCCGGCACGATGTGTGTGTATTGAAAAACTACTATACCCCGATTAAATTGACTTACTTCCAAACAATAAAATAATCAATCACGTCATAAGTTTTTTTGTATTATTATTTTGTAATCTAAAACTTTTCAATTTCGCATAAAAAAGTTATGTGCGCAAACACCCTTCCAATCCTTGATATTCATTTTTTTTTTTTTATACAATATATATCTATACGACCAAATATATATTTTATGTGTGCGTTCATAATCCATCAATTTATTTCATGTATGAAAATGGATTTTCGAAAAAAAAAACAATAAAAAAAATCAGCATCCCTTAAACCAAAAAAAAAAAAATATTATCTATGAAAAGTCATCAATCTCAAATTTCGAAATATTATTTTTCAATCCATTCGTTCGTTCCGGGATTATACTTGGTGGTACATGCTACACGTACAATAACGATATTGCATCAAAATATACAAAAAAAAAAGTATTAAGTACTTACATATAACAGTTAATTTAGCGTTGGCACGTATCGCCTTAATTGGTTTTGCTGGCCCAACTTGACATTGATATTCTGCATCATCGTCCAACGATGCGTTCGATATACGTAAATTATATACACCTTGGGTGCTATCACCGAGTACTGAATATCGTGGAAATCCAGGTATCACATGACTGAATCCTAATCCAAAACCGTCTTTCGTCCATTGTACTTGTCCGGCGAGATATGATATTTCACATCGAAGCAAAGCTTCTGAACCCTCCAGCACTTGTAAATCGTGCGGTGATATTTTAAAACGTTGTTGCTGTTGTGCATGTACGGCCCGCAGACTCAGCAGTAGTACTGTAAAGATAACGAAAATAAAACGAAATTAATTTTTTTTTATACATGTATGTGTGTTTTATGTATGTCGCTAAAATATGTGTCTCTTAAAATATAAAAGTATGTATATCCTCCTAACTCTCGACTATATTACTCGTATCGTATAAAAATATACAACCGAGTGATATATAATGATATCGAAAGAGAAAATCCTATTTTCCACTCAATGAACTGAAAATCAATTCAAAATTCATATTTTATAAAAAAAAGAAAAAAAACAACATACATTTCGTGTACAAGTATGTATGTGTTAATATGTGGAACATAAATGTCTCTCATATACATATACGAGTACATAATATTTATATTCGTGTATATGAATAGATGATAGGAGTTTTTTTTGTTAGTGCTGCTCGAAAATGAATCGAAATCAAAGTGGAAAATTCTCGTTTGATTTCTTTATCTGCCTTAATTAATAATTAAAGATTTATTGCAAAAATGAAATGTAATTAAGTTGATTTTTAATATATTTAGACATTTCGGAATATACTCATTCATTTTGACGTATTGTGATGATGAGTTGTAGATTTCGAAAGATAATTCTTATTAATTTGGGGTAAAATTTTTGGAATGATAATGGGGAAAATCCCTAGGATAAAAATACATGACTTTATTTTGTGGAACATAATTTTATAAACCAGTTCTATATACATAAGTTGTGTGATTATTTTGTGGGACCTAAAATTCAATGTCAATCATATGTGGAATATATGGTAGTAGTCTCATCAGTAGTCTCTAAATTTCAAATTCCACGTTTTTTGGAATTTTCGTCTAAAACAAAAAGAAATTGAACGTAATTTTGTTGGGTTCAATTTTTGGGCCCAATTTATTTTTGAAACTTTGGTGGTTTTCATCATTTCATTAAGCCCAAATAACAATTTATTTAACAAAAGTGAATATATTAAGCCCCACCAGATTGTTATCGTCCAAAAAATAAACGTTATGGTATTAAATCAGTATGTCTATTTTGTGGAATTTAATATTCTTGTAGGACTTAATTTATTTGCTTTTGTTATTCATACATGTTTGATAGGCTTTACTTGGGTTTAAAATGGTGGCACCCGATTGTAGCCATTAACCATATAGCGATATATTCGTAAAAGTACAAAATGCGCACGAAATGAACTAAATATGAGGGCAAACGCCAAACTATAAACTTCTATGGTTGGATAGAAGCAAATTATTTATTCGTGGTACGTTTAGTTTGTGGAATGTGTTTTTGTCTTTAAAATCAAATAATATTCGAAATGATTCAAATGGCATTTATATAAACCGGACGAAGACTGGTAAACTTAAAAATGTTGTTTATGATCTGATTTATGTGTGTCACCATAACTTGCAGATCGTGATTACAAAAACTTAACTCGTGAACGAAGATTATCGTGATCAGATTTAAGTATATGTATGGTATAAATGTGGTTTTATTATTGTTTCTGGTACTTAGTTAAACCGCTTGCCTTTTTGATTGTTAATGAAATTGGTAAATTTGCTGAAATATTAAAATATGTGATCAGTAGAAAATCGAAATTGTTTACAGCTTAATTCAGAATGAAATTTACAACGAACAAAATGTTTCAAAGTCGTGAATAACTTTTGAATTAATACTACGATATACTTGCACTTTTTAATACGACAAAAAGTACACCACTAACTTTAACTGCAACTGAATCACTTTTTAAATGGTACACTTTCTGTATGAGATTATGACACCAATATCAACAAAAGTTAACTGAACAATGATGAGACTATTAAAACTTAAAATTAAGCTTCCCTGTGAATTTCTAACTTAAATAAAAATAAAAATAGTTCTGTTGCTAATTAACCATAATTTTCAACACAGAACTGCTACGCATACAGCTTCAGTATTTCATGTTTTAGGAGAAACAAAATGTGCACGAGAATGTAACCAAAACCCTGGAATGGACAACCCTCCGCATTGACATCCACATCCATGCAAACATACTCACACGCCACCACACATTCTTCCATGCATACAGCAACACAAAGAAACATGTTCGCCCACCCCCATCAGATCACCCAACAACACACCACTCAATTCTCTCTTCATCCACATAGCCCCACTCACCATCTACAATGTAATCCACACCGTCCCTCTACAACCACTTAAACATCTACAATAGTCAAACCACCATATTTGTTTCATATCTTACCCAAAAATCTACGAAGCTTCCAACCCAACCAAAGTCCATTTACCAAAATCGCCAACTCATCTCCATCTCCACCTCATTTTAACGAAACCCACGTACTAACTCCTCTTCACAACAACAAGTCCTCTCAGCGGATATCACGGCACTAATGAACTCAATTTCACTGAAAGCAAGCCCAACAGGTTCACCAAATCGCAGTATGTCAATGGTGTTACTCTATAAGCTTCAAGTGTAGTCACATTAAACCGAATTAATATTAATACAACTTAACTCGAACAATTAAGTTGACTAAAAAAATCGAAACCATCTTGACTCAAAATCATCAATTTATACTGACACTCTAAAGTATCAATAAAAACACTTACCACCGAATGCTAAACGAAAACAATCCTTATGCCTTGAAGTAAATGAAATCTCAACAATCCCGCTTCAAATAACTCGTCCATTCCACAACAAACACCAAAGAATAAAAAACGACCGAACCATTTGTGTTCTAATTCAGCAACAGTCAAAAATGACAAATTTATAAGATTGTCCAACACCCTTGAAGAGTAAAAGGCTGGTTCCTAATTCCTACAGTCTATTATCTCTTTATTGGCCAGAATCGTTCAAAGAACCTTCACAATTCATGAAAATCATTGTTATTCGAAGAGGGTTTATGGGCGATTTCCAGAAATCCTACCTTTTACTAAGATGCGATTTGAACAAAATGTAGTTAATATACTGGCCAAGATTCATGTTCGTGCATATTTATCTTTAGGAACCTCCACATTTTATAAAAATCGCGGTTTTTCGAAGAGGTTTCTAACCGCGTTTTTTATGAATTTTGGCGGTTTCTATGGCTGATTAAATGATGGCTAAAGAGTAATATGCACAAATATGAATCTCGGCCAGTAAATTAACTACGTTTAGGATATAACACTACGAAAGGTGGGATTGCCGAATGACAGCGATTTTCATGAATTGTGGAGGTTCTATGGCCGATTCTGACCAATTTAAACTATTTTCAAGGCGAGCCGAGTAATGCACATTGTTTCACAATCATTATAATCCGAAAAGTATGTTTATTACATAATCGGAATATATGGGATTTCTGGTGTGACAATCACGTGATCCTGTTCCCTAAAGTATGAAAACTGGGGTTTTCTTAAAACGGGATTTCTGGCGTGATGTACATCACACTTAAACTAGATACGATGCAAATTTAAAGATATTACGCAAAATACCAAAAGGAGAAAAGCTTAATATAGAAAACGGATGAGATACAAAAATACAACCATAAACGCAACATAAGCACAGCCGGACATGTTGCAACCATCAATCCTCTCGCCTCGATAGAGTAACTGCACACATTTCATGAAATCGGCAAAACTATGCAACATATCACTATAATACCGTTATTCCAAGAAAAATTCAACGGAAAGAATAGGAGAGCATCTGATAAGTTTTTAATGAGCCCACGGAATGTGTAAGAACGGTAATAGCATTTATGATTACGTCGGTTTTTAGAAGTTTTAAAGAGATCGTTTGTCTATTGGAAAGCATTGTTTGACTCGATCTGTGATTCAGTTTGTGCAATCATTTGATTTTAAAGTATTGGTAATTATTACCGATACAACAGAATCAATCAGAATATATTTACAAGGTTCTGTCCAGAAAATTATTTTTTTGAAAATCTGATATTTCCAGGTCTTATAATTTTTTAACAATAAGCTTCCGTTCACCTATTTAAAAATATCAAAAATGGCTAAAGTTACAGAATGCTTATAAAACATTTTTTTTTATCCTGATTTTGAAGATTATTCAATAAAAGAGGCCAAGTTTTGATTCATTGTGCAATAAGTCAAAAGATCCATTAATAGAACTTTCAAAATTGGACAAATTGGATCATAAAACATTAGATAGTTTGTTTCACGATTCTATACCATTGCCGTGTTGTTTCAATATGACGAAACGAAAGAAAATGCCGACTCCTGTTTATTATAAGGAAATGGTGGAATATTGTGAATACAAACGAGACATTAAATTGATCACAGACGATTTTTTTCTTCAAGAACTTTAAACGCCTTCAAACTTATCACGCAAAGTCTTATAGATTTAATTAAATTTTCATTTTCATATTGTAAAGTAGATAACATTTTAATCGGGAAATTACAAACTGACGATTCAGAGGGTTCGTTTAGATTGTATTGGTCATTAGGTGGTTACATTTATCGACTGTCCTACACGGAAGTCGTAGAATGCGAGAAAAAAATAACGATTCATAATATTTTCGCACATAACAAACAGGACTACAAAAAATTATTACAACCAACTAATGAAAATTCGTTGTATGACGAAGTTGATTTACACGACTTCGACGTAATCTTAGACACCAAAACATATCTTCAAAATGTTGAAACTACTGACAACGGAAAATTATATGCAAGTGGCTACATAGCTCACAGGCGTCAAAAGCCAACAAAAGCAACTCTTGTTTAAATTTGTTTTTGAAAGATAAAGGAGCATTCAAAAACTCCAATTATTTTAATTATCTACAAAGTGGCGGGCTATCTATTGCCTCAGAAGAAAGTAATTATATATGGTACTTTTCCAAATATCTTTTATATTTCAAGCGATTTCAAATAGCCCAGAGCTAAAAGTTAAATTTTTAGAATCAAAATATCAGAAAGGCATACTAATATAAATTTGACAATAGACAGTCTTCAAAAGAATGATGTAACATCTAAGGATTTGGATCATCAATGCGAATGCAGGTTAATAGTTTTAATATTTATTTTTACATTAGTAAATGTTTTGCCAATATTTTAATCAACAATTACGTTACAATATGATTTACCGCAAATTACTTAGATACAAATAATTCTTCTATTTTATCAATTTTTTAAAATTTGCTAAACAATTTTTCGTTTTTTTATGTACACCACCAAAACGAGTTTTCTTTAAGATGGTAACTACGATGGAATTTACGACGAAATGTTCTTGCTTCAATTGTTGCTGAATTACTAACTTAAGTAATAAAATTATATTTATCGTTCTTTTTATCCGTGAATTTTACATTTATTTAATTTTTTAATGAATTGTTAATTATTTTTTAAATACGTTTTTTAGTGTTGTTATGGAAGTGATTTTTCCTGAGAGCTTTTTTTGAGATAGGTCCATCAATCAGGTTAGAAACCTTTTAACTTTAATAGAAAAAAGGCGAATGAGGGACAATTACTACTTCTCAATACACTAAATTGATATTGGGCTGTTTAGACAGTACAACTATCGGTCGTTCGCCCTCTTATTATTTAAGCAATAATGCGATTGTCATCTGAAAAAGTCTTTCTTAGGTTTAATTATATCGATCTAAATAATACCAATAATTTATCGTTTTTAATAACTAAATTAATTAAAATTGTTTAAAATTTGCAATCCTATGTCCAATTTTAAAATCGTTAAACACATCTGCTATTCTGCTACCAAATTTATATTTATCTGTAAGCTCTGAAAAAAATTTCAGATAGAAAATTTGTTGTCTGAGACAATAAAAAAACGAAACAGATTGTAAACCAATCTCTCCCAAAAATGGGAAAGGCTTTTTTTCTATCTCTCTAATCTCTCCAATACAATAAAAAACAAGCCAAATGTAATAAGAATGTTTACGATTTTTGTAGTTTAAATTAGAAATATGGATATCGGCCGTTTTTCACTAAATTATAGGTATAATGATTTACAATATAGTAAGTAGAATTTGTCATCAATTTGCTGGTAAAAAAAAATCCGATTAATAATCCCAATTTGCCCTATTACTCCCCAATTTGCCTGACAAACGATAACCCACAAACGTAACCCGGCAAATTTGTAAAAAAATACAAAACAAATATCGTGCAGCAAATTAATTCAATTAAAATTACCGGAATAAAATTAAATGAGGAAAGTATTGTAATACGAATTAAAACAATTGCACAGAAACACTTATTATATTGGATTTCACATTTTATCATCAAAAAGTAATTATACAAAAAAGTTGGGTTAGTATCTTTATTAAATAAAACAAAAACCAATTTAAATCACAAAACAATTTTCGACACATCTAAAAACTACAAGAAACAAACACAAGACTTATTTGGACAACTTTAACCTTCGCATGGGCAGGATTTACAAATGTAAAGATTTTAATTTTTCTTTTTGAATAACTACGACGTTTTTCCTTCATCTGGTAATTCTTCCTAGTCAGTGAATAGTTCTTTGTTTTGTTTTTGAAAAATGCATTTTATATAGAAAAACAAAAAAAATCTTAAAAATTTTCCATACAAAACAGACACAGAAAAATTATCTTTACAGGCGTTAAAAAAATTGCTGCCCATGCGAAGGTTAACTACATAAGTATAGGTGATAGATTCATCGATACTAAAGTATTTTAATTAAAAATCTGATTTTTCTTAATTAAATATTATATGAAAAATACCAAAAGACATCTGGATGTAATCTGTTTTATAAGCTAACTGAACGGTTTGAATAGACATTTGTGTTGGTACATAGCTTTCATCAATAACGATGCATTAGTGTGTATCTACAAAATTAAAGCAACCTTGATTATACAGAGCCACGAGAAGTGAGTAAAACCAGAACCATCTTGATGTAAATAGAGCCGACATAAAAGCCGCTAGTTAAATATTATTTTCTGAAATCGCTAAAAAACAATTCATTGTCTGACTCATTTAAAACACATGTTCTCAAATTTCAATATTTTCCAGCAATAATCAAAATAAAATAAGGGAAATTAAATTAAAAAACATTCTACAACTATAACAATTTGTATTAAAAAGAGAAAATTCAATTTAATGACGTCATTATTATTTATGTACATCTAAAACCAATGGTAAGAAAAAAGACAGCACGTCTCCGCTTAGTAATCGAAATTAAAATAAATCAAAAAGAGCCAAATAGAAGAAAATTAAATCAATACAATGAGCGCAAAGAAAACCAAAAATCAAAACAATCTAGCATGCTTCACAAATTCAAAATAACAATAGAGAGATATTCGAATTCAAATTTAAATGGAGGCAATGAAAGAGATGATTGATTATTGTATTGTTTGTAAATTTTAAGTTATTAGTTTATGACGTATATTACAAAAACAACAACATTTTAAAATTCAAACATACCTTACTTTTGAAGACGATTTTCACTAAGAAATAAACATTTTCATGACTCGATTTTTCGTTCAAATATAATGACATGTTTCATGAACATTTTCGTATAGAAATAAAACAAAAGCTCATAATTCTAATAAACTAATGTCGTCTTCGATTCACCAAATAAAATCAATCTGTGACGCAATCGATTGATTTTTCTGCTGTCAAGTTATTCGATTCGATCAATAAAATCAATCGATCGAGCAAAAGTTTTGCTCAGTCATAATTCTCAATTTTTTGTAAGATTTAACCCTCATTTACTAAAACCAATAACAAATACTGTCATTTTCACTAAAACTGTCATTTTGTTGCTATGCCTACTCAAATATTATGTTCAATAATATTTTTCAAGAAGTCAAAAATACACACAAACAAATAAAAATAACCGGGCAATTTGATTTTCTTGTTCGATTCACGGATTGATTTTTGAAAGAGGTGGTAAAAGCGAATCGAAAACGACATAAAATAGTAAATTAAAACCATCGTTTTCCCATATGGTTTCATAGTAGAGAAAAAATTATATGTAGGTACTTTATTTTAAGCTTAGTAAAAATACAGTCGATACTGGAGGCTCTTATTTATACAGTAGGCTCTGGTAAAACAAACAAAACATATGGGAAATCAATTTATTTAAAAGAAAACTTTACAAATTCTTCATTACGATTTCTGAAATATTTTATAAATGTTTGAATTTCAACATATATCAAAGTCGTTTAAGTAAATCGTTTTCATTTTCTTGTAATAATTGACTTATTTAAACCAAAATTTATAAAATTTTCATAACAACAGCATTCTGGTTAAATTGAAATAAAAGCTTATTACAATTCGTTTGGTCATTCAGTCAATATACATTACATAGATAGAAAATCATACCAAAAATTAACACCTAGGGAATTTCAAATTCAAAAATTGTAGGAAAAGCAAAACTAATTCACAAAACATAAGAACGTGTGACAATTTTGTGATTAAAAAAGTTTTTTTCGTATTTTTCTGTAAACATCTTAGTTATCTGACGAACGTTAGTAAAACTAAAGATAAATTTAGCAAGTATTATTTTAACTCGTCAGAGCCAACATTAATAATATTTTTAAAAATAAAAGTTGGAAAAATAAATTTTAGACATCATTTAATTTTAATATTTCTGCAATTAATGTTTACTTAATACCAATAGAGCCTTCTTGTATTTTGTTGTTGATATGTAAACAACTTTTATATAAACCTTTTATAATATTTTAGCTTTTTTCATTGAATAACAAGAAGCTAAGAAACACCATTTTTACTATGGATTCCTATGGAAATCAGTGAAAAGTTATACCACTAAGTAAGCTTCTAAAAAATACGTCATAATGATTATGGCTCTATAATCTAGAAGGCTTTGACAAAATTCACCAAAAGCGTTTTTTTTTGTTTTTCAAAAAGAATGTACATGATTTGCTTGTTTTTTAGTATCAGTGTTAATCGCAAAGTGGCCAAGACATGAAAAATACTCAATTTTGCATGTGCATTAGTATGAATCTACGTTATTTTGTGGTGGTTGCTAGCATTGAGGTAATTTAAACGTTAAATAAATTTGTAATTTAGTAGTAATTTATAGTTAATCGTCTGATTTTAATTAATTTAAGTATTTATTAACGTAAAAATGTTAATTTCATTTCTAAATTATTTAAAATTTTAATTAAAATAAGTAATATTAGAATGTGTTGTAGATAAACAAAAGGGCAATTTCAAAGTAATGTTTTTCTGTGTAGATTCAAACATAATTATGTTCTATATTGTTTTGTAGATAAACGAAAATGCATTATCAAAATTTGCCTTTTTTCTTATAGATAGCTATTGTAAAAGATAATTTACAAAAAAAAAAAAAATTTTTGTTATTTAGATTTATTTTTAAACAAACTTTTAATTATGTAAACTTTTAAAAATACGAAAAGTAGCAAAATACAGTTCCATCAACCGAATCATTAAATTCGACACTTGCCGATATAACGCTGGCAGATGACTCAGGGCAATCTAGTTTTAATAACGCCCAATTTATCCTTAACGAAGTACCATCAACAAAGAAAACAGTACCGATTAAATTAAAAGACAGGAACACCATGGAACCTTTTAGAAACGGCCGAAATGCATCCGGTTCCGTCTTTATAACAGAAGTCGATTCTGCGGGAAATATTTCAGCAATATTTTTTGCCACCTAGCTCCTGGCCATCAATTTTTGATAACGCCACATTTATTTATGACAACGATATTACAGTGGAGTTGGTTAGTATTTTATCACCACCTCTAAACGAGTTACAATCATCAAACATCCCAACACCGTTGGTGACAATTGCGACACTGACACTGATTCCAGTTATGATTTACCAGAAAGCGATTCGAACGATACCTCGATGACAAATACCAGTTTAATGGACCAACCAAATATAAATAGTATGTAGTTCAAATATTGCTGCGGATAAGCCAATAGATATGAATGAAGCTGACACTGGAAGTATACATAAATCAAATACAAGACGCGATCAAACAAATTCGTCAAATAGGTCCTAGATGCAGGATTCAAAGCTGCAAAAAGTTTACAAAATTTAATGAGCATTGCGGCTTAACATTCAAGCGTCAGGTTTTCCTTCATGTTTGGTAAATTATTTAAAAAATAGTCTCCTAACTGCTAATAAATTACCAATAATCATTTGTTTGGATGGATGGATATACTTACCAAAATACCAGGTACCTGGTACCTTCTTTTTTAACAACTATTATTTATTCTTAAAATTGCATCTAAAACATATATAAATAGTGTAATTTTAGGAATAAATAATAGTTGCTAAAAAAGAACCGAAGAAGGAGTCAATTCGAAATCGATCTTCTAAAAAATTGTTTAAAATATTGTTACTATAAGGAAAATTTTTTTTTCAATTAAAATTATTAAAAATAACTCAAGTTGTTTTATTAAAAAATTATTGGGAGTTTTATGAGAATTTAGCGCACCATTTAAATGCAATTCTAAATTTCTAGATAGAATTCTATTCCGTTAACGTTATTTTTTGTTAAACTTTAATTATTAGTTATATTTTCGTTTTTTTTTAAACGTTTTTAAGAGAAATAATAATGCATTTAATACATTAAGTATTGAATTATCTGTGAAATATTAGCCGCGTTTTTTTATTAGCTCCGGATAGATTGCACACAGAGCAGCTAATTTTCGGTGATAAAACTAATGTTTGACAAGCTATTTATGCTTAGTAATTATTTTATTTTAAACTACTTTTCATTCAAGTTTTTAATTAAAAATCTATAAAAAAATTATTTAGCTTTACCTATTTAACTGAACTGCTATCCGGAGCTGGTATCGGAAGCAAAGGAAAATTTGAAATTTTTTGTTTTGTGCAACTCTTGAAAATATTGCAAACTTCATTTTGGTTCAAAAATTTTGATGGTTGTCAAACTGAAATATGGAATGTCATATTGACGTAAAAATAATAGCCCCGAAAAAATAAAAATGTCCAAATATTTGAAGAAAATGTATCCATTTTTTTTTTTTTTTTCGTTTAACTTTAAAATCTGTTATTCATTTTTAGGACGTAAGACAGGAATAAAAGGTATGTTTTGTTTAATAAATTACCCAATTGTTCTGACAAGCTTCTAGCCGTTTTTTTTTGTGTTTAATTGCAATTTATGCAGTTTCAGTGCAAAATATTCCTGAAATTCTTTTAATTCATGGCAACGTTTGTAACTGTGGGCAAAAAAATAAAAATATTTCGGGCTAGGTATCGGCACATAAGTGCAACGGAGGGCATAGGCAATTTATAAAAAAAAAGATTGGAAATTATTTGTTTAAATCTTGCTTGAACCCCGTTTAATTGGCCAGACATAACTCTGACGTTAACCAACCCTAGATAGGCCCATTCTGTACCGGAATTTGCAATAAATTCAATTAGTTTAAAACTGTACCAAAAATTAAGAGTCACTTTTAATTAGATTCAAAAGACCTAAAAATATATCCCTTGGTGAACATTTTCTCCGATTAAAAATGCGAGCGAGCTCCCAAAGCCAATGATTTTGCCACACAATTTGAATAAGTAAATTGTATCCATTTTAGCTGTTTTTTGTTTTTTTGAGTATCCAGTATCCATTTATTAAATTATTAATATTAAATGCCATGAAAAATATTAAAAAGGCTAGAGTTTGTGAAAGGAAAATAGGCGAAGATTGTTGTTCGGATTGCCATAAAATGTTCACTAGCGGCAGCGGAATTACCTTGAATAAAATTTTAGCTTGCGGTCATGTAACATGCTTAAACGATTTAAGTTTGTATGTTTTGTTCGAAAGAGTACACAAATTGTGATTTCATGAAACTGAATCTTAGAATAAAATAAATTAGCCTTACTGGAAATAAAAATTTTTTAAGATGCATAAATACGTTGTTGGTTAAGTTTTAATATATTAAATAATTTCAAATAATCATCTTCAGTGATTATTCAAAATACATTTTTTTCATATCGGCTTCGAATGATTTGTTTCTCTTGTCCTTTAATGGTTTTGCACTTCGAGATTATTCAGTGTGGTTATCGTTTTGTGGAAGTAACAAAGATTTTGGTGGAACTTGGAAATGCTCCTCGCCACCATATTTTTCTAAAATTTTCTCTTTCACTTGAGATTTAAAGTAATCTGCCTCTTTGTCATATTCTTGTTGTAGCAATTCCAATTTAGTTGGCTCAGCTATCAACTGCACATCAACCCCTTTACCAAAAGCTTCCCAAGCAAATAGTTATGCTTTAGAATATTTTTATATATTTAATTTATTTAATTCTAAACTTAGTGAAAAAAACATTTTACTCTGAAGGATGTGATTTTGGATCAGGATTATCCCTCAGAGAACGTGTTTTTTGATCATAATATGCCGAATTGGGGTACAAATGGGGTACCAGGCATGTCCACTTCATCAACATATTTATCTTCGTCTTCGTCCTCTTCCGTCAATTATGTATCTCGATTATCCTTTAGCTTTCCAGCTTTTAACAATAAAACAAATTAAAACAATTAAATCAATTCATTCCCGATTTTTATTTTTAAGAAATGTCATACAACTGCATGAAGTTATGTAAAATTTTATTTTTTTGTTTAATAGCGACACATGTGTATAATAGCAAAACTTTCAACAGAAAATTCACTTTTGCTCCCGATAGCTTGCTATCCGGAGCTAATAAAAAAACGCGGCTATTGTTTTATTTAATCAAATTGACTATTATTTATAATAAGAAATAAATACAAAAAAAATTTTTGGTTTTACTTCTATTATGATGTAGATAAATCCTAATGTATTTCAAATTTTGTTTTATAACTGAGTATTTATATTTTTAATTACATGGATAAATATTTTTAACCAATTGGTTCTTAATTCAATTGTAATCAATTTTTTATGTTCTTCTGTAAAACACATAGAATACACACTAATGCACTGTCACCGACGTTATATTTATATAAGTATACGTATATGTATAAATTCGTAGACAAACATAACCAAAAGCGATCGCCGTCCTACCTCCATTGCTTTTTTGTTTCTTTTTTTTTCATCACAAACCAAATAAGTTATAAAACTATAAGGGTCATCACTGTCAAAAAACAGCCAAGGCTGGCAAAGTTCTAAGGACGGCAGTACTGGACATTTAACGTTAAAGTAACCAACACAAATAAAGCTGACAACTAGACACGAATTATAGCAGAAATTAATAACATTTTTCATTTATGTACCAAAAATTTAAAATCCTTAAAACTGACGTTTAGTTTAACTGTACTAGATTTTCAAGTATCAAATAAAACTGCATTCACGATAAAAGTGCCTGTATCTTTGACCGCTAGTTTACTATGAAGAAGTATTGCGATGCCCCTTATAAACCACAAACTGTAACACTAATTCATTTTATAAAGTCAACGAAAAAATTGTGCATCCACAATAACGTTTCACTATCAAGCCACGCTCGAGAACCAAAACGAGAATCGATGAGCAATTCAACATTTACTCTTGTGTGAATAAATTTATCTTTCTATTTGGAATAAAAGATTATTTTGAAAAATGTCAAATTATGTATTTTTACTTGCTGATCTTGATTACCTTTTTCTCAGATCATATTTTCAGTTGATGTCAGCCATTTAAAAGGTCTACACTTTTAAATTGTTTAAAGATTTATCAAAATTGTCGCTAGATGTCGTCACCTAGTTTTATCGAATAGTTGTCAGTATTATCAACAGATGGCATTACAATATGATTAGTTAATAAAATTTTAATGTAGAAAACTTATGGCTGTTATACCTAAATACATAGATATTACAGGTAACCATTAGTTTTCCACATTAATTTTTTATTTTTTTTTTTCCATACACTTTAATAAAGGTTTTAATTGCTATACTGATCATTTGTTATATTAGTTTTTTTTATAATTTACATTTACGTAGTTTTTTACATTGTTTACTCGTAAAATGTAAAAAAATTGTTTTTACACGAATTTGACCAACTGTGTTAACTACTGATACCGTGAGACAAATATTATCCAATTCATCAAATAATAATATTCAGCCTCCCAAATGATTTAATATATAACCGCAAATATGTTCCAATTACTATAAAAATTCGAAACCAATAAGCAGTTACGATAAAAGTAATTACGAAACCATAATGTCAACTATAAATATCCTAACAAGAAAAACCGACGAAAATAAAAAATAATAATCTCTGTCAGGCAATAAGTTGAACATTAGCAAAATACAACAACAATAATACTGTTCTGGAAAAAACCTTAATATTTTTGTCGGTTACGTCTTGAAAAAAAAAAAAAAAAAATCTGTAACAGAAATTATGTATTATATCGTACATCAGGAGAACAAGAAGTATGCCACTGTGTGCTGCTGTATCTAATATAAAACATTGATCTGACATTTGGTGGTGATTATGGTTTTTCGTCGATGTTCTTTCTTTCAGTCATGTTTTTTTTTTTTTTTAAGCAGATTATCGATAAAATTTTATTTTATTTTTTTTTATATATTTATACAAAAATAAATTTTGGGCAGGCAATATTGCCAGATTTATGTGTGTACATATGTACAAACGGTTCGTTTAATTTTCTATTAAATCGAAATGACTTTTAATGCGATGTACATAGTGTGAGGTTGACAATGATTCCCTTTAATATTAATGGTATATGTATATAATTTGGTCCAGATTTGACAATCAAGCGGTAGGACCATCACCATTCTCTTCTTTCGGTTTTTTTTTTTTTTTTTTTAATTAAAAATCTCTTTATATGTATGAGTATGTCTCAATATATATGTATGTATGACATTGTACAACCCTTATCGCGTTGACTAACTGAAAAATTAAAATTGTGAACACAATTCTTCCTGGGTTAGTTCACCCCATATGGAGTCTAATTGGATTCATTTACAACTTGTATCATCCTCGTACAAAATACAACAACACAACTTTCTTTTTTTTTAATATTTCCATCATTATGTTACCATTTCAGCATCTCATGTCTTTCTAAAGGTTTTTGTCGTTGGGATTGTATTGTTGTTGTTTGTAAATTTTCATTTTTGAATTTGATCAGGGTCACAAACAGTATTACACTATACTCATATATACACACACAACACGAAGAAAATGGTTTTATTGAAATTTATAAATGATGTTGTTGACAGGTTTGTTTGTTTATTTGTTGTGTTGAAATAAAAAAATGGAAAGATAAAAAAAATTTCTGCGCGTTGTTTTATCCACAGTTGACATACAGAAGATGAAAATAAAAATATAGAAAACCAGCAACAATGGTTTACTCGTCGTACACTGTACTGTCTCGATATATGTATGTAAGTGATGATGAATTTTTGATTGTTAATAGCATACACCAGATTTTGTAGGCGTTCATTGTGGCAGCAGCGGATTCATCATAAATGAATGAATTCCATTTTTTTTTGTAGTAATCACCAAAATAGTTATTTTTAAGCGCGGTGATGTAGATGATGATAGTAAAATTTTTGGATGAGTGTTAGTGATGGATTTTCGAAATAATTTATTTAATGAAACCAAATTAAATGGAAGAATCCGCCTTCAAAATTTTTGTCGACTTTAACTATACACAAATTATGTACACGCAGTAAACAGCAAATAACGTGCGAAGTTTTGTCGCTCTGTAATTACTTTGTTTCAAAATTAATCATTGCGTATTAATCATCTTAGCTTACACACATTTAGTCCCCAGAGAATTTCTGTTCGAGATAGGCACGATGTTATGCATACAATGTGTGTTTATGTATTAAATATGGAGTGAAATTGTACACCATAAAGTACAGGATGGTCTGTCTGTGTGTATGTGTGTTGGGTGTTAAAATGATTAAGCTGGTTTATTATTTGTTTTAAGTAATTGAAGGCGGACGTTTGGGACAAATTGGATATGACTAAATTTATTTAAAAAACATGTTTATGATAAGAGATTTGTGTAACACTGTGTTTGATTAAACGATTTATGTTAATTTTAACAGAAATATAATATCTGATTTATTGAATCAGGTTTGCTTTATTTCTTAATTTTGGGATTATTATAAAATTCGTGTTTCCGTTGAGGTAAATAAGGGTTTCGATAAAAATATTTCTTAAGGGTTAACACCCATTAGAGTACTCCTAGAGTTTGGCGAGTTGAACGAATAGGTTGGTCTAGAATTTATTTTCTTGATCATTAATGATAGTGATGTAACCTGGGACTATGTTAGGCTTGACCTTCTGATGTTTTCTCAAAAATCGCTATATTGGAAAAATCGTTCAGACTGCCAATTTTCGAGAATTTTGAGTAATCTGTGCTTCATTACTACATTTATCTTGTATGATTCACAGGTGGTGGATAGTGGACGGCTAATCTATAGGTAGGTTAGCGGAGAACTAAATAAGCCGCCCCCAACCGCAGTCCAGCTGGTTGGAGAGTCTCAGGGAACGGGGGAGTGGTTAACCTCAGTTCATTAAATTCTGAGTGCCTATGATGCCCAGCATGGAAAGTCGAACGGATAGCGCCAGAAAACCATCGAACAATAACCACGGCGGACTGTGCGTCACGTCCTCTCTGCACCTCCGTAACCTCCGCGGGTGATGAGTGGGGTACGCATCCTATAAACGGGTGGCCCTGGGAATGAAATAGATCCCATTGGATCGGGCTCTCCATGTGAATAGGTGAATGAGAGAGAATGTGAAGCGAAGTGAAGGGGGTGCTGGGAGGCCGGGGTGCTAGCGAGCCGAATGGGCTGGATTAAGGTGTTAAGCGACCCGTGCTGATGATCAACTAGGCTGGGGGCCTATTTAACAAAGATCCAGTTGTATTTAGCCTTACCTGTGTATATGGATCTCTGCACAGGTGGACCCATGTTTCTCCGATACTCGTGGGAATAGCATGAACGATACAAAAATAAAAGAAATAGGGCCGCCCTTCAAAAACCGAGAAACAACAAGGAAGAGAGTAGCTTGAATCTTAAAGGTAGGGCTCCCATCCCCCTTTACGGCGAGGGGAAGCAATACTTTGACATTAAAGCCAGGTAGAAGCAGAACTGGAGCCAAACAAAAAAGCAGGGGATCGGAAGGGGTTCCTCCGGCGGAGCGACGATATCGTGAAAAACGGTCAACGCACAGAATTTTAGAAAGGCTGACTGCGACCCCAGAGGGGCAGTTAACAGCAGAACAAAAGAAATAGCGTTTCATAACCTTTCTCATCCTGGCGTCAAAGATTCCATTAAACTTTTGACTCAGAATGTCATTTGGCCATCGATTAATAAAGATGTCCATAAAATGGCTCAAAACTGTGTAGCTTGCCAAAAGCCTAAAGTCTCTCGACACACTAAATCTCCACTTAGTACATATAAATTAACTTCCCAACGCCTTTCAAATATTCACCTCGACATCATTGGTCTGTTACCAGTTTCTGATAATCAGCGGTATTGCGTCACATTGATTGATAGATACACCCGCTGGCCCGAGGCGGTTCCAGTTCCTAATATAACTGCTGCTACCGTCGCTTTCGCGGTCTACTCTCATTGGATAGCTCGCTTTGGTGTGCCAGAGTCCATTGTCACGGACCAAGGCACGCAATTCGAATCACAACTTTTTCACGAACTGGCTAATTTACTTGGTTTTGAACGAAGGAGAACAACTAGTTACAATCCAAAATGTAATGGCATGATCGAGCGTTGGCACCGTGTAATTAAGTCTGCCATTATGTGCTACAATTGAACAGAATGGACTAATGTTCTTCCTGCAATCTTACTTGGACTACGAACAACGTACAGTGACGAACTGAAATCTACGCCGGCTGAACTTGTTTTCGGACATACGACGCCAGTTCCAGGAGCTTTTTTGGAAACTACGAATGATCAAATTTTACAGTCAGACTTTGTAACAAACATCAAACGACACTTCGACGAAAGTCGACCTGTACCGGCTTCGCGACATGCTAGGGACAAAATTTTTATTAGTAAAGATCAGCTTACTTGCTCGCACGTTTTCTTACGAACTGACGCAGTACGCAGATCACTGCAACCACCATATACAGGACCGTTTTTGGTTATCGATCGTACATCAAAATTTTACACTTTAGATTTTAATGGAAGACATGTCAAAATTTCCATCGACCGACTTAAACCGTGTTACAGGGACAACCAAGACACGCAGACTACACAAACTGGACCACCTGTACCGACTCACGAAACACAACTTCCAATTTCGGCTGACGTATCTAAATTACCTACTGTAGAGTCAAAAGTTTGCAAGCAGGTTCGCTTCGATCTTTCGCCGAAATCTGCGATTAAAACTACGAGGTCAGGTCGTGTGTCCAGGACTCCCATTCGCTTCGAGTGAAGTACGATAGATCTGCGATCTCTCTGGGAGGGGAGTATTTGTGGCGTCGATCGAAATTAAATTTGTCAAATTATAAAAATGCACCTTTAAGAATAATTAAGTACAAAATATTCGCACCATTTTTAGATTTCTAAAAAAACGTAGCAAGCAACAAAATAAAAAAAAAGGTTTTTTGTTTTTACGAAAAAGAAGAAGGTTTTGCTAAAAAAAACATTACTTATGACTTGAGTCTTTTCTTGGTGGTATCTCCTCTCTGTTTTTGTAATAAAAATTAAAATAAAAGGTGTACAGCTAAAGTACTTGTGTTTAATATAAAAATCAATTAAAAACATATAAGTTTTCACTGTCTACAAATTTTCTAAATTATCTACTTATCGCCTACATTGTCTACGCCGAAACTATTATCTACGCTATTGTCGATATTACCGTGTAGACAATCTCAACATAGGCGTAGATGCACCAGACCTATATAGTTCACATTCTGATATCACCAGAATTTTTTTAGAAATCTTGATCTTATATGTCTTTCGAGATCTACGATTTGAGCGAGATCTCATTCTAGCCAGATTGGTGATGTTTATAAAGCGAGAAAAAATTCGCAACCCGGTTTACGCTTTAAAAAAAAAAAAAAATTTAATCAATTCATAAATTAATTAGTTTTATGCAGTTTAAATTAATTTTCTCTTTGTACAGATTATTTCTAGAAAATCAATTTTCATCCACAGTTCAACATAAAAATACAACATCATTATCATCGTAGCTACCTATATAAGACTCTGTTATTTACCTGAAGCTGGAAAAAAACTGTCTATCATTAAAATACATTGGATTATTATTATTCCATTCACATCTTGAAGCATTATTGTTGTTGTTGGAATCGTTTTGTCGTTCTGTATTAATGGCGTACATGTTTATAATACAAGTATACATACATATGTATATAATATAACGAATATTCCGTTAACACAAAACACCTTAACTTTCAAGATCAAGTAAAAGAAACAAGTCAAGCTACAAATAAAAATCTGATTATATTCCACGCGCAACAACCAGTTCATTCACAAAAAATACGATCATGTTGTTATGTATTATAATTTTGTATAATATTAAATTATTAATTTTTATAGTTTGGTTTTGATTTACAAACTTGAACAAGAGTCGAAGAAGTAGGAAAAAGAAAAAAGCTAAAGACAAGAAACTTGAATGAAATCAACTTTTTTTGTTATTATTTTACGTCACCTCTTTTTAAAAAAACACTGAATGTTGTTTATGTGTGTGTGTTGCGGTTAGTTGTGTATGTTTCATTGCTTGATATATTTTTTGCTTATAATAAAAATGTACTTTAAATCGATTGTATAACTTACAATTTCCGATCACCATCAATAATAATAAAAAAATAAGTTTTCTTATAATTCACCTGACTTCCTCTATACGAAAAGAAAGATATATGTACGTAGACGTACATATAAAGAGTGTGATGTTATGTGGAAATGTATAAGGGGAAGAAAAACACTTTGAGAATTATATTTTCTTTGTGCCAACAAGCAAACAAAAAAACCCGATCCAAACTATAATAAAAAATGAAGGAAATTTATATCCGATTTGTTAAAGTCAATCTCTTATGTTACAAAAGCAAAATACAAAATTACACATCCTTTTATATATATTTAGATATTATTATAAAATTATGTAGACTATCCGGTTTGCCCGGACACCAAACTTGAAAAAAAAAAAAAAAAAAAAAATCGATGTACTTTGTATTATATTGTGCAGTCAACCTCTTTTCAATCTCTTACAATAATGTAAACAAGATGCGAGACTATGAATGACAACATCATCTTTCAATTGATTTCGTATACAATTTTTTTTTTTTAAGGTTTTATGCAAATTACATTTTCATTCATAAAACTACTCAACAAAAAAAAAAAAAAATGAAATATAAAAATTTACAAAACCAGATTTGATCGTCGATCGTTGCTTTATAAAATTTTTGGGTGATCATTTTGTAATATTTGAATTTTTTTTTGGTTGATTTGAAATGTGAAACTTTTAATATTTGTCTGTTGTCTCAGTTATAGACATATAAAAGGTATACGAGTGTTACGAAACAGGTTGTTACAGCGCAATAATCATAAAATTGATCAATTAAGCGTTAGCAACTGCGTGTTGGCGTTGCTAAATTTCATTAAAATTAACTAAAGGTATTTAAAAACAAAACAAAAGTAATTGGTCATAGCTCTACAAAGTTGGTTATTAGTTGTATTAACGATCGTTTGCAACAGCAACAAAGATGAAGGTAAAAAAAGACAAAATTTTAGGTTTTGTTATGATCGTCTCCTTCTTTAAAATGTTGAACAAAAAACTCTTAAAATATATTTTAGGTGATCGTGAACAAAAAAAAAAAATTAAAAAAATTTTGATATTTTGATTGTGATCGGTATTTGGGACATATTTTTTTTAAGTACGTGAATATTTTCGAATGTCTTCTTTAATTTATTTTAGGTTTTACGTATGTTCACATATATGTATATGACCATGGTACGTGACAATTTTTCTGATGTCGCGATCTTATAAATATGATAATATGATGGTATAGTGACTCAACTATTTCGAACTAATTACAGATTGGTTTTTGCCTGTTGGCAGTTAAAAACTGTCACAATTTCTGGTATAAGCTTTTCATTTCACCGATATTCTGATGCGTGTAAATTTGGGATTGAACGGTTTCTCTAAAACTTAAATTATTATTTTGCCAAATATGTTAGTAGTTGTCAGTAGTTGTAATCACCGAATAAATCCACATGAATACTGGTGAATTATTTAAGTTTCTCCTGAAAGCATTGTGTTTTGAAATTTTAGTCTACAAGTTATCATTCCTAGGTTTTTTGGCATTTTGTGTCAGTCTGTAATAAATAATTCTATCTGTATTTCTAATTTAAAATTAAAGGTTGGCATACTCTTTCTTAAAATTTTCGGCTGGCTGTAAGATGAAGATATTGTAGTTTTTTGGGGTATGAACTGCCAAATAATTTTACCTTGTTCACACGTTCCTTTAAAAGCAACAATACCACTACTTCCAGAATAGTTCTTTCGTCATTCCGTGCGTGTAATGAAATTTCTGGAACATCAAACTTTGTCCATAAATTATCTTTCCTTGATTTGAATGCTTCGTTTAAATTTTACATCCCTCTTTTCATAACTGTACAGTCCTTGTTTCTTATAACTTATCGCAAATCACACAAATGATCTAGTCACATAAATAATTACTGTCTTTATTTACTTTAGGAAGACCGTTCATCCTTGGAGTGGCATCATTGTAACTTCTACAATGTTATGTCTAGCTTCGTCTACTAATCGTCCCTAACATAAAATAATTTGATTTAAATTGGTTTTACTTGACGAAATACCAAGTTTCCTTCCTTCAAGTCCATTTCTCAATTTACTCGATTTTTTCATGAGTACCATAACTTCACCCTTATCTGCCAACCTTTTCACTAACGCAAAGGAATTGTCGTATAAAAATTGTTTAGCTTTGTAATTGTTGTACGGCCAGCTCGTATCTGTAGTATTTCGTCCTTAGTCAAACATTTATTTGTCAAGTTATTTTTATTGGTTAACAAGCTTTTAGGTTTTAAAACGTCCTGAGGAATTTCCAAACCTGTTAGATCTAAATACAATTCATTGCTGTTCATTAACATTTTCGTATCCATAGCACTCGGCAAAATTATTTCTTCTGAAGCAGTAACAGGTTGGGTTGGTAAACAAACCGTTGGGCAGATCAATTTTTAAAATTTTCTCATTTCGATTTGTTTCGTTTTAGAATTTTAAATGAAATTTTTATAGGTATGGCTCGGAAAATATTTTTAAATTTGATTATTAGTTAGTCAATAATTTTTTAAAATTTCTTTAGTTTCTGGATTAATGAACGAAATGTGAATTTTTCTTCTTTATCTCGGAAATTTTGAACACGTTTTTACAAGTAGATGACGCGGAAAAACGAGCAAATCAAACTTTTACTCATTTTGCTGCTGGAAATTGTCGGCGATGAATTGTTTTTCATGTAGACTAAGCGACACAACACTGAAGGTAAATGATTCCGCAAAATTTATTTCCGCAAGCGTCACGCCATTATATCTACACCCTGCCACGGTAATGCCACTGGGATGAAATTCCATGATGATTCTTTAAAAGTTGAGATGGAGAGCGATAAGTTGTGATACGTATTGTTAGATGATGCTTGATATCTTGAGTTTCCTTTTTTAGGGAATCTTTCGCAGTTTTTACCATTCATCTTCAGAACTGTTGATGGAAAGATGAAACGGTAATGGACATTGAATAATCATTTAGAGCTTTAGAGGAGATTGTTGACTAGAATGGTTAATTGAGCCGCTTGGAGAATGACAATCCGTCACTAAGACAGTCTGTATTTCCCAACTTTTTTGACTGACGATAAATAATTTTGTAATCGTAACCATTTGGCAAAATATGATAGGATATTAAAGAAATGAGAAGATACAGATCGACTGAAGGTAAGCATTAGCTTGAGGTTAGGGATCATTTTTGATTGAAATCTTTTGTTTCGAAAAGAGGCAGAAGTTGGCCTGGGTAATTAACCAAATTTGCACCATTTTCACCAGTGACTACAATCACACCGAAAAATAGCAATACAATACCTCTGAAAAATACATTGGTTAAGGGATATTCCTAGTCAACACCCAATTGCTGGTAAGTTTGGGCGAGATCCTGCTTATCAAACACGATACCTCCTGGGATTGAATAGTAAAGCAACTTTGTACACTGGTTTCCAATGAGACCCAGGTCTACTGTTGAGCTCTATTCAGCATTATGACGGATTTGTTGGATTTTTCATAACTTGCTTTTTGTGGCAATGGTACCTTGCCCGCAGGCAAACGGATTATTCTCAGTAATAAATTATAAAAATTCTTGAACGCAGGTCGGTTTCGAGCGACGCCCAGGTTCAGATGGATTATTTTGTGATCAACCCGTATTAATAAGAAATAGTTTTGTATTACTTTGTATAATTGGATTCTCCAAGTCAACCCAAATGTTTCAATATCCTCACGTTTCAAAAATGAAATCGAAGTGGTAAGTAATCTCAAGCACCAAAGATATTATAATCCTGCCAAAAATGACCAAATATTTATTTTGTCCAAAACTACTTTTCTTAAAGTTTTGAAGGTCGTGGAAGTCCGAAAAATCCAAAATAAAAAATGGTTCCACAGTACCGCGAGAATGGCTTGTTGGATTTGGATTTTTTTCACCATCTGTTTCTCTAGTTAAGGTGGATAATTAAACAGTTTTGGAATCTGTACTTCAAGAGGATCGGATACCTGCCATACGAATTGAGCCAAAATCAGTTGGTAACTGCCACGTGATTTTCGGTCCATATTGATTAACTTTTTATACAACTATATTATGATTTGGAGATTGGGTTGGGCGTTGAGTTTGGGGTTAACTTGAATCTTAAGTGTTAATTTAGGGATTAAGCTGAGCGTTGAGTTTGGGTCGACCTAAGTGTAAGTTGAAGGCTGAGTTGGATGTCAAGTAGAAGAGGTTGAGTGAGGGGTTCAGTTGTTTAATTATTTGGGGGTGAAATTGAGGTTAAGTTGGAGGTTAAATTGAGATGTGTTCATATATGTATGTAGTTTTCCAAATCGAGCTTATTTCAAGATTGAGATATGGCCGTTGAGTTTGGAGTTCAGTAGAGGGTTGAGATTTTTCTTGAGCTGGTTTTAATTTGGAGGTTGAATTAGAGACAGAGGTGGGGTTGAGTAACGGATTTAAGGGTTCAGTTTGGGGTTGATTCGGCAATTGACTTTCGTTTAGATTGAGTTGAATTGAAATGAGTCTACGTATGCACGCAATTTTTCGGACCGTAGTTCTAATTACCTTGTGAGATTTCTTCCCTTTATTTTTGTTAGTATTGCTTGTGTTTGGGTTTATTTCAAGTTCTTGGAGCCCGAAACTGAGCTTTAAACGAAATACGCTTTGTGTTGCATTTTGCCTGAGATTATGTGAGTACATAAACTCATCTTGATAAATCGTCTTCTCAACCTCCGACTCTGCTTGGCCACAATGCACCCAACTAAACGCGCAACTCAATCCTCTAACCAACATAAATCTCGAAAAATCAAATCTCTAAACAATGCTCCAAATTAGTCACCAATTGAACGGCTAAATGAGCCTCTACTCGACCACAACCCAACCTTAACTCAACCACAACTCGACCCTAAATGCAGCTTTCAAGTTATCCTTAAATTTAACGCCCTACTCAATCCCCAAATCAAAATGTTCCGAAAAAAGACTGGATACTTGATATCAACCCAAGGTAACATCCAACTCTCTCCAAATAAATCTAAAACTGCACCCCTCATTCAACTCCAACTCGACTCCCAATTTAAGCCCAACGCAACCAAAAACTCAACCCTCTACGCTCAATTCTAACTCAACCTCTAGCTCGACACGTAACCCAATCCACTATTTAACCACAACAATTCAAATCAACGTTGTTCGAAAAACTATATTGTTACTTGAACTCAACTCAAAATCACTCACGCTAACATTCAACTAAACCCTCAATAAAACCTCGCTACCACGACCTGAATGAACTCAACCTTAACTCAACTCCAATCCAACCTAAACTTAATTCTAGCTCAACCCAAATTCAACTTCAATTCGACCTGCAACCCAGCCTTTAAATCAACCCCAAACTCAACCACTAAAAACCCAACCCAACTCAACCCACAACTGAATCACAAACACAAATGGTTTTGGGTCAATTTGTACGACAGGTGCTCGGTTCTCTAAACGTGCCAAATGCGTTTTAAGTCTCCGCCATGAGCATAAAAAGAGATTGGCAAAAAAAAAATAAAAATCAGGCAAGTCGTTTTCGAGATATCATCCCAGACACCAAGAGAGACAAACGGACATTTTTTTTTTTGGTTTTTCAAAAAGAGAATATTAATTTGTATCCCAGCCACGTTGGAAAGAAATTGTACGATTTTTAAAAATATATCTATGTGCAATTACTTTTGATAGATTGACGTAGTAATTTAGACAGTTAAAGACAGATAAGTAATAGACAGTTTGCAATACAATATCAAAAAAAGGATGCTAGGTGATGCTCTTCGTCCCAGCTTCTCATTCTTCTCACAATTCTACCAATTTCTTCCCATTTACTTCCATTTAATAGATTATAATACGGCTTTCACGACTTGATGAAAGAACAATTTTCAATTATCTGCGGCTAGAAATAGCAGACGAAAAGAGTCCAAAAGAAAATAGCCTCCAAAAGGAAGAAGAACATTTATTATTTCCAACGATATATAGATTTCTAAAATGTTCAAAAAATATTCGAGCCACAGTATAATTTTATTAAACGAGATAGCCAACCGACCGATTGGTGTCAACTACAAATTAAATTTGAAATCTTAATACTTAAACCTTAATTAATTACAAATGTTAGTCATGTTGTATATATACCATATAGACGTTGTTGTTGTTGAGATATAGAGTCAAAATTAATTTACCACAAAGCCATAAATATATCGAGACAGAGCATCATCATATAAATTGAATTTCGTTTTTAATTATACCAAATCAAAATTTTAATGGCTTCATTTTAATGAATGTTTAATTATACCATCTCACCAAAGTGATATAAAAGAACGATGAAATTTTTTTAAAACATCAATACAGCTTTATCACAGCGAAGGATAACACAGTACATAAATATAATCTCAAACCAGTGAATTGTTTAGAAGTTAAAACATTAAAATGAATAATCTCAAAATATTCTTTGTATTGACCATCTGTATTGCATCTCTAGTCACTATTTCATTGGGTCAAGTAAGTTCCTTAAACATTACAATTACAATCAATTTTTTTTTTAACAAAATCAATTCGCATAATATTCATAGTTAACATATTCACCAAACTGGGGTAAACGAAATCCAGGAACACAACTCAATAATAATTTGGATTTAAATGCTGGTTACTCGTCATCCGATAATTGTAAATCTTCAGTTGATCTACTCATGATAATTCAGCAATTAATCCAAGTAATTGAATTTGACAAGTATTTATTCATTTTATAATTTATTTACTTTAATTTATAGGGTGAAGCACAAAAATTGCGTGATTGTCATCAAAAGTAATTTATTTAAGAACATATTATGTAACATTTAAATGTAATTATCCTAAATATTATGTATTATATAAAAACACTTGTTGAGTTAGTGGTGTAACCAAAAATTTGAATAAATGTATTGCTTATAAAACTATTAAATATTTCATTGATTTAAATAAAGTGAATTAAAATAGTCGTATTGTTGTGGCAAATCTTTACTGACGGTTGGTGTGTCGCGAACAGAGGTCGTTAATTTAATTGAGTTTGTAAAATATTTAGAAGAATTCAAATTTCATTCAAACACTGTTCAATTTAATTTTGTAATCAAATCAACAGTTTTAAATGTGATTACTGACCTCTTTAAAAGCAATGGGGGCTTTCTAGGTTTGGTAATAGATTAAATAGATAAAATAATGGTTCGGCTAAAGAACAAGTACAGCTGTTAAAAATAATCAATTAAATACCTTTAAACATATCGAGATTAAATAATCCAAGCAAAAATTTCTTCTCCTTAAATCCCCATTGTAATACATTACTGTAGATAACAGATTTTCTTTTTCAATTAATAAAAAATCTTTTAGGATTACTACTAAATTCGTATTCAATTTTTAAAATATATTTTTTGTAAAGAAAATCATTAAGGTAGTGGAATTATTTCCTTAAAATACTGTCATAATCAGTTATATGACGAGGTCTCTTGAACAACTTATTTGCTTTAGATTTTCGATTAGCAAGATATTTTAATTTGCGGTTGTCCCACGATTCATTGTAACCGCAACGTTTGGAACAAATTTATTAAATCCTGTATTTGGAACACTATTAAACCGTTATCACCATCACCTAAAAGCTCATACCAGTTAATTTTATCAAAATAGTTATTAAGAGACACAAAATCAGAATTTAGAAAATCGAATTAGATATTTTTTCTAATAAAATCAGATATGCTAAACTCAATCAAATTAGGTTCGATATGTACAGGTGAGTGGTAAGTACCAAAATTACCTACAAAATCAGAACAAGCTGTTACTTCAGCTAATTAAAGGGATGTAAACACCAAATCAATAATACATCCCATATTGCTACGAATTGCATAATTTTGCTGAATTTCAAAGCTGAAAAGTGTGAATTCAGTGAAACTCAGTTCAAATTGAGTTAAAGTTATACGTTAACGTTGGCACGAAATATTGTTCTTAATTAAAAAAAAAATTGCGGTAACCACGAGAGCCTAAATATAAATAGCCATTTCTAAAATTTGTACTTTTTTGTTTGTCTGTTTGCTGAACCGATTTTAACATACTCCGGATAAGCTATAGGTGACATTCATAAAAGCAATCCCCACTTTAACTCATTTCGATATATCTATAATTTATCTCGATAAATGATATCTGGCTATAAATTCAAGTAGATTGCAGAAAAAATGTTTCTGTAAAGCTTAAAGGTTGTTTGATTTTGAAGGAGTACAAAGGGGGAGGGGATGCAAAAGTACGTTTCAAGCAAGAGTTGTTTGTTTTTGTGTAATATCAGAATCCCTTAAAAAATTATAGATTGACCTTCACAGGTTCTATGACCTTTATAGGTCATTTCAATGCAATGTCATTTCGGCAAACAATAAAAATAATGGACAAAAGGGACGCAATTGTCGCAATTGTTCAAGAGCCCATTGGCAGAATATCGAACAGAAGGTCGAGAAATCTCACCAGAAGTCACCATGGACCAAATCGGCAATTGCCATTTTCATTTACGTGAATATATTCTATTGTAAACACCAACTTTTAGGCAACGAACATTTTTCGTTTTATTTTTAAACATTACAATACCACAAGCCAAAACTTACATTCACAGTTTAAATAGAGAAAAAAGCGATTTTCTGGTTTATTTTTCGGGTTAAAAAATCTCGAATAATTTGAAAAATTTGCAATATTCTCGAAACAGTTACATTATGGGAGTAACATCTTCGAATACCTTATCTCGAAAATCTCAAAAGTATCCAGTAATATTCAATGATAATTTCGAAAGTTCCGAATAATCCCGATACCAAGTAACCCAATGATGTTCATATTCGAAATATCTGGATTAATAGAAAATTAGTTCAAGGATCTTTGAAAGTCAACATACTCCAAATTTAACTTAACTTTAAGTAACACAACGCTTTGCAAATCTCTTACATGTCAAAATCAAAAGTCTCGATAAATTACTAATTCTGTAACAAAACGCAATTCAATCCTTTGCAAATTTCGAGAAATACGGGTATAAACTCAAATAATTTAGACAAGTTCGAATAGACTTCGAATTCTAAGAAATCCTCAATACTGACAAAAAATAATTTCGAATATTTCTGAAATTTTGAAGAACTTCGAATATGGAAAATACGTAGGCAAAACCATGAAAATCCCTATTAAAGCAAAAATCTCAAATATCGATAATCTTATCGCTGTCGGATTAAGTAACTTACTGCTACATTCATATCGAAAATCTCTAATTCGGAAACATCAAACAAATGTCAAGGCTTGTTGTTCATTTCCGGTAATATGAAGAAACTCGATAAATCTCAAATAAAATTAGAATTCTGGAAAATCTTGAAAAGCCTTAAGGCTAAACAATTCAAAAGAAAAAATATGTACACACGTCTTTCTCGAATAAACAGCTAGTAAACGCTAATCAAAGCCTGAAAATTTAGATTGATCCAAATACCCAATAAATGCTACATTTCGTACACTCGTAAATAATATTTAGCGTACGAGTAAAACAAATTTTGAATAAAATTCAAAAGGTTGAAAAATCAGTGAACAATCCAGACGCCTGGGAGTGTCACGGAGCCTGCTCCCTGAGCTGCCGAGCGAACTCTAAATGACACTTAGCAGCGAACTCTAATAACACTGAGATACTGGCACTGACATCACTTGATTGGAGAGAAACAACCTGTTGGCCTTTTTCCCTTTTTTATGAGGCTGACTCTGTTAAAACACAGATCAACTATCGAACGAAGTGGAGCAAGCTCTTAACTTCAATCGAACTCTAAAACCCTAAATCCACAATTCCACAACATTACTTACACGGTTTACAAGGTTTTATTTCACACTGATGAGTATATTTACTTAAAGGATGCAGTATCAAATGATGAAGTTGCTACAAATCACGGAAAGCTGGCGATACTTCCTGCAACATACATTGGGGGACTACGAAATATGCACGAATATGCCCAAGACGTAATTACATACGTTCGACATGGAGGTAAGCCATCTCTTTTCATTACTTACACATTCAATCCGAATTGCCAGGAAATGAAGGAAAATTTAATTAACGGCCAATTAAGAACGGACCGTCACGATTTGGTTGCAAGAATTTTTCGACATAAGGCAATTAAATTTGTAGATACACTTATTAAAGGTAAAGTGTTCGGATCCGTCATGTACTGGCTTTACTCAATTGAATGGCAAAAGAGAGGTCTGCCACACGCTCATATTTTAATAGGGTTATGGAAAGAATTAAATCCAAATAAAATCGATCAACTTATCTCAGCTGAAATCCCCAACCCACTTACCGATAAAAATCTACACGATATCGTTATGAAAAATATGGTGCACGGTCCGTGCGGTTCGTTGAATCCAAAGT
Organism: Tipula vernalis; assembly: GCA_958295665.1. Lineage (NCBI taxonomy): Eukaryota > Metazoa > Arthropoda > Insecta > Diptera > Tipulidae > Tipula > Tipula vernalis. Next base: position 321,717,893 of record OY282559.1, read on the forward strand.
CACCATGCATGAAGGATGGAAAGTGCACAAAGATGTTTCCGCGACCCCTGATAAGCGAAACGCAAACAGCGACTGATGGCTATCCGCTCTACCGTCGCTGTAAGCCTGAATATGGTGGATTTACAGCATACCAACATTAAATTAAGGTCAGGGCGTGAAACTCAAGAAGCTGAGCTTGACAATAGTCCCCTATGGTCCATTACTTTTGAAGAAGTTTGATACCCATATTAACGTTGAGTATTGCAACTCAGTGAAATCGATCAAGTACATGACAATATTAAGAATGAATATTAAGAAGGCCGGTATATGAAGCTGCGTGGCGTATTTTTGGATTTCCAATTCACGAACGCTACCCAACCGTGATGCACATTGATGCACATTTGGAGAATTGCCAGAGAGTTTACTTTAATGAAAACAATCTTGAAGACCGCCTAGAAAATTCACCAAAAATTACTTTAACAGAATTGCTAAAAACATTGCTTTATTTTGAAGTGCCGCAATATTTTACGTGAGACAAATCGTATAAGGTTTTCAATCGTCGCAAACAAGGCTCAATTGTAGAAGGTCATGGCGGCGTCCGTTCTGGTTACGCACTTAGTCGCGTCTATACAGTCCATTTGAGGAACTTAGAATGTTACAACATACGCATGCTTCTTAAATTCGAACTCTTTTTTGCTATCTTACTCTCATGCTGCGAGGTGTCCAATCTAATAGCTCTGTGAGAAAAATACAAGGACTGCATCTCTGAAGATATTCTACGACTTAGATTGCTTAGATGAAATCTACAATAAAGCACTGATAATGATCGAAGACAAAGTTATTGATATGTCAGGAAAACTTTTATCATCATTTGGAATTCCAAGCCCATCACGTAAAACAACAGACGATACGTCGAAATAAATGAACCACTTATGAATGCAGAGCAACGAGAAATTTATAATGAAATCTTTCAGCGTTTGGCTGACAAAAAAGGGGCATCATTTTCATACATGCACCTGGCGGAACTGGCAAAACTTTCCTTATCAACTTAGTACTTACTAGAATCAGAGGAGAAAAGAAAATTGCACTCGCAATGGCATCACTTCTACCTTGATGGCTGGCGGTCGGACAGCTCATGCTACACTATCGCTTCCAATTGACTTCATACAAAACGAGACACCAGTATGCGGAATTAAGAAAGAAACTGGAAAAGCTGAGGTATTAAAAGAATGTAAGGCGATTTTATAGGATGAAGTAGCAACGATGCATAAACATGGATTGGAAGCTTTAAATCGATCACTACAAGACATTCTCGAAAATAATAACATTATGGGTGGATTGTTAGTTATCCTTGCTGGAGATTTTCGTCAAACACTTCCAGTCATTCAAAGAGGTAATATGTACGACGAGATGAAATCCTGTACCAAATCATCGCAACTGTGGAGATTTGTAAAAAACATGAAACTCCAAACAAACATGCGGGTAAAACAATCAAATGGATTCGACTCACTGCAATTTGCAAGGTATCTACTGGGTGTTGGCAACGGAAAGAAGAATTGGATGTGGAAACTGGAAAACTTAAAATGAATTAAGATTTTTGCAACACATGTCAAAACAATAAAATTCTGATTGACCACATGTATCCAAATCTAACACAACACATTGTAGATCCCGGTTGGCTTTAAGAACGAGCAATTCCTGCACCAATTAATGCTAAAAGTGACGAAATCAATTTCACTGATAATATGTAAACGTTCAATAAATACAAATTCTAGCATTTGGTTTTATTTAAAGTAATGATACTAAAAATAAACCTGGGCGAAGCCGGGTATGATACTAGTAATTAAATTTTTAAAACCTGTCGATTTTATTAATTTAGCCGGATTTCAATATATGAAAATTCAACAAATTGACCTGTTATACGATAACCAAATTTGCGAACCCTTATCTGGAAAATGTTTTAAAATAGAGAAAAAAAACTTGATTAATCGGGTAGTTAGTACGCGATCTTGACTGAACCCAGATTTACACAGGCACAATTGAAAGTAAAAAGTCGCACGCTTTAGTTATTGCTGACCTGCCAGCATTTAACATTGCCTTATGTATTATTTAGGAAACATTTAATTCTTGAGAGCGTCGCGTAAATACTGTTAAAGTTAGCCGAAAGTTGCCGGCCGAAAGTATAAAGTCGATAATGCAGATTGTGTTAGTCCAGCCGAAAGTATAAAAATGGTAATGTAGATTGTGTAATCCCAGCCGAAAGTAAAAAGTCGATAATGCAGTTTATGATATAACATTCCAGCCGAAAGTAAATAGGATACATAGATTTAAATAAAAAAATTTTGCAAATAAATTTACGTGTAAAACTTTGCTTCGTATAAAAATATCGGAAAAATCTGAAGGATATACAAAATTAGAAATATTAGAAAATTTGTATAAAAATCAGCCTCTAGAGTGTTATGTCTAGAGATGAATTGCATTGATGTGATTTATCAATAGCTATCACAGGAAAACAATTCAGTACAAGTTTCCCGTGGAAAATCTCGGAAAATTCAAAAAAGTTTCGAGCCGAAAGTAAGAAATAGATGAATAAAATCAGCCTCTAGAGTGTTATGTCTAATGATGGATTGCATTGATGTGACTTGTCAATACCTATCGCAGAAAAAAAAAATTCAGTACAAGTTTCCCGTGCGAAATCTCGGAAAGTTCGATTTTCCAAAAATTATTAGAAAATTTGAATAAAATCAGCCTCTAGAGTGTTATGTCTGGAGATAAATTGCATTGATATGAATTGTCAATAGCTATCGCAAGAAAAAAATTCAGTTCAAGTTTCCCGTGGGAAATCTCGGAAAATTCGATTTTCCAAAAATTATTTCAAAATTTGTATAAAATCGACCTCTAGAGTGTTATGTCTAGAGATGGATTACATTGATTTGATTTGTCAATAGCTCTCGTAGGAAAAAAAATCAGTTCAAGTTTCCCGTGGGAAACCTCGGAAAATTCAGAGAAATTTCTAGCCGAAAGTCGAATTTTCCAAAATTTCCAACGGGAAACTTGAACTGAGTTTATTTTCTACGATAGCTATTGACAAATCAAATCAATGCAATCTATCTCCAGACATAACACTTTAGAGGCTGATTTTATATAAATTTTCTAACAATTTTTGGAAAATCGAATTTTCCGAGATTTCCCACGGGAAACTTAAACTGAATTTTTTTCCTGCGATAGCTAGTGACAAGTCACATCAATGCAATTCACCTCCAGACATAACACTCTAGAGGCTGATTTTATAAAAATTTTCTAATAATTTTTCGAAAATCGAATTTTCCGAGATTTCCCACGGGAAACTTGAACTGAATTTTTTTCTTGCGATAGCTATTGACAAGTCACATCAATGCAATCCATCTCCAGACATAACACTCTAGAGGCTGATTCTAATCATCTATTTCTTTCTTTTGGCTGGAAACTTTTTTGAATTTTTCGAGATTTCCCACGGGAAACTTGAACTGAATTTTTTTCCTGCGATAGCTATTGACAAGTCACATCAATGCAATCCATCTCCAGACATAACACTCTAGAGGCTGATTTTATACAAATTTTATACAAATCGAATTTTCCAAAATTTCCCTCGAGAAACTTGAACTGAAATTTTTTCCTACGATAGCTATTGAGTAATCACATCAATGCAATTCATTTCCAGACATAACACTCTAGAGGTTGATCTTATTCATCCATTTCTTACTTTCAGCTGGAAACTTTTTTGAATTTTCCGAGATTTCCCACGGGAAACTTTTATTGAATCTTTTTCCTGCGACAGCTACGAGTATTGATAACTCACATCAATGCAATTCATCTCCAGACATAGCACTCTAGAGGCTGATTTTATACACATTTTCTAATGATTTTTAGAAAATCGAATTTTCCGAGATTTCCCACGGGAAACTTGTACTGAATTTTTTCCTGCGATAGCTATTGATAAGTCACATCAATGCAATCCATCTCCAGACATAACACTCTAGAGGCTGATTTATTTTCGGCTGGAATGTCAATAACATAATCTGCATTATCGATTTTTCACTTTCGGCTTGAAACTTTTGGCTAACTTTAACAGGGTGTCGCGTAATTGACAATTTTGCTTCTTCTCTAATATGCTTTTTTAGCACCTACGTTCTCTTCTGGTGGCAAAGTTCTTTCTATTATATCGTATAGGGTAAAATCAGTTTAAATTTATCAAAATTTAGAGTAAAATAGATTAGAACGTTCGGTTGGTCGAGAATCTCTACTACTGCTCAATTAAATTCTCAAGTAAAAAACGTGGAAAAATTCAAGTTAAAGCGTTTTGTTTTTTTAGTCATTCCACCCATTGTGTTACCTGCTGAAAGCCTTACTATATCACAAGGTTTTCCTTTTTTTCATATTACCCATGTAAATGGGTCTCCCGTCTATGGCACTAATAACAATAATATTACGGGTTTCACAAACCATTGCAGACTTAAATTATGTCAAAAATCTGGTACCGTCGATTTCGACGACAAACCAGCTTTTTCTATTATTCCTAATTACACACGGATATTTAAAAAAAAAGAGGAGCACTGTCGTCTACAGTGACCTCTGAGCCAACCAAACAGTATTTGCTAAAATTCGTTACATCACAGTCTTTAAAAATATAGATCAAATATTTTTGTTCCCGTCACCAATAATAGTTGAGTTCGAAAAATATATCGAAAAGTTTTAAAATATGCAATCCGAGTTCAAATCCGATATTTTGAGGTGTCTATTGTGCTGTTCGTTGGAGTATGTCGGGTTCTTTTATTTATTTTAACTTTCTTAAACTTTCTTTAACTTTATACGAACAAATGTAAAACTAACAGTAAACATTATGTTTGGAGCATACTTGCAGCAAACTGGCCGGGCATGAAAGTGTAAACCTTACTAATAAATTTAATTGTCCTACTTACGATTTTAAAATTTTTGTTGTAATACAAATTGTGAGACTCACCTGTAATAAGAAAGAAAATTAATGAATTAGCAAAAAAATAATCTTAAAAAAATTTAGGCGTCTGCACTAAGCCATAAATATGAATGAAGCTGACACCAATTAAATTGCAAAATAAATTCTAAAAACAACACGAAAATAAAATATCAATCTAACGACCGATTCGCCTTAACCCAATCAAATATTTTATTAAGAATATGCGCGCGCGCGCGGCAACAAAGAAATACATTTTGTGTTAAAATACGACGTATATTTAACCCTCATGCGTCCTCGTCTCCTTCTTTCTCTCTCTATATCTAATTAATGCGTATAATAATATTATTAATAAAAATATATATTTTATTTGTCAATTAAAATAAAAAAAAAATTCTTAGAACTTTAAAGAAATGAAACGAGTAATAAGAAATTTATTTTCTTGTCAGATGTTTGAAATAAGGGCTTTGGTTTTGTCTTAAGCTGTAATTAATTTAATTAAGCAGACCGAATTATTGTTAACCGAAACACATTTGTTAGTGTAGTGTGTGTCTTTTGCACATACATACTCTACAAATGTAAATATAAGTAAGGAACCAAATTTAGAATTAATACGTTATCACATTTGTTGTTGTTATCGGTTTTATTATTAAATCAGTATTTGTATACATAAAAATACGACAGGTGGTTTTCTTATTATATATCAATAGTTAGCTTATCTCATTTCTTTTATTTACCAAAAAATAAACTGGTAGAATAAAATCTTGGTAAACGAGTGAGCATATGGTATCGATGGGAATGGATATCAACAAAAAAATCAATAGAATCTTTTTGTATTGTTCGCAAAAACTACAAAAAAACAAGTTGATTGCGGTTCTTGTTATGTGATCCGTGAGAATGTGGTCGAATAATTATTAAAGAAACCGATAAGAACAGGATTAAGAAAATTCTGATATACCTATTAATGTGTGTGTGCATAGTAGTTTTCTCATTATATTTTTATTGGCTTCATCGTGTGACACAAAACCCGAATAAAAATAAAAAAAAAGTGTTGAGCAAATTATTGATGCGATAATTGATTTTATTATCCAACTTCTTTCATATAAAAGAATGCACACAACAACAACAGCCCGATTAGTTCCATTATTTTACGAAAAGTTAGAAATGGAACAAAATCTCCGCCCCTTCAATTGTTGTACTCTCGTTTTAATTACTTTTTACAATTTTGCTATATAGCTTCTGTGTATCAGATGATAAGGGAATATAATGCATTTACGTAATGGCAGAACAATAGGGAAAAAAAATCTAAGATTTGAGAAAAAAAAAAATATTGAGCTCAATTAACAGTCGTCTTATATCCATTCCACACATATATTATTTCATTCAAAACTTCTTGAGACCAAATTTTTTTTTTTTTTTTTTGCTGTGCTTCTTTCATTTCGATACGTAATATAATCTCACATATGTTCATGGCTGTGAGAAAATCTTTAGATTTCAATGTTTTTCCTGCCAGTTTTTTTTTTTTCATATTTGCGTGTGTTTGTGTGTGCTTTCATCTCATTTGGCGGATGAAAAATGTACTCTATATGTCGTACACAAAAATTAGCATAAGTTAATTATTTATTACATGTATGTGTGTTATATACATACATACATACACATCAAAATGTTCCACTTCGATTATTTTTACAATTTTATGTTTTTTTGTATATTTGATGAGAGCTTCAGATAAGTGATATTGTTGTTTTCTTAAAGACGTGGGAAGATTTTACAAATTTGATAAAAACATAAAAAATGAATTTTTTATTTTATTTTGATTGATGCGACTTTAAAGCATTTTCATTTTATTTTATTATAATTTTTTGTTGTTGTTGCTATTTTTTTTTGGCGAATGACAATAAATATTATTGCTAGACATCCCGTACACGGGTTTTAAAGTGTTGAAACTACTAAACTATTGTCTTTGAGTGCTTGAGTCATATTATGACGTTTATGAGTCACATTATTATATTTTGTTTGTGTAAGCGGTGAAGTGCATAACATGCGTCATTTTGTAACTGGATCTAAAAGAAATTTTTTATTTATTGTTAATGCCGGGGAGAGAGTCTGCAACAGGTTACCATATAGGTAGGTGGGCAGATTATGTAGTTTTTTTTAAGTTTTGGTCGATGCCTCCAAAATGGTAAAAGCGTGTCAAATTAATTAAAAATCTGTTAAGGTGGAATGACCGAAACTTGTGTTTGGCGTCTTTGATACGTCAAAGAGAAGAAATCATTGGTTTCAACCTAAGTTAGGGCATATTTTTATTTTAAATGAATTTAAGTTCAATTTTTAATACAAACAGGTAAACTTCTTTTGTCCTAAATTTTCTATATCTACAGAAACCAACAATAAGAAAAATCAATTTTTAATCCTATCAATGGTTTCGATTTATTCTTTCACTAAATTCAAAACGCCTCTTAGATGATAACAATAATTCCACTCCTCCAAAAAATGTCAAAAATGTTGCAATGCGAACGGAGGTTTAACATTATAACTTGCTTGCTTTTCAAAAAGCATTAAAAATGGCATCAATTAGACTCCAAATTACCTGCTCGTCTAAAAAATTTTCAAAAAGAATTTTAAAACCATTTTTAGATTTTGGCGAATGATGCCAGCTTAAGGAAATATTTCAAGATACGTCTCAAATGTTAAACTCTTTTAGTAATTTTATGCTAGAGTACATTATATAGAATTTGACATTTTATTTCCGGAAATTAATAAAAATGCTGCTCTTCCTTAAGCTCAGATTTTATCGACATCTTGAAGTTTATTAAAGGCTTTATTTAAAATATGTTCCGAAATATGATATAATGATTTATTTTTTATTAAATACGTGAGTTATATTCTAGAGGGTGGACCATTAAGGTAAAAATGGCAAGAGGCGGAATTCTGGGAGTAACTTGTTTGATTATTTTATTTTTAAACATGTAAGTAGCCTTGAAATTTGCTTTCAAAATCTATGTGCCATCTAAATTTTAAAATTTCCTGTAATTCTTCGATTTTTTAAAACCTTAAACGCCTTAAAAGAAAAAAATTCTCAAATTTTTATTGTTCTTGGTAAATTTTTGAAATATCCAGATTTCCTAAAATTCCTGGAATTATGTGAAAAATTGTAAATTTTTTGGCTTAATTACTCAATGCTGTTTAATCTGATCGAACCATGTTTGCCGACATGAGAAAGAAATGCAAAGAGCCACTCGTACCACAATTTTAATCAAAAAAACAAAAATTTGGTCGATTTCTATTGTTGCTTTCAATGTAAATTTTTATCTCATCCGGATGACTACACGTCAAGAAATACGGATAATATACATGTTAAAATAATTATATTTCATAAAATTCATTGAATTTCCCAATTCATAAAACTACTTTAAAATAATAGTCGCCCCCAGCACACAGTACTGATCCAGTTAGTATTAACCTTTATTTTGCAGATGACCTACGAAATCAATTATGCTACCAAAATCCATGTTGACAAAGTCCATTTTTGATATAATCCACTTTTGGCAAAATATACCGAAAAAGTTGTGATGAAAATTCTGGGAAAGGAAAATTTTAATATTGGAACCCGACTACAATGCGCTCTGCATAGGAACCAAGTGTACATTTTAGAGAAAAAAAATTCGATATAAAATTTTATAAAAAAAAAAAAAATTGAAACGAAACCTGCTGTAAAATCATTTCGCTTATGAAACGAAATTAAAAATCTTATTAGTACTTATTGAGGGTACTTATAAAATTTTAAAAAGGACATTTTCTGTTTATTCAGGTGAAGCTAAGGACGTTGATCCTGAAAGCGTTAGTTCGTGGCACACTAAACTGAAAGACTGTCAAATATTGCGAATATGGATGAAACTGTTTTATTTTATCGAGAACTTCCAGACAAAACCTTATCACTTAAAGGGGAGAAATACTTTGGAGGCAAAAAAGCCAAAGACAGGCTCACTGTCGGTTTGGTTGCTTTTATGGATGGGACAATTAAAAAACCAATCATTTTCGGAAATGCCACCAAACCAAGAGCATTAAAAAACAACGACTTCAAAACATTTCCGATAAAATATTTTGCTAATAGGAAACTGGAGTCTGAACTATCTAAACGATTAAATATATTGGATGCGATATATTTTATCAAAGATTCCGTAGAGAATATCAAGTCGGATACCATAACGAAATGTTTTCGAAAGTGCGGCTTTTCATTGGCAAATGCTATCAATATTTCGGACACAAATGATGAAAACACAATTCATACAACGGAGCTGCAGAATATGATAGGGGCGATTTTTGAGGATCATTTAAATAGTGCACTGGACTATTTAGCTATCGACCAACAAGCACTATCTGAAAATGATCAAATTTTAACTGAAATATTGTCAAATGTTGCTTCAATATCAAATCAAACAGAGGCAAATAACAGTGATAGCGACTAAGATTCAATCAATGAGATAAGTACTGCTATACCAACTAGGTGTGTTGTTATACAGCACCTCGAAGAGGTTCAACGATACGCTCTGAATGAAAATGACCCAAAATTATTAAACTTTGCATTAGAGGCCAAATTGCAAGTCATTTCTAAACCTTCAACTTCTAAGCTTAAACAATCTACGTTGAATGACTTTTTTAATAAAAATTAAGCTTTACAAGTTTATTAGTTTTTCTTTAATTTATCGATAATTATTTTTAATTTATGTTGAAGAAATACATTTTTATTTAATTTTGTGATTGAAGTTCGTCTAAGTATACATATATGTAAATGAACAAAATATGTAAATTAAGAACATACATATCATGTATATAAACTGAACTATTTTAAATAAAATAATTTTTTGTCTAAACGAGAGTTGGTAATCTATCTTTAGTTGATAATCTATGTAAAATTAACGATGGACTTGTAAATGTGACTATAGCGCAAACGTTTTAACACTGTAACTTGTAAGAGCTGGAAAACTTCTCAGAGCTGGAAATTTCGATTGGTCTCGTGCGATTCCAGCTTTGACAAGTTTTACTGTAATAAGTTTTACTTATAGGGAAACAGACAACCGACAAAAATCGGTTTGGAACCTTTTTGTAGAAAATTAGAATTCCTTTGGGCCCTTTACACTTCCGTGGATAAACAAAATGTTTGGTAGATCTGCTGGAACAAACGCTAATTTTTCATAGACAGTTCGAGAATTTGAAACACTATGAAAATTTAAATAAGTCAAAAATTAAATCAAATGACGTTTTACTGTCGTCGATAAAGGTGAAAGGTGTGTTGCATTTCATTGGAAAATTGGACTCCATATCATAAATTAACTTTATATAAATGATACATAGAAGCATGTTTGTTTGATGGGGTATGCCGTTATATGGTTGGTATCTGCGAAAGTGTTAAAGAAATTTGATGCACATTGGTGAAACGACTATTTAAACACTCATATTAAATATACATTAAAGTATCCGCGTCTCAAACAAAAATGAACAAAAATTGCAAAAAAAAAAAAAAAATTAAATTCAACGTACGTTTTGTCGTCTAAAATTTACTCTTCGTTCGTATGCTGACTGGCAAAAACCTTAAAACATAGATTTTGTCAAAGGCGGAATTAAAATATTTAATATGTCAAAGTAAATTGATTGAATTTTTATTTTATTTCAAATACAAAAATTCTTTATTTGAACATCTTGAATGTTTTTGAATTCTAAAATTTTATAATTCTTAAATTTTTAAAATATTAAAATTCTTTGTTTCGAAATTTTCTAAGTTTGTGAATTTAAATTCTAAAATCCTATATTTGTTTAAAAATCAATTTTGCTGTCGTTTGTTGTCACTGGCGATGAAAAATGGATCCATTACGATAATCCCAAGCGCAAAAAAGCGTATGTCAAGAAAGGCGAGGCCGGCCCATCGACACCAAAGCCGAATATTCACGGGCCAATGTCATGCTGTGCATTTGGTGGGACCAGCTAGGTGTGATCCACTATGAGCTGTTGCCAAGTGGCCAAACCATCAATGCCCAACTCTATCGTCAACAATTGATCCGATTGAAGCAGAAAATCCAGACAGAGTGGCCAACGTATGCGCCAGACACGAGTCAATAATTTTCCACCACGATAACGCTCGGTCACATATTGCGGCGCCGGTCAAAAATTACCTGGAGAATAACGGATGGGAAATTCTGCCTCACCCGCCTTATAGCCCAGACCTTGCTCCTTCCGACTACTGCCTATTTCGATCCATGCAGAATGCCCTATCAGGAATACGCTTCACTTCAGTTCAAGGTATCGAAAATTGGCTCGATTCGTTTTTGGCCGCCAAGCCGGCGCAGTTTTGTTGGGATGGAATCCATAAATTGCCAGAAAAATGGGAAAAAGTAGTGGGTAGCGATGCGCAATACTTTGAATAAAAATCTTGTAACATTTTTCCATAATAAAGGCTCAAATTTCATAAAAAATTCCGGTTTTTAATGCATGCACCCAATAATTTTATTTATTTTAATTAAATATTTTGTTGGTTTTTTAGCTTAAATTTTAAACTTTAAAAAATATTTAATGTTCGTTTTAAAACCACCAACATTTTATCAAAATTGATTTTGTAAAGATGGAAGCGAGAGCGATCCCTTGCATTGCAACTTACGGTTCGTTGCCCTGTATGGGGAAGAAGAAATTTGTCACGATTGAGTGTTGTGTTGTATTTATTATTACCAAGTTTTATTTTAAAGTGCATTAATTCCCGTGCAAGAGGTTCAATGTAGTAAAACAAACAAAAATAAATTATAACTAACACTAACACTAATTTTCAGATAACTTGAAAGCATTTAATTTCTAGAATTCTTATAAATCTTAAATCTCTAAGAATATTATAATTATTCATAAAAACAATATTTCATTCTTAAAATTCTTTGTTTCTAAATTTTCTAAATTGCGTGAAATTATTTAGCTTCTAAAATTCTTTATTTCTTAAGTATTAAATTTTCTAAAACCCTTAAATTGCTCGAAATTTTGCAAATTGTAACAACATTATTTAAATATTTATATTTTTTGTAATTTTTGATTTTTTTAACGAAACTTTAGTCAAGTATTAAAAACGTTACAATTTCCAAATTGTTTAAGAAATTGTAAATGTTGTAATCATTACCATATTAAATTGTACATGTGTATGTACAATCTACCAATCCTTAAAATTTATAAAATGCTTTCTATTCTAACATTTTTTAAATTCTTTAACATTTCTAAAAAGCCAATAATCCTAAAATTATTCAAATTTCAATAATTTTTTTATTTCATGTAAAGAATATCAATTTTTTTAAATAATTTCTTTGTCGTTCGATTCCAAGTAGAATAAATATATTGTGACGATTGATTATTGTGTTGTAAATGTTCTATTAGTAACTTTTCTTTCAAAGGACATTAATTCCACTACAAGAGTTACATTGCAAAACAAATCAAAAAAAAAAAATAATAATTAAAATATATATCAATTTTTTGAATTTTTGAGTTATATTTCGTTAATTTTTAAAGAAGAAAATTCTTTAATTTTTAAATGCCTTGAAAATCTCAAATTTCTTAAAATCTTAAAAATTTTAAAGTTTCTAGAATATTAAAATTATGTATTAAAATTTAATTCTTAAATTGTATTAAAACATTTAGTTCTCAACATTTTTCATTTCAAATTTCTTGAAAAAGTATTCAAGTTCTAAAATCTTTTAGTTTTTTAAGAATTCATTTTTCTAAAATTATTTCATTTCTTTTAATTTAAAATACATATTTATATTTTTTGTGCATTTTTAATTTTTTACGAAAAATTAGTAAAGTAACAAAACTGATAGCATCTCCAAACTCTTTCATAAATTGTGAGTTCTTATTCAATAAAATGCAATCTCAAATTCTTAAGATATAGTATATAAAATTGTTTCTATTCTACGAATTTTTAAATTCTTTGTTTCTAAAAAGTTTAAAAATCTTAAAATTTTTGTTATTCTGAAAATGATTAAAAGTAAAAATTGGTGGAAATTGTACAAAATATTTGTTTTTGTTAAGTTTCAGTTATTTAATTAAAATAATTTCTTATTATTTTAGCTTAAGTTTAATGTTTTATAAATTTTTCATGTTCTTTAAAAAATATCAATTCTTTTAAATACATTTTAACATACTCGATTTAGTAAAATTGAATACAGGAACGATACCTTGATCAATTAATTTCACTGCAAGAGTTACATTGGAAAACAATACAAATTAAATTATTAAACAGATTTTTTATTGGTTTTGGGCTCTTTATTTAAATTTATTTTATAGCTTTAGCTTTCGAATCCTATTCGGATTCATTCTCAAAAGCAAAATAATTTTTTTTATTTTTTCAAAAATTGTTTCCTTCACACATACTCGTACAACCAAAAACTATGGCAATCACAAATTATTTTTTTTAAAAAACCAATTTTTCGAAAAAAAATATATACTAAGGCATTTTCACGTAAAAAAGGTTGTACATTTGAATAAAAATAAATTTGATGAGACAAAACCAAATCGTAAAGTTAACACTGTTGTATTTCCCTTGTCTGCCCTTGTGACTAAAATATTTGGGTTGTCTTTCAAAAAAGTCTAAAACAAATTTAGGTATGACGTAATTCTTTTTTCATGAGGTGTTAAATTTCTTGTATTCGTACTGTTTTTGTAATTTGTTATAATATTTAAAAAAATGGTTCCGAATGTTTACTCGATCACTGTCATACAAATTAAAAACTGCACTTTCCACATCTGATATAATTTTGAAAAATGGTATTGCGGTACCAACCGTTGGCGGACAAAATTTATTCCCTAAACTTAAAATGAATTTCATGTGAAATGGAAGATCGATATTGGTAACATTAACTAACCATTTTTCACCTTACAATATATACAGCCAATACTAGAGATATAGCTTAATGGTTTTTTATATGGACAGATAGACCATGATACTAGCTAACAGCTGGCCAACACCCCAGCTCCATATCATGAGGATAAACATATGTTTTCGAAAAATTTGTATTTTTAGTGTAGCGTGTGTAAAAATACAAATTTTACGAAACATATGTTTATCCCCATGATATGGAGCTGGGGTATTGGCCGGCTATTAGCTAGTATCATGGCCTATCTGTCCATATAAAAAACCATTAAGCTATATCTCTAGTATTGGCTGTATATAATTTAAGGTTTCTCCATATCACACACGCTACACTAAAAATACAAATTTTTCGAAAACATATGTTTATCCCCATGATATGGACCTGGGGTGTTGGCCGGCTGTTAGCTAGTATCATGGCCTATCGGTCTATATAAAAAACCATTAAGCTGTATCTCTAGTATTGGCTGTATATAATTTAAGGTTTCTCCATATCACACACGCTACACTAAAAATACAAATTTTTCGAAAACATATGTTTATTCCCATGATATGGACCTGGGGTGTTGGCCGGCTGTTAGCTAGTATCATGGCCTATCTGTCCAAATAAAAAACCAATAAGCTATATCTCTAGTATTGGCTGTATATAATTTAAGGTTTCTTCATAGTAAATATTTACTTTACCAGCAGAACATAAATTTATGTGCTTTACTCTTAAAAGAATTTATATTTTTTGTTACACATATCCTTTAAGAAATTTAATAGTATTCATTTGGTTTAAACTTGACTTTTTTTCGTGTTAGATACATTTTAATTATAATATTTTTTCGGGATGAGCCTACACTTTTTACAAAATTTACACTTTTCCGGGATGGCTACATTTTATCCGAAAAATGAACCAAAAGTTTGGGCTCGGGCTAACTTCACTGACTTCCAAAACCAATAAAAAATTTGTTTAATTATTTAAATATTGGCTCAATAACCATAAATATAATTAAAAAATTAAATTATAACTAAAATGTTTAATATCTCAAGTAAATTTTTTGAATTTTTAAAGTTACGATTAGTAAATTTTAAATTCATATTATTTAAATGCAAAATTCTTTTATTTCAATATTTGTAAAAAGATAAGAACTTTTTAAAACTCATATAAATCTTAAATTGTTTAGAATATTAAAATTATTTATTAGAAAATTCAATTTTAAAATTTATTAAAATATTTCGATTTTAAAATTTTGTAAATTATTTGTTTATAAATCTTTAAGCTTCATGAATGTATTTAAGTTCTTAAATCCTTTATTTGTTTAAGTCTTAAATTTTCTAAATTATTTATTTTCTCGAAATACTGCGAATTGTAACTACTTTATTTAAAATATTTATATGTCTTTGCATTTTTTTTCGGAAAACTAATCAGGTACTAAAATTGTTACGATCTACAAATTCTGTACGAAATTGTAAATTTCGCAAGGCATATTTTATTGTAAAGGCATTCTGAGATTTTCTAAATTCAACATCTCTAAAAGGCCTAAAAAATCTTAAAATGAAATTAAACTGAAATTCTGAAAATTATTAAAACTAAATAATTGGGAAATTTATACAAATTTTAATTTATTTTTTAGTTCATTTATTTAATTTGCTTTACTTTTTATTATGCTTTTTATGAGAAAGTACAATATTAAAGTTGAAGTAAAATCTATTATTTTTAAGAATTAAATTTTTTAAAATTGTTTAATTTCTGTTAATTTGAAATGTTTATATTTTTTGTCCATTTTAAATTTTTTTTCAAAAAACTAGACAAGTATTAAAATTGTTACAATCTCCAAATCGTTAATAAATTGTTAATTCTTGTAATCACTCCCATCATTCAATTAAATCTTATAATCATTAAAATTCATAAAATTTTATCTATCCTAAACACGAGTATTTTTTTTAAAATGTGGAAATTCTCAATTAAATTTTAAATTTGAAAATTATTAAATTTGTATTGTACAAATGTTAAATTTTTTTATAATTCAATTAATGTATTTCTAGTTAAGTTTTATTGGTACACACACAAGAAAAAATTTGTCGTGATTGAATGTTGTGTTGTAAATAAATTATTACTGTAAGTTTTCTTTAAAAAGGTATTAATTTCTCTGAAACGGTACATAGCTTAAGGAAAAAAAATTAAATTGTAAATAAAAAATTAAATTAATAATTTGAATTCAATTTTTTGAATTTTTAAAGTAAAAATTGCTAGAATTTAGTGATTTTTTTTGTTCAATACCGTGAAAGTCTTTAATTTCTAAAATTTTTATAAATCTTACATCTTTTGAATATTAAAATTATTAATAAAACATCAATTTTTAAAATTTATTAAAAATTTTGATCTTAAAAATTTTGAAAACCTTGAAATTTTTTGTATCTAAATCTTCTAAATTTGTTGAGAAAGTATTTAAGTTATAAAATTGTTTATAGAGTTCTTCGTTTAAGTTTAAATTTTCTAAAATTTTTAATTTCTCGAAATTTGGCAAATTGTAACTACATTATTTTAAATATTTATATTTTTTATAATTTTTCAATTTTTTATCAAAAAATTAATCAGGTACTAAAATCGTTACGACATTCAAATTCTGTAAGAGATTGTAAATCCTTAAAATTCATGAAATATTTTCAATTATAAGAGTTTTTAAATTCTTTAATATTCTGAGAAAGTTTAAAAATATTAAAATTCTTGTTATTCTTAATCAAATATATTTTTAAAATGTTCAAATTTTTAATGAAACTGAAATTCTAAAAATTATTAAAAATAAACATTAGTGAAAATTATACAAATTTTAAATTTTCTTTTTAATTCATTGTTTTTTTATCAAGCTCATTTTAACTAATATTTTATGTTATATAAAAAAAAAATAAATAAATCTCCTAAATAATTTTTAACAAAATGAATTTTGTAAAGATGGATAACGGAGTTAAGCCCATGCTTTGCAACTTGTGGTTTGATTCCCGGTAGTGGCAAGAATAAACTATCACGATTGACTATTGTGTTGCAAATGTATTGTTACTAGTTTTCTTTTGAGGACATTAATACCATTGCAAGAGTTACATTGCAAAATAAAACAAATTAAATTATAACTAAAACATTTAGCAATGTTTTGAATTTTTGAAGTTATAATTAATAAAATTCTGTGTTATTTTCTTAAACTATTTAATTACAGACATTTTGTGTTTTCTAACGCCTTGAAAATCTTAATTTCTAAAATTCTTATAAATTTTACATGTTATTCTTAAAATTTAATAAAATATTTAGTTCCATTTTTAAAATTTAAAAATTCTTTATTTCCAAATCTTCTAAATTTCTTGAGTAAGTATTTAGAGGAAGTAGGAAATAAATTTTCTAAAATTCTTTAATTAAAATATTAATATTTATTGTAATTTTTTGTAAAAATTAGTCAAGTATTAAAATTGTTGCAATTTCCAAATTCTTTAGGAAATGCAATTAAATGCAATCCTTAAAATTCATAAAATTCTATTCTTAAATTTTTAAATTATTAAGCATTTTTAAAATATTTAAAAATCTTAAAATTTTTGATATTCTTCAAAAAATATATTTTTTTGAATGTTCAAATTCTCAAGGAAATTGAAATTCTGAAAATTATTAAAAATAAAAATTTGGGGAAATTTTACAAATTTTGAATTTTTTTTTTATTTAATTAAATATTTTGTTCGTTTCTTAGCTTAAATTTTATCTTTTAAAAATATTTCTTTCTTAGAATCTTACATTTAATATAATTAATTTAACTAATCTTAATTTTCTGAATTTGCAACCTTTTTGAATAATATAGGAATTTCAGTATTCTTGGAACTTTTATATTAACAAAAATTTATTAGTTTAATTATTTAAAATATTGAAATTACTAATTCGTATTTAAATCTCGTTAAGTTATTACAAATGTTAAAATCGGTAAAATAGTTTTAAATTTGTAACCTTAACGAGGCAGATTCGAATTTTAAAATTTCTAGATCTTAATGATTTGTAAAATTAAAAATCGTAAACAATTCAGAAAATAATTAAAAACAATAAAATAAAATAAATTTCTAGAAGCTCATAATTTCTTAAACTCAATTATAATTTTTTTAATATTTTTAAAATTTTAAATATTTTGCTTCATTCATGCTTGGTTCTAAATTTTTAAATTCTAGAAATTTTTTTACTTTTTCTATATATTATTAACAATTGTTTTAAGAATTTCAAGTTCCTTAAAATAATAAAATACATACAAAAAATAAATTTTTGGAAATTCTGAAAAAAATTAAAAAATTTTATTAAAGTGTTTTAAAAATCTAGAAATATTTTTTTTTTCTGCTGAAATTAGACTGAGTAGACTTAACGGTTAAATGTTAAAAGTAGTCTTTATTTCAATAATAATTTATTGTTCAAAACCTATGAAAAAAAAAAAAAAAATTGGAACTTATTGAAATGTTGAACCTTTGAAGTTTGTAATTAGAGAGACATTTATTAGGGCAATTGAAATGTCATGGTAATATTTTCTGAGCGTTTTTTATACTAATCAAAATTTGTTATCTCATTCAATTGCCTCTCCCTCCCTTTCTCCCCCCAAATTCAATTCTTTAGTAAAGAAATAAACTTTTGGAATGATGGTGGACTTTCTCCACTATTTTCTATAAAACCGTTTGGCTTTGTGGAACTCTATCATTTTTCATTTCGTGGTTATTTAAAATTTGTAAAAATCAAAGCTTTATTAAAAAATCGCGCACACTCTCCGCTACTTTTGAAATTGCAAAAATTAAATTCTGATATTTAAACACAATTCAATAAAAATTTACAACGGACTACTGATTTTCTCGATACTGCATAATCAATTTGGTCGAAACGGTTTAAATTTGAAAATGCAACAACTGCTTTGAAATTTAAATTTCAATATCACGACAATATATTCTGAAATTGTATAAAAATTGAAATTCTTTTACTATGAGTTAGACTGAATTTAATTTTTGGAAATTCTACAAATCTCAGTTTCACATGGTTTCCAAATATTCATAAAATTGGTTTTATTTTAAATTTCAGAAAGTTCAGAAGTTTCTTGAGTAAGTATTTAAGTTCTAAAATCGTTAATTTTTTAGGAATTCAATTTTCTAAAATTATTTATTTCAAATATTAATGTTTATGTGATTTTTTGTAAAAATTAGCCAAGTATTTATATTGTTACAATTTCCCAATTCTTTAGGAAATTGTAAACTCTTATAATCATTTCTTTATTCAATTAAATGCAATCGTTAACATTCAAAAAATTCTATTCTTAAATTTTTAGATTATTTACCATTTTTAAAATATCTAAAAATCTTATTATTTTTTAAATTTTTAAAATGTTTACATTCTCAAGGTAATTGAAATTCTGAAAATTATCAAAAATAAAAATTTGGGGAAATTTTATAAATTTTTAGTTTTGATTTTTTTTTTTTTATTTAATTAAATATTTTGTTCGTTTCTTAGCTTCAACTGTATGTTTTAAAAATGATTCTTTCTTAGACTTGGGACTAACATAATGAATTTAACTTATCTTAGTTTTCTGAATATGTAACCTGTTTGAATCATATAGGAGTTTAAAAATTCTTGGATCTAATACAAATGTTAAGTTCCCTAAAATTACTAAAATTCTTAGAATCGGGTTTACTAAAATTCTTAAAATCTAAATTTTAAAAATTGAATTGAAAACAACAAAAATTTATTAGTTTAATTATTTAAAATATTAAAATTTTTAATTCGTATTTAAATCCCGTAAAGTTATTACAAATGTTTAAATCGGAAAACTAAGTTTTAAATTTATAACCTAAACGAGGCAGATTCGAATTTTAAAATTTCTAGATCTTAATGATTTTTAAAATTAAAAATCGTAAACAATTTTGAAAATAATTAAAAACAATAAAATAAAATAAATTTCTTGAAGCTCATAATTTCTTAAACTCAATTATAATTTTTTGAAAATTTTGAAAATTTAAAAAATTTTAAAATTGTCAGATGCTTGATTCTAAAATTTTAAATTCTAGAAATTTTTTTGCTATAATAAAATACAAAAAAAAATAAATTTTGGAAATTCTGGATGAAATTAAAAAATTTTATTAAAGTATTTAAATATATAGAAATATTTTTTTTCCGCACAAATTAGTTAAAATTCGATGATTTTCCTTAAAATTATTTGGATACTGGAATCTCTCATATTTTGCAAATTTATTGAAAGTCATAATAATTTTCTACATTCTTATCAATCAAGAATGTGTTAGAAAATTAAAAATTAAAATAAAATTATTTAAAGTCACTAATCTTCTTGAAGTTCTTTAAATTTAATTTATCTCCAAATATATTTTCAGAATTTTCAAATTATTTAAACCCAGAAAATTTTCAATTTATTTGGAATTCTTATAAAATTCGTAAAATTACTTTCTAATTTTTAAAAAGATTACATTTAAAAAAAATATTAAATTATTTATGTATTCTTAAAATTCTGAAAGTGATTTTCAGATTATTTAAAAATCTTAGATAACTTTAGAAATTGTTAAAATCTTTGGTCAAATAAATTTTTGTAATAATTGGCTGAGTAGACTAAACGGTTTAACATTAAAAGTAGTCTTTATTTGAAACATAATTTGTTGTTGAACCACTGAGAAAAAATAATTGGGACTTATTGAAATTTTGAGCCTTTGAAATTGTAATTGGAAATCATCTTTAAGTTATTAGAGAGACATTTGTTAAGGCAATTGAAATGTCATGGTAACAATTTCTGAGCGTTTTTATACTATTCAACATTAGTTATCTTATTTAATTGCCAACAAAATTGATTCTTTAGTAAAGAAATAAACTTTTGCAATTATGGTGGAATTTCTCCACTATTTTCTATAAAACCGTCTGGCTTTGTGATCATTTTTCATTTCGTGGTTATTTCAAAGTGCAACAAATATTTCATTAAATTGGAAAAATTCTTAAAATTTGTAAAATCAAAGCTCTACTAAAATTCGGGCACTCTCTCCGCTAATTTCGCAACCGTGACTGCGATAATTGCATAATCAATTTGGTCTAAACCGTTTAAATTTGGAAATGCAACAACAGCTTTGAAATTTAAATTTCAGTATCACGACAATATATTCTGAAATTGTATAAAAATTTAAATTTTTTTACTATGAGTTAGAATGAATTTCATTTTTGCAAATTCTACAAATCTCAGTTTCACATGGTTTCCAAATATTCATATAATTTGTTTTATTTTAAATTTCAGAACGTCAAATAACAAAGCGTTCCAATCTGTTTACCGTGTGACACCATTAGTCTAAGAAACCGAGCTCGTTTTGTGGCATTAAGGTTGTTTCTACTATTAGGTTTGATTAATTGCAAATGGTTATACCTCTTAAAATATTTACACTAAATCTATCGTTCGATTCCAGTTGGGTACATTTTGGGCAAAATTAATAATTAATTTATGATCAATTAAACAATGATTTGACATTAAAAAAAGATTTTTGGTTAATATTTGTTATGTCATAATTCATGTAGATAGATGACAAGTAAATTTTCTAAATATAGTTGTCTAATCTTCTAGATAATTTACTAGGTATCATTTTTTTAGAATCTAAATCATTTTATGGCTTATAAAAATAGAACGGTACATAAATAATTATGATATAAACACACAACTTGCATCCATCATATAAAAAATTTTAATAATATTAAAAAAGGCGCCCAAAACTGATATACCTATAAATACAACAGAACATAATACATATTTTATGTTTTGAAATACAAAAAAATATATGGTAGAATTAAATATGCATGTTATTAATTTCTTTCTTCTATACACGTAAACACAGTGCGGTTGTACATAATGTACCCATAAAAATATATGACAACACACAACAAAGACTCCACAAACCATCGCGTGGGTTTTTTTTTCTGTATATACCAAACGAATTTAATATGATACTAAATGATTTTTTAACAGACTTTTTGACTTCCCTAATACTTAAATTTCCTAAAACAACATAAAAAAAAACTAAACCAACTTGTTTTGGTTAGATTTGTTGGTAACGTATTCTAATTTTCCAGAATATATATATATATATATATATATATATATATATATATATATATATATATATATATATATATATATATATATATATATATATATATATATATAAATGTAGATATAGGCACATTATCTGATTGTGATGATATATCTCGATTCTAATTTAAGATTTATGTAGAAAAAAACTAAATCTGTAACAAAACTCTGGCTAATCAGTTTTTAATTAATAGACATTTTTCATGTTTTGTAAAAGTTTTTGTTAGTTACCTAGCTAAGGTATGCACTTAAACACAAGCACTAAGAAGGCGTATTTTTGTATATCGTTGTAAATGTGTTTATAATTTATACTGGTTGCATTGAGTGTCTCGCTTTGCTTAACCCACACGATTAAAACCTAAATTGAGAGACTTTATAAACCAAAAAAACTACGCAATGTTTTGATTTTTTTTGTTGATTTTTTAAAATCTATGCTCGTATTGTATTGTGTTCGATATCTAAAAGCTGACGTAATTGCATAAACAACCAAAAAAAAAAAAAACATACTCTTAGCCATGTGGGCGACCCTTACAGCCAAAATCGATTTTATGTTTTGTTTTTGTCGAAAATTTTAAAATCTTCGTTTGGCTGTTTAATAATTGATTGCTGCTCTCACTCTACACAACTATAAATACACATCGCGATTTATTTACATTTTCTTGTTTGAAATTAATTTTTTATGACAATTCAATGAGTTTTTGTTGTAACGTATATAGATATATATTTATACGATATACAATGAAGGTGGTTGACCCACCACTCGTTTATATGTACGTATATACATAATATTGATTTGGAAATATTATCTATAAAGGTGCGCACCTTTTATGACTTTAAACCATTTTAATGGTTCGTTAAATATTCTAAAATCGACCATCTTATAAAAAATAATTAATTGGCCAAAGACTAAATTATGTTCCGCATGTCCAAATTTATGCGCGCGCAACCTAACATCACGAAATAGTAAAACAAAAATTAAAACATTAACAAACCATTCAGCATAAAAATGAATCATCATTTTTTTTATTTCCAGTTGGTTTTTGTTATTTAATTGTTGTTTTATTTAAACAATTGATTTCCGGTCTCACGTCAAATTACAATTTTTGCTCTGCAATCGTATAATAATATAAAACGTGAATACGAGTTTATCTTCTTCTTGTAGATGCCGTGGAGGATTTACATATACATACATACGTACTAAACATACATATATCTACATAGATATTATTCAAGACGCGAACGAGTAATAACACTTGGGTTGGTACTATATATAGACGTAGAAAGGTATATAACTTTAAATTCATGATTACTACATTATGATAATGATTTTGATGTAAATAAATTCACATTTCACCATTTTTTATGATTATTATGTGAAAAAAGAAAGAAACAAACACAACACACAAAGTTCTTTGCTCGACTCCCGTCTTTAATAAAATAACATATTGATGATCGTACAAATAGATTGCAGGAAGAAATTAGTGTTAATTAAAGGTGGTTATTGTATTCTTATAGGAAATACAATGTAACATTTAATTTGTGTTTCCGATATGGGCGCGAGATTTGAAATAACAAATCGACCCTAAAATGAAGGTGAATTTAGACATTACACTCAAAGGTAATAAAGTTTGGTAAATTAATAGGTTGTTTGGACATTAGGTGGAGGAAGTGAATATAGTTTTTTTTTATTACAGCGCTGATTAGTTATTTATGTGTGTCTTTAGTTTACGGTTTTTATGATGTAAAATGTGTGTCACCACGGCCGCTATTTCTTAATTTTTGAATCATCAAATTTGCCCCATCCGGTTAGAAAACAGTTTCAAAAATCCGATTATTACGCAGTTTGAGTCATTTTTATTTTTTAATATCGGTAGTCACTTTGTTAGGTGGAGAATATTTGCAGTCTACGGCGGTAATGACCGTTTTTTAAATAAAGCTGTACATAATGCAAGATAGAGCGAAAATAAGACGTACATATGCTCGATCTGCTAGCAAGCAAATCTTTTTTTAATCCGATTAATACTACTAAATTTAAATTTTATTTTATTTATTCGGCTCAATTGTAGAGTAAAAAATACGAAAATTGTGTATAAAGTTTTTCAGTACACAAATAAAACTTGGTAAGTCAAGATAATGAGTGCTAAAGTTGGAAATTGAATCACATCTACATGAAATGATTCGTACTAAATTTGTAAAACGCCTTATAATTAAGTTCTTCCCAATAAAAAATTGTAATACCGCTTCAGAATTTTTGGAACTAATCGTTTTACGATTTTCATAGGTTCGACTAAGATAGTTTATAGAATTACTAGTGGATGTAGATTTAAACGGGGGCTAAATTTCATAGAAAGTATAAACAACTAGGTGAAATCTTATTTAACGATTGGTGTTTATTATTTCTGGAATCGAATATACTCGTATCGAGGAACAGCTCAAGTTTTCCATATGTTTCTGATGGTATGGTGCTAGTAGATATTATGATTGAAAAAAAAAAATTAAAAATTATGAAAAAGACATTCCCTGAAGATGAAGGGATATTCATGAAGAAACTCTTCCCGAAGAATAAATCAAATAAAAGATAAAGATGTGTCAGGTCAGTCAAGTGAGTCAACTTACGATTCCAACTATAAGCATAATGAAGTTTTATGATATCCTACTGAAAAATGAAATCGTATCTTCCAATTAATACTATGACAAATCAAACTATGTTAATTTATTTTTAATTTATCATCATTGTGTAAAAATTTCACATTTTTGCGACTGTAACTTCAGAGTTAAGATACAACAAAAATTATTTGTCATAATTTATCTTAAACGGTATGTCTTGTAAATTTGTCATAGTTTACCTATAAATATTAAAGGTGTTGACTTCTTTGCTTGAGACACTCTTGAAAACGCGAGAAAACACAAATACTAGAGGAGCCCTACTGTAAAATAAAAATTAATTTAAAAGAATGGAAAATAAATAAAATTAAAGTGTCTAATAATTTGGCGGTAGAACACAAAAATTTTGGGTGAAAGGCTGAGAAATTATTCTCAGTGCCAAAATGAACGAGCAAAATTATTAAAACTCATGAACGAGTGGGAAATAAAAATTATTGTCTAGCGTAACCAGAGATATGTGATAGCGAAAGCAACATAAGAGTACGAAACAATGTTTTCGGACACTTTTGATAAGGTAAGGATCTTAACAGTTCACATTTTGAAGTTTATTTATTTTCATCCTTATAGGAGGCAGCGCATTGTTACAATTTTTTTAAAACTGTATATAGTATTGTTTTTTTAACTGCTGATGTGAGTGGAAAATATCGGTCAGGCTAGAATCGGTGAAGGAGCACATTAACATGTTTCCAAGGATTGATTCGCACTATTTAAGACAAACTTCTCAATGGAAATATTTGGTTGGTTAACATCAGCGCAATACAACATAGGTCAATTAATATTTAAACAGAGCTGAATGGATTTTTGCTCAACATTCGGATAAAGCAAATGTATGGCGTTAATTAAAAAACGACGGTAAAAATGCTGCATTGGTAGTAATGGGAGAGTAATAAAAGATTTTAACCACTACGAATTCAGACATTTCTAGGTTTTATTATAAATACTAATTTCGCTTGGACACCACTGACTTAATGTGATAATATGAGACGATTTTCCCCACCCGAAAAACTAAACTATGATAAGTTAAATTGTAATATACAGTTTTATGAAATTTCTCGCAAACTATGATTTTTTCAAGATTTATAGCAAACAATAAATTTAAATTTTTTTTTTTAAATTTGAATAGATTTGGCAACCCAGTTTAATTTCTAATTTTATATAGGGTAAACTGTCCAGTAATGAGCCCCCCCTTCAGTAATGGGCCTACTGTAAAAATATTATAATTTCCAGCACAATTGAGGAAACCGAACCACACCTTCGTAAATTATTTGTTGATGACTATGATTGTAGGTTTAAAGGCCTATTTAACAACGACAAGGATGTTCAATATATCCCAAGGAAGGCATATGTTTTCAGGTGCTGAATACATCACTATTAACAAACAGTAGTGCCTTGCAAACCGTGCAATTTTACAAGCTATCATTTCTAAAACTGCACGATTTGCAAGACACTCCCGGTTTGTTAATAGTGATGTATGTAGCACCATGAAAACGCATGCCACTAACTTCCTTGTTGTTGTTAAATAGAGATTTAAACCTGCAATCGTGGTCATCAAAAACTAATTTACGAACGTGAGGCTCAGTTACCTCAGACTCAATAAACTATTCTTCGCTAATCTTATCGTCGTTTATTGCAGTTTTAATTTTGTTTATATCATCATTCGAAATAATTTTTGAAATATTTTGATTGACAACTAAACTTAAAAGGTCGATTTTTGGTCACCCTATGACTCTTTATCAATTTTATTTTTCTCTGCAATTCGTCTGCTATTCTTTTTTTTCCCCTGTGAAGTAATATAACACAAGTTCTTTATTGCTTCATCAATAAGCTCGCCCGAGTGAATCTTTTTCGATTGAAAAAGATTCGAATTCTTTTTTGATTTTGTTAGCTTTTTATCAAAGTTTTGTTTTTCTCTCAGAACAGGTTTTCTGCAGGTTACAAAATCCGTCGAGTTTGGGTATAAACAAATTAAGATAATTTTCATATTTGCGCATAATTTGAACAATTTATAAGTTAGTTATGTTCTATGTCCATCAACACGTAGAATTTTTAAGAATTGTACAATACTTTTTGTAGCACGACCCTTGAATAGAAAATGTCTCTGATATACTCGAAAAGAAACTTCAATTGTCATATCTACCCAGAATCCGATTTCAACCATTTTAGACCACTTGTGATTGAATATATAACAAGCACCGGTACACGAATCCAGACGCCGCTAAACATGACGGTCAAGTTTTCCTTTGTTTGGCCCCTATTAGTCTCGTAAACATTTAGCAGTAAGCACCGTCTTACTTTTAGGACACATGAAAAAGTTAGTCTCATCACCATTGAATATATTCGAAGGATCTTCAAGAATGCCGAGAATTTTTTTTCTTTTAAGTAAGCTTCAATTTAGTTAAACCACCCGCGAATGTTTGTCTGTACGACTTTAGAACTAGCATCTATTATTTATTTAGGAGTATGAATAGAAAGGATCGAATGACTTTGAAGGAAGTTTCCGGAACCTACTATCTACCGGCAAGTTATTGGTAAATGGGTTTAATCTTGATGTTGTGCCCTAAAACTATATCAAGCTAATTAAAATCCAAAATCTGATTTCCATCACCCTTACTCACAAACATTCAGCACATTTGATCAGATTATTCTAGTCCGTTAGTTTTTGGAGTTTGGATAGGTTACAGAAAATTAAACGAAATGTTAGGATAAATTTGGTAATCTATCTCAATTATTGAGGAGCAAATTGATAAGTTGCTTGAATCCAAACTATTCCATTTGGATTGTATATTGCTCCTTGAACATTTCAATTTTATCGTTTTAATTCACTAATTTAGCAAATAATGTAATTTATATTTACTTGGCTGATATACTTACTTAGCCATCAAATGTCAATGTTTTTGTAAACAATTTGTGTGCCTATTAAGTAAGATCATAATAAGACCATTTCGTATTTTCCGGAACCAAAATATGCGAAACGACGCACAAAATAGTGAAATAAAAATCGGAAGGCTTTATATTGTGGAAGTAGACTAATTTTGGCAGGATAGTGGTGTCGAGGGGGGCCCGAACGGGATAATTAACTACGCAATATTTAAATTTTGTCCATCAAAAAAACGAGCGGTTGGGTAAGCCTGCTTCACAAAAATTGTACGAATATTTTCGATGTTACCTCTATCCGACGACTAATATTTGCAGCCTGATAAACACATTAAAATTTCCTACCTCCATATATAATTACCTACATTAGTGCCAGTGGATTTTGGACCTCGATTTTATATTGTGTCACTAAAGTTCCTATTGTATAAATTTTAATCATTAAATTTGTTCAATCCATTTAGAAAGTAACTTTAGTAAATCGGTTATTACGCAGTTTTTGGTCATTTTAAAAATAGATCGCTTGAACTAGTTATCGATACGAGATAGGAGTTGTTCAATAGACCAATATTATATCAAGTATTGTGATGGCAGTCAAATTCCAATGAGTGATTATGATTCAAATACATAGCATAACAGAAATAGAACAGGAAATGGAAATATTACCACTAGGATTATCGCGATAGCCCTTCTTCTTCGTCTAGATTTGGTTTCCAAAATATGGCAATTGCGGCCGAAATATACTGGCTTCAACAATTTTAAATAAGGTGGTATTTATGGTCTTGTCTAGTCTGTTATCGAATGTTCAAAATCATGGCATAATTAACGGACTATCTTTGAATTAGTCTAAATATGAAATGGCAATGAATATGCAGCATATCTGTTTTTCTACAACGTCAGTGTATCTTCAGGTTGAAGTTATTAAAAAAAAACCAAATTCACCGGATATTAAGCAGTTTAAGTCATTTTGTTTTTTTTGGTAGAGTTGTTTTGTAATTTACGTAAAAGTTAGGGGCAAATATTATTTAAACTTAAAAATATTAAAAATATCGTATATTACGAATTTTAATTTATTTGAGTTAATTTTTGTTTTTTCGTTTAATACGCACAATTTTGACTTTCAAATTTTTGAGATTAAGAACTGCATGTTTTAAGATTCATTTTGACTGTACATTTCGCTTTGGCAGAAACATTTTGTGGACAAAACACAAAACAATTTTGAGTGAAACTGGGTATAGCCAATTAAAAACAGTCCCAAAATATTGATGGGATTAGCTGGATTGATTTATTCAGGATAAAGGAAAAATGAAAATATATACAACAGCAAAGATATAGTTTTTGAGTGAAACTTTAAATGACTTTTAAAATTCAGTTTCGCATTTTAGGTTTTTTTGTGGAACCAGCATTGGAGTGGAACTTTAAATAGCGCTAAACATGGACTAAGACGTTTCTTAAGTGGTAAATTTCAATGAAAATGTGATAAAGATTTCACACCAATCAATTACGTAGCCTTTTAATTTAAATTTTGAACGGCATAATCCAATAACAAGTTAGAGTTAAACAACTTCTAATTTGAATTTATAATATATATTTTGAGTCAACTTTTGAATTGCACTTCATTCAATTATTTATCGAAAACCTACCAGGAATGATTATTAAATAATTACAATTGAAAAAAATTTGTTATGTTTTACTAAATATTTAATTATCGCTTAATATGGATTTATTCTTTAATACGAATTTTTCATTAAAAGCTTCCTCAGCATATTATGATGCTTTGGTACTGAAAACATAAGAAATTATAATGTGTAAAAGTGAAGATGTTAATTATAAATTATTCTATTATTACGAATTTTGAGTGAATTTATTGCAATAATATTCCTTATAACGAATTCCAGAAATTCATATACTTTATTTATTTATGTTAATTGTTACTTCTAATAAAGTAAAAGTGCTCTCAAAAAATTTATGACGGTCATAAAAGTTCGGTTAATATCAATTTTGAGTTAAAATCTAACAAGGCCTTCTATCAAAAGAAAATAAGGTTGTTAAAGGTAGATTTAAAGTAACATAGTGTGATATTAAAACATCTCATTATCTATACAAGACTTCAATATATTTTGCCAAAAACGTATACAACAATAAAGCTTTCAAAATACAATGACACAACCATTAGTATGTTAAAAACAAACCGTCACTTAAATCGGCCAATTCAATTAATTATTTTTCAATTAAAATCGAATTTAAATAATTTATTTTTCGAAAGTTTCACAACATAAACAGTTAGTAAAACGATTTAATTTCCTGTCCATCGAAATCAATAAATCAAAAATTTTACCCACGGCGCACAATCGTATCGATCTCTATACAAATAAACTTTGGTTACAGGTGATCGTATTTTTTTTTTTTTTTTTGGTTTTTGTATCAAAAATCTATTACGTAATTACGTAAATAAGCTTTCTAAATCTTAAAATTGTATCGTATATATTTCACATACAACTCTATTATTTAAGACAAACAAAAAAAAAAAAAACAAAATCCAAGCACAAAAAACCACTAATACCTCCTACTCATGTTGAGTTTTTTTTTTTGTATTCTCTCTACATATAATGAAACGACACAATATAATCACCTTGAATTTTATATAGCTATCTTTCAATTTTACTACTACTGTCAATTCGTTTATAACGAGATTTCATTCACAAAAATATTTGTTATTTTGTAAGTCATGATCATCAATAATTTAACAACTTCTCTCATCGTCTTCTTAAATAATTTAACGATCAACTATTGAAGAAATAAGAAATTTACTTGATCGCACTATTTATTAGACTAAGTGTTGATTGTTTCGTATTTATATTGAATGAATTTATTGCAGTTGATCTGTTCTTATTGGGGTACTAAAAAAAAAAAAGCGGCATGTTTAATTTAATTTAAAAACTACTTGCATATAAATAAGAAATAAAATCATCTCGTCAATTAAATGTATTTACAAAACAAAAACAAAAATATGGCGTAAGATAAATGATAATATTCCGGTCACTTTGACTTCACTCAGCTTATACTGTTTATGTTTCTTATCTTATATTATACAGAGAAAACAATAAAATAATTAATTAATTAATTTGTCGTTGTGGATCATCGAACGCCTTCGGTGAAGTGTTTTATTTTTATTTTTTTTGGTTTTGTGATGTGATATTTACGACAAAGTGTATCTTTTCTCCAGCAGACCGGAAAGGGCTTGTAATTTATATTTGACAAGCCATTAATCTGTGTGCGGTGACATGTGAAGTTAGTTTGTTGAATCGGCGTGCAAGCATATACTTGATTTTAAAGTTTTTATTTTTTTTTGTTTTTTTTTTTTATTTTAAATTATGTTAAGTTCGCTACTTAGGCTGACATCATAAATTGTAATGATTGATGATCATGTACTTATAACAAATTGATCATCAACAATTTCATCGATGAATTTTGAAATATCGAACTCGATCGTGATTTTTCAAATTTGGTTGATCTTGATGTGTCGATTTTATCTTATAATTACGATCTATATTTTTTTATTTAGAAATTAATAATAACCGAAAAACTAATTTTTAAGATTTTGGTCTTAATTTGGTGAAGGACATTATTTTGTGCTGTGACATGCAGCTGTTAAATACCATTTTTTTTTTATATTCAATCAATAGACTCATCATCACATAACAAATGTGACATCACCAATATACTGTATAATTCGCATATTAAATTTCAATACACAAATAAAATAAAAAAAATAAAAATGAAAAATTTCTTCTGTCGTCGATATTAATAAAAAATTTTATGAACTCAATATTTTACCTCCCTCAGGTAATAATAATCGTGCATCACACCGTGTTAAATAAAATTTCAAATCTATTAAAAAAATTTTATTCAATATTTTATTTAAACTCTCCAGATGTCACTCCAATTTTAAATGATAATCAAATCACATTTCGTTCGTTCGTTCATATCCATAATAATATGATTGTATAGTATGTATGTATATCCCATCCAACCGACATTTGCACCCATAATTTTATTATACGAGTTAGATAAACTTATATATTTTATGATAGATCATTCGTTAATAAAATTTACAAAAAAGCAAAAATGAAAATTACATTATGATTTTTTAGTGCATCTTATAAGAAATGTATCTTGGTAATTTAAGATGATAATATATTTTATGACATCTGAGCACAAGAAATAATAAAAACAAAATTAAAAATATTCAGCCAGTCGAGTCGGTATGGGGTCATTCTAATAATACAAAATATCTTTAGAGTAGTTATATGAATCCGAGTGAGTTCATATTATGCCGTATTCCATATCTCCTATCATAACTAACTAAAATATAACAGAACACAAATAATTTACTAAAAATAAAAAAAAAACTTTGATGGGAGATTAGATGAACAGATAAAGATGCATTCATGTGATGTTTTGTTCTTGATGATGATGATGATGTTGATAATAAACGTAAAATATCACATGAGAGAAACCATAAAATTTTTAAAGACATCGTCATTTATGAAACAATATTTCGAATTTAATATAAAATATCATAAATATAGTATGTATATGGAAAAATGCTTGGATGAATGGTAAAGTATTTGTAAATGAGTTTTTTTTAAGTTCATTAGCGATATTTGATATCATTTCCCAATGTATGCACACGGGGCTTCTATGTCTCTCGACGATTTTAAGTAAATAAGAATTTTGTGTTTTTTATCCTTCCGGTATCTTGTTGATACCTTTTCAGGGATAATTGATTATTCCTGCATGTACAATGGACATTTGTATTTAGACAGTCAAATTTATTGGAAATAATAGTGGGGGTACTCACTCAGAATTTATAAACGAAAATAATTTGCTGCTACTGAAGTTATAGCAGAAAACTACAGCAGAATAAATATCCGTAATATCATTGTATTTTACTACGACAGAAAAGTTGAAATTTCCTGATATATGTATATTAAACTTGGCTGTTTCACAAGTATAATGTTTACTCTGATACATCATAAAGTATGACATTTTAAATATGGCTGTTTCGCAAGTAAAGAAGAGAGATGAGGGTTTTAATTAATTACACCCTAATTCCTCGTAAAGTATGACTTGAAGTTTTGTGTTTTTTTTTCCTCTAATACGGTCTTAATCCAAATTGATAACCCACTAATATGACAAATGACAGAAGGAGAGGGGTGAGGGTTTTAAACATAACCTGGACGTTCTTGAATTATTTTGAATATCCTAGGAAATCGAAGAAATATCGAAATATTGGCATCACCATGTGAAATTTGGAAAAATTCCTAACGTTAAAATACTGCTAAGCAAATTAATGCTAAGCTCAACAAGGCGATATGCAAAATTCGAATACGATTGGAAATTGAAACCCTCAAATAGTGTCTACTTCAATTATGTAATTGAATCAACCGTAATTTTGTCGAAGCATGAAATTCTTTTCACTGAATCATCTATAATATTTGGCTGATGTAGTTGAGCTTGTAGTGAATGGATACGTAATTCTGCAGTTATATTTGTGTGGACTTTAGAGTTTTTTGGCCAAGCTGCATAATTTACTATCCACTCTTGACCATTGCACCATAAATTAAAATTTGATAACGTTCCAGGTTCGATTCCCTTTGAGGCACAGTCAGCCGAATTGTCTTTCGAATTAACATGCCTTCATTGTGATCTGCTCATGCTTGTTCTATTTCCTACAAATGTATTCCACTTTGTAGGCGGTGCAGTAGATAGCCAATCCAACACAACGGTCGAATAAGTGGAAGCATTGATGTCGACGTTTTCTGTTTTAAGGGTTTGTTTGATACTTAGGAGCAATTTGCTGAGGAAAAGTGCACTATATAGCTCCAATCATGGTATAGAGATTTGCTTTACGGGTGCAAAGGTGTTTTTAGCAGATAATATTACAGTCGAATGTCCATTTGGTTTTATTAGGTGAGCATATACTACCGCTGAATAAGCGGATCTGGAAGCATCAGAAAATCCATGCAAATATACTTTAGAATTACTGTTTGGCAGGCCAAACACGTACAGTTTTAACTGACAGTTTTAACTGTACAGTTAAAACTGTCAGTTTAAACTGTACGTGTGTGGGTATTTCAGTTCAGATAAACTTATCTGTACAGTTTAACTGAGAACTTTAAAATTTTTATATTTTTAACTGAAACGATTAACTGAACTGAAGGTTTGTGGGGGTTTAACTGCACAGTTCTCAGTTTTGTGTCGAAATTTTGAGATGAGAAGACGTGTCATATAATAACTAAAACATTGAATTATACAAAACTAGTTCGACTATTAAAATAATTTTCATTGGCATAGCAAATGGCCTAAACGATGCAAAGATTTATATTGTATCAGACAGCCAATCGGCCTTAAAAGCTCTTAGGTCTTGTACCGTTGAGTCAAGGCTGGTATGGGATTGTCTGAAGGTTATTAAACATCTGGCAGGCTCAAATAAGGTAACACTTATGTGGATGCCAGGTCATACTGGAATCGAAGGAAACGAGGCAGCTGATGGCCTCGTCCGTGAGGGTTCTGCCTCTCCCTTTATTGGACCAGAACCCTTCTGCGGCGTCACTAAGGGACACCTTAGAGCAGCGGTAAAACGCTGGGAGGATCTTCAAAAGTCCTCCTACTGGCGCAGAATTCCAGATTTACGACAGGCGAAGAAATGTATATCACCTTCGTCTGTCAAAGTTAAGGTGTGTCTTGAACTTAGGAAACCTGAGTTGAGGCTGCTTACTGGCTTCCTCACAGGTCATGTCCCCTTAAGGTATCACCTTAAGAAGATGGGCCTAAGTACGACAGATAGATGCCGCTTCTGCGATCTGAAAGCGGAATCAGCAGAACATGTTCTGTGCCAATGCCCAGCCATTTTCCAGCAAAGACTTCAACATCTAGGAGGGAGAACAATGAGCCCGGATAGTATGTATCAGATTCATTAAGAGCCTGAATCTAGTGGTTCTTCTTCACTTAATTCTTTTAATAAGTTTATATGGGGAAGTTAAATTTCGTTTTTGAAGCCAATTCTTGCACCACTTTTTAGAATTTTTTTTATTTAATTTTTTTAATATTAAAAAAACCACACCGGGAGCAGACAAATCGTTCCGCTCATTCAAATCCATGATAATAACTGAAGGATTAAACTGGACGTGTGTGTGAATCTCAGTTCACAGTTAAAACTGATAATTATAACTGCACAGTTAAAACTGTCAGTTAAAACTGTACGTGTGTGGCCTGCCTTTGTGGCCTGCCTTCTCTCTATTGTAATTTCTTCGATTTTCGGTAAGTTGTCACAATTGCGCCATTCATTTTCAACGTCTAGTGGTAATTGTTCGTCTAATTTTAAATTTTTCGCCCACAAAGTTTGGAAAAAGATTTTTATGCTTACGGTTATTGAAGCAAGCCATCCCAATGGATCGGACAATTGGCTTGATTCTGATAATATTCCTCGTTTGGTCATAACATCGTGTTCGTTGAGGTTAACTTTAAATTGGAAACAGTCTGTTGTCGGATTTCTGTGTAATCCCCATACTTTTACGGAGGAAGATTTTTCTATTTCCAAGTTATTCATCTCCGCAGTGATTTGACAAGTATTTCGTACTAATGTTTTATCATTAGCTAAAATGTTACTCTTTAACGTGATTGCTTCATCTAATGAATCAGCATCTGTCATTAGGTCATCAACGTAGAAGTGGTTTTTTATATGGTCTGCTGCTTCTGGGAATTCTTCTTGATATTTGGCTGCTGCTTCATTAAGAGCGCACGTCGCTACGTAGGTTACTGTTTGTAATTCATATGTGCTAAATGCTTTGTCTGGCGAATCTCGCCACAATGTTCGTTGATATTTGGTGTCTTCCTCTGCAACTAGGACTTGTCGAATTTTTTCCACATCGGCTGTAAATACTACTTTGAACATCCTGAAACGGCATAAAATTTAGGCATTCGTTTACCGAGGTTCCCGTGGTCATCTTATGGGATCCATCAAAGACAACTCGGAGTTTTGTTGTAGTGTTAGAATCTTTGATGACATCATGATATATCAGTGATAATCTTTATGTATCCCATGTTGATATATTCTGCCATGAAGTCCTTATGTGTTACAAAAAATTTGTTGTATCTATTAAACCATTTTTCTATGGAATACATTTGATTAACTGCTGTACGAAAATAGTTTCTTTGAATACTTGGCTCGAGGGCATTTCATTTGACCCGCCCGCAAAAATCCATCCAAGCAAGGTTTTTTGCATTGTAAGTTGGTAGGGGGTAGTAAAATTTCCTTCACACAACTGGCCAAAAAATATCTCCGCTCCAAGTATAACATCGATCGCCTTGCCTTTATAAAACTGAGGATCTGCCAATTCATATTTTTTGTAAAATTCAATGTCAATGCTTTGTGAGATTGGTGGTTTTCTTGTGGTGAATTTTGGGAATGCAAATGCCTTGATTTGTATGTTTGGTTTAAGTTTGTTCCATGGGCGATACTGATCCCTTGGTATGTCCACTTGCAGTGGGCCCGATCCCTGTAATGGCAAGTTTGGCATTATTTCTCGGCAATGGTAGTTGTTGTGCACAATATTCGCTGTTAAACGATACGTGTGATCCGTTTTGCACATTACTTACACTAATCAAAGCAGTCGGTAATATGGAGCTTCCTATATTGCTGTTAGTAGTATGACTAAATGTTTCGGGTTCAGATAGCTGACCTTTGATTTGGGCATTGCTTGCTTGCGTTGTTATCGGTTGATTTTCATGCAATAAACTGTGGTGTTTTCTATTGCATAGTTTGCAACGAAATTTAGACTTGCAATTGTAAACACTGTGATTATTGTTGAAGCAATTGAAACACCGATTTTATCGAATTAGGGACTATTTTCGTTCTGCTAATGACATTTCCTAATATACATATATACTGGGCATGTTTGGGGTTTAATTTGTTACACTTGTTACGACATGGCTTCTGACGTTTTGTTTTGTTTGAATTGGGGGTAATTGAGGAGGTTTGTTTTGAGATCTTAACGAATCCGCCTCGACCCGTTTTGCGAGAAAATCAGAAAATCAGAAAATTGTTTTAGGGTTGGTAGATCATATTCTGCCGAGGTTTGTGCCAACAAACTGTTGGTCTCATAGTCCAGCTTGTTCACTAAAATGTAGATCAGCCAATGGTCTCTTGTGTCAGCTGCTTCTCCGAGCACCTTAAGACCTCCGATAATTTCATCTGATGTATCGAGAAGTATTCTTACATTCGTGCTGTTTGGTGTTGCTATTGTCGATTGGGACTAAAACTTTTAATAAAAGCGTAAATGGTGTGTTTCCTTCGGTCATATCTCTCTATTAGTTTCCCGAGAGCTTCAATATAGTTCGCATCTGTGACACTAAAATGTTTCAGCAGACCTGCCGCTTCACCTTTCATAGATCCATTTAAGTATTTTAGTTTAGCAATACAAGTCGTGAAATGACCGCCATTCGGTATAGTCCCCAGAGAAAACCGGTATAGAAATTTTGGGTAATTTCACTTCAATGTGGTTTCCCGCTGTAGAAACATCCATAAACATATCGTTGAGCGACGTTATCTAGGGCAACTATGCTGTTCTCCACCTCAATGAACTCGATTCGGTTTCGCTCAACGTTTGTTAGCCGCACTTTAATTTCTTCGGCATTGGCGGTTTCGCTTATGGTTTTGATAAAGTTTAGCAACTTAGTCATGTTGCCTTTAATGTATGCACGCCGTTTTTTCAATGATATAATGTCTGCCATTTCGGGTTCTTTAGGTGTCACTATAAAACATAAACAAATACATACAGAAAAATGATAAACAATAATAAAGGTGAGCAAATTTCATTATTAAATTTAAATATAAATTTATTGCTGTACATAACAATATAGATAAGTATATAGAATGTATTGATAAGTTAGATAGAAAATTTAAATTATACTAATTTGATTTTAGGTTATGATACATACATGGAAGTTACAGTGATATCAATGGAATATCAAATTTAAGATAAACATTGTGTTGCATATAATTTATTTTAAGGGTTGGTCGTCTTTAGCGTCTTCAACAAATAGTATCGGATATTTTCGTAAACATCGAATAATCACCGCATCACCAATTAAGTGTCGAACATCACGCATTTTATCTCAATGCTAAGCTTCATTAATCTCGAGAAATTTTCAAAACTGATCAAAAGATGAAATCCAAGAGAAAGGGATATGAAATCGCACTGAGAACAAACAAAAAAACGGCATCCAAAAATTGTTTTCAGCCATGGTTAGGTATTTTTCTATTGGAAGAAAGTTTCAGCAATTTCTTCCTGATTTTTATGAACATCACAATGATTCTTGTGATGAAGATTCATCCATTTCAAATCGAATTAAACCTTTTCTTATCAAAATTTGATATACAAAAGGTTGATTTTATTTTGCAGAAAGCTTTTAGATTTGTAAAACGTTAAATTTGAAGTGCAAAAGGGATAAATTTTAAGGGTTAAAACGTAAATTACAAATAAATCAATCCAGCGAACACTAATATCCTTATAATTTTATGTCGGAAAGAAAACACCTAACAGCGACAGGAACAATTTCTTCTATCTCTAAAATTCAGATCATCGCCATCTCTTAAAATTTTCCTAGAAATGTCCCGTTTTGTTAATTTCAAAAGGTAGTCTAATTTAAGCTTAATCTGAGCTACCCTCTGTCCAATCTTGGGCCGCTGCGGCTGCGGTTGCTACGCGTATCTATAGTAGCGCCATTGCCGCTAACACGGCAAATGTTCACAGTCACCTGAATTTTTGAGTATATCCGTTTTTACAAGTACAGGAGAGAGATGAGTTTTTTAATTAATATAAGCCTAATCCCATATAAAGTATAACTTAAAGTTTTGTGTGCAACCGATCCTAAGATCATTTTAATCTATTTTACAGATAACACGTAGAAGTATATTAGTGTTTACGGACAATTATTCAAGACCCCATAGATAGACCGGTTTAGAATATTTTAAATTTGCTGAATTTTTTAACCTGATGAGAAGATTAATTTTTTCATAATCATATAAACTCATCAGTTCGAAACTGAATTAAATTCTCTTACAATTTTCGGAAATATTAACATAAAAAAAATTAAAAATGACATGTTACAGTCACCTAAATTTTCGAATAAGGTTTTATCAAAAGTATGGGAGAGGGAATGAGGTATGCAATTAGTTTCACCCTTGAGCTACTTAAAGTTTGACTTCAATTTTGTGTGTTGTTTTTTTTTAATAAAACGTCACTCCAAATTCATAGGCCGCTAACACAACAAATGAATTTTTGAATATGGATGTTTTACACGTGTATGGGAGGGGGTAAGGTTTTTAATTAATTTCAATATGATCTCACATAAAGTATAAGAGTTGAAGTTTTGTGCACTGTTTCTCTCGTAGGGCCTCAATCCAAATTCATAGGCCGACAATTCGGCAAATAATAAGATACAGTCACCTGCATTTTTGAATATGGCCGTTTCACATGTCAAGGAGAGGGAACAGATTTTTAAACTTTCATATATTGTATTGCATAATTATTACTTCATTCAATTTCAAGTCAATTAAAACAAAAATAATAATTATTTCTATGTAAAATTATTTTTATTTAATGAATTTATTCAAGAAATGTCACGTAAAAAATATGTCGATAATGCAGATTTTTTTTTGGCTGAAATTTCTCTACTATCTTCACTAAGGTGATAATTTGCTTCTTTCAAATTAAACCAAAAATGGATTTTAAGTAATTATAAATAGAGGGTTGCTTTCCCAACAGCTTTTAAGATCCTGGGAGCCGGGAGCGATAAACCGAATTTCACGGGATCCCGGGAAACGAACTAAAAATCCTGGAGCTTTTTTAAATACATTTTTACCTGCTTTCGAAAATTGAAATTCGTTTGTCTAATGATCCTGTATTGTTTATAATTACGCACACGATGTTAAACCATTCTTTAATTTGTTATTTGATTAGAGAATATTCTCGATCTGAATCTAAATCTCCCAATTCGTCTTCAAAATTCGAGGGGTAGAAGTGGTCTCGACGATTGCGGTTTCTAAGAGATGCAACATTTTTTTTTTTTTAATAATTTCGATAAAATTTTTAAAGTCAATAGAGGTAAAGTTGTCTTTTAGCAGGATGGCGCCAAAAATCAAACACTGTCTTTTAAATGTAGCCGCTTAAATTTGTAAGTTTTTTTTTTAGTTTTACGTACAATAGCGCCAAAAATTATGAAAGTTTGGAATTTCAGTAAAATTTTCCCACTGCCAATCCATAGAAAAAGGAAGCATACAAGAAACATATTTCAGGCGAAATCAAAGAGGTCTTAAAACTAATATAAGGCTTGGAAGATTTCCTATTTCGCTGACCAGCGAAGCATTTTTTGCTAAACGTAAAGGAAATACGTTCGAACTCTCTAATCTCTTTCTCTGGTCAGGTTACGTTTCTATAGACACAGTAACTCCGCCAATATGAGAAACATGGAACTGTTCCCAGTCGGACTATCAAGAAGCTTTGGAGAAAGAAAGGATCAACGGTTGAAGACTGTGAATAACACTGTATGAAAAAGGGGTATCAAGACGGGTTTATAGAAATGTACATATTTTCCCGGGAAATGTATCCCGGGAATTCCTAGGAACAACCCTCTAATTATAAATCATCAGATTTCAAAATGTCTTAAATATCCAGAATTGAGTGCTAAAAACATGAGAATATTATTTTTAAACCATTTTAAATTAAACATTTTCCTCAAAAACTTAAGAATTAAGAAAAGCATTTACTTATTCAGAATTCAAACATAAAATTTGGGTGGCATATTACAGAATTTAATTAAGAAAAATTTAACTAAATATCTATTCTTCTTATTACATTAAATATTTTGTCAAAATTTGAATTAATTAAATAATTCGTGTAATCTCTAATTTTTGGAAAAATAACTTCATCTAATTTAAAGGTTTTTAGTTTTTACCATTAGATAAAAACTTCGTTAAGGTATTATCGCTTGGTCAGTTCTTAGGAAAAAATCAGCAATTGGCCCAGCAACAAAACTTATTGAAACATATTAAAACTTTTGAATTTCAGATATTCTTCTCTATTCTTTCTAAATTAAACTTCAAATTTTGGACATTTTTTGGAAATTTGATTTAATCAGAATTTACAGAAATATTTCAGTGATTGGTCTTTAAAATTTTAATTTTACGAACACATCATAAATTTGATTAGTAAATTATTGTTATGAGAATAATTTTGAAAATAATTGAATTAAATATAAGAATTTAAAAACATTTGGGCTTTATTTTAAAAATTTAGTAATAATTTTCAAATGAGTTCACTTTATCGGATTAATTTTGTTAATGTAACAAGTAGAAAAAATTCAGTATTTTGCAAAATATTGAAGAGGATTCTGAAATAAAATTTTACACGTATTTTTGAGTTCGAACATTTTCAGAATGTATTTTCTTGTAGCTATTAATCGTAGACCGTCAGATTGAAAGTTGCTTAACATTCTCATTTTCAAAATATTATTAAACCTATAATAGTTTCCCGATAAAGCATTATAAAATGATTAGATCTTGATCATTTTAAGGATTCTGCTAAATTCGACTGGGTGATATTTCAAAATTCAGGATATTTAAACCTGCAAAATTATTGATTTAATTTTTTAATAGTGTAAAATTTTAGTCTGAAAGTTCTTTATATTAATTTTATTTCTATTTTACAGCTGCAAATATTGTTATTCCTCCGGAAATTCTTTATTTACGGCGAATATAAAAGCTGAATCAATGAAGCACACTATAAAAAAAAAAAAATTAACGATCCCAATAGAATTATAAATTTATCTCCACAAAATGTCACCGCCTACCAAAAAGTTTATTGATTCGCATCAGACCTACATCACCGCAAAAATACAATAACATAATCAGCGATCAACCTTAATTTAATTCTAATTAAATGTTAGACAAAAATTAGACAAGCGCTAAAAAAAAAACTGTAAATTCACACTTTTAAAAATACTTGTATTTTAATTTAAAATTTCACACTTTCAATTTCAACCAAATCGTCGTAATAAACATTATTGTGTATTATTTTATGAAATCGAAAGCAAATGCATTAATGTCGGTCTAACGCTGAATAATAGAGGCGGAATGACAAATTTGCGGTTTAAAAAAAAAAATAATAATTATCTAAAGACGGAAGTTTTATAACTTCGATCCCTTAAAAATAAAAATAAAGTCAACAAGACTCTACATTACTTTGAAACGATTTTCATTTCCTGTTTGTACAAAAAAAAAAATCGTTTAAAATTAAACCAACGTAAAAAGAGGTCACTGTCACCATATTAACTAATATTGAATTTTTAATAACATTTTACTTCTCTATTACATGTACATCGTCGTCTATATACTTAATACGAAGTTAGTTAAAGGAAGGACTTAAGAATGAAAACATATAAAAAAAAAAAATCATCACCATGATTCCAAACACACCGGACGTTAGTCTTGTTTTATTTTTTATATATATATATATATATATATATATATATATATATATATATATATATATATATATATATATATGTATATATATTTTATATCTTTTAAATTAATAAACTAAGAAAAGTTGTAACTAAGACGTATGTATAGCTGAAGACAAGTAAAACAGAGAACAGGTTTCTTTAACGATCCGATTTATGTAAATTGTTGATTTTTTTTATTCAGGTGATCATCATTATAATCATCGCGTATCGTGTATATATATATATATATATATATATATATATATATATATATATATATATATATATATATATATATATATATATATATATATATATATATATATATATATATATATATATATATATATATGTTTGTGTAGGTACGTCAATCAAATAATTAGTAATGCATATAAAACGCAAACGTATAATTGACATATAACTAATTATTTTTTATGATCGCGATACATTTTTGTTTTGTACACTGGTTATTCTCACGACAATGATTTGTTTTATTTATGATCGATATCACAGATACTCGTTAGTAAAATGGAAAATAGTGTTTGGTTCCAATATCTTCTTTAAGTGTGAAAAAGCTACTTTCAAATTTGATTTTCTCACGCTAAACTGTTCCAAAAAAAAAAAAAAGATTGTCAGATTATTATTGAATATGCCACTCCCAATTTCATTCTAATTTATTTATATGTTCCTGATGATATCATGTATAATTTTCTAAATTTGATTGAAATTCCACATATAAATATTCAATAATTTGGTCAAATAAATCAAGTTCCTATGTCAGGATTTTTTTGTTCAGTATTCTAAAAGAAAATCTATTTCAGAACCCGAAATTGAAAATTTGAACGAATTCGTTAATTAGAAAAATTCGAAAAGAAACGTCATTCAAAACCATAACCACTAAACAAAAATTTTCAAAATTTAAAATTCTTAAGTGACGAGCTCAATAAAATGTATACGGGTACCCAGAATTTAATAATGAAGCCATTAGATTCAATTTTAATTCAAAGTTACAATTAAATTTTAAGATTTTCATAATTTATCAATTTAAGTTATCACTTCAAAGCGTTAATAAAAATTAATTTAAAAAAATTAATATACATAATTGGTAATTTTGGGTCTTTTAAAAATTTACAGAAATCGAGCTTTTTCATGATGTAACCGTATGTGATTATCCGCCCCCCCTCCCCCTTCCACCATAATTATGATATAATTATTGGCGCCATCCTAAACCACTGTTCTCTCGATTCTAAATATGCAGTTTGTCTTTTAACCTTCTCTCTGTGTATTGGGGTCAAATTGACCCCAGTCGATTTTAAAATTAAAAACAATACGTTTCTTATTATTTTAATGGCCCATGCCCTATAAGATAGCCTCAACTAATATGTCATACACACAATACAATGAAAATCAGGCCCAAATTACTTTTAAATTTTGTAATTACCATAGTCTGAAATAAACCAAGCGCCTTTCTGTGTACTGAGGTCAAAATGACCCCAAGTTACTTCCATGCACTATTTTCTATATAAATCAAAAAATTATTTACTTTTTATATCTATGAATGTATTGTATACATATGTCTGTAATGTGTTGTGCAATTTTTTTGCTAATTAGTAAGTGAGACTGAAAGAGAAACTGCTTTGTTATTTACTTTTTGTATGTGTATTACACATAAAAACGCTAAAAATCTGATTTTTCGAAAATTAAATCAAAAATGGGTGAAGAACCTAAAGTTATGACCAAAAACTGTCGAAAAATATCAACAACGGTCATAAACTGTCGGAAAGTGTCAAAAGCTGTCATCAGAAAGTGCGTGTGATATTGGAAAAAAGAAGAAATAAAACATTCTTATTGTTTCGTAGAAACTGTTCTAACTGGTTGAAACAGTTCCGAACGTTAATGAAGCTAAAATTGTACATTTTTTCAGATTTTTTCGCTGTCAAAAAATGTCGAAAACAAAAGTTTTAAAAGACTGTCAAGAACTCGTGTCTAAACGTAACATAAACTGTGCCACAAATACTAGTTTTCGACACTACCCGTCTCTGGCATATATGCCTATTCCTGATATTTTTCCTCATTTTCCTTTTGTATTATTTTACAGTTACCGATATTTCGAATGATCGTTGAACTATATTTCTGTTTGTTTGTAATTCAAGGTGCTTAGTAGTAAAAATAGCTG
Source organism: Tipula vernalis (assembly GCA_958295665.1). Classification (NCBI taxonomy): domain Eukaryota; kingdom Metazoa; phylum Arthropoda; class Insecta; order Diptera; family Tipulidae; genus Tipula; species Tipula vernalis. Next base: position 321,762,130 of record OY282559.1, read on the forward strand.
GTCCTGGTTGTAGATATTGTTATTATGGTGCGGAAAAGACAGAGCAGCCAAGTGCCCCTTGGACTTCTCAATAGAGTTTCTATTCCTAAGGTATCAGATGAAGCGGAAATAGCAAACGACACTATTGATGTCGAGTTTCCGATGGCGATGAGCGTGAACAAGCTGCGCCGACAAACATTTGTAACTACGATGAGGATGAGTATGTTGAACCGATAAATTTTGATAACGATTACCATTTTGAACTTGTCGCTGACGATCGAGGAAATGAATAAGAAAATGTTGAAAATGCGACTGTTGAGGATAAAGAAACAAACACTGGTATAGTGGTTTTATGCCCAAAATAAAAAAAATTATCGGAAAGTGGAGCTGGAAACCTCCGATTGTAACCAAAACACGCAACTTTCTCCTACTGCGAGAAAGAGAAGGCTTGGCGGTTTAAACAGAAATAAATCAAACCAGTTACTACAGCTGTCTAAAACAGGAGCGGCTAAAAATCGATAAATTGGCAGCATTCCAATATATATGGAATATGTCCTTGGCAAACATTCGAGGACCTCCTAAACCATCATGAAATTTAATCATTGATCAACAATTGGCTCTAGATTGAGAGCAATATTCTTTCCGACAGTATATTGGTACCTTCGAAGCCAGAGAAGTTTAGAATTAAAATATTCTGGCTATGCGACGCAAATAATTCTTACCCATTGAACGCAAAAGTATATGTTGGTAGGCGTAACCAAGGGAACATTTGCAGAAAAAAAAACTACACTAATTGGTACAATTAGATGAAATAAAACCGATCTTCCCAAAGAGTTTAGTAGTAAGGCGGAATTAAAAAAGTAAAACCTTCAAAATTCTGTTTTGATATCAACTTAACACTTGTGAGTTTTATGCAACTGGTGCAGGCCAACATGTTCGAGCGGCTCTATAACACTCGAAAGTTAAATAAAAATAAGGACAGGAATAGGTTATTAAGCATTACAAATAAGGCGGGAATCAACAGGCGAAGAAGTGACGGTTTAGACAGTTAGCAAACGACGAAGATGTTACTTGAGCCATAAATCATCTGATATGAAAACCAAAACAAGATGTCATTTTTGTAATGAGCCATTTTGTCCCAACCACTCCAAAATCATATGGATAGAATGCATAAAAAAACGGGAAATGGTTTCGGATGAAGAGGAAGTGGCATCAGATTACGCATCGGATTAAAACATAAATTTGACTAATTAAAATGTGATTTTCAGCGAATTCAACTGTTATTTTTTTTTTATATGTTTTGAATCTTGAATGTAATTATATTTGTAGAAAATAAAGAATTTTTATTTACTTTCCCTATGAAATACATGAAGATGGGGTCAGATTGACCCCTATACACAGACAACGTGATAGTAAGCTATACACAAAATGAAGGTTAAACTTGTAGTGATGCCTGCAAATTGGTTTATTTTCTTTGTATTATAAGAGAAAAATTAGTTTTACGAATCAACTGCAGTTCTCTTTTCTTGCAGTTTTCAAAAAAACTACACAGAGAGGAAAAATTTTGCATGCATCATGCATACGAATTCATAAATGAATGAAATGGATATTTTTCTATTTTTATGCATAAAATCCATTATTTAAGAATAACATGAATCATGAATAAATGTCAGTGAATGCTTATTCATAATCTAATCCATTCGCTCATAACATTAAAATCAATAAACAAAAATTATAAATATTTATAAATACACACACACAGTTTTCCTTGAGTTTTAAATTTGTGAATATTGTAATTCGCTAAAACAGTACGGTCTTACTTGGTATTAAACGTAAAAAATAAGATTTTTGTTTTTGTAGTTTGGTCTTAGCTACCTTATCAGTAGACCAACATTTTATCAGTTCGAAACCCAACTACCGAAGGAGCTTTAGAAAAACGCTCATTTTAAGTTATTATTTGGTTCAATTCAAACCCAGACCTGATTAAAATGAAAATAAAATCAGCATTAGCTGTTTTTATTAGAAATTTTCTTGCAATCCGGTAAGTATTCTTCATTGTTGGTATGAAGCTAGAAAAATGCCTGTCGCAATCTTTGAATGCCTTCCAGTAAATCAAAAATTTTAGTATGTTATATATATAGGACCTGAAAAGGTTAAATATTCAAAGAGCAGCTCTCTGAATTTGATAAAATGCCATTTAATTATATTATTGGCATAGTTTTAAAGCATAGACATTTTAGAAAGACAACTGTTTCGTTTTGCTCAACTTTGTGGTTCCACGGAAGAAAAATTGATACAGTTTGGTTAATATACCCCCAAATAAGTCAAAATAGCGTACAATAAGTCTGCCTGCGAGGTGATTTATTGCCGTCTTTCAAATAAATCTGTTGGTATTCGACATATACTCATGTATTGATATCATAGAAAACTTTTAACTGGGAATGATTATTTTGAAGTATTGAATGAGCCCGGTCAAATTTGTCATGTCAATGAAACTGGGAGTAATTTCGTTCAGATTTGAATACAAAAAATATATTAGCTACACAACACAGTTGAAAAAATATTGATTATATAATGCAAATTCCATTACATTTAGGTCCAGTGCAAGGCTTTATTACAAAATGATACAAAGCTTGCATTGAATTAAGAGTTAGTTTGATACAATTTCCATTGATTTGTAATACAGCAATTAGATTAAATTTTAGTGTAAAATTTCCTTAGAATATAAAGCAAATTGTAGAAGAACCGTCAATCAACTGCATTAAAATTTATCAAAGACTGCATTAATAAAATATTTTAGAAGTATTAAATTTTAAAGCAAATTGCATTAAAAGCTCCATAATTTTAGCGATTTTTTTTGTTTTTCCGGGGTTGTTCTTTGTTTTTGGTGCTTAGAGGTTGAGGGTCAAAATCTCAGAGAGCAGTTTACTTAAAAAATAAAAACAATTTTTATGTTCATCTCATCTTTCAATGGGCGGGCTAGCCTAGTTTACTTTATGGTCGCCCAAAGTAATAACTTATAAATTAAGAACTGAAAATCTTACGTTAAAACATAATAGATATTTTCGAATCCGGAAAACTAAATTATTAAAGATTTATTAAGCTGCTTATATGTCATGTAGTCGGTTTGATTTAGTGAATTTTATGCCAGTAATGCAAAACTCGTGCATGATCGTATTATTCATATATACATTTAAGTCTGTTTGTTTTAGCGAATTTTATGTTGGTATAATTTTTCAATTTGAGCAGGTTGCTTTAAAATTTTTAATAGTTGTATTAAAAATATTTTTTAATGCAAATACTGCTTTAGAAATTCTCATAATTGCATTAAAATTCATTTTACCGCAATCATTCTTTACAATTTAATAATAACTTGCATTACATAAGTCGAAATGCAAGGCTTGCAAAGGCTAACCTAACCTAATTCTTAAGTTTTCGGCGCCAGAAGGGTTAATATCTCTAGTTAAACCGGGCGTAGAGCATACGTTATATTTTCTTTCAACAATTTACAGATTAATTTCACTAAACTTAAGAAAATTGGCAAAAAATGTTAGTGATAATCGTATAATAATACTGTTCAAGGCACTCTCAAACACTGTTACAAAAAGCTACAGGTTTTTGACAAAATTGTGAACGCACACAGGTGTGCAAAGTAAAATATGCTACTAAACCGCGAAAATGCTTTCATAATATTTAATCAACTTGCAGATTTTAATAATCCAAACACTAGTTATTTCTTAACTAGCGGGGCAATACAGACAGTGTATTGGTAGTAGTTCTCCAGCGGTAGATATTTGCAACTTTGCATTTTCCAAAAGCTTATCTGAAAGCTTTGGGATAAAGTGCGATGAATAGATCAGATCCCAATTTCATTGCCAACAATATGGTGAGAGGCCTGAATGCACCAAATGTAATAATAGCAAGTTTATATTACGAAAATATTTTGACTGAAAATTGGACTTCGAGGAAAACAAGCCAATAAATATACTAAAACAGGGTGCAAATAACTACCGTTTTAGTGTGGCTGCATATGTTTGTAAAATTTTAGTATTATTCGTATTAAATTTTTTAATTATAATAGGCATCTAGGCAAAAAATGTAGTTATAGGTTAGGAAAACCATAAAAATACGTTGACAACATTTCCTCCGATGAAACTACCGCAAACTAAAACTGAAAAATTTATTAAGTTTGCCCATAATTGTAGTCGCTGCTAAGCATGGCCAAAAATAAGCTAACATTTGGATAATTTTGGAATTTCGCGAAATTATTAGGATGCCAATTTAATAATGTAACTTAAGAATAAGAAAATGTTTCATTTGTAATTAGGAATTGCAAAATTTTACTTGAATTTGTTACAAGTAAAAATTCAAACCCATTTTCAAATGAATTAGATTTCGTAGCGGTTCACCCAATTAACCACTGAATGTTTATTGCGTCGATTTTCCCTTTCGTCCTACTGCTCAATCATAGCACGACGAACATACAACACAAACACAAAACATAATAAATTATTATTTCTTTTGGTCGCTCACCACATTTGGTGCTATCAACAAAATGGTGACAAAACATTAAAATAAATTTTTATAAAATAATTAAATTAAAATAAAATTTATTAATTAAATAAAATTAAAATTTATTAAAATAAATAATTTATTAAATTAAGTTCTAACCTTGTTTTTATTTATTTGAGAACGCAAAAATTTTTTGTACTTCTTCATATTTTCGAAATATTTTAAAACTTAAGGTTACAATTAAATAATATAAATTTGCAAATATCTTACATTTTTAAATTTGAATGGAACAGACGGGCAAGTACGGTGGAAAAATTTCTCTGATCGACCAAAAGCAAAATTAACAAATTTCTAAATTCCAGTTTTCTTGCTTAACATAAGAATTGGTCGGTAATTTTAAGATTCTAATTGACCAACTTTATTTTATAATTCATAAGATGCAAATGTTTTCCATAAGAAGGATTACATTCAAATCTAAATAATTGAGATATTTTCTAAAGTTATTTAAATGAACAATTGATAAAGTTCCAAAGCTTCTAATAAAAAAAAATTAAACTTTTAAAATACCATATACAATTTAAATTCCTTTTTTTTTAAATTTCAGCATAAGCTAAGTTCAACGTTTTATCTTAAACTTGTCGAATTAATAAACTTCACGATTGGAAAGTTTAAGAATTATATTTAATTTTTGCTAAATGAATTTAAGGAATATTTTGAAAATATTTTTATATTTAACTGCTCAAAATTTTTAAGTTTAAAAATGCGGGCAAAATTGTTAAATTAACCTAGTTTTTAAATGGATACCTTCTAGTTCGGAAATTTTTATTGGATTAATTTAATTTATTGGAAATGTGGGGAGATATATTAAAATTGAAAGAACTTTTACGGAAGAAAACACTAAACCTACCGACACTTCAAATAACCATAAGTAGTGTTTTTTTATTCGCTCCGGATAGCTGCTATCAAGAGCCGTCATATGAAAAGTGGCTCCGGATAGCGCTCCGTATAAATAGGTAGAGTCAAATATTTTGTATAATAAGTTTTCGCTAAACAATTAAATTAAAAATGATAGTTTGATGTTAAATAAGTTTAGTTTACCAATAAATAGCGCGTCAAATTTAAATTTAGGCGTATAAAAATGACGGCTCTCGATAGCAGCTATCCGGAGCGAATAAAAAAACGCGCTTATATTCCTACCGTGACAGGTCAAATGGTGGGTTGTGGTATGCAAGATAGAATAAACGTTTAAGTATTTCTGCTCATTAAAAGTGCTAACTTAGTAGTAGATTTACTGGGTAATTAGAGAATTTAACGGCTGATTTATGCATTGTCATCGAGAGTAAGAAAGTTAAAGCTAAATTTCAGCTTAGTTTGACATTGGGAAGTGTATGTAAAAATGTATATATATATATATATATATATATATATATATATATATATATATATATCGATTAAAAAATTTGGCCATACAAACAACAAACCAACAATCAGGTAAAGTTAAAATAAGCATTGTCAAAAAGAAGGGAATATTGAAAAATGTATAGTACAAATATAAAAAAAACTGTTCGTCATTACTTGTATGAAAATTTTGTCTCCACAATTTTTAAAATTCCTGCGAATTTTCTTAGAAATTCAATGATAAAAGTTTTTAATTCCTGAAAAAATTCAGAAAATTATATTTTAACACTAGACCTACCACGACAGGTTAAATGACCGTTTTGAAAATTTCGATTAGAATTTCCTTTACACAACATAATTGCACCGCCTTTAAATTTCACGTATATAACTATACTTCAGCTTGTATAAAGAAAAGTTTAATCGAAATTTTAAAAACGGTCATATGACGAAAATTTTTCAAATTTACAATGACCAGCATTTGTTAATTTTTCGAAGATATTTAAGATAATATTTCATCACCACAGTGTTTATAAATCCTATTGCAAAATTTTAAAACTTCGAAAGTATTACAAATTCGTAAATACGTAATTGTTTTTCTTCTCAATTTGGATAAAACTTCATCATAAAAAATGTTCAAACCTATAAATGTTTAATAAAATATTGCGAATTAAAATTTGACTCAAATTTTATGGAATTATGTTTAGAATTTTAAAGTAGGTGAGGGGATTTAATTAAAATCCTTTGGCGAAATTAGATACTAAGTTATTAGAATTTTTGGAAATTATTTATTAATATACAAATTTCGAGAAATCATAGAAGAAGTTAACTCAAGGCTTCAGAAATATATAAAGGCAAATAGCCTCTCTTCAGTTGTTGAAGATTTTGTTCTTTATTTATTTATTTTATTATAATTTACAAACATTTTGTGTTAAATTCAACAAATGCTCATTCACAACAGATTGTGGAGTACGAAGTGGCGTAATATTATAAAAAGTATTAATAAAAATTGCAATAACGGATCATAACAATTTAAAATAAATAAATAATTCGCTTATTGCCATACATTGCTACATACACATAATCCACTTAGAAATATGAAATTCAATCGTTTAGCGGCGTCACCAAGAGGTCCATGGTGGTAGATTTCTGCCATTGTGCTTGATTCGCAAGTTCTAAATTTTTTTTTTTGTTTGAATTAAAGTAAAACAACAAACTGACTAGAAAGTCAAAGCCTTTTTTTAATTGTAGACTTTAATATCTATCCTGAGTAAAATTAATATCTAAAACATAAATTTGAAGACTTTAGAGCAGTGTTCGCTAGTAGTTCGTGATTACGTTGTTAGTGTGAGCAGATTGAATTTTTGATTTTGAAAATCGATTACACGATGATCTGGCCTCATCAACTAAATGTCCAAGTAGGTTTAAGTTGAGTAAGTACAACGATTTTAAATTTTAGGTATTCTTACGGATTCCAATTTTCAAATCTTTTCGCGTGAGATTTAAACTTTCTGCTCGCAGAGCATTTGAAGGAGTGGCTGATCGCATTTTAGGAGTGTCTGATCAAAAGTGGCTATTTACATTTTCCAAAATAAAATTTTTGTTTTTTATCCGGGCAGAATTTTTTAAATGAAATAGACTAAAAATGGCTATTACCAGAATGGACCAAAAATTTCCAATTTCTCCATGAAAAATATCCCTATAATTCTTGATTTTGGTCAAAACAAGCTATTTACTACAAAAAAAATGATCAAAAAGTAAGATGTAAATAGCCACTTTTGATCAGACATTCCTCATTTATCTGGTATATTGTTTAATGCTTTTGGTTCAATGGCTCCATAATAAATTTTAATTTCTATCTTTCTAGAAGTGTGACAATCCCCATTGGCAGCCCCTTTTTTGTAGCTAATACTATCGCACACGTAGTTCTTAATCCTCGTAATTTGTTCTACTAAACAAACGCCTATTTTGAAACATAATGGTATCTAGCAAAAGTGGTTTCATAAATTGTAAAATTTGTACAATCTAGTAATATTCTTTTGAGCTTTACACATTTGTCCAAAAATAGTTGACAGTAACTCCAAAGGTGGTTACATGTATGACAAAATCGATTTAATGGTTTCCTATTTCTCCCCTCTAAACAAATCGTTTCTATTTTTTGTAAGAATAACCGATTTGTTATCCCGAAAATATTCCGAAAAACCTCGATGGCAACACCAAAATAAACATATCACGATATTTATTGATGCCATTCTGAAAACAATGTTTTTGTCAAGACATTTTTTAGTGTCATCATGAAAAAAATTCTATTGTCTGAATTTTTATATCGTTCAGAAAAATCTCTTTTGTCGGTTATAATCGCCTGAAGTGATGATAGACATGCATATAAAGCAGCGCTTGGGATGAAATTTCCAGGTAATCGAAAGAATTTTCACACGATAGAATATAAAGAAAAATGGATAACCCATTTGTCGTTTATATTCGTCTAAAGTCATGCTGGATATGCATTATCAAGAAGCATCGCTTGGTATGGAATTTCTAGGTAATGGATAGAACTTAATTATGAGGAACTATAAAATAAATTATATTAGCTATTTGTGAAATATAATTGTTTGAAGCCACGGTCAACATGTAAATTACCATTTAGATCACTGTAACCGACGAACACACAAAATGGAACTATTGGATAAAAGGTTATACGCCACTCGAGAGCAAGGAAATATTAACCACTACGGTCTGTAAAGTACTATTTCCGAAATTTAAAAATTATACACGAGTCGCTTACGTTGGAACCGTTCAACATGGCATACTTCAAAACGGAATATGAAAGTATGACATAGGGCAGCGCTGTCCAACTTATTTGGAGATGTGGATCATATTTAGGAGGTTGGCTTTGACTTTTAAGTCAGTAGGACGTTAAACTTTTTCTTTAGTAAATTTATTGAATTTTTCACTATTTTTATTTTAAATTGTGAGTCATGCCGCTGTTAATCCGTTAAATCGATGATGTCCTTGCCGAGGTCCTTTGACGGCGAATAGAAAGAGTATTCAAGCAGAATCTAAACGGAGGAACATCCAGCATTTGTGAGGTGTTGTGATCCTGGCTAAAAACCATTAATTTTTGTTTTTTATTACATGGTTTGTTAATTATGTGGTTCATCATTTGCTGTACACTACATTACAAATGAGCTTATACGCTCAAAATGTAGTGCATAACATGGATAAAACCCTTGTGATTAAATAAATAAATAAATTGAATAAATAAATAAATGAATATTTGATTTAAAAATAGCTTGTAGAAAAACTATGTAGATTGCTTCAATGGGAGAATTGGTCACAGACCGAAAAGTCTCGCGAGTCCTAGAAAATCGATAAAAAACCACTAAACAGCTACAATAGTCGCAGGCCGTATGTGGTCCGCGGGCTGCTATTTGGACAGCGCTGACATAGGGTATACTATGGCATATTTCAAAACGACAAATACACTACGGCATATGGTACATTACGGCATAAAGTACACTATATCATATTTCAAAACGGCATATGAAACGTTGCGGAATATTTCAGTACGGTACATGGTATACTATGGCATACGGTAGTAGTTGACGCTATATTTCAATATGGAATAAAGTACAATATGGCCCATTCTAAAACTTGGCTATTTCTTAGCTGATTAATACGAAATTTGACAAGTGCGAAATGGGATACCAAAACGGTTTTAGACGAAGTTCTGAAATATGGCCAATTAGGGTGAAACTTGGTTATTTATTAACCGAATATGATGAAATTCAGCATATACGATGCAAATGGGATTGTAAAATGCGCTTTAGTTAAAGTTGTGGAATATGGCCAATTTTGATAGAATTTGGCTATTTATTAGCTGATTATGATGAATTCGGAAAGGGTGATGGAAATGAGATTGTAAAATGGTTTTTAGATAAAGTTCTGTGATATGGATAATTATGATGGAACTTTGGCTGTTTCTCAACAGATTATGGAAATGGGATTCTTAAACGGATTTTAGATGAAGTTCTGGAATATGGCCACAAACGATGGAAATCGGCTGTTTCTTAACCGATGATGATAAAATTCGAAAGTGATGGGATATGTCCAATAAAGATGGAAGTCAGCTATTTTTTAGCCGATTAGGATGAAATCCAACTAGTGCGATGGAAATGGGATCTTAAAATAATATTTAGGTGAACTTATGGAATTAGATAAATTACTCTGGAATGTGGTTATTTCTTAACCGATTATGCTGAAATCCATTCTATCGGATTTTCCTTTAAACCTAACAGGCCCCTACCTAACAAAATTTTCCGTCACTTTCCAATGGAAAAATAAGTGAATTAGCACCATTACCATTTTTGTTTTGTCGTAACGTTTAGAGGTTATATTTATTAAATAAAATTATTTGCAAATAGATGGAACAAATTGTATACCAATATCAATAATTAGCAAGGTAATTAGCTAATTCGCATAATAATTCGCCGATTTTTTATTTTATTTTTGTAATGATTGTTTTTAAGGCCTTCTTAAAGGATTAGTTTTTTTTTACGAAGATAAGCGGCGAAATCAAGGTTTTAGTAATAATTTTTTTTCCAGTATTGTGGTTATCTAAAAAAAATAACAACTGTCGAAGTACAACAAAAACTCCCACTGAAAGTAAAATTTATTTATTACCTAAATATTATTTTAGAAATAAAAATAATCTTGAATTTTTTATGTTGGGCTTTCCATTTTCGTTGTAACTATCGGAAATCTTATAAATTTATAAAAAATAATTAAGTTTGATTTTGAACTTTATTCAATTTTGAATGAAGATCATAATCGGATAATAAATGGCCAAGTTTTAAAATATGCCGTTTTGGAGTATGCCATAGTGTATCATATGCCGTGGTGTACCATATGTCGTTTTGAAATATGCCGTTTAGAAATATGCCGTTTTGTCATTTTCTGAAATGAAATATATCGACCGGCACAGCTTAAGAGTCTCCAAAATTAGAGTTTAGAAAAATGTTAACAAATATTTGAGAAGTGTAGTCTCTTTTTCTTAAGATTAAGTATTTGGAAATTTAGAGGATTGAGAAATTAAATTAGCAAAATTTTGAAAATTAAAGTTCAATTCAAGGTTTAAAAAAATTGAAAATATGACAAAAATGAATAATTGCATTTAAGCAATACAGCCAATTTGTGAAAAACTCTTGGTTGTGTCGCTCTAATTACCTCCAATTAGACCACTAAAATTTGTTAAAATACCAATTTGTCTAAACACTTTATTTAAATATCACACTCAAATATGCGGTCTGTAAATTAAACTACCATAAAAAAGCGAAGTTAATTCGGACAAACCATAAACTATTATCGACAACACTAGACTAAATTAATGGTGGTAGTGGCACAAACAAAAAAAAAAAAAAAAAAAACTATTTCGCCTCATTAATTTCGATTTTTTTTTTTTTTTAATTTTCTTTATGCTTTATGTTTTATCATCGACAATAACTACAAACATGAAAGTCTAAATCATAAGGTTAAATCTATTTAACCAATCAGTATAAATATAAATCGTATCGTCACGACAAAGATGAACAAAAAAAATAAAAATAACTAAAAAGGATTTTCTCTTTGGACATGATCTCATGTGGAACCAATAAATTCATCACTAAATCACAATAATGCCGGTAATAATAGCAATAATAATAACTATAATACTAAAAGTTTATATATTTTTTTGGTCACAAAAAATGTATAGTGCACGACATATTATATATATATTTAGGAAACATAATTCCCTTTCATGGTTGACAGAAATGTTTTTGTGTTGCTATTTTTACACATATAAACACACAAGAAAAAGGTGTAATTGTGAGAAGAGGTTGGTGCGGCATGTAACATATTTTTGGTTGACTAAAAATACGTTGTGTGTAGTGTGTCATATAGATTGTATTTCAGCGTATTATATAGAATGAATGGAACGACAATGATTAAATTTCAACCCCTCACTTAAGACGATTTTTTACATTTATAATTACTCAATTCTTTTGTTTATTTTATTTTCTGTAATTTCATTGTTACAAATGACTGACGATGATGATATGGTGACTGTACATTAAAAGCCCCAAAAAAAAAAAAAAACTAACTAACTTTAAAACTAACAACTAACTATCCAAACCAAATTGAAAAGAATTAACCATAAAAAATGAGAACATTTCTCACGATTGTTTGTTCGTCTTGTAAATAAAAATTAAAAATAAAACCAAATTCAGGGATATTTTAGTAGTTGTTGTTGCTACTACTTTTCTTAATTTTTTATTTTAATTTTTTTTTTTTTGGTTTGGTTTGGAATACATTATTTTCTATTCTTAAATTTATTATTCAAACCATACGATTTTATACACATTCAATATAAAATACCATCATGAAATGCTAAACTACTGTAGTTTTTTTGTTTAGTTTGTTTTTGGTTTAAAATGCAGACACAAAAAAAAAAAAACGTTATGAGAAGGAACAAGTGTTGTCTGCAGATGGCAGCAAAATAAATTGTGCAAAAAATATTAAGTAATCAATTTCATCGGTATAATCGGTGTACGCTATCGATAATCCATCCAGCAGCACCGCCATCACCACTTGCAATAATTTTTATTATTTTTTAGTACAATTAGAACGATAGATTTTTAACAAGCATCCATTTTTTTTGTACAGAAAGTCTCCTCCAGTACAATATATCTTAATTACATGGTAATTTTTTTAACATTACCACATTCACCATCGCGTTCTTGAAGAAAACGTATAATATATCTACATATATAGAAGACAGAATGGAAACATCTTAAGACAATTATTAATTAAAATTCAGTTTTTATACATTTTTTTTATTTTTCGTCTGTTTAAAAGTTAAAATTTGATAATTAATGGAAAATTAACAGCAGCAACAACACAAGCCGAAAATGAATAAATTTTCGAAATATTTTATGGTTTCCAAAGTGTGTATTTTTATATTTTATAGACAATTAGTGTGTATGTTTTGCGGGTGGAATATTATGTAGAAGTGATGGCATAATTGAATTGTACCTAATAAATTACCTTTTATTGGGTATGCGTGAGAAAATTAATGGAATTACGACATTTAAAGAATATTTATAATATGCGGGGATTATAAGCTCTACTAGACAGTATTCCATTGTTAGATTCTAAATTATTAAACTTTTAATTGAATATAGTATCAATATTTAATGGTCTTCGGTTTAAATTATATAAGTTAAATTCAATGTATTGGGTAGCTTATAGATTAAGTTTTTCCATCAGCTTCCCTACCTCGATATGAAACAAAATTAAACTTTTTGATTTTTTTGATTAATTTCGATATACTGAGAAGTTAATTCATTTTCTACTCAAAAGTCTATAAATTTATATTTTCGTTAAATTGTGAATTCCGTTCAATTTGGATCGAATTTTAATATTTGAAATATACATAATTTAAATTCTCAAGCCTCGAGGTTCTCCAAAATTGTTTCTTTCAAAAGCTCTAAAAACCTGCAAATTTTCAGTAATAATTTAAATAAATAAGTGAATTCAACAGTTTTCAAATACACGCGAAACTAGATTTACGACAACCACCACACTGCGAGTTAATAAAACGAATTTGGAGAATTTTTCGAGTTTCGTCGTAGTATTATTAGAATGTTGGCAATTTGGAGAGTTACTCGTGCTTACTGCAATAAAATCTGGACTGGTCAATAATATTACATTTGAAACTTGAAACGCCAAAATTTTGTGACTCAAACTTGTTTAAATGTGTGTTTCTATATGTTGGCATCTCCTGCACCGTACAACGATGCTAACACGAAAGCGAGTGTAACTTCACTCGAGTGAAACTAGAAAGAATTTTCCCTTTTCTTCTACTGCTTTTTTTCTATGGTACACGTCTGGAGTTTGGATCGACATAACCTAAAAATATGAATCAGTTTATTTGTATAATAATTATAACTGATAATAAACTATAAGTTTAATAATATATATGTTGTGTATTTAGTTATTTTGGTATATTGACCACCTCGAAAACACAACATATTGTGGCGACGAGGAAAATAAGAAATCAAATTAAAAAAACGTGGTGCCATTTTATCATTTTATTTTTCATCAAGTTTATTTATTTTATATGAAATGAGTGAAGATTTAACGGCAGCCATACAGGCAATGACAAAAATTATCAAGTCCATATCAAATCAGATGTCCGAATTTTGTTTCGATCCGGATGCAGGGGTGTATTTTGAAGCATACTACAATAGAAACAGAGAACTCTTCAAAGAGGATGGTAAAAAATTAGACGATGCGGCGAGGGTGAGACTTCTTCTGCAGAAATTACACACAGCTAATTTTGAAAAATATGCGAACTACATTTTGCCGAAGACACCATATGAATTCACTTTCGAATAATCCATAAAAAAATTGAAGAAATTTTTTGGGCATGAAAGTCTCTTTTCCGAAGTAGATTCGAGTGCTTCCTAATGGAAAAGTCTACTACGGAAGATTTTTTATCTTATGCTGCCAGAATAAATAAACAGTGCGAACAATCACAACTATCCAAACTAACCTTGGAACAATTCAAATGATTATTTTTTATAAGTGGTCTGCGCTCATCCCGCGATTCCGACATCCGTACAAGACTATTATCAAAAGTCGAATCAGATAACAACGTCACATTGTCAGACCTTGCAGATGATTGCCAATTGATTATAAACTTGAAAAAGGATACAAACATGATCGAGAAACCAAATTCATCATCAGTGTGCAATCACGCAGTCAAAATTCACATCAAAGGAACAACCTGATCTGTCAAATCAGAAGTTCAAAGAGAAACCTCACCACATTCAGAGAAAGGGTTTTTCACAAAAAGGGACACAACCGCATTCATCAAATGCACCACCAAGATACCCGTGTTGGCAGTGTGGTGGCATGCATTATTCAGCTGACCGTCCATTCAAAAATCATAAATGTCAGCAATGCGGCAAAACCAATCACAAGGAAGGGTACAAAAATTGTTCCGCTTCCCAAAAGACATCAAAAGAACAGATAAGTACCAAAAATCCGTCTAACTGTAATAAGCGATACCCTAAAGGAATTTTTTCCATTAACAGCATTGATGTGGTTCCAATGGACTCGGCGAGAGTGTGGTTTATTTAAAGCATTTTATGCAAGACAACAGAGTCTGTCGGTTGTGAACAATTGTCTCATGTTTGGTGAAAAAATTGTTGCACCTCAAATTTTTCACAAAAAAGTTGTACGTCAGCTTCATCAGAGTCACCTAGGAATGGAGAGGATGAAAACCATTGCTAGAAGCTACGCATACTGGCCAAACATCGACAGTGACATCAATCAACTTGTTTCTGGATGTAGTTCATGCATGAATGTGGCAAGATCACCAAGCAAAGCAAAACTTGAGGCATGTCCGATTCCAGAAGGTCCATGGCAACGACTGCATATAGACTATGCTGGACCATATGAAGATCAATACTTCTTGGTTATTGTCGACGCGTATCAAAATGGCCAGAAGTTTACCGAACAAAAACAACAAACGCTTCCATTACAGTCAACATGATCAACAAATCATGTGCTCAATTTGGATTGCCAAAAATTATTGTATCGGATAATGGCACACAATTTGTGTCTAGCTTCTTTCAAGAATTTTGTTTGTCAAACGGTATCCAGCACATCCGATCTGCACCTTATCATCCGCAGTCGAACGGACAGGCAGAGCGGTTCGCCGATACCTTGAAGAAAGCACTAAAATAACCTGTTGATGGGGAAAAGATGGAAGAAACATTGCAACAATTTCTTCAAAGCTACCGAGTAACACGTAACCGTAATGCACCAGAGGGTAAGTCTCCAACTGAAGTCATGCTTGGGAGAAAGATGAGGATTCATTTGGATTTAATGAAACAACAACCAGCCACATCATTACCACCGCTAAATATGGTTGTTCAAAGAGAAAATCAAAGCGAACAATTTGACAAAAAACATTCTAAGGTTCATCGCCGTAATCATTATTATTGGTGTCCTGGAGAAGTTATCGAGCGCATGGGTAAAGTTTTGTATAAAATTCTACTAAATGACGATCGGGTACATCGAGCACACATGAACCAGCTCAGACCGCGATCATCTGAAGAAGTGAAACCGTCGGAAAACGTTATAGTTGATGCTTTCAGTTTTGTCCCAGTATCGAGTCAAGATGGTTTAGGATCCCTTACACCAACAACAGCCGATGATACAATATGCGAACCAATTGCATTGCCAGATGAACCACCAACAACAACAACAGTTCCAGCTCCTCTTACATCAAACTACAATGAAGTCAGTCCGATTCATTCAACTACTGGAACCACCAAATCAAGGAAGCGAATAGTTCCTTATCTCTCTACTCTAGTACTCTACTAAAAAGAGAGGTGTTGGCATCTCCTGCACTATACAACGATGCTAACACGAAAACGAGTGTAACTTCACTCGAGTGAAACTAGAAAGAATTTTTTCTTTTCTTCTACTTCATTTTTTCTATGGTACAAGTCTGGAGTTTGGATCGACATTACCTAAAAATATAAATCATTTTATTTGTGTAATAATTATAACTTATAATAAACTATAAGTTTAATAATATATATGTTGTGTATTTAGTTATTGTGGTATATTGACCACCTCAAAAATACAACACTTTAGCGTTTAGAGCTTTGGAAATATATTGTGGTTTAAAAGTCAGAATTTTCGAATTGAATACTAATTTTGAATATTATTATATTTTTTAAGGTATGTAAGGTTAGCATATAAAAAAAAAAAAAAATAAATCAGGCAATACTAACAAAACTATACTCCATATAAGTCACACTGAAACAGGGGCTAATTAATGCAAAACACTCAAGATGATTGGTTGTCTATTGAATTTACCCAGTTTTATTTACCCAGGCCTATTTACGTAAAAGCCTAAGAATGATGCATTGTTCCTAGTTGCTGATATATAATCTATGTGTTGCAACTATATAAAGCATTTACCTAGTATACACTACTACATATACATAAAGCCAAAACCTGGGAAATTTTGAACAAAACCTGGGTAAATTTTATGGAGTGGCAAGGTACACGCCATATAAGTAATCAGCTGCTAGCAGATAAAAATCCTAATATGCCACTTTTAGAGTTATGCGATCTTATACCCATCTACCTACCGTTAGAATATCATAATACGAAGTAATATTTCCCCACCCAATTTGATTGAGACAAGCTAACTAATATGCCAAATAAACCTACATAAGTGGGGTATAAAACTAATTCTTTTATGTGACTCATATAAGTTTGAAATACAATATACACTGGATCGGGAGACAATGAGGTGCACCCAAACTCACCAAATTGAGACGCTTGTGCTAACGTTGTTGTTTGTCTGTCACAGTCCGATACACATTTACCGACCACGACTAGTGTATCTTCGAAGACGAGGAATATTTTCGAAGGGGACAATTTTCACTAGTTGCATAAATAACGTCATGAAAAGGATACAAAAATGATAGACCAGATTTCAGTTCAATCACAGCTAGTCAAGTGGCTTCAAGATCGAAGCACACTTTTATGCAACCCAATTTCATAAATCTTGTCCATGATAAAATTTGATTTGGGCGATCTTCATTACAGTCAACCACTAAATTTCACTTTTTAGTTGGGCGAGTAAATTACACTGTGTAATATACACAGTTTCTTACTAACGAAAAACGTGTAATTTACATAAGGCATTTTATATATTATGTTTGTGTAATAAGTAAAAAAACAAAACGCCATCTCTTGTCAAATTTATTTACCATAATGTCGCCCTTTTACGCTCATTCAAAGATTTCATTAGTTTTTTCCCAATGAGGAATCAATTCTCGTTCCATCTAAATTACTAAACTGTAATTCAGTTGTTTTATCAATAGATGTAGTCGAGTTCTGATAATTGTTGGTTAATTTATAAAACAGTTTGCGAATTTCTTTCATGATTTTCCTTCAAGAAATATTTAGATGTATCGATATCGATTGATGAAATCTTGTACTGTTGTAGTATTTTGTGTTGTTATAATAATTCAACCGTCATGAAAATTATATTTTAAGTGTTTATAATGAAATTTTACTTGTTTTTTGAACGACAGTAGTTTGTTGAAACCAAATTCCTGAAAATATTGATTTTTTTTCTGACTAATAACTAAGTAAAAACCGTTTACCTATGCTGAAAAAATTTACAAATAAATGTGTGTTTGTTTTATACTAATATGTCAATTAGTGTTCGATAGTAAAATTAGTTATACTGAAGAACTTCGTATTTAAATCGCTAAATGTATTTCCTTTATTGTCAACGTCGGTTACATTTTTCACAAGTACCCATTTTGTTCGGCAACCTCTGCATTACTTGCGGGTTAGGTTTTTATGCAATACGCGTCTTTTTGTCATTCGTATTAAATTTAACTATGGAATTTGTATTTTACAGTTTGCTGCTGATAAAAAATACTTCCTGAAAATAAAATATTGCGGTCAACTGAGATTTGTCGGTGCTGTCTTTCATGAGTACTATCGCAAGGCGTTAATTGAACGTAATGATGAGTCTAAAAAAACCTAAAATTAAAAATGCCCTTGTGCTACACCATTTTACTAGTATTGCTTTCTATATGGGCAGAGAATGAAAGAGATTCTGAAAATGATTGTGAATTGTTCTGGTGAGTTGTCTCATGAGCCATGTAGCTGAAAACGATTTATTTCTGCCGTGTGTTGTTTCGTTAATTTTCAGTTTATGTATTATTTTTACTAAATAAGGTAGCCAACCCAAAATAATAGTCTGTCCGGAGCCAGCCACATTGGTTCATAAAACAAAAAGGGTTGACCGAATAATCAAAAAATATTCGGTATAATGAGGAGAAAAACTCGATTTCAAATTTAAAGAAACTTGTGATAGTAAATTGTGATATAAGATTTTATACAACAGGGTTAGGGTTAACCGACCGATTCGGAAACGGTTGAAAACAAAATATTCGCATCACTTTGACCATGATATGTGAGTACCGTGTTCCTTACATCGTATAACGGCGAAAAAAATAAAATAAATAGAATCGTAAATTTTAGAATAGGGAGATATACTTTTTAAAATATTTCTTTATATTTTAATGGCTTTTAAATCGTTGTTTTTTTGCCAAGTATAACGATTCCGGTTCAATGCTAAATGTCTTTGAGAAGTTCTTTATTTATTAAGCGTATTACCGATTTACTAACAACGCTAAGGCTCCGAAGCATTAAATACTTCACACATGATTGTAAAATTCGATTTTCCTCTTCAAAAAACCTTTTTCATAGAAGAACACGTATATCATATGCTCAACAAATCAACCTTGCACTAAAATTTGTAAACAAATATCAGTATCATTAAGGTAAACGTATAGGAGAGATACGCAATATATTGGCGAGTCACATCAGAAAGAGGACTGGTTCCCAAATTAATAACAACTTAAGCAATACACTCTTACAAGAACGATTGAATGCCCTGACTCTGGTGTCTGTAGAGATCGAGACATAAAGTACATTTGAATCCTTTTTTTATGAGCCCCACAATTATTTTAGCATTGGGCCTCTACGCAAGGTAAAACCGGCCTTTGTCGGTAGCCCCATCTTTAAATGCATAATACGATATTTTCGATATATTAAAGTTCAGATTTGGAGATTTTAATAGCGAGATTTAAAATTGGATAATCGTCATTATTTCTTACCCAACCCATTGTAGGCAGGCGTGACATGTTATGATATCCCCTTCCATTCGCTTTCGATAGAGTTTATGAATCCTGTTTTACAAGACAAGGAATAGACTAGTCACTATATTTTACAATGGTGTCATTTTTATTTTTGATTAAATGTTTGTTGAAGAAAAAGTGTTTTTTCTGAAAAACGTCATGTTTGGTGACCTTCGACATAAGGGGTAACCAATATTTATAATTTTTTTGAAAGCTTATATACAATCAACAATAAGAACAATAAGTTTTAAGCTACTAATTAAAGAAATAGGTTACTATGTCATTTATAAAATGACACGACAATCTTATTGTTAATAATACAGGAATAAAAAAATTCCTAGTATAGAACAAATGTCCTTCGAAACAAGTTAATATTAGTAGTAAAATTCATTTTCTTAACAGTACCTTCTAAAATGTCTGCATACGCGGGCAGATTTTAAAACAGACCAAGCACTTTTTGTTTATATTATTTTATCTACTGACTCATAATTATGGTTTTTTGTTGTATCACCACGAATGACTTAACTGCTGGTCTAAGGGTTTTATTGCCAAAGAGCAGGAAGGTATGTGGTGAAATGGATTATTTAATAATCCACGTTCCTACAACTTTAACATTACTATATACAACGATTAAATACAGTTGCAACACAATTACAATTATTAAAGAGATATGCAATGCGGAGGAGAAGCTGTTCTGTCGGTCAATGGTTTATGTATTTATTGATCGGTACATAGCAGACCGCTGTTTTTTTATTATCTAACATTACATACATAAATATTTTGTAATTAGTCATTTAAGTCTTTGTTTGTAAAAGTGCATTATATTTTTAGTGCACGACAAAATATAAAAAAAGAATTTAATTGCATACGGATTTTCAAGCGGCACTGATTTAAAAAAAAAGATTTCTTGTGAAAAATAAATTGTAACTAAACTTAATTGAAATAAACTTAAATATATATGTATATATTATGTAAAAACTAAAAACAATTAAATATATTATTACTAAATTCCCGACATTCCCTTTGGGGAATATAGTGATAAGTTTAAATAAAATAAAACACTGTTAGTGCCGTCCGTGAATATAATATTAGAAAACATACGTGAGTTAACATTAAAGAACAAGTGGCGCAATTAATATTAACAACAACAGCCACTATAAAATATATTTGCAAACATTAACACAAAAATTCTGTTGTGCGGAAAACAAATCCAACAAGAAAACCAGATGGTATTCTGCATACTCCACATATAAAACCAGCGCAAGTAAGCCGTAATTCGTGTTTCAAACCAACCGAAAGTGAGCTGAATATCGTGACCAGCACAAATAGCGTGAAAAAAAAAAATAACGAAAAAACCATAAACTGCAACCGCTAACTTCAGATTAGTACAACCACGCGGTCTAAACGATCCCGGATGGTAAAATAGCAGTACCGGAAAAGACAGTGAAAGACACAACGGTTCATCCAGTAGGAAAAAAAAAACAAAGTGGATCAAGGGCAATTAGCATCGAGAAAAATCCACCATAATTTTCATCGCTTTAATTTAAGGTCATTCGTTTCAGTTTTTAATTTTTTAAATTAAAAGAATCTTTTGTAATTTTTTTTTTTTTTTTAGCAAATTGATACTGTAAACAGTGAACTACTATGATGTCTGAATAGAATCAGGAACTAGTGCTCGGTAAGAATAATTTTTTTTCTGGCTTTTCATATCTCGAAATAAAGGAAAAGTGTTTTCAATAAAGTGATTGATTGCAATTGTGTTTGTATTAATCGGTAAAATCGGGAGTGATGAGTGATAATGAAATGCATCCAAAAACGGGTCAGAATTGGCCTTGAAAACAAATATCGATGCCGGAGCATCTACAAGTATCGATAAAGTGTCAATACCTTTTCCACCGAATTGGCACCAGATGCCCGAAGTTTGGTTTATTCAAATTGAATCGCTATTTGCCATAAAAAAAATAAAAAAAGACAACAGATACTACTACGCACTCGCAGCACTACCTGCTGATGTCATTTATAGTGTCCAAAATATAATCAACGATCCATCGCTAGAGTCTTTTCCCGATAAAGTCAACTCTCTTAAAAAGTAAGTCCCTAACCGGTCATGAAAGAATGGAACAACTATTAAGCTCGACAGAGTTAGTCAATCAGAAACCGTCCGAGTTATTTAATAAAATGAAAATAATAGCAGGTAACTCTAATTTTTCTAATGATGAGCTATTAAGAACACTTTGGTTCAAGCGCCTGCCTCAACAATTTCAAACAGTCCTTGCTGCGAGCGACGGAAATCCAATCACGACATATTGTGACATAGCCGATAAAGTTTGGGACATCATAATTCCCACTAATCCATTTATTATTGCAGTATCGACTGTTTCCGAGTCAAACGATAGTTTAAATCTGCAGACGTTAACGCGCTCAATAAATGAATTAAGGTCACGGTTAGACAAATTCACAGCTTCCTCTAATACTACAGAATCGAATAATAGATCTGGCTCTAGGTCAAAACAGTCAGGTTCGAAGGGTCGAATTGTCAATGGCATGTGTTGGTACCATCGTAAATTTGGACATCGCGCTAGGAAATGTAGAGTTTACGGATGTACATTTGGTAACAATCTAGTATCTCCAAATACAGGATCGGGAAAGTCATACAATCCAACGCCGTAACGGCCGACATTGGAACAGTTTACAATCGCCGTCTTATTATAAAATGTCCCAAAACTCGACTCAGTTTTTTGGTAGACACGGTAGCTGACGTGTCAGTTATCCCGCATTCATACTTTCGCCAACGGAAGACCTATCAAAACGTATGGCATTAAACTTTTACAGATTGATTTAGGATTTCGCAGAGCATTCACTCATGATTTCATAATTAGTGAGATCAAACGTCCAATTTTAGGAGCAGATTTCCTCACCAAGTATGGAATTTTAATTGATCTATAGAATAAATGTCTTCTCTACACGAATACTTCACATATGGGCTCAGCTGTAGAAATCTCAGGTGATTTTTCAGCGCCGAAATTATTCGCGGTCGATGGAAAATACGGTAGACTTCTTAGCCAATTCCCTCAACTGACGCGGGAACCCAACTATGATAGTCCAGTTAGCCACAATATTGTGCATCATATTGTTACTGAAGGACACTTTCCTTTTTCTCGAAGAAGGCTTTGTCCAGAAAAACATAAAATTACGAAAGATTTATTTGATCACAGTAACGGCTGGCGACCTTGCCGGGAATTACCGGCGACTTGACCCAATCACTGTGCCATGCCGGTATCCCTTACCGCACATTCACAATTTCACCATGCATCTTTATGGTTGCACCATCTTTTCAAAAATTGATTTAATTAAAGCTTACCACCATATACCGGTTGCTAATGAAGACATACATAAAACCGAAGTAACAGTACCATTTGGACTTTTTGAGTTGATGCGTATGCCTTATGGTCTGAGGAATGCAGCGCAGACCTTCCAGCGCTTTATGAACAAAGTCACTGATGGTCTGGATTTTATTTTTATGTATGTCGACGATATATTGGTGGCTAGTCGAAGCGAAAGTGAGCATTTTGGATATCTTCGTATTCTTTTTCAGCGACTTAGCGAGTTCGATCTTAGGATAAAACCATCAAAATGCGAATTTGGTGCATCCAGATTGAGCTTTATCAGTCACGAGATCACGAAAGATGGTATTAAACCATCTGAAGATAGAATCGTAGCTATTCGCGATTTCCCTTACCCAATATCTATTAAGCAGGTGCAACGATTTGTAGGTATGGTGAATTATTACCACAGATTCAACAGGCACCTAGCTGAAATGCTTTCTCCAATTCATCAACATCTCGTAAATTGTCGTAAAAACAAAAAAACCCCATTTGTTTGGATTACGGAGTGCTCATCCTCTTTCGACAGGATAAAAGCAGCACTAGTTAATGCAACCCTCTTAGTTCATTCAATAGAGAATGCTAACTTAGCAATAACTACGGACTGTTCGGGTATTGCGATGGGTGCTGTTTTGAAACAGTATTTCCAAGGACGTTGGTATCCCTTATCATTTTTTCCCGTAAGCTTTCTCCAGCCGAACAAAGATACTCTGCATTCAATAGGGCAGATAAATTGAAAAATTCAATTTATTGTACAATCAACCATTTCGAAGACTTAGTTGAAAGTAGGCCTTTTACCATTTTCACGGACCTTTTGACGCATGTACTTAAGTCTGAGGCGTCGAAAGATTTAATGCAAGCTCGTCGATTATTCTACATTTCTCGCTTTACGACTGATACACAACACATAAAAGGAGCAAGTAATATTGTGGCGGATACACTTTCCCGCCCAGAAGATAACCAAATTTCCTTAATATACCATATAGCTCTTAAATTGGAAAAACTATCTGAACTGCAAGAATCCGATTCAGAACTCAAGACCATGATAGAAAATTCGAAAAATCGGTGTGGTTCGTATTGCCAAATAAAGCTTATACCATCACATCTTGCTGAAAAAAACATCTGGTATGAGACTTCCTCAGGTAAAAATTGACCATACATTCCGAGTGAAATGCGCCGCACTGTCTTCGAGAAATTGCATGGCTTGTCTCATCCAGGTGTTAGAGCGACACGTAAGTTGTTGGCAACGAAATACTTCTGGCCCAGTATTAACATCGATTCGGGAATTTGGTGTAAAACGTGTACTCCATGTCAGAAGGCTAAGGTCAATCGACATACTCGTACAGAATATGGTCGGTTCAATCTTCCTTCTGGCCGATTTGAGAATATCCACATGGATCTCGTTGAACCATTGCCCCCATCAAACGGGTATTCGTATATCCTAACGATAATCGATAGGTATACACGATGGCCCGAGGCAATTCTTTTGCCAGACATGAAGACATCTACAGTTGTGCATGCCTTCATTGATCAATACGTCTCAAGGTAGGGTGTACCTTTAGAGATAACGACCGACCAAGGCGGTTAATTTGAGAGTTATTTATTTTCGGTACTTAGCTTTTCTGATTTTAAGGTAATTAAGCTTCCAGAAAATAAAAAATAAAAAAAATTGGTGACCCCTTATGAAAAAGGTCACCAAACATGACATTTTTCAGAAAAAGACATTTTTATTTGATAAAACTTTAATAAACTACTAAAATTGGTAACATTATATAAATTACTAGCCGATTTCCTCTCGTAAGCGCCATCATCTGGTAGCTTTTGAGAACTAACATGGTCTTTGGCTTTCTAAACGTTTTCCGTTCGGATTTTGTACTCATCAATGATTTAACTGGGTTGCAAATTAATTAATTTGCTGAATGATATTAAAGCGATTCATCTTAATGAAATGATAATTTATTTTATAAAGCATTCAATCGTTTGTGAATTTAACATTGGAACAGTTAAAGCCTATACAAACGAAATGTTTAACCATGTAAATTGGTCTGATTAATTTATCAAAAATCGAATTACGTTCAAAATTACTGTTCTGCATTGAGATTAACGTTCGAGTTCATTCCACTCGCGCGCGCAAACCGTCTAATCATTAAAATTCCCATAGCATAAAACGTAAAAAAAAAATAAACACAATTTTCTCGGTTAAGACACCAACTGGTAATAAGTCTAATTCCCAATATTTTTAAACAAATCAATTTTGTTTTTTTAGTTAAACTTAATTTTATAAAAAAAAAAAAAAATTGTAAAACAAAACAAAATAATTTCATTAAATAATTAACTAATTGAACTGAAAATTACTCCAATATATTTATATTACGTACGTAATACTCGTACGTATGTACATATACAATCAAATAATATTTGAAGCATAATAAATTGAATTTGATCGATCGAATCGTACTCGGATAATTTAATATTGGGGTACACTATATATGTAGTGAATATAAGAGGCAAACTTGTACTCAATTAGTACAGTGCATAAATAACCTATTCGCTATCATACTGTGTGTGAATGTCAGATTTTTTTTTTTCTGTACTACATACTAGCTCTTCGGTAATTGATATCAGATAACACAACTTTTTATTTTTTATTTTTTTTTTTTTTTTTTAATGAAATAACATCGAGATACGAAGAAAGAAAATTCTATGGAGTGGAAATTGTTCTAATTATTACAAAATGCAATACAACTTCGATTTAATTTTTTTTTTTTTTACTACTATCAGCAAAATCATCATCAGTTTGATCATCAATTATATTGCTCTTGGGTATTTAATGGTATCGGTATGGTACTACAATCTCGAAACAGTTTTTTATCTGTACCATTCCTTCTGTTGTTTTGTACTTAAAACGAACAATTTTTTTTTTTTTTTGCTTATACATTGGAAATTGGTTTAGCACAGGGTTAGAAGGAAATAAAATTTGATTTTGCATCACAATTTCCCTTAGTTTTTCCGGCACACGAACCAAAATAAATTATTTCTTATCACCCTTTTTATATAACATACATACAAACGTATATATGTATGTATGTACGGAGGAGCTACATCGATATGGTTAAGTTAAATAAAATATGAAGTAAGTTTGTATATATATATAGAACGAACGACAAGTGCGGTACATGAAGATGAAAATATAAAGAAGAAGTATAAAAATTGCCATAGATACTTGAATTTTATTTAGCTCTGCGTTATATCAAAATATAAAATCGATTGGAAATGAATTTTTATGCTCTTAATATTATTTGCAATGAATTGTTCATGCGGAACAGCAATATACTCGTATAATACGAAAAAGGCGAAGAAGAAGAAGATTTGATGAAATTATCTTAATTTTATGATTTTTCATGGAAATTACTTTTTAACTTTCCACTTATTTTCTCACCATCGAATCTCAACAACGACGAAAAAACCAAATAAAAAAAAAACGTAAAATGTCTGCGCTGATATATTGATGAAAATGAAATTACGTGTGTATTTGGGGGCTGCGGTAAAATATTTTATACATAGGTTTGTATACGGGAAGATAAAGGTAAACTATACAATTTAATACCCAAAAGAGTCCTTAAATTTTGTATACGTACCATACACATTTCAAGATAAGAATCTTGTACACAAAAAAAAAAAAAATCTCCACATTATTATCAGAGCAGCCAAAACCAAAAAAAAAAAAATTCAATTTCCTTAACTCATTCGTTTGTGTGTTATTTTCAGAAGAAGATTCAACAATCAATTCAAAAGATGGATGATGTTTTGTGTGTTTTTATGTCTTTCTGTATAAATTCTTATAAAGAAATTATCATAAAAATAAGATCATAGAACTTAAGAAATCCAAAATACAAAAAAAAAAAATTTGTATTCATATTCAAATTAGAAATTTTTATACAAGAACAATGATGGTGCAGGTGAGGCAGCTTACTTACATATACGAATAATACTTGTTTTGAGAAACCATATTCGTTTTTATATAGCTTTTATCGTGATTATTACGTTATTATGATCGGTTAACATCCTTTTTATTTCGTATATAATCTGTGTGTAATAAAATTGTTTGATGTTTCTTAATTATATAACGCGAACAAAAGCTTCAAGAATATATCTACTGGTACAATGTGATGTGCTATTTAAACTTTTTATAATACGTATAAACAGCATGACGTGAAGCAGTTATTTTACCATTTTGATAAGGTTTTTTGAAAGTCAATAAGTGGTCATCATAAAAATAATATTAAATTTAATGTATCGTTGCGAATAATTTTATTATTCAGTTTTTTGCGAAGCAATTCTCATAAAAGAAACAACGTGAAGTTGACAAAATGAATGCTAATGGTTTAGTTAAGTATCCAGTTTAGGTTGATTAATATAAATCTCATTTCTACGACATAATATAATTGGAAGAAATTAGACTTTCCTTGAGATAATTTGGTTTGAGCTTATTATAATTACTAAATGGGAGGGGGGGGGGGGCGAAGCCCAATTTTTACTAGCAAAACAGAAGGGTATTCCTAGTCCTTTAATGTTGGTTGACCTAGGAACAAAATCAAATAAGACCTGAGGGGATTGATGCTTGTCGGTGCTTTATTAATTTATGCCTAGGCCAATAAGAATTAAAACAAAGTTTTTATTCGCGGAGTCCGTTAGAGTTTCATGCCATTCTCTCTGTCTTAAAATTTGAATTGAATTATCATTTCTGGCTTTTTAAAAATTTGACGATAGGTTAAATTTAAACATAAATCGAAATTTGTAATCAAATCATTTAATTCCTGAATATTAAGAATTTTTAAGTTTTATCGTAAGTAAATATTTTTAAGCCAAGTTCTAAATCATTTTTTTTTAAATCACATAGAATATTACAAATTCTAATTTTAGTGTATTGAAATTAACAATTAGAAAAATCTTTAGGACCAGATTCACAAAATTTTTGATTTAACGTATTTTGTTTGAAATAATTTGGCATTCAACTGAGTTGTAAGTAAGTCAATGACGATTCACAAAAAGCAGGAAGGTAATTTTCGGAAATGGGATAACTTCTATGTGGACATTGTCAAAATAAGTAGCAGCCGATCCACACATTTTTTTACTTAAAGAAATATTTGGGAGTGATATGGAATCAAATTATTTTGTACGGCGCTGACGATCCCGAAAAAAATGATAAGAATTTTTTTTAATACCGGAACAACTTTTAATTATTGAATTTTATTATTAACTAGCAAAATTTTTAGAAGCTTAAAAATTAGATCCACAGCATCTTTTATTTAACCAATTAATTTGTATGTAAAATATTTGCATGTATATAGATCATTTAAGGTATTCTGTATAACGCGTTGAAGGTATCCTTACTTTATTTTTATTTTTTACTTTGAATGAATCATCTCTAATATGGGGTGCCAAAATTTCTAAAATAAACTCCCGGTATTAGGTCACTGGCAATATTTAAAATTAATATAAGTGTAGCTTGATATATTCTCTGTCTCTATTCAAAAATTATTTATTTATTATTGTCGTCCTGACAATTTTATATGTTCCAAAGATTGTAAGAGAATTCAATCCAGTTTCGAACTGATCTGATGATTATGAAAAAATCCATCTTCTCATCAGGCCGCGGCGACTGGACTGATTATACCACAATTTACATTCTATATATATAGAATGTACTGTGCGTTCAAGTACTAGCGAATCATACTAATACAGATAAATTCTCTTACAATTTTTCTAGTTTTTCATATAGAGATTTACTAAATCTAATTTTAAAATATTTAATACTTTTAAAGGTCTGGTAAATAATTTTTGTTTAGTTTGTCACATTTTCATCTTTTATTAGCCAATTATATAATTTTGAAACCCAATATATTTTAAATATTTTGGAATATTAAATTTTGTATTATTAAATTATTTTGATTATGCGTTTACCTACCTGTAAAATGTCAAGGTGGATAATCAAAATTTTGTAAGTAGGAATTAAATTCTAAAAATGTGAGTCTTAATTTTCAAACACCAAACGTGAAGCTGAG
Organism: Tipula vernalis; assembly: GCA_958295665.1. Lineage (NCBI taxonomy): Eukaryota > Metazoa > Arthropoda > Insecta > Diptera > Tipulidae > Tipula > Tipula vernalis. The sequence continues at coordinate 321,791,254 of OY282559.1, forward strand.
TTAATAGCTATCACTTAGGTATGACTTAAACCAAGTTATTCAAGTTCATCCATTCTGATAATTTTGGCAAATTTCTAGAAAATTAGGAAACAAATCAATAAATAATTTACAATTTGGAAAATTTTCATTTTGAATTGCAAAATTTAATTTGCATTTCTTCCAAGCAAAAATTAAAACAAATTTCCAAAATAATTTTTTTTTTTTTTTTATTTCGTCAAATTTTCGAAATTTGTAAGAATTTAAAGTTATAGTTAAAGTTTCTGAATTTGCAAACACCTACCTTGTATGAAATTTTACGTTGCAAATTTTAAGAATTTTAAAAATACCGAAAATTACCGAAATCTCTTAAATTATTGCAACTACTCATTCAATCATTCCCTAGGGAGGGGAAAATCACTTGCGGCGGAGTCCTGTAGTGGCTCGCTTATATCGAAATAACACTAATTCAATACGATTTATTCACTGTGTTTATTGATGAAAAATACAATTAGTTATTATTATTTTGCACCATTTACTTTACCGAAAAAGGTAAATTATCGATATTCAAGAAGAATGTATTTTTATAATGTACCATACAAGACCGAAAAATTAAAAGATGTCCACTGTAAAGTACCTTGCCATAATATTAGACCCAAGCAAAAATAATTGAATTTTCTAACTTCAGAGCACAATTGTGTTTTTATTTAGGCGTGTCTGTGTTTGTTTTTTAAATTTCTAGTTCTGGCAACATTAAACAAGATATTTTAATGTTTGCAACGCAGTAAAAACAAAATTAATGTCATTATTGCCTCGAGAGCGAAAAAAGGATCACATAACCTAAAAATTTGTTAATTTTAAGGTAGTTTCTTTTGACTAATTACGGTAAGTATGCATTGCAAATTTTGTTTCAGTGTTATAGTCTGTTCTTATTTTATATTTTTTTGCAATTATACAATAAGAAAATTGAAAAAAATATGATCTTTTGAAATATTTTCGATGGGGAAAAATGGTGACCTCTCTCCTGAGAAAGTTGGTGAAGTGTGTGGTCTTTTGAAGGCTACTGATTTATCGCAATATGAAATTGCAAAAGTGACAGGTGTCTCACGAAGTTCTGTGAAGAATATTAAAAAAAAAAATGGATTCCGGGATAACTTTGTCGCCAAAAAGAAAGGGTGCGTACGGACGACGACGCATTACAACCCAAAGAACAGACAGAAAAATCCGAAATATTTGCATTCAAAATAGAAAATTACCCGTTCGTTTGCTTACGAAGAAGATGAGGGATGACGGAATACTTGTTTCCCAGCGAACTATGCAACGGCGTCTTGCTGAAAATGAATTGATCGCATATAAACCTGCGCGAAAACCAAAGTTGACTCCGATCATGATGAAAAAGCGACTTGATTGGGCCCGTAAATATAAAAATTTCACAGTTGAAGATTGGGAAAAGGTAAAAACAATATGTTATTATTCTTATAAATCAGTAATATCAATATGTCTTTTCAAAAATTTAAAACATTATTTGTCACAACAGGTTTGTTTCTCCGACGAGTCTGTGTTTCAAGTTTTGATGGAAAAATTGATGTTTGTACGGAGAAGGACAGGCGAGAAATACAAGCCCGACTGCATCGTCCCTACTGTGAAACATCCACCTTCTGTTATTGTCTGGTCTGTAATATCAAGAAAAGGGACAGGCCACCTCTTTGTCGTGGAAAAAACAATGCGTCAAGATCAATATAAAAAAGTCTTAGAAAACAATTTGATACCTCAAATCAAAGACTGGTTGTCTGATGATGAAGAACCAATTTTTATGCACGATGGTGCTCCTTGTCATAAAGCTAAGAGTATCACAAGCTTTTTACAACAAAATAATATTACAGTTTTGGAATGGCCTGGAAAATCTCTAGATATGAACCCTATAGAGAATGCCTGGGAGCTTCTGAAAAGAGAAATTGCAAAATCTACGATAACTACAAGAAAAGAACTCATTGAAAAGTTGATTTTCGAGTGGAACCATAATCCCCATCTTCAAGACGCTGTTCAGTCATGCATAAAAAGCATGCCTCGACGAATTAAAGGACTTATTGCTGTAAAAGAAGGGTCAACGAAATATTGACGTAATAAGGAGACTATTATAAGAATAATGTTATAATTACAGAATATAAAATATTTTATTGAAATTTGTTTTATTTAGTTTGGTATTATGTTTAATAATTTATTAAACATCCAAAACAGTATAAAGCACATAATTATTTACCGATATCATCTCTCTAGATAAAAAAGTCCATTTTTTCTTCCATGGGTCTAATAATATGGCAAGGTACTGTATATGCAAGCGTAAAACAGAATGTCTAAAAAAACGGAATTTGAAGAGGATGAATAATAAAATGAATTGTTTTGCTTTTGTTTCCTTCGCGTGAATTGTTTTAGGGCAGCGACCAGTTGCAGATAGTTAAGCAGTTGCGATTATGTTGTGAGAGTATAACATTAATGAGTGAGCGCTGATATATTTGCTATTGTAGCGGTGAACGAATGTATCTATTTTATAAGTGAATTTGATGAGTGTATTTTATAAGTGTATTTCTATATAAGCGAGCCGCTACAAATAATTCTGTAGTCACAAGCCATAACAGGTTAAGTCAAATTTGAATTTTTCTAGAAAGGTAGAAAAAGTTGAATATTAAATTCCTTTTTCACTTATGCCGAATAAGGCTACCACGGCTTGCGACCAAAGCTCTCGGCCATAAGGCATTACCATTTAAGTAAAATTTAGTGCAGTTAGAGGACATATAGAAAACGTTGAATTTTGAAAATAATTTTTGTCTTCCGTCGACTCAACCGATTATGTATTGTAGTCCCAGAATTTATGTTTGAGATAATATTTAATTTGGAATTGATAAAATTTCAATGTTCGATGAAAAAATAACAAATCTATAATTTGTTTTAATTATTGAAAAATCAAAGAATTTCGAATTTTGAAAAACTGAATGCGCCAATTTTATTTTAAAATAGATAAAATACAAATCTTTTCAACCATAATTTTAAAAGAAGTTCAGTCAACCAATTCCAATAAAAATCTGAAAGTTTGGCGAAATTCAAAATTATTATTTAACCTTTTCAAAAGGTTTTGTGATGTTTTTAAAACGCAAGGAAGAAATTAAATTTTATTGATTTGTTGAAGTTTAACATTTCAGAATATGAAATTAACACGTTTTTCGAAAAAAAATTGAAAGGTCAATGTTTAACTCTTAAAATTGTTGGTTTGATGTCAATTTCATGTAATTTTGCATTTGTTATAATTTTATACGTGTTCTTTTAACCCTTTACAATATTAACATGGGATTACTAACATAACTGTATGGGTTTAAGTTAATTCGCCCAACCACGATATTTAGTAAATTAGCCAAGCCGTGGTATCTAGGTTGTTATCTGTTAAGAAGTTTCGAAGTCCGCCTGCCCAACTTCTGGTTTAATCTATATCTTAAAAATATCAATGTGCTCACTGCCCCATAACTGAGAGACTAACATGATTTAAATAGTGGAAAGCATCGTCAACCTTTATTGAGCCACCTTATTTAATTGAGATTGATATTCAAATTTTGGAGCAAATTGAATATAGAAATCATTTTTTTCTATCCACGGTTAGAACTCACGGATTCACCATTTGATTTATATTAATACTGGCAACCGCATAATGGGATTGCAATTATCTACACAGCCACCATATTCTAAAGTTTTTTATAACTAGGCTTAGGATGTTTAGGTTCTAAAAAAATTAGAAATATACTAAAATTTGCAAAATATGTAGTAAAAATATGCGATTAAAATGAAGAGTTACATGTCAAATTTTGAACAGAAAACCAAACCTCAAAAGAATAATGTGACTATTGAGGCGGTCTATGCTATTAAAATGGCCTTGTTTCATCCAGTTAAATTTTGAAGATTTTCTTTACAAATATTTTCGAAATTTTCGATTTATCTACCGGGGGTGGCTTTAATTTGTTTATCCTATAAAAGCTTTGGAAATATACTGTAAAAATGACAGGCAGTATAAAATAAATCAAATGGACACTGACAGGTAAGTCGACAGTCAACATCTTTGGCCCGAAGAATTAATTGCCCTGTACAATAACTGCGAACAAACTAACTCGATGGGCCGTAACACTGATGATTTGGATGGAGAGAAATGGAGAGTCTTGTCAATATGTTTCTAGAGGGTGTGATTGAAGCGACCCTTCAGTTACAGTTGCGGATTTAATTTTACCATGAAAATTCTATATTAGAGTGGTTGACTAACAAAATTACGAAACAAAGATATCGATATGATAGAACAGGGTTTGGGGGTGTGGTCCGCATCAAACAATTTAAAAGAAGACATTATCTTTTCATGAATTAGATACTATGATTAAAGATAAAATTTCGTTTGTGATATTTACAAGTTAAAGAAACCAAAACCAAAAATGGTGGTATCGTAAAGCTCGATGCGCCATTACATCAAAGGTAACAATTCTCGCGTTGACAAATAAACTCGAAAGTATGGGGTTGCCAAGAACCAACTCTTATCTGATAATGATGCACAAAATATATCGGTGGAGTTTCAAAAGTTTTATTAGAAGAAAGGTATCCTGCCAACTTCGAATAGAGAATCCAAGCGCTTTGTCAGAATCTATAAAATAGGTCTCGGGAAGGGTACTTTAAAAGAGCAACGCAAAGAGGAATCAATTATGTTGCCGGAAAGTCTCCAACAGATATTCTACATGGAAAATATACAAGGATCATGTATCTATATTAATTCCAAAGACGAATTCCAAAGCTACGTGACTCGATCTACGACCGAGGAAGCCATTGCCAGAAAAGTACTAGACAAACTTGAAACATTTTAAATTTGTATTTAGTCTGAAAAATGTGCTTTTTCAGTTCTGATTTAGAGTAAAATAAGTTCAGATTTTGGAAAAAATGTTGCTAAAACTCAAAATGTTTTAAATTTCTATTTAGTCTAAACATTTTACCACTTTTCAATAGCTTTAATTTGTTCCTTTAAATACAAACAATATTGGCAAAATCGGTTTAGATTTAGGGGAAAATATTGCTAAACTCAGAATGTTTTAATGGGTATTTAGCCACAACATTTTGACTCTATCCAGTTCTGATTTAGAGAAAAATACTTTGCTGATATTTGTTCCACTTAATTACAAAAAATATTGGCAAAATAAGTTCAGATTTTGCAAAAAATATTGCTAAAACTCAGAATGTTTCAAATTTGTATTTAGCCTCAACATTTTGCTTCTTTTCAGTTCGGATTTAGAGAAAAATCCTTTGCTGAAATTTTATCCATTTAAATACAAAAAATATTGGCAAAATAAGTTCTGATTTTGCAAAAAATGTTGCAAAACTCAGAATGTTTTAAATTTTTATTTAGTCTCAACATTTTGCCTCTTTCCAGTTCTGATTTAGAGAAAAACACTTTGCTGAAATTTGTTTCGCTTAATTACAAAAAATATTGGCAAAATAAGTTCTGATTTTGCAAAAATGTTGGTAAAAAAAACTCAGAATGTTTTAAATTTTCATTTAGCCTCAACATTTTGACTCTGTCCAACCCAAAACCCAACTCAAAACAAAGAATGTTTAAATTGATATTTAACCTCAACAATTCGCAACTTTTCAATTGCTTTAATTTGTTCCTTTAAATACAAAAAATATTGACAAAATAAGTTCAGATTTTGCAAAAAATGTTGATAAAACTCAGAATGTTTTAAATTTGTATTTAGCCTCAACATTTTGCCTCTTTTCAGTTCTGATTGAGAGAAAAATACTTTGCTGAAATTTGTTCCACTTAATTACAAGAACTATTGGCAAAATAAGTTCAAGATTTTGCAAAAAAATTTTGCTGAGTCATTTTGCCTCTTTTCAGTTCTGATTTTGAGAAAATCACTTTGCCTAAATCTATTGTATGTAAATAGTAAAAATATTGGCAAAATAAGTTGCAAGGACAATTCCTAACCAAATATATCCCTGCTCAGAATAACCGCTGTCATCACTGACATTGAATAAATTCTATGAACTTGAACATAATTGAGTTTTGCCACAGTATCAATAGGATTTCGAACAGAAGGAGTACTACTGTCCTGCGTGATGATGGCACCTTTTGCTAATAATATTCATGAAAAATGTCATAAACAATTTCAGTAGCCGTGGTTTCCGTTTTACGCAAATGATTATGGTAAGTATCTTTTCGAAACCACAAAAACAAATTAAATAACCAAAATTTTTTGATTTAACGTACTCGACCACTAAGTGCCAAAAGTCATAATGGAAAATCTTAGATAAGTATATTTGGTTTCGCAGGCCTTTTCAAAAATGTTTCCACGTGATCTGCGATTGTTTTAAATATTTAAATCGAAACTTTAAAAAAACTTAATAAATTCCTATAGGTACAAAAATCTTAAATTTTATTTTCCAAAAATCTCTAGGTTGTTACATAGTTTTTACAAAGTTTTTTTTATGTGGCGGAATGATATAAATCAAAACATAGTACAAATAAAATAACACGTTCTGTCTAACTTTTCAAAAGTTCTTTTAAATCATACCTTGCGTATTTCTAAAATAAAATTTAATTTATTTTGATTTTCGTAAATTTCATTAAAAATTCAGGACTATATACTACCTACGCATAAAAATTTTCATTTATTTTGTTATTCCCAACTCTAAACGAATTCACAAATAGAGAAATTATCTGCCTACTCGTCTCTAACAAAAAGTTCATGTTGAAATTTAATCAATTCAAATTTATCTGTTAAGTATAGGTGCGTATTGTAAGTACATGTGTAGTGATTATTTCGCGCGGTTTTACTTTTTTAACAAATTTCGAATGAACCAATAGAATTACATGGGAATCAGGCTCTGATTGATTGTGAACATAAATTTATTGAATTACATTTTATACCGGAAGTTGAATATAAAAATATAAAAAAAAAAAAAAAACATTAATTTCAACGTGAAATGAATTTTAATTTTTATTGTTGCACAAACCAATCCTCTATACCATGTACAATCGTATATAAGTAATATATTTATGTATATGTAAGAAAACCCACGTACATTTTTTTATTTTTTGGTTTTAAACGGGCAAATTATTAAATGATATCATCATGTATAATATTAGTATACGGTTGTGTATGCGTTCAACATTAGACAAAAAATCAAAAAGCTCGCAACATTTTCGATTTTTATTCACTAATCATTCAGAAATTACAAATTTTTTTTTTTTTTTTTTTATTACAGATAGCAACAATGTGTAATGATAATGAAGGAAATTTTTCAATATTTTATTTATATTATACGGTTATATTCAATGAATTTTTAATGATTTTTTCGGTGTGTCGTAATAGAACAACAACAACAAAATGTCGAGGAAAATTCCATTTTTCCGTGTAAAAACGTAAACAACAAGCGCAAGTAGGAATATTTGTGCTTATGAATCGAATGTAACACAAAGATGATAACAACAATATTTTTGTTTTTGGAATGGAAAATGATAGAAAAACTAGATGGAAAATAATGATAATAATAAGAAAATAGCTGTAAAAAAAAAGAAGAAGAAATAGTAAAAAAAAATAAAATTAGGATCAGGTGTTATTTTGTCACCCATAATCATAATATGAAATCGATTTTATTTATTTTTTGGTGTCTGTATGTGTGTGTGCTTGCTGTTTTTCGACTCGTTTCGAGAAGAACATAGGATATGGCAATATGTCTGTCTGTATTATAATATGATGTAAAAGAAAGAAAAGTGGATTCTATTTGTTTTTGTGCGGTGGAAAAATTTTATTTTTTTATTAAATTTTCAATAATTGAATTTTTGGTTTTATTTTGTTTTTCTCCCTTTTTTTTTTTTTTGTTGGCTGGTTGCTGCTGGTGCTACAGAAATTCGATTTTGAACGAGGAAACGAATTATGAAAATTAGAACAAGCCGGATATTTCCAATTACGTATGTATCGTCAAAATAAAATCCTTTATATAAAATATATCCACTTGACCTGCTTGATGTGTATACGAGAATATATTGTAGAGGTGTTTCACCCGGAAAAATGCATTTTCATGATTTTTCCATCATTTTATATTACATTATACATATATTATTCCATTTTATAAGAGTCTAACAATTAAGTTCTCATTTCACGTTAAACACTGTATACTCATTAAAAACTCATTTCCCACTCACTCATACATCATATAATATACAGAAAACCCACATAAATTATAACAAAAGATGAAAAGTTGGGAAAAATAAAAAATTGGAAAATTATTGTCAAAAGAAAATTGAAAAGTGATGAAAAGAATAAAAATCGGTGGTTTTTATTTAAACACGAGGCAGATTGAAAATGGGTAAAAAAAACATTTTTCCCATACATATTTTCTTTTCCTCCCCCCAACCATCATCATCATCATCGCGCGATGAACAAGTGAAAACAGTTATGTACTATTATTATTATTTCATTACTGTTATTAAGGGAGTTGATGTATATTTGTTGCATTTTATCGAAATTTAATGTAAGTAGTGTGGTGTGAGGGTGAACCAGTATTTACGCAAGATTGATTAGGGGGAGGTAAAAATAAATGAAAAACAATTTTTTTTTTGTGCTTCGATTTTTTTTTTGTTGATTGTGATTGCGTGAAAAAATGTCATCGAACTGTGAGTAGGAAAAAAATTATTAGAATTTTTACACTTGAAACAACTTCTCCCCTTTATTTATGGTTACATCTACATATATATGTATGTATATGGTGTACTCCAGTGCTTAAAAACATATTTTGCGGTTGTAAAGTCTCGCGCAAACCGCACAATGAAACAAGGTTTCCCAACCCAATTTACATATCCTAACATCCGTCGCTTTGTACTGTGTGCGTTATCTATTTATTGTTTTATCACTTTATGATTATTAAGATGATGATATTGACGTGAGGGTTGAATGGTTTTCCCATTTTCTATATTTGAAAATTTTATAAAACAAAAACGAATCCTAAAACAAACAAAAAGGGTTGAGAAAATTAATATGATTATAGTGTAAGGGTGATTGATTTGATTAGTTGCTTGTTGGTTGTACGTGGTGATTATGAACGTAAGAGCACAAAATTTGATTTTCAACGTATACAAAATATATTTTATTTGGCATACCCAAGCTCAAATCACATATAAATTTTTAATCTAATTTATTGTTATGTATTACACATATATTCATCAATTGTTAACGCGTAACCCCCCAATCGGTATTAAAATACATAAAAAAAGGATAATTTTTCTTCACCAAAACATACATAAACAACAATAAAAATACTTTATATCATTTCATTGTTATAACAATAAAAAAAATAAAAAAACGAAACGCTCAATTTTTCTACTTAATGCACGCGATTTTATAGATTACATAAATATTTGATGTTACATTTATTACATATGCGATATGTTTCAGCCTAGGTCCCTTCTTATTGTCCGCATACGACAACAATACCAATATAAGAAGAAAAGCAATTCCTTGCGACATAAATCACGTACGAATTTGTAAAAGCAGAGATATATACTATATGTAAGTTCAATCGCTTATACGTATATAAAACATATATAACGAAACGACCACAATCCAGAGATGACAAAAAGGTCAATGTGTACGTAATATAAATTTTTATTGAGGGACAAGTGTGGTGGGGTGACATCAAAAAAATAAAAATAAAAAATTTAAATTTTATTTAAGCGACGGCGACCCATCATGGGACACATAAAAATGACGATGATGATCATATTGACACCAAAATACTCATTTGGGGCATGAAACTTAATGTGTAAAAGTTTATATTAAAATCGTGATGTTGAGTTTTGTGTTTTTTTTTTATTTTTTTTTAAGTAGTGGGCTAATTGATTTCGGCTTTAATGCATTTTTTTTTATATTTAGCATCACGAGTTAGCGAAATTTTATTTAATTTAAAAATGTGTCACATTAAAAATATTGGATAAACTAAATTTGCTAGAATTAAGATTATTTACTAAAAATTTCATTTTTTAGATTCTGTTTATCGACCAAACAATAATATAAAAAAAAAATTGCATTTACGCTTACATTTCAAAAACTAAAATATTTTAGTTATTGTGAGAGCCTATATCTTTTGAAAAATCACGTATGTAAAAAAGTTGCTTGTACCTTTTAAAACAAGCAATAAATAAGTAAATCGGTAAAATTGTTCGAGTTAGGTCGTAGTTTTACATTAATCTGAAAGCTTTTAGAATTTATTTTTTAAAAGTTTGAGTTTTTGAAATATTCTTTAAAATATAAACTTTTTAAGCTTTTAGGCAAACATTTTTTATTATGAAAGCTTTAAGAGCTTTTACAGTTTATTGCTTTTAAATCTCAGCTTTAAGCTTCCTTTTACCTAGAGTTCGGTTTCTTGTAATATAAAATCTTAATCAAAGAAGACTGTCTAAAAAGCTGCTTAAATTAAAAGTCTGAGGACCTGTTACCTGCAGAGCTTAGAATGTTTAAAAAATCTTAAATCATTAGATACGAGTAACTTCTGATAAATTGTTGACAGTTGATGTGTAATTTTTAAGTAAATAGTTCTTAACGCTATAAGCTTTCAATAAAAAGTAAACGTTTTAAATATCAGAAACAATTGAGAAGTTTCAATAAAGTGAGCTTTTGCTTGTTTGAAACGAATATTGGCCTGAGTTAGCTCCAAAAATGAATATTGACCGAAGACTTGGAAACGTGTTTTTGATATTTTACCTGAAGAGTACTATCGTTTCATTTCGTTAAATTTAAATAAAAAGCTTTTCTCTAAATGAATGGTATTATGAATGGTTATTTTGGAACAGTGTTTTTTATGTAATTTATATATTTTTTCTACATAAGTTCCCAACGTATTATAGCATAATAGGATTTTTTTTTTAATCCTTTATGATTTCACCTTTTTCATTTGTATCCAAAGCTGTTCGCTGAATTAAATATATTCAAACAGAACAAAATAATATAACATTTAATCCTAGCTATGAAGTTTAAACATTAAATTGTCAATATCATAAAATTTGTTGAATTAATTTTCAAAGTTAGTTTTATTCGATTAAGTGCTTCAAATATTTGAAATGTGTTAAAAGCACAAAAATAATAAACACTATAAAAATACAAATAAACTAAACTGCTTCTCAACCAAACAACAATGTTAAAAACATTGCTGTTGGATTTAGATTTTAAAACATCTATAAAATATATTAGAACTTTCTTTCAAATATTTTCAATACATAAAGAGCTTTACAAAACTCAAGTTTAAATTTTTTACGTGGCCACATTTAAATATAAATAAGCAAATAGATGCAAATTGTTCAATTCGTATCAGTAAAATATTCTTACCGCGAACAATAATTTTAAAGCTATTACAATTTAAGCTTGAGGAATTTAATTAGACGTCAAGATCTTTCCCGTTTTACTTTTTTCAATTGTAAGTCAACTTCTTAAATCAATATTAGTTAATTCTTAACTATTTTTTACAGTTGCTTTGTAATTTAATAGTAACTTTTAATTGATCTTAACACATAGTGTTAATATTGAAGCTTTCACATATTTTGGGTTACTTTTGAGATTAAAGCTTTTAAAGGTTTGCAAATTCATAAGCTTCGGCTGATTTTCTGTGACGTATAAAGAAAACGTTTATAGTCTTCAATTAAAATGAGCTTTCATTTACATTAAACGATTATTGGCTGTAGTTACTACTCAAAAGCTTGGAAAAAATCTTTCATATTTGACGGGTTTTCAAATTTACTTTGAACTGAATAGAAAAAGCTTTTACATGAATGAAAGCTCATATTTTCCAACCAAAATATATTTTAGATACAATTTTAATCCTTTGTGATTTTACATTTTTTCTATTTTTATCTAAAGCTAAAAGCTTTTAAGTTTAAAAAGCGAATACAATAATATAAATGTAAATCCTTTTTAAGCTTTTTATTTAAACATTAAACATTCTTGAAGTGATTTTCAAAGTTATTTTTGTTATTTAAAGGGACTATTTATGTAGAGAACGGCTAAATTGGTTGGTAATATTTGAACCGTTTTCAAATCGTGTTGACAGTACAAAAACAACAAACACTATAAAAATTAAAATAAACCAAACTTTGTCACAACTTTTACAAATTATTTTTGAACTTCAGGCTAGCACATCAAATATTTTAGTTATTGTTTTAACAGTTTTAAAAGCTTACGTAAAATAGCCTTAGGCTTTGCGTTGCAAAACAAGCTTAATCAGCACATAGAAAGCTTTACAATTTGGTGTATTTAGTAGTATTTATTTTTCAAATAATTTAAGCTTTAAGAGCTTTTGAGGTTTAGTTTTGCAAATGATTTTGTCAAGTTCGGTTTCGTGTAATATAAAGCCATAGTAAATGATAATTGCCTAAATTAAAATTTTGAGGACTTTTATCCACAGAGCTTTTCCAACTAGCAATAGTATATAAGAAAGTAACTTTACTATCTTTAAAATATTATTTATACTCGTATATTTTAGAATTTCTTGAGAAAGATTCCAGCAATATCATAAATCTACTTCTAAAATCCATACAAGTTAATCCTAAACTATGACAGTTATTTTTCAATTTAATAATTCTTAACACACATTTATAATTTGAAAGCTTTCAAAGATTCTGAATTACTTATGAGATTAAAAGCTTTCCAACATAAATAAAAAATTATTAAAGTTTTATAAATTCTACAATTCATAAGCTTCTGCTGATTTTCTGTAACACATATAGAAACCATTTGGAGGTTTTAATAAAGTGGGGTTTTATTTACTTTAAACGCTTATTGGTTATAGTTAATACTCAAAGTCTCGAAATGTTCTTTCATATTTGACGGGTTTTCAAATTTACTTTGAACTGAATAGAAAGAGCTTTTCCATGAATGAATGCTTTTATTTTGGACTATTTGTTTTTTCTTTCGACCGGAAAGCTCATATTTTCCAACCAAAATATATTTTAGATACAATTTTAATCCTTTATTATTTAACATTTTTCCCATTTTTATCTAAAGCTTTTAACTGTTTCCAAAGCGAATACAATAATATAAATGTAAATCCTTTTTAAGCTTTTTATTAAAACATTCTTAAAGTGATTTTCAAAGTTATTTTTGTTATTTAAAGGGACTATTTATGTAGAGAACGATCAAATTGGTGCCAGCCGTTGAATATTTGATATCTTGTTGACAGTACAAAAACAACAAACACATTTATACTTCAAATAATTTAAGCTTTAAGAGCTTTTGAGCTTTAGTTTTTCAAATAGTTTTGTCAAGTTCGGTTTCATGTAATATAAAGCCATAGTAAAAGATAATTGCCTAAATTACAATTCTAAGGACTTTTATCCACAGAGCTTTTCCAACAATCAATACATTTTTTTAAAAATGCTAATACGTGAGAAAGCAACTTTACTATTTTTAAAATATTATTTATACTCATATATTTGGGATTCCTTTAGAAAGATTCCAGCAATATCATAAATCAACTTCTAAAATCCATACAAGTTAATCCTAAGCTATTTTTGACAGTTATTTTGCAATTTAATAATTCTTAACACACATTTTTAACTTTAATGCTTTCAAAGATTTCGAATTACTTATGAGATTAAAAGCTTTCCAACATAAATAAAAAATTATTAAAGTTTTATAAATTCTACAATTCAAAAGCTTCAGCTGATTTTCTGTAACACATATAAAAACCATTTGGAGGTTTTAATAAAGTGGGGTTTTATTTACTTTAAACGCTTATTGGTTATAGTTAATAGTCAAAGTCTCGAAATGTTCTTTCATATTTGACGGGTATTTACTTTTTTTTGAACAGAATAGATTAAAAAGTTGTTTGCAGTAACATCATTCCATTTTATTAAAGTAAAGTAAAAGCTTTTCCGTGAATGTACGCTTTTATTTTGAAATAGTAACTTTTTTATTTAGATTTTCAGTCTCATATTTTCCAAGAAAAATAAATGTCTATATATGTCTACTAGATATAATCTTAATCCTTTTACCTTTTTCATATTTGTATCTAAAGCTTTGAGCTGTATATGCTGTTTAATACTTTTTGAAATGTTTTATTATAACTTTAAATTGCCACAATACCTGAACATAAGATTTATTGAAGTAATTTTCAAATTTAGTTTAATTTTTTAGAAGGATTGTTTGTTAGATAATGTTTAAATTGGTTTCAGTTGCTTCAAATATTTGAACTGTATTGAAAGCACAAAAGCGACCAAGTAAAAAAAAAATCTCTGAATCAAATGACTCTTAAAATATTACATAATCAGAGCTCCTTTGTTTAGTTTAGAAGTTAGTAAATTTGCTAAACATTCTGATGAAATCAATATTTATATTTTTCAAATATTACAAATTTTCGCCACACTAAGAAATATTCCACTATATTACCCAAAAAATTGCTAGAAAAGAAAGCTCATTTACCGCGAAACACAGGTCAACTACAACCTAACTAGTTACTACAGTTAATAACTAGATAAATATTATTCCTTCAAATTCAAGCCATTAGCTTACAACTAAATAAGAATCGATGGAAAATATGTAAAAGGTTCAAAAAATTTAAGAAGTTCCAATATTTTATAATTTAAGAGTCTGTTATAGAAATAAGCTTAACGTAACTTTTTAATAAATTTTCCATTATTGTGAGGTTTAATGGAACTTTTATCGAGAGTAAAATTTAATTTATTTCAATGAAAGTTCGAAAAATTTGTCGAAGCTTTTATGGAGCTGCATAAAATAAATATTACTTTAAATATTTTGTTATAAAAATTATTTAATTTAATAATATTAAGAGTTTAAATAGTAATTTAGTGATTTAATATATAGTAAAATTTAAATCACAAAAAGCTTGTAGAACGTTTCTACTATTTCACTATAAAGCTATTTTGTTGTAAAATTTTGTATTGTTCTTTTATTAATCAGTAAAGCTTTTGTTTTCCAACCAAAATACAATCCTCAATAAGTTTTATAGTAAATATTCAATCCTTTATTAAGTTTTCCCATTTAGCTTTAAGATTTCCAAACAAAACAAAATAATATAAATTTCAATCTTAACTATAATGTTTACATATTTATTGATAATATCTGAACATAAATGTTTTATGAAATAATTCTCAAAGTTCAGTGACATTAAAGTTTGAAAATGAGAAAAACCTCATAGAGCTTTTACAAAAGTAAATCAAATTTAAAACTTCCAAGTGAACTAATAACCATACCGTTATTTAGGAACAAATTTCAATTTAGTCGTATAAGCTTCAAATTTTTGAACTTCTTAGGAAACTTAAGCAAACTAATTTAAAAAGCTTTTTGAAACAAATTCTGATTTTACTGTGGACGCGAATTTTCTTTTGGAAGATTATTTTAGACGTACAATTTTTATAAGCTGAACTTTTGAATTCTTTCAATATTAAAAATATAGAGTAAGCTTTTACAAATTATCTATTTTGTAAAATTTTAAACGTTAGACGGACCTAACAAAATTTCTTTAATGTTATTCCTCTTGAATTAAATTTAACGAGCTTTAATAAAAAGAGCTTTCTTTCAAAGTGAATCAATTTTATTTTACGAATATGGGGTATGGTTTATAACTTAAAAAACGGATGTGATACTAAAGTCAATTGATTTATCCAAGCTAAATTGTATTGCTAATTAGTTTGGAAACTTTCCAACGCAACAATTAAACAATATTTAAATTGTTTATTAAGGTTTGCCTAACATTTTTGTTATATAACCAATTAAAGCTTTTAGTTAAAAAACACTAATACTACTTATAACAATTCTGGGTACTTAAATCTCAGAACGCTAGCAGGAAAAAACAATGTAAGCCTAAACCTTTGCTTTTTCTATTTTCGTATTAAAGCGCTTTAAAGACTAGAGCTTTTCGGGTTCACTCAAAAATATTCAGACTCAATACGATTATGGATCAGAGCACAGTCTAAATTACATCAGAAATAATAATCCATTCCATAAATATTAATATTCGGCAGACACAAAAATTATTTCGCAAGTGAATCGATTTTTAATCCAACGAACTTTCATTTTGTGGTATATCAAAACCATTAAAATATCCTTCTATATAAAAACAAACTGTTAAAATATTTGCAATCCACTTTTCATATCATATTTGAAAAAAAAAAAAAAAAAAAAATCGTATTAAAAAACCAAATTATTTTTGATAAGCTGTCTCGTGCTGTTATTTTCAAATGTTACATAATTTTTTATGTGATATGTGTATGTGCGCGGATCATCATCATCCATGCGGTAATTAATATTTGTATGAGGCGCAGGCGGACAATTTTGATATTTAATATAACCATTTTTTTATTTTTATTTTTATTTTTTATTTTATGCTCAAATAGATTACAATAATAAACATTTATTATATATTAATATAATCCAAACAAAAAATCACATTTGATCAATTATGATTAAAAATTATGAAATTCAAATTTCATTTTAAAAGCCACTTTTATTTAGCTATGAGTGTATATATACAAAAATTGTGGTTATAGTCATTTGATCAATAATTTTGTATATTTTGCGATAGATACGTAGCTATGTTCATTGTCGAAACAACCAAACATACCCAATTGTATATATATATATATATATATATATATATACGTACATAAACATATCAGAAGGGTCGAAAAGCAACATCGAATATAACCACTGAACCAAAAAAAAATAAAAATAAAAAAATATTTTCACTTAATCAAAATAATGAAAATTTATTGTCATTTTTAAACAACCCGAGCAATGTCGAGTAGCAGAAAACAAAACAAAATCAAGCCAAAAAAAATTTTTGTTACATTCAAAATATACATACAAACACACAAAAAAGATGAAAATTATGAAATTATGTCGAATTCGAAGTCAATTTTCATCTATTAAACTGCTGGTGTGTACTCTCGTCGCATATCTATCTCTATATAATATTGGACGAGATACAGAACAGGGAAAAAAAATTCGGTAAAAAAAGCTCTGGTAAAACTTTTGACGTTTTTTATTTTAATATTATTTTGGTTTGTGATAGGGCGGTGGCTGAAAAGTTTTTGCCACTTTTTTTTGTATATATTTGTCATAATCCACTCGTCTTTTATTAATCCAAGAGAAAATAAAATGAAAAAGTTGTGCTCCGAATTTTTTGTGTTCGTTTTTTTATATATATGTATATATATATATATATATTATGCTTGAATTATTTATTTCGAATATATATGGTATGTATATGTAATAGAGGAGAATAGAACAACTATATATAAAATTTTTATATAATAGTATATAATATATAAGATAGGAATCTTTAGTTGTTTTAACTGTTTTTGGTTGCTTTTGTTGTTGTTTTTGTGTAAACATCCTAAAATTGTGCAGCAGTGGTGTAGCATAATGAGGATACAATACCAAGTCTCTACGGAATATTATATTGACTATAAACTTTGGGAAAATATAATACAAAAAGAACGCTTTGAATCATTTTATAATAAAATTATGGAGGATGAAAGCTTTGTTGATTCCTAGAATCTTATGCTATTGTACAAAATAAATTAATTGAATTTTTATGTTTGAGCTTTCACGAATTGCTGTAAATATCAAGAGCTGTAACCAAGGGTACAAAATTAATAGACGCATTAGAATATTATCCTTGTTGAGTAATTGCGGGGGAATCGTGTAAAACGTAAAAAATGATTAAAGAAATCAGCAGAATTTAAAAAGTAAAAGTAAAATTTAATTATCGCCAGAAGGTAAGATTTTTGGTTCTAGGAATACTACTTATTCAGACGAATTATACATTTGGATTCATTCTTTTTAACAATATTGAAGAAAGCAACATATACTATATATAAGATAAGCTTATAATTTTCCTTCAAGCCTCTTGAAACCTTTTAAAGCTTTTACGAGTATTGAAACTCTTTCAACCGACCTTCCAATTGATTTATTTTTGCTTATTCGAAAGATTTGCTTAATGCTTTAGGCACTAGAAAATTAGTTGGAATTTTTTAAAATTATATTTAATAAGGGCACAGTCAATCATGAAATCTCAAAAACTTAATGTCTTTCAAACCGTGCTTTATCTTGTTTTATTCCTTGTCTCATTAAACAAATATGTACTTAAAAAAGTACTCCATTAAACGCATATTAACCTAAATAATTTTATTTACGCATATTTTATTACCTTATTAGAACAAAATTATTTCTAATTGGCCCATTATAAAAATTATTATAAAAATATTACTTTTATACGTTAAATTAAAGCTTTTGGGAATTGATTTTATTAAAATTCTGAGAAAATCTAAGTAGGTCCTCGTATTTTTTTTTTTTAATAAAAGCTCTTTGTAAAAACAATTCAACCATTATCATTTGCGAAAGCATTAAAATGTATAATTTTTTTTTTTTTGAGAAATATGATACCACGAATCAAAAATATTCCTCAAAGATTTATCAAATATTAATTCGTAATTATAAAATGGTTTTTAAGCTCCGGATACACATTCTAATGTTTTGAGAATCCATCTAACCGTAAGAGTATACCAAAATATATCATAAAGAAATTAAATGGCGCTCTGCGCCTTTGATGGCCTGCGTATACTACATGAAAGAACGACGCAATATTCGATTTATAAACTTTATTTTCTTTTTGAGGGAGATGATAAAAAAAAAATGTCATATTGAATTCATAAAAATAAATGCTTTGTTTATTTTTGTTCGTCGTACGTACATACATATGTATAGTAGAGTAATAAAAATTTTCTCGATTTTCGCAAAAATAAATTTTCGATTAAACGAAATGTCCTTCAAACCATACATACAGACAAACAAAAAAAAGGATTTTATTTGTATGAGAGACGAAAGAGAGGCTGGTGGGAGAGCAAAATTACATTTGTATATAACATTATGCCAAGTCGTCGGGGGAGTATGCGGAACAAGGCAGAATGAGTTAAAGCTTTTTTTTTGATACTCAAAATATTATTAAATGTATATTATTGGGTTCAAAAGGTTTGATATTATATCTAGGAGGGTTTTTTGTGTTGTTGCTTTATTTTATTTTTATTATATACATATAGTATATATTTGATTTATTTGATTATTATGTATATTGTTGTTGTCTCGAAGAATAAACATACAAAAAAAATGAAAATATTTACGAAATCTACTTTATACCAGGCGTCTACATTATTTATTGTCCTTTTGCTCACATCCAACATTAATGGTGGAATACATATTATAAAAAAAGCTTTACAAAACGTATTAAAAAACCACATTTTTAAATAACACATCTTAACACATCATTGAATACAAAACAGTAAAATAGTCCCCTGTTGGGTGTGGATACTCAATATTTTGTTTAATACGTAATTATTTAGTTCGAATGCAATTTGGGGTGGTAGCGACAAAGTTGTAAAATTTAATGATTGTGGTTATCTACAGGAAGGTTATTGAAAGTTAATTTTTATATAGAATTCATGTGATGAGATTTGTGATCGCATATTGCAATAAAATTTATAAGTGGTTTCGTGCACATTTTATAATCGGATTTGCCTTGTGAATTTCTAACTAAATATATTTTTGGATATAATCTATTTTGATTTTTTCTTAGGTAAACCCCATTTATTTTATTTGTGGTGATACATAAACTGAAGTTTACTGGTATTCAAAAAAAAAATCGAGGAATAATATCATATATAATTTAATCGAGTCATAGAACAAAGTCAAGATAAATTAAGTTAAAAGCTTTTGTGTTTGGTAACAGCAAAATTAGTGGTAAAGCTTAATTCAATTTTAACATAATTTTAGCTTTACACGCTCATTTTGTTTTTTAATTAAATAAAAGCTTTTACATATATAAATAATGCTTTGGTGGATCTAGTATATTTTTGTCCATACATACTGCTAAAGCTAAAAATTGGACTGCTAATCTTAATAATGTTAAGATCCTTTTACATTCAAGAGAATTTCGAATCCAGCTAAGTCAAAAGTTTAAATGGGAGCATTAATTTAAATTCTTTTCCCTAAAAGCTCTCATTTGAATTATTGTAAAATATTTATTTATTTAACTCAAAGCTTTCTGTTATTAAAAAAGATTTTTTTTAAAAGCTCTGAATACCAATTGTCAACTTCTACTTTAATGATTAAGAAATCCCACTTGGGATATACAATACATATTACAAAAAACTCTCGAATAATTTGCATATGTTAAGCTTATACAAATCTCACAAGCTATTACTTTAAAACTATATAATTAGGTATCTTAATGTATAAATGTTTTTAAGTGATTTAATGGTATTAAATTTGAAGGCTTTGGAAGCTTTTGGGTATTTAGAAGAGTTTAAAAGTCAAGCTTTCGATAATTGGAAATTATGAAAATTCAAACTATGTACCTCAATGCAAATAAAGATTGGATTTAATAAAAATTTAAACCGAGCATAGCTTACATATTTTTGAAATTTTTATATACTTGAGCAGTAAACTTTAAAAAAACATAATCACTTTTGCAAAGGTTGTCGTTTTGGCCACTGAATACTTTATAAGCTGGGAAAGCACGAAAGCACTTTTTTTAAAAGCACGATACAAATTTATTCAAAAAGTTTAGTTTTCTACTATCAAAATAAAGATTAATCAGATTCCCTAAACTGCCAAAGTTAGATCATATTTCTATTAAAAATAAAGGGCTTACCAAAGAAAAAAGCTTCAAATCGAGAAAATTTAAGAAGCTGAAATTATTTTAGAAAATTTAAATTGTTCAGATATAAACTTTAAAAACCTAAATTAATTTTCGACACATTTCCCTTATAAAACTTCAAACATTTTGATCGTTACAAAAAACCACTGCTAATTGGTAAGCTTTTTTGCTATTTGATACTTCAGAAAGATTTTAATCGATCAAGGTTGGATTTAATAGATTGGAATTATTGGAAAAACTGTGTTCATCGATTTTTTGTTATTCTTTGTTTTAAGGGGAGGATTAATGTTGGTCTTAGGATTTTTCTATCCTTCATCTGCATGCACAATGGCAGAGACATATCACTATTTTTTAATGGCAAAGAAGAAGGAAAGGAAACTTATGAGGCTTAAATTTACTCGCAATCGAACCCTGTACCCTCTGATGGTAAATCAAGTGTGCTACTCACTCTACCACAGAGACCGATTTATGATTATGATCAGGAAATTCCATTAGGGGCAGAAAAATTGCATATTTTAAAAAGCTCCGATTAGGTTTCTTATTTTAAAAATTCACAAAATTTTCAAAATACTTAACTTTATAATTTAATATAGGGAAAGTCTCAAAATAATGATAAGGTGGATCTTATATATTTTACAAATTGGACTGCTAATCTTAATAATGTAAAGATCCTTTTACATTCAAGAGAATTTCGAATCTAGCTAAGTCAAAAGTTTAAGGGGGACCATTAATTTAAACTCTTTTGCTTAATAGCTCTCGTTCGGATTATTGTAGAATATTTATTTATTTATTTCAAGGCTTTCTGTTATTTAGGAAGATTTTTTTTTAAAAGCTCTGAATTAATAATCCCTTATAAAATACCAAACATCAACTTTTACTTTAATGATTTAAAAATTCTACTTCGGACATACAATACATATTACAAAATACTCTCAAATAATTTTCATATGTTAAGTTTCCACGAATCTCAAAAGCTTTTACTTGAAGACTGTTTTAGAGTCATTTATTTATATTAAGTTTGAAGGCTTTAAAAGCTTTTTGGATTTAATAAAAATTCAAACCGAGCGAAGCTTAAATATTTTTGAAATTTTTAAATACTTGAGCAGTAAACTTTAGAAAAGACATAATCACTTTTGCAAAGGTTGTCCTCTTAAAGCTTTACATACTATTTTGAGTGGGAACAATGAATATATTGAAAAAGGTATTTTTAACCACTGAATACATTATAAGCTGGAAAAGCCCGACAGCACTTTTTTAAAAAACACGATACAAATTTATTCAAAAAGTTCATTGGTATAACCTTCAGCTTGCTTCTTTAATTTGGAAAATTGGTAAGCTCATTTTAAAAGCACAACCTTCTACTATCAAAATAAAGACTAATCAGATTCCCTAAACTGTCAAACTTAGATCAAATTTCTCTTAAAAATAAAGGGCTTAACCAAAAATGTAAGTGTGACTTTGTAAAGAATTGAATTTTTGATCGTGATAATTAGAATACTAATAGAAAAAGTTCTAAATAAAGTTTTGATTTGATGTACTAACGATGTACTATATTTTCAATCCCTATAATCTTTACAAACTGGAGGCAATTAATTCAAAATATAAATTTCGTTAAATTTAATTAAAGCTTCAAATCGAGCAAATTTAAGAAGCTCAAATTGTTTTATAAAGTTTAAATTCTTCAGATATAAACTTTAAAAACTTAAAATAATTTTTTAAGCATTTCCCTTATAAAGCTTCAAACATTTTTATCATTACAAAAAACCACTGCTAATTGGTAAGCTTTTTTGGTGTTTGATAGTTCAGAAAGATTTTAATCGAATCAATTATTCGAGATAGTTAAAATACTTAACAGATTTGAATTATTGTAAAAATCCAAGGGGGAAGATTAAGAGGGAGGATCAATGTTGTTCTTAGGATTTTTCTATCTTTCATCTGCATGCACAACAACAGAAGCACATCACTATTTTTTATTGGCAAGGAAATAGGAAACGAAGCTTATAAGGCATAAACGTGCTCGCTATCGAACCCTTTACCCTCAGAAGGTAAATCAAGTGTTCTACTCACTCTACCACAGAGAGCGATGTAAGATGATGATAAGGAAATTCCATTAGAAGCAGAAAAATTGCATAATTTTAAAAAGCTCCAATTAGGTTTCTTATTTTAAAACTTCACAAAATTTTCAAATTGATTAACTTTATAATTTAATATACGCAAAGCCTTAAAATAAAATTTCACATTTAACATTTTAGAAAAAAAGCTTTCTCAGTTAATTTAAAATTTTATAGTTTAGATTTTGTTTATTTATGTTATTCTACTATGGAAATTATGTAACTTTGAAAGTATTTTGGTATTTAGGAATAGTCATAGTTAAAAGCTCCATTTAGATTGATAATTAGAAAATAAGAAAATGGTAAGTTTTTTATTGTAAATATAGTTTGGATTTATATTCTTTAGAATTAAGTACATCAAAAGTTATTTATAGATATTGAAAAGATTAAGAGCTAGAGAAGAACGAAAGCACGTCTTTAGAAAAGACAAGCTCCTAAAATGTACTCAAAAAGCATACATTTTACTTTTAACATATGAAATAAATCAAAAAGCTCATTTCAAAAGCTTTATGATCAGGCAGTACCATGAATATAAAGATTAATTATATTTCACAAACTCGTTTAGCTTATTCAAGTTCAAATCACTAATTTTTATAAAGCTTTATACTTTAGAATACTATAAAATATTAAATACGATGGTTTAAGCTTTTTGTTTTTAAGAGAAGTTGCTGTGAGGGAGCTTGTTAATAACTTGGATAATAACTAACAATCTCTTATGACTTATGCATAAAGAAACCATTAGGATTTAAAAATAAATACGATTTTATTTAGTTTCAAGCTTTTAAAATAAAAAGTCAAAGCTTTGTTTAATTCCAAATTTAAAATTTATTTCAGAGCTCAAATGTTACTTCTTAAATTTTGAACAGCATGCAATTTAAGTTTTATTTTGGAAAAGCTTTTAGTAAAATTTTTAGCTATTTAAAAACTGATGTGTCTTTGTTTGATTAGCCAAATTAGGGAAACTAGTTAATTTTCCGAAACGGTAGAAAAGATTCGAGTTTAATATTTTGCAGAAATCTTGATGTTTTTAGTTATATTTTATTAAAAGTTTAAATTGTTTGGCAAATTATAAATGTGTTGATGGTAAACTTTAAAAAAATTCTTACCAATATTTCTAAATGTTTTTATTTTAGTTCGTTGGTAATTTTCGTCAATGACTACCTTATAAGCTCATTAAATTAAAGAAAATTATTTTTTTAAGGAATTAGTAGCTTACTCAAATGCTGCTAAAGTTTTGAATATTAATCAGCTAAAAATCGCAATAAAAGCTTTTAAAAATGTAGAGTATTTGGAAAGCGATAAGTATTATTGTTTTTAAATTTTGAAACTTTCATATATTGAAAGCTTTGAAAGTCAATAATAAATATATTTATACTAATAAATATATTTTCAATGCTTGTAACCTTTACGCACTACATAATTTCGAATGAACTATTAATGACTATATAAGCTCCCTAAAATTTTAGCAAGATACTTATTTAAAAATATCAAAATAATAAATTTCATTAAAACTTTAAATCGAGCACATTTAAGAGGCCTAAATTGTTTTAGGAGGCCTAAATAATCTCAAGAAAACTAAATAAATTTTTCAAACATTTCCCTTATGGCAGCTTCACATATTTTGATCATTACAAAAAACACTGCTTACTAGTAAGCATTGCATATTTGACACTTCAGAAAGATTTAAACGAACCAGTAATTTTAAATAGCTAAAGTACTTCCCACATGCGGATTATTGAAATAAATCTATGCTAATCGATCTTAAACGCTTTAAGTTTAAGTTCTGTATTTTTTTAAGTGTTAAATTTATGAGGCTGGATTGTACTCACAATTAGACTCTAGACCCTCAGATAATAAAACAAGCATTCTACTCACTCTACCATCGAGAACGATGATGATTAAAAAAATCTTCTTGATACACATTGCATATTTTACAAAAAGCTTCGATTAGGTATCATATTTTTAAAATTCACAAATTTTCCAACATTCGAGTTTAATGCACTGAAAGTCTGAAAAGTCTAATGTACTCTCTATCGTATTATGTATAATGACATTTTAAATTTAAATTGAGTATTAAATGGTTTATAAAAATTATCTGTTGTATTGTTATAGTTTAAATTTTTTTTATTTGTATAATGCTTTTAAAAACATTTTGGTATTTGAAAAGAGTCGTTTCTAGAGCTCTTTAAAAATATACTTTAAGAATTTTGTTTAAAAGTTTTGTTTAGATTGAAAGCTAGAACATATGAAAATAGAAATTGGTTTATTGTTGGATTTGAGGTTCTTGTTTCAAAAGGTGTTTTCAATAAAGGTTTCCAAAAGTTTAATTTGAGCATATTTTTATGTTAAATTGTTATGAAATTATTAAAAGTTTCACTTCAGCAACTACAATAATTTTATAAAAATCCATATAATTATCCAAACACTTCCCTTGTCAAGCTTCATAATTCATTTTAGTTATAATAAAATCAAACAACTTTAAGAAATTTATTACATAGAAAGTTATTTTAGCCACTGACTACGTTGTGAGCTGAAGAAGTCTGAAAGCACATCTCTAGAAAAAATGAGCTCCTAAAACGTATTCCAAAAGTCTACTTTAAGCTTTTAAAACATAACTTAACTTTAAAAATGAATATGCAATTTTGAATATTGATAAGCTCATTTTAAAAGCTTTATGGTGAGAACTTACGCCCAATAGAGAGATTAATTAATTAACCAAATGCGTTAAGATTATTGAAGTTCAAATGTCTATTTTTTTTATCAAAATTTATTTTTAGCCCCTAAATACGTTATAAGCTACATAAGAGCTAATGACGTGCTTTTTCGTCTTTAGATAAGACGAGAAGTTTACTTTTTATTTTTAAAATGCAATTTAACTTTTAAAAGGCGTGTGTAATTTTGAATATTAATAAGCTCATTTTAAAAGCTTTATGATAGGACCGTACCTTTATTATTCAAATTAATTACATTTCCCAAACCCATTCAAATTATTCAAGTTCAAGTTTCTAAAATGTTTTTTAAGCTTTACACATTGAAATTATTATAACAAATTAAGTATGATTATAAAAGCTTTTTGTTACAAAGAAAAGGTACAGTAGCTTTGAGCGAACTTCCATAATAATTTGGATATTAACCAATATTTTCTTATGCCGTATACGAAGCCCATTAAGATTATAAAAAAAAAATTATGACTTTAATTAATTTTATTTTAAGCTTTCAAAATAAAAAACAAATATTTTCTAAAAAAACCAAGCGGATCCAGATAAAATTTGAATCTCAAATGAGAAGCTCAAATTTAAATTTGAACAGCATGCAATTTAAGTTATACTTTTTGAAAAGATTTTAGTTTAACCGAAGGCTATTTAAAAACTCTTGTGTCTTTGTTAGTTTAGCCAAAGATTTTATATTTCCGAAACGGTACAAAAGATTCAAGTTTAATCAATACAATTTTCCATTTGATTTTAATTAAAAGTTTAAATTGTTTGGAAAAGTTTAAAATGTTTTCTTGTAATGGATGTGGACGCTTTTTGGTATTTGGGTTATTTTTAAAACTTACCAGTTTCCCTTTAAACTAACAAGTGCTTTCAGATTAATGTTTAAAAAGCCCACGTTTATTTCTTACTTTAAAAATATATTATGAAGAATCAGTGGCTTACTAAAATGCTGCTGGAAAATTCTGAGTAAAAGCTTCAAAAAAATGTTGAAAATTCAGTCCAAAAAATCAAAAGCTGTGCATTATTTTTTGTACCGCATTAAATTACATAATATACATTTCCCCCTCTATAAAAATTTAATTTGCCGACCAACAATTACTCCTAATTTATCGCATTTGACAAAAATAAAATTGATCGATCGTCACTAATTTGCATAACAATATAATAAAATCATTTGCAATCACACTTTATACGCACTAAAGACCAATTTAAATATTCTTAGAAATCCAAAAAAAAAAAAATAAATAAATAAAAAATTGAAACATAAAATATTAGGTTACATGGGCGGATAACAAATAAATCAGATAAGTTAAAAATAAATTTCACAACATGACATAAACAAATTTTTTTATTTTTGTTAGTAATCAAACGCCATATGAATCAGATGTTAAACAAAAATTATTATTATTATTGTTTTCGGTCTCGGTTGGAGCGATTATTAATTAATAATTACTAAATAAATTGAATGATTCACAGACAAACTCATTAATTGAGCGACATCATTGCACGAATCATCCCAAGATGTACGAGTATAGGGTGGACCACACAAATAAAAAAAAGTTTTTTGACTTCAGTCATAATTAAATCAAATTTCATTAAACGATTTCCGTTTTATAAGGTGTACTGTGTATAATTAATTATTTCGCAACCCTGGTAATTATACCAACAATTTTAATTTTACTTTTTATTTTTTATTTTTTTATAAATTATTTTTCAACCCCTTTAGTTAAGCCTAAAACTTGTTTAATATTATACAAACGTTTATGTACGCGCGTATATTATGTCACAATCAATCTAACTGCTGTATATATATTTAAATATTCCGGATACTGATGAGGGAGGTAGGCATGTTTTTCCGTACATTTTCCTCCTGGTAAAAAAAAATAACAAACAAACATTTTTTTTCTATGGTTTGTTAAATGTTTTACCTGTTTGTGTAATAAATATTTTTATAGCGCGGCATGGTTTGAAATATAATACCCTCGCGCGTATATAAAATACATAGATCCATCTTTAAACAATCAGCCCTTTTTTTTTTGGAATTTTATTTATTTAAATATTATTAGATTGTTATTATTTTTATTTTTGGAAAGAAAATTCAAATTTATACAAATTATTGTCCATAAATCTTTTTCCAAATAAAATACATTTTTTTTTGTTTAGTTAAAAAATGGAAAATTTATTTTTAAGTTGGTTATGTAATATTTTCTTCTTGTTGCTCTCTTATTTTTTTGTTATTTATCCTTCATGCTACCACTGCCGGTGCTCGATGTTACGCTATGTTGTTACTGTTTTTGTGTTATTTGTTGTATACAGATGGTTAAAATTGAAATTTGAGGTTTTTCTTCGTTTATAATGTATACATACAACATACACATTCCTATTTTGGAGTAGAGGCAACTGTGTTGCTTGAAAGATGGTGGAAAGGAATATTTGGAAATACTTTCTTAAAAAATACAAAAACAAAACGATGGGGTTAAAATAATATAGAAAAACGAAATTTGAAAACAAAAAAGATACAAGGATAACCTAAAACCATGAAGAAAATTATTTGAAAATTAGACATTAATAGGTTGACAGGTTGAGTTATTTTCAAATATTTTTAATCCCTGGTGGTGCTGATCGCTCGTCTTTGGGAATTATAACAAGCATATGGAACTAGCCAGTACACAATTTGAAGCTTTTCACTAACAATAAAAATACTGTATCCAGCCAACGACAAAACAACAACGACAACAACAAATAGGATTTTTCCGGTTGCCTCGTTATAAAGTGTAGTAGTAAGAAAATCTTTTTTACATTTTTACATTTTCATCACAACTTTTTATCATTTTTTTTTTTGTGAGTGCTTTATGGGAGACGAAAAGTTGTTGAATGGTTATTATGTGTGTACAATAGATATATATGTATGGAAATGGAAATGTTCATCAACAATATGTTCCTTTCAACAAAACTCACTTTTGTCGACTAGCTAACTGTATACATATACCACACTTAAAACGAAATATGTAAAAAAAATGTTATCCTTTCAGTTTGTTTGCATCACTCATATGTATGAATATTTTCAAGGATCTCAATAATTCAAAAGTATCATAAAAATGAAATGTAAACTATTGAAAAAGATTTCTAGTTTGCTTATTTGCAAAAAAAAAAAACGAAAAGCTTTTCTGGTATAAATTTATTATATTTATGTATGCAGACGCATAAATAATTTTAATGGGTTTTGCCCGATCCGTCAAGTACTTTACAAAAATATATTTAATAGGCTTTAATGGGAAGCTCAACTTTTACAAAAAAGCATAGTGTTTTTTTTTGCAAACCTGACACACAAAAACTAAGCTTTAGTTAAAAATAAAAATGTGTCTTTCATGTTCACAATTCTTTTGGCCAATTTATTATTTGATATAGTAAAATATTTCCAATCTTTATAAGTTTTCTAGAACCTAGAGATAAAGTTACAATTTTTATAACTTTAGAGATTTCACTTTAAATAAATTATGTAGTTCCCTATTAACTTATTAGCTCACAATTTAGTCACTGCTTCATGACGAAAGATGAATTCTTTCTCTAGTCACACATTATTATATTATTATTCACTGATTTAATTCATTATTCATTCATCACTCACTCTATTCAGTGAATAATTAGTGAAACCATCAGTCATCAGTGAATAATGATTGAAATCTCTTTACATCAGTGAATAAAACAATCTTAAAAATTTCGATTGGTTTAAAGAGCTACAAAATTTTTTTTAAATATTTGGTCAACTGAAATTTTTGAAACTTTCACCAATCTGGTAAATGGAATCATAACACATCTGAACACGCAATCTTAAAAAAATTGATTTAATCTATAAAGGACAGAATTTTTTTTAAAAATTTGGCCAACTGAAATTTTTCAGATTTTGACTGAATCGTATCTCCTTGAAACAAAAAGAGATTATTATAAGACATCTCTAAGCGTATTCAAGAATTTTTTTTTAAGTTAGCTAAATGAAATTTTTTAGTTTTTCACGTATCGTAAATACCATTTTGTAACCCATATGGAATAATGATTTCTGGATAGCTGAGATCATAATACATCCAGACAAGCAATGTTAAACTTTTCTAGACAATCTAAAGAGCTACAAAATTGAAAAAAGGAGAACAAAAGGCCAAATAAAATGTTTCAAAACGTTTATTGTATCATATGACGGGTCTCGTTGTAATCAATATGACTTATTGATTTCTGGATAGCTGGGATCTTAAAGGCCAAGTAAACTTAAAAAATTCGACTGAGTCTAAAGAGCTATAGAATTTTTTACAAAAATTTCACCAAATATAATTTTTCAGTATTTTTCCCTGTGTCTCATGGACGTACTCCTTGTGATCACAATATGAGGATGATATCTTGATAGCTGGGACCATAAAAGATCCGGGCAGGCAATCCTAAGAAATTCGATTGAGCCTATAGAGTTACAAAATTATACAAAAAACAGCCAAAACAGATGGATCCCCTTTTAGCCAATATCAGATATTGATTTAATAATAATAATAATGCTTTATTCAATGTATAAACCGTGGCTTTTGTACATCACACATATTTACGACAGCAGAAAATAACTTAAAATTAACTATAAATATTTCAATATCAATAGAACAATAATTATCAAATATACAACAATGAACATACCATATATACAATACATAATTAATTACAATATGTACAAGAACTTTGATATTAAGTTACTAATTTAAACATAACCTTTTTAAATCTGTTAATGGAACTTATACTTTTAAATTCTGTAGGCAAACTGTTCCAAGTGATAATCCCATTTATTAATCCAGAGTTATTGTAAACATTAGTTCTACTAACTGGCAAATTAACGTTCCTAGTTCTCAATGACATAGAAAAATGTAATTTATCATGCAAGTATAATGGTACAGAAAAGACAGCAGTTCTATAACAGTAAAACTCAAAAAAGTTACATCCAAGGAATGAATCTTTAAATTTGGAAACATGAGCAAACTTTCTAAGGTCATGAACATATCTCACACAATTATTAAACGTAACCTCAAGTAACCGCTTTGAGGAACTATCACAATTAGAAAATATCACATAGCTGAAAATAGGTATAATTAAACTTTTCACAAGATATATGTGTAAGTCAACTGGACAAAACTTTTTTATTAGTCAGAGTGAATATAAACCGTAATTAACACGCTGGCACATAGAACTTACATGATCATTCCAAGTAAGTTTTGAATTCAATAGTAATCCTAGGTTATTAACCGTTGGAACAAATAAGATTATATCATTGTTCAAAAATAGCACAGGTGCAATATTCTGCGAATTATTTCTGGTGAGCAATAAAGCTTTACTTTTAGTTGAATTAATGGAAAGTGAATTATTTTTGGCCCATGACGAAATATTCCTAAGATCTGCATTAAGTTGGATAACGATTTCCCCCAATTTTAATAAGTCACCATCAATATTCAGTTGAAAATCATCAGCATATAGATGAAATCGGCAATTTAAAATATGCCAAGGTAGGTCATTTATATAAATGGAAAAAAGTAAAGGGCCTAAAATTGATCCTTGAGGCACCCCAGCAATTACATTACTTATACCAGAAAGATCATCACCAAGCTTTACGAATTGTTTACGATTACTCAAATAAGAAAGAAGCAACAAAATAGCAGAATCTGAAAAACTATAATATAACTTTAACTTTTGAAGCAAAAGGATATGATTAACACAATCAAACGCTTTAGAAAAGTCTAATATGACTAAAATTGCAAATGAATTACCTTTATCTAAAATAGCAGATAAATCATCAACAATATGCACAAGTGCAGTAGTAGTACTATGGCCAGATTTGTATCCAGATTGGAATTTGCATAGATAATTAAAGCTATTGAGATGCTGAAGAATTTGAAGTTGTATAATTTTTTCTAGCACCTTGGATAGGGCAGGCAAAATACTAATCGGGCGAATGTCACAAATATTCGAAATTACATCCTTTTTAGGTAGAGGAATAATCGATGTCACTTTCCACAAATTAGGAAATACTAAGTTGGTCAAACTCTGGTTAATGATAAATGTAATTTGGGACAGAAACAAATCAATAAATAATTTTATTACTCTGAAGTTTAATACGTCATATGCCATCGAATCAGACTTAACAGTACGAATTGGATTTAATACCATAAGTTCATCGACACAATCAAAAACAAATCCATAACTACCAGAACTAATAAAATCAAAATCGGGTAAAGGCAAAACACCTATAGATTCGTTAAGTTTACTGATCCCTACCAAAATTTCATCAGCAGAAAAGCCAATGATTGCTTCAGTCGACTTACATGAAATACCTAGTTTCTTCAAATTGCTCCAGGTTGTTTTAGGTTTGTGCAAATTCCCAAAATAAAATATATTTTTACCTTGATTGATGCATTTGTTGGTTTTATTTCTAAAAGATTTAAATGATTCAATATCGATCTCTAATCCAAATCTTTTATATTTTTTGTAAGCCAAATCTCTTCTTTGCATTAAATTCAAAATATGTGCATTTAACCACGGAGCGGTGGGACATTTATTTATACTCGTTTTACGAGGTACACAATTAGTATCTAATTTTAAGAATTTTGAATTGAATTCTTCAACTATGTGTATCATTCACATCAGGATAAAACTAAAGATTTGACCAGTCAAACGAAAATAAACAATTTACAAAATACTCATGATTGATTGCTTTATAATCCCAACATATTTTATTCCCAATTTGTAGCAAACAAACTCCAGCGATTCAATGTTGAGGATTTTTATTTTCAACAGCGGGCACAGCAACACTGGAACTCATTGTGGATGATGTCACCTCAGCAAAGGTTCTCGTAGAGGACAAATGATTTTGCATGGCCGCAGGTACAGTAGATGTAACAAATCTATCCCCAGTTTCCATACATGTTTCTTGGTTCAATTTGGCACAATTTGTTCGTGTTTGATCGGCAACAGGCATAGCAATCGCATCTGAACAATCATCGGTAATGATGCAATCGGAAATGTGAAATTCCGCTGGTTTATTAATATTATCCTGTGCTTTCTCCTCGAATCTTTTCATCGGGATTTAAATTTTTTTTAATGATCCCATTATTTCACATACAATTTTTACTTGTTCACTGTAAATGTCTTTACAACTTTCACAAAACCAAAAAATGCTGTCCGAACCACAAATTACATCGAAAACGATTTTTCTCAATCCAACACATTTATAGTGGGCAACTTTTTTACATAATCCACTGCACACTAACACGTTCTCAGACATACAAAATTTGTTTGATTTCTAGAGAGTTTGATCATAACGTATTCGGACAAGTAATCTCAAAAAATTCGATTTAGTCAAAAGAATTATAGAATGTTTTTTTAAAGTTTGCCAAATAAAATTTTTTCAAATTTGTATCGTATGGATGGCTCTTTGTAACTATAATAAAAAATTGATTTGTGAATAGTTGGAGTCAGATACGGATTTAAGCAAGTTGAGACTTTTGGCACCATCCAAATTTTGCGGCCCCATTTCAGAAATGTTAGAAGATGTCTATTACTTTAAAAATAATACTCTTGAATACTTGTAAAAGCCGTTTCTTCTTTTTGTATCAAAATGCGACACAAATTTTTTGACTTTTTATTTTTCATTAAAGTCCGGCACTTTAAAGTCCGGAAATTTCTCATATAAACGTGACACAAGCGAAAACGAAAATGAAAATTTCACCGAAGAATTTCACTTTGTGGTTAGCAGTTTATCTAGCGAAATGGGAGTTTTCGTATTACAATACAGATGTCTTTATTTTATCTCGGCACATTTTCCACATCATTTTTATCTTCCTGGACGATAAATGTGAAGATAAATTTTATCAGATATAACATGAAGGTATATACGTACGAAAATATTTACAAAGGTCGTCAAGCTAAATTTTCACGTAAGATTTATCTTCCTATTTTTGGAGACCAGTGAAAATTTCATTCGCTTGAACAGCGTACTAGGCTTTGAGAGTCTAAGATACCATTAAACGTAGAACTAAAATACAACAACTGCTTTTTGTTGCGTAAAGTGATTTCATTACTAGAATTATCATGTACTCTTCATTTTTTTGTCAACTATTATCTGTTGCCAATTCTGTATTGCCAGTTTGTCTAATCGGTCCCTCTTCGATTTGATTGAACAAATTGTCGTCATTTCGAATAGTTTGAATAAATTGTAATAAAGATTTCAATAACCCTGCCCCTTTTTGTAAATTACAGTTTTTTTCAGATGGATCAACATAAATTTAAAAGGAAGTATTGCTCAGATGGAAAAAGAGGACAAGAAAACAACTAAATTTTAAATAAAATCAAAGAACCGAAGCGCAAGGCATAAAAATCGCGTCTTTGCTGTGCTCTTTAATTTTAGCTTGCAGCCCTTTATAAATACCAGATATACTTGCGGTTTTAAACCACAAATGGTACGAAATACTTTTTTTTTCTACATAAAAGCTAGAAAACTTTCTCGAATTTTTGATATTCATACCTTATAATAAATGTTCGGGTCAGTGTGGCTAGCAGTGTAACCGAACGCACGTATGTCGTTGAGAAATTACTATTGGCCTAAACTATACTTCACCAATAAACATGAATTTGTTCCGCGCGAATTTGATTCTTTTTCAGTATTAGTTGGGCCTGAAATTGCAAGCTTTTTAAAACTGAATTAAACCCAAGCAAAATTTATTCATTTTAAAGAATTTGGTGTTGCGAACTTGGTTTATATTAAGTACAATGAGTTTTTTTAAGTGCATTAGCCTATAATCCCCTCTGAAGAGGATACATAAAATATACACTGTATGCTGATGCATTTATTTACTTTTCGATTGGTTTGTTTAACTTCTTCATACATCTTTTCAATTTTTCATAAAGATTCACGATACAAACGTAGGCACATTAATAATGTATTATAATAATGTATACTTATCAAAAATTTGGTTATTTTATCTAGTGGCGACGGACAAATTTTCGTTACATCGGTTTTACTAACCATTTTGAAACGCTGTACACGCGGCTATAAAAGCCATATTTTATGTTTATTTTTATAAAAGAATACATATTTTAAATACACGTACGTATATGCAAAATTTTCCAAACATTACATTAGAGAAATTCACAGTATTCATAATTTTTCTGCTGGCTAATAAAATATTTCAGCAGAAAAATGTTTTTTTGTTTTTAATGCTACTCCTGGTGGTTAATAGAAAAATCCGATATTTTGTACTAAGACAAAATAGTTCTACCACATAGCGTCCTACTTTGATAATCTCAATCAAAGGGGTTTTGGTTAAACAGTGGCCATCAGAAACATCTGTCATACATAATAATCTAATATTTTTTGAATAGAGAAAATTAAGGTTCATTTGCTTTACCAGGAAGGTCCTTTAATCAGGAAGGGGAACGTATTTACTAGCAGCAATACTACTAGTTTTTGTGATCAGTTTCAGTTCATAATCCTCAACAAGAAGATGAGTTCAGCGACCTTTTATCTGGACCTTCATTCTCTCGGGAAGAATACATACAATTTATTTTGTATTTCGTTTCTAATGAACTTTAAAGACCCTCGATCAAAAACAGATATTTCATTTTTATAGAGGAGGCCACTGGAAAGTTAAAATTAAGATTTAGATAGTGAAAATGCTCAAAAGTGTGTAAAAGTTCTAGTAAAATTAAACAACTTAATATTTTGGTTCTGATTTGGCTTCCACATTGCTCATGATTTTTTAAACGTTTTCTGAACTAACAAATTCAATTTATTTTATTTAAATTCAATTTGCATTTTATGCTATAACCGAAAAAATAACAAAAATAAAAACTCGAAAACTTGAGACGTTCTAAGATTCCAAAATACACTACGTCAAGTGATACGAAAATTTCGTTAAAACATTTTCAGATTCGTTTGATTAAATTATTAAATATTTTGAATAGAAATTATCGAATAATTTTCGTGGGCAACTTACATGATATCCTTGGTACTAACATTAACAACCAAATACAGTGAAATTCACTTATAACGCTCTCGGATATAAAGAATTTTCGCTAATAATGTCGGAAATTTGAACTCGTACAACTAAAATCCATATATACGTACATATTTTCATTCAAAAATACCTAATTATATGTTTGAATGTGCGATTTGACAAAGATTAAAACGTAAAAATCTAAATTTTTTAAATTAAAATATTTCGTTATTTTATAAATAAAACCGCCAACATTGAAAATTGTGTACCTACAAATATTCAGTAATTTCTTTTAAAAATACTTAATAATCTAATCAAAAAAATGCTTTAAGGAAGCAGGCGTATCACTTGTCATGCAGCTATACCTTAAAAGCCTCGAGTTGGTAACCCTAACCAAAATCGAATTTGAATGGGATTTGTAAACCCGAATTTACGAAATATTGCTACAGTGACACCTAGTGTAGAATAGAATAAGTCAATTAATAGCGCGAGTTTACTGTACTATTAGGTCTACAAATAAGTTTTAGGACATTTTTTGAAGAATTCAAAATTTATTTTTATACAAAGTAAATAACATTTATTCATCAAAATAACCTCCATCATTTTGAATGACCTTTAGCCATCTTACAGGTAATTCACGGATGCCTGCCGCAAAGAAAGTTTCATCTAATGAGGAGAGAAAGTTATCGACCCATTTTTGCACTTCTTCAAATTTTTTAAATCGTACCTCAGACAATTCATTTTGCATCTTCCTAAATAAGTGAAAATCAGTTAGAGCTATGTCTGGTGAATACGCTGGGTGTGATACAATTTTCCTTCCAAGGGCCATTAACGTATCCTTTACTGATTTACCTACATGTGGCCTAGCGTTGTCATGGAGGAGTTTTACTGGACGTTTTCCTTTGCCTGTATATGGACGCTTTTATTGAATTTTTTTATTCACTTTTATAAGTTGTTGTCGATACAGTTCGGCAGTTTGACCAGGTTTCAAAAGTTCATAATATAATACGCCTTTGATATCCCACCATATACACAAAATGACCTTGTTACAGTGAATATTGCGCTTTGGCGTTGAATTTACTGGTTCGCCGGGATCTACCCACAGATATTTACATTTTGGGTTATCAAAATAAATCCATTTTTCGTCACCGATCACAATTTTCCACAAAAGAGATTTCCTTTTCTGAGAATTGTAAAGGTTCACGCAAGTGGTAAGTCGGTTATTTTTGTTTTGTTCAGTTAATAAGTGTGGCACCCATTTTGTGGCTTTTCTAATCTTTCCCATCGCTTTTAAGCGATATGAAACAGTTAGCTGAGTTACTCTAAGTTGTTCTGAGAGTTGGTTTTTCGTCTGGCAAGAGTCTTTATCCAACAACGCTTGCAGTTCCTCGTCGTTTACTTTTAAGGGAGCTCCAGGACGTTCACGGTCATTAACATCAAAATCACCTTCTCTAAAACGCTTATACCAATATGCACATGTACTTTTAGATACAATATTATCCCCAAGAACAGAACAAATCGATTCGCATGCTTTACGAACACTTTTTCCTTGATGGAATTCATAACGAATGCAATATCTGATAAACAGTTTTTCGTTCTGCATGTTTGGTTTAGATAATTTAAAGGTTATGTTTAGGTTATGTTTATATTTTAATACTACATACCGAGCCCTACATTATCTTATGTGGGTAGTCACTTTTTTTTTATTTCTGTTTTCTATATAATAAAAAGTAAAAGTGTCCTAAAACTTATTTGTAGACCTAATAAAATGGAAATTTTCCGTGATAAAACTGCTCCACATTTCACTAGACTATTCTTACTGGGAAAAGCATGGCATTTCTAGAAATTTGGTTTGAGTATATAATGAGGCGAATGAGATTGAATTGGATTATTCTAAAATTAATTTTTATAAAATAATGAGAATATTATAATCAGTGATTTTATAAATTATTGTTAATAATTGTGTTGAATTAGTTTTTGCATTGAAAAAATCATTAGTTGATTGACCAGGCAATACGAAATTTAAGGTGAAGAAACCATTTTCAGGAACTCATGATAAGGGGCTAGAACAAGCAAAGAATCAAAGTCACTTGCTTGGTTAAGTAAGCTAAATGTATTTATCTTAAAAAATAATCATAAAGCAATTTACTTAGGCACCAATTTTAAGACTGTCTAAAAGTTTATCCTCGTATAATCCACATCAGCAATTGTCCATTAACGTTCGTACGAATTAAATGCTTTCAGTTATTGTCCAACAAAATGTTAGATGTAACGACTTTTAATAATTTTGTTCGTGCTTTTCAAATTTTACTGTTTTTTACACAGATCTCCACTTTAATTATTCCATTTGTCACCGATCACAGTTAAAGGATAAATTTAAATAACTTTCCCAACTAGTGATGTTAACGGTAATATTATCGATGGTAATATTTCTCGTAAAATAGGTAATTTTAGGTAATATTACCCAAAGTGGTGTTACCGTGGTAATTTCGGTAACATAAATTAAAAATGTTTTTCCAAACAACTCAACTAGTCTAAATGGAAAAAGAGTTGTGATGCCCCACTGCACTTCCTTATGTATTATTAACCTACACACCAAATTTTGGCTGTAAAATATAATAATCTACACCTTTTTTCTTGTTTCATTGACATATTCATTTGGGATATACGTAATACAGCTGAAATCTCACCTTGAATATGATCTATCGCTCTGTCTGGAAAAAACACAAATCACTATTTTAACTAGAAAAGTGGCTTCAACGTCTTAGTCGATGAAAATCTCTAGTATGCTAGAATTTCGTTGACAACATGAGACCAAAGTAGCACTAGATGGTTGATGCGCTATTACTCGAGCAATTTTCGTTTCTGGTGCTCCATTAGGCTCAACAATAAAGTAGGCTTGTATTGATTTGTTCAAGAAATTGCGGCTTCTATAAACTTCCTTCGAGATACCAACTTTCGAATCAATTGTTGGGCCTTGAGTACCATCGCGTCGAAGGGTCAGTTTTACCAAAAATTGACGGCGCATCTGACGTTTCAGACCTATTTATTTATTCACTTAAAAATTGGATATAGGTGAACACTTTATCTTGAGCATTGAGCTCATTACGATAAAATGTTCAGCAATAAGCGGCTAATGCCATTAACTAAACATAACTTTACAGCTCCAAAATGTACGTTTCTGCATTTACATAATGTTCTTCCGGAAATGTTGTTTGCTTTCCATCTTCTTGGTATTGGAATTTAATTTCCAATTATTTTCGTGGGTTTCCGCGGTTGGGGCATGTAGTCATCAATTAATATTTACGAATAATTCAATTAATTTAGAAAAAAACAAATATTTTTCGGAAAAATTAAACACCTTGGTGAAACATACGCAGGGACTCCATAACAAATTACATCATCAATACAATACACCCAAAGCCTTTTTCTATAAATCTACTCACTAAGAAAAATCGACATTTGGTTTTTAAAGTTGATTTTCAAGAAAGTTGAAGCGGTGTTAAAAGACGTCGAGATTTATAAATTTATTGTACTTATTACTGACACTGGAACGAACAATAAAGCGTCCCAAAAACTGGTTAACAAAAGCTATCCCTATATTACCGAGTATGGGTGCATCTGACATGGACTTAACTTCCTCATCGTCAAGATTTTGAAGATTCATTCCATCAACAGTTTGAAATTTTCAGTCAGTCGTACGGATGGTTGAGGAAACAAAAAAAAACCCGTACATTTTTCATGCTACATTCGATCTACATTCATTCTACATCAGGTATGCCCTGAAGGGGCTGGCTATCGAATACGAAGTAAAGTCATTTATGAAGGCATCCACGATCTCCAATTCGAAATGGTTCACCGTGTACTACCTCCGATTGTTAAATGGCCATCTTCTTTTGAGAGTTTGCTGTTTTGTTAATATAAAACAAACTTTGGAACAAAATAAATGCGTCAATTACGAAGAACTTATAAGTATTCTCAATTCACGGACCGAAAAATGCTTACAACCGCTTAATTTTGCCGTAAATTTGCTTGAACGAGCTGTTCGAGGAAGGAGTCTTTCGGAATCACAGAAACATGAAGCAAGTGAATTTATTTTAAATGTCGCAGAACTTCACACAAAATATAAGGACAAAAAATTGAAGGGCAACAAAATATATGAGCAACAATGTCCGAAGTGAACTTTTTTCACGACCGTTTGTGGTTGCACGTGAGCAGCTCTCTGATGATATTTGGTCGGCGGTAGTGGGTTCTACTTCATCTTTAAGTACTTGGCGGTTGATATTTTGAGCATGTCTGCTGCAATGGAAAGCACATTCAGTACCTATGGTTTTATACATATAGCATTGAGGAAGGACTTTAAATAGAAAGAGATTTTGTATGGCTAAAATATGCAAGGAAAAATAATTTCTGTTTCGTTTGGAGATTTTAGTTGTAAAGTTATGAAAGGAATATATAGATTTTAATTGCCTCTTTCTATTTCTCATGTTTCCTATCCCTATATTATTATAAATGAACACAAAGGAAACTACACAAAGGAGTGAAAATTGAAGTTACAGTTTTGACACTCACCAATTAAAATTTTATCTACGTCACAATGGACACAATTTATTGAGTTTATTAATTTTAAAAACTGTTCTTCCTCGTCTATTGTTTCACATTGAGTACGAACGGATACTACCTCTTGGTGAATTTTAACCGGGAGTTCAATTGGCGCAACCCTCCTTGGCGCAAATCGATTAAATTTTGCTAAATTTAAGCAAGGGATTACGTTCCTTGTAAGTCGAGCATAACCAATATGCTCTGGGCGAAAGTGATTTTGGCACACAAAATTGTGTACATTTTTTAAATCTTCGAGTTTTAGTCCAATTGACGTTAGCCAACTATCTCTTCTGACTAATTCTCGTGGAAAATTGTAAAATTTTATGCCAGTCTGAGCAGATTTAGAGTTGCAAGTAGGAACAATACAAGAGACCCTTTTTTGACGATTCACTAAATAAATTAGTTTAGAAAGATAGAGTATTTTGGTTATGAAATATGAACGTTTTAATTTCCTGATTTATGCTTACAGGTATTAGGCGGACCCTTAATCAAGAAATTACTATTTGTTGATGCAGCAGCCATGATACCAAATTAAAAATCAATAATTAATTAGGTTTTAATTGTTAGCTAATATTAATATTATTATTTAAATATAACACAACAATAACACAACTTGTTCGCAACTCGTTTTGGAAATAAAGAAACTAAATAATATGAAATATAATGTGTTAATATTACAGAAAAACAACGGGACGTGAAATGTCCCTCGATGTATTTCAATATAACGGGAATATTGCACACATACACAAATTAAAATTTTTGTCGCTACAGGACAGACAAAGAAAATTATATGTTTCATAAACAGATCCATATTTACTCTTCTTTGGTATGTTGGTTGCTATTTAAAACGGCAACACTGTATTTTTTAATTTCGTACATAGTTCAACCTGTTTACACCTTATGCAACTACGCAAAACCTCCGAGAATTCTCTCTAGAGAAAATTTTCGAAGGTTTTGCGCATATTTTTTGTTTTTATTCTTTGTTTTGATTCTTTAGTAGTGAAAACACTTTCCCGGACAAACATTTATATGCACATTGGAATAAGAAACCCGCAACAGGCAAAAAAAGCAAATTTCAAAACGACACACCGCACCCCCACTTCAGCAGTGTCAAAACTCAAAAAACGTGAATTTTGGTTTTAATGCTTTATTGTGTAATAACCCTATCTACCGATCTACATAAAAGACAATAATTGGCTATTGATAGCAGTAGAGCGCTTGTATCACTTTTGATTAATATAAAATAACCGTAACGACGAAGATAAAAACTAACGCGACGTAAGCCATTATGCCTACATGTCCTAATGTAATATACACGTATCGGGTCGCAGATTAATTTCAAATATGCTACTTTAATATAGTTTAAAGGCGAAAAGGAAAGAAACGAGGAAGTTATGTGAAAAAATGCAGCATCAACATTAGCATTCCTCGAACGATTTAATATCTTCGACTGTTTAAATAGAAGAAATTTTAAATCAAGATTGTCTTACGAAAAGCCACTAAAACCGGGCAATGGCATTTACAATTATTTGGCAGACCGCATACAATTTTTGAAAAATTTGAAAATTCTCTCGAAAAATGAAAACTATTTCAAATTTGTTAAAGGTCTCCAATTAACAATAATTTCGCAGATAACGTTAATTAACAAATTATCAGACAATACTAGTGTAGAATACAATTTGACAGGTAAAACAAACCAAGACAGCCTGGAATTTTTTTCGCGATTACGCGATAAAGGTGCTTTAATTAAACCCCTACCAGCAACGAAATTGGAATTAATGTTGCCAATATTATTTGCACCAAACTGTTATTCAACAGCCAGTATTTGAACTGTTTAGCAGATGATGACAATATGGTTGAACTGCAATCGGACAACTTCCAAGAGATTTACAAAGCAATTTTAATTCGACGACTCGGTTCTTGACGAGTTTTTAATTTTTCAAGACAGCAATCCGGAAAATAACTTTCTTGAAAAAATGCAGTAGCTTGTTACGCAGGTTACTGTGCATTCAAAAAAGTTATTTGTGAGGAAAGGCGTTTTAACCCTTAATCAATTTTATGCGCCAATGCGATATTCGAAATAAGGTAACCTTATAGGATAAAACCCTCTTATAAA
This sequence comes from Tipula vernalis, assembly GCA_958295665.1. Taxonomy (NCBI): domain Eukaryota; kingdom Metazoa; phylum Arthropoda; class Insecta; order Diptera; family Tipulidae; genus Tipula; species Tipula vernalis. The sequence goes on from OY282559.1 coordinate 321,833,528, forward strand.
TTCACATATACACGATGAAGACCGTGAGCAAGGCAAGTTTTATGTGTAATTTTGGGGTAGAAAGTTTATATTGCCCGGGCCGCTTTCATCATGTACGGTGCTGCATCTGATATAAAAGTAAAATTTTAACTTTCTCGTAACTATCCCCTAAAATTCTAACGGAATCATCAAAAAACCGGGCAATCGTGGCGCGATCAGCTTTTTGTAATAGCGCGGTGTTAGTAAATATTTTTGTTTGGTACTTGCCTCGTCGTGATCCATAATACCAATGATGACATTGGCCAAATACCTTCCAGCTGAATCAGTGGTCTCGACTATAGATAACCATAAAAATGATTTTTCACATTACGTATTACGTGAAATATGCAAAAATATGCACCAACGGATTTGTATCTTACTCTTTTCAAAATTCGTGCAAAAAAATATGTTATTGCATATTTTTGGTTGCCCTAATTATTACATTTTTTTTATTTAACAAATTTGTTTATCAATTTGATTTTTCCTCAAATCTAAAAATTATAATTATTGCATTCGAAATCGCAAAGGGAGAGGATGACTTGGAGGAAAGTAAGAATAATTCGGTTATGGATGTTGCTGAGGAAGAGGATGATAAATGCGTCGGCGAGAATGAATATTTATGTAAAATTTATTATTTACTGTAGGCGGTGAAGACGACCTTGCCGTCTATCGACTTCTACCGATGAACACCTTATCAAGGAAGTTAAGGGTTTGGTGCTCAAAAAACGTCGATTGACGATTAGAGATCTTGCTGACATCACGAAAGTTTTGGCCAGACAACTCATGGTTTTTCCATCATGATAATACGCCGTCTCACACTGCATTGGTTGTACGTGACTATTTGGCCAAAAATTCGACCCATATTGTTTCGCAACTGTACTTCGCTTGACTTCTGGCTATTCCAGAAACTCGAGAAACCGCTGCGGGGACATCGTTTTGACACTTATACGTTCAATAGACTTTAACAACTGTTTCTAGTTTTCGTGTTACCTATTTTACCCATGTTACCAGTAATATTACCGGTAACATTACCAAATTTAAAAATATCCGAAATTTTACAACAGTATTCCCAACTATAGAATTTTTCGCTTTTTTCATGAAAATCGAAATTCATCTACCGGGATACCACACAATCTCATTGGAAATTCCCAAAAAAATCAATTTTGTGCTACATATACATATATTAACATGTTAAGTACGAGTATAGTAAAATAAAATTCCATTATCACTATTCCATTGTATTATACTATGAATGAGCTTTCGGACATACAATACAAACATTTAATTTTTATTCCGGTTGGTTTGCCCATTGATTTAATTAAAACCTTAGTATCCCAAAAATAAAAATTACTAAGCACACACAATAACTTTTATATTATGTTGAACCATAGTACATAGTAAGAATTTTGGTAAATTATATATAGAAGTGCACACCACCCACACAATTGTATATATTATGCTCAAAAAAAAAAAAAAAAAACATTTTCTCAGGAATACGATTATTTCGTTCGTTCATCACTTCCATTTTTCATTTAAATTTAAGTTTTTCCAAAACATGAAACTAATGACCCATTCATTTAATTAATTTTAATTAAATGGAATAAAAACTTTAATGATCATTAAAATAATAAAAACAACCAACCAGCATTTTGAATATTCGGAACGATACGATACACCATCACCTAGTCGTATATACATACGAATGAAACAACCCCTCATCATTCTCTACATTAATACCGAAATAATATAAAATATGGAATGAATTCAATTACGCTTAATTAATTTCATTTTTTTTTTTTTTGTTATTCGTAATTAATCTTATGTATATATTTGTATATACCATAGATAGATATATATGGATGGTGATGACTTCTTGTGCGCTCTTGACTCGAGTTCATGATGGAATGTGCATCCAATAATTAATTATATTGTAAAAGGGCGAGGTTAAAAGGTTTAATAATTTAATTCTCATATATCGATTTGTGTTCGATTTGTTTGCATAACGATAATAATTTCGTATTTTATTGCCATATGTAAAAATCATAATCCAAAATCCTAGAGAGATTTTTATCGTGTATTTTTTTTTTTGGACTAGTTTGGTATCTTTTTATTTTGTTGTTTATTGGGGAAATGGTGTGAAAATATTTCTATACAGGCAGAATAAACTCACATCCTTTCGTATCCTTTTTTTTTTTTAAATAATTATTAACAGGATATTGGGTGTCAAATATGATTTGTTGATTATTTTTAATTGATTTATTGCTTTATATAATACAGATTATCTGATATCTCTCTATTCGTTATAGTCTTCTGATTTTTGCCACAAAGGGTGGATTTTCGGTGTACTCGTACGTCGGTATGGCATGATTGATTGTTAACCCGATTTCCGGTGTGTTCCATTGTTTTGGAAATATATAGACCAAAAACGAACACACAAAAAAAAAGGATAATAGTTAGTCAAACAATAGAGAGATTAAATTAATTATTTTTTTTGTTTTTATTTCCGATATTGATTTTTAATAATAATACACCAAGCTTTTTATATATCGTAACCCATTTTGCGCGTGTGTCTGTTATACATAGATATTGTAAATATACATAAATAACCGTGATGTACTTTAATTGTATTTCAATTGATTATGGCTTTGAAATTCTAATTTGGTGGTCTCGAGAAATAAAAAATATTCAATTTGTTATGTTCTGTAGCTAATTAAAATATTAATAAAGTTGATTTTACTTTGTTTTTTGATCTATATCATCAATCAGATGGAATGTTGCGGCCTCGCTCGATGCACACTTAGTTCTTGAACCAACATAAAAATCCAAATATAATTTAACAACCATATTTGTACCGTATAAATCGCTTTATTGTTAATTACAGATGACTATATTTTAGTGTTAGATCGAAATCGCATTAAAACGACATTGACACCCCATAATTATACCAAAAAATGAACTATTTAATTGATTCAATGACACTGCGCTCAACAATTACAAAACTCTCACTTAATTCAATTTCAAAACATTATTTTGTGCACCTCAAAAATTATAGTATAGTGTGTAAAATTCAAAATTAAGTGTCAATGCCGATCCGACTTAAAGGTAAAATAAAAATTAGCTCAAATTAAATCAATTACTTATATTTCGCTGAAGCTAATTGCAACACCTGTCCAAATAATAAGTGAAATTATAGGCAATTCGTACAAAACTATTTTAGTTTGAGTAAAAGTTCAATCTTTACATGTGACAATGATCGTCGAATAAGAAAAATTATGAAAAATGCTTTACTAACTTCTATTTCCAGCATTTAAACTGCCGAAAAAATTGATTCAAATTTGAATTAGTTTGAATAGAATTCGTTGATTAATAAGGAAGCCAAATTAATAGTCCCCAACCATACAAAATGACAGTGTTAATTTAAAATAAAAGTCAAATTTATTTTTATGTAACTGTCAAGAAATATTTAGTTTGAAAGCAGTTTGTTTGATAATCGTAAACTTGATTTAAGTGAGTTGACCATGGATTTCATACAAAAATTAATTCTGTTCATAAACAATCTCTGTTCATATAGAGTCTAATCTCTGGAATTCAATTCTATTTGAAACTCTGTTCAAACTAATGTTCGAATATAATATTAAGAGGCTTAAATGAAGGGTAGAGGTAGGTAAACTCTCTTCTAAAGAATGAATTATATTTGGTTAAATCTAACTTTCTTGTACCGCAAAGTCTCTTTTGAGTTTAAATAGGTCTTCTATACCAAATGTTGATGATTAGCTTCACGATTGGTACGTATTAGCAATTTCATTTAGTATAATCTTAATTATTATGTAAATAGCTGACTTTAAACTAAGTTTGAACCATTCAACTTGACTTCAAAAAGTATTAAAACTTAACCAAGACAAAATGTATATAGTTCAATAGATCTATATGTAGATGGAGTATCAAACATATACTTTGAAATTTAAATTAATTTAGTAAGATTAAAATTAATTAATTTGATGAAATTTGAAAATATTATTATTCTAATCACGTATAATGATTTACCTCAAATTTCATTTTTTTATTAGAACTAGATCATGAGTTGCACTATTAAATCCAGGCATAGTTCAAAATCGTTCATTTGAATTAAATTTAAAATTTTACTAAATTTTAAAACTAACATTTTTAGAATGTACTATTTGGATCATTCCGGAATAACACAGTAGGAGAAACCGATAAAATTGCACCGTGGAAAGCGATTCTTTAAAAGGCCTAATCTCCCCCGGATAGCTATCATCAATAGAGATTGGAGTTATGCTCGTGATCACATTTTCAGTCTTTGGAAAAACAGAACATTAGTAAGTTTCAATTACTTACATATTCCTAATCTTCGTTTGTTTAAGGCTAAAAGGGACAAAGCAAAAAAACGGGAACTGGAGTACATGCAGGTAGCGGCAGTACCAACACACTGAAAAAAATATTGTGCATTTTATTTACGAATGGCATTCGTTAACCATAATTCGTACTATTAATGTAAAAGTTTCTTCTATTCGTACTATTAATGTAAAAATATAAAATTAAGAAAAAATTCATAAAAATGTGTGCGTTAATATTACGAATCACGGTTCATAAACTTAAAAATAGTTAGTTTATTGTGTTGTATATTTAACACATTAACATGTTGCTTGCATATTGGTGCAAATTGCATTATTTTATTAAAAAATGAAATTAATGAAGAATTCATAATATTTATGAATAAATTATTAAGATTATGTAGGAAAATGTACGTAATCTTATTCTTCTTTACATTATAATTAGGTATACACAAGCATAACTTTTCCAACGATTAGTACTCAGAAACTACTAAAACGATTTTTATGATCGAGGTCTCTATTAAAAGAACTTTAGGTGTAAATTGCCAAACTGTTAACAGGATTATTTATTGATGTTCACAGAAACGCCAATTTTTGATTTTGTTATTATGTAGTCAAACTATAAAGTCAAATCTGCGCTTTGTTGTTAAGAGTACATTGGCTTAGACGATAATTTGTCAGCCCTCACTAGAAGAGGTCACGAGTTCTTCTAAGCTGGGTTTCGAATGGAAGTTTTTTCTAGATGCAATTTTTTCAGTACAAATTTTTTCCTGTCGTTGTTAAATCTATACTAATAGTTTTCTCATGATAGCTATATATTTTCATTTAAAAAAATCGCATGCAAGGAGAACAAAAATCAAATAATTGAGCATATTTAAATTATCGCGAATACGTCATTCGACGATAATTGTCGAAATACCCTTTTAATAAAACTGAAGGGAGGAAAATACAACAAAATCTTTTTTTTTATTTCATTTACTTTGGTCAGAATAAAATAATTCACACGACCTCAATGACACAATAATTAAGGGTTAAGAAAACCTAAAAACTTCTTATTGCAATAAATTGAACGAAATTTTTAACAAAATACTAAGCCTATAGCCCTGAAAAAGTACTACCTGGTGTGTGGAAAAAATACTATCGAAAAAGTACTATCGAAAAGGATCTTGTATGTACAAAGCATTTTCGATAGTACTTTTTTTCGTACACTCCTATTATGAACCACTACATAAATGTACACTCCTATTATGAAAAACTACATAAATATTACGTAATTTTGTTTACTAATTATAAAGCCATTCCTACATTTTATAAATTATTTTCATTATTTTTACGAAAATAATCGTAAGATTTGTGAATTATTCATAGCCAGTGAATGTTGCGTTCTTCCTATATACGAATAATTTTGTAAATATCTTTGGGTTTACATACATAAAATGAATTTCTGTACTGTATGTATGAATTTATTCGTTAATTCAATTTAACATTTCGTAACTATTATGAAAAAGCTCGTTAATTCTAATTATTTTTCGATAACTCAACAATTTCTTACGTTAATAATAAGAATTTGTACATCGACAAATGCTTTAATTGCGTTAAAATTATAACATTGTTCATATATCATATGAATTAAATCATAAATATTACAACGTAAGTTCTCAAATTTAAAATATGTAATCAATTTTATGTGTTTCACTACATTAATGTTTGATCTTCGTACTATTAACGAAGGGTCGTGTTGGTTCAGATTTAACGAATTTTTCTTACAATTATTATGCAGTTTTTGTCTGTATTGATGTAGGATTTTTTTTCAGTGCATCTAACAAGAACTTGGGCGTTAAAACTCGTTTTCAAATAACACGGGAAGAAATAAACGTAAATGTGACTCCGACTCCATTGAATTTTTAAAAAGTCAAGTTTTGGAGTCCGAGTTATATAAAAATAAATTGGAAATTTAAAAATTGGAGAAACAGTTGGGAATCCTACCTTTAAAATTTACGAGTGAAATTAAAATTAGCTGTAATGTAGTATCGCTAGAAGATAGGACCGATAATACTTCATTTCCGCCAGTAGTTTTCAATCACATCAGTATCATTAGAATCACGCATTTTAATGGCAATATTATGTAGAACGCAACACATTAAAAATCATTTTAGGCCAGGAAACTTTTCCTTTAAAAAGCAAAAACATTTATTTTAAAAAGAACTTTTCAAAAGCTTATTAAAACTATTTTCTATTATTCTTTTTGTTTTTTTATGAGCCTGATTAAATTGGGATGATACCGAGCCTCAAACATCGAAAACAATTTGGAACTTTTAAGTACTCCAGAATCATGAACCGAACCAGGCCAATTCGCAGAATCTGCTTAGAAACTTCTATCCAAACCACGCACCATCATAACATTGAGTCCATGTTTACCGTGGTGGTTCATTTACGTTAGGCGCATCTATGTTAATCATCGTTCCATCGATGCATCCAGCTACTTGAGGAAAACAGTATATTTTCCGCCTTTTCTGGCCATCTGATATTGTCATCCATCATCTCATCTCATTCACTAAAGTGTTTTTCACCCGATTATGATTACAACTTTCAAATAAAATAAAAGTATAAAGAGGAGAAATTAGTTCTGCAAACTCAGTTTCGATCAGCCTATAGCAACTAAACTTTCTAAATTTAGAAATCGAACATTTCCTGATACCCAAGACACACTGCGATTGAATAAAACCTATTTAGTAAATTTTTCGAGATTAGCCACAGTGTGTCAACCTCGATTTAGCTAATCCCTTTGTTTTTGCATAGAAACTTAAACTAGTTTAGCTAAATCGGATTTATTAAACCACAGTCTTTCTAGGTTATTACACTATCAGCGAATTTTACAGTAACGCTTAAAACTTTCCACATCTTAAATTTTTATTGTATTTAACACACATATACGGATTCTATTTTAAACATTAAATTATTCTGGAATTAGCCAGATAGATCGAAGTACTTTTTTAATACATTTTATCCGAGTGTACATTTCTGTGGTTGCAAGTTTAAGTGCGCTAAACTCAATTGTTCCTAGTTTTCAGGGCGTTATTCCCTAATTTAGGGTTGGGCTTTGAATGACAAATTTTTTAAAAGTATCGAATATAGGGAAAACATATTTCTACCACAAGTAACATTTCTTAGTTTCATAACCGTTGAGAAACAGTTTCGTAACTATCGTCACCACGATGAAGAAATTGCTAATTAGTAGTATTATTAACGTTGTTTTGCCTTCTAGGATATACAACGAGTTTTTGTTTAGTTAAAACTGTATAGAAACGTTGGATCGAAAAGCTGTATAACGTTGTGTAAACGTTGCATCGTAACATGGTAAAAAAGCCACAACAAAATGCTTCCTTCTCGATATATCTCAACGTTTTCAGATCATTCACACCAAATACTGTATATTGCGAATAAATTATTTTATAAATTTATAAAACAACAAAATAAAAAAATTTAGAAATATTTCTCAGACCTAAATTTAATTTAATTTGTAGTCGGCATTGGCATCACTCCTAAGTTGTTCATCTAAATTTTCAATTTTTCCGCTTAATTTGATGGGAAATTCATTTAGAAAAATTGACAGCTTTATTATATACAAATTTAACCGAATTAGTGTTTCTGCATTACATTCAGGATCCTGTAAACTAACACACTACACTTTTAAATTGTATTTCGCAAAAATATACACAAAACAATTTGTTCACCTATCACTCCATTAAAATAAATTTAAGTAACTGAGTTGAAAAAAATTAAATATTTTGGGATTCTATGGTCACATTTTAACCATAAAGTTATACATTTACTAATTCGTTGTCAACTTATTAGTAACAAAATTACTTAAAATTCTGTGAAAACTGTGTTTTTTAATTTACTTATTATGAAAATGCCATCTGGTTTTGGTTTAGTACCTGAATTTGACGGCAAAATTTTTTTTGTCAATTGCCATTGCAGCACATTTTTTTTATATTGGAGCAGTATTTAACATTTGCAAACTTCACTGTATGATGTAGTTAGTGCAATTCCGGACGGTTTTTTCTCGAATTCTGAAAAAAGGACAATTTGTGTGTGCTTTTATTTATATTCAAATTACCTAATGATATAAATGCTTTCTAGTTCAAAAAATCAAGTTATTCCTATAGCTAAAGTTTTGATTGCAGAAGGTGTCGATTGACATAAAATCGCAGGTTAGCTATAGATTCTGCTGATTTAAAACTGGCAAAATTCATTATGTTGCGAAAACTTTAAAATCCACGTGGCATTGGACTCCACAAGCCAGGCGACATTGGACAGTCAGGCGATTACAGAGTAATTGTTAATGATAAACGCAAAGATATCCACCAATCAATATTCGTTCACCAATCAATATTCTTACTCTCAAGAACTAAATAGATTGAGCCACCACCCCAAATGTCAAGGCTAAAATAATTAGATCTGTAATATAAAAATTCTTGTAATCTGTTAACTGATCATTAGAAGAGTTTCACATTCTTTTTAATATCTTTTAAAAAACGCTGCATGACCATGTTTCCTATACTCCTAATATGAATAATGTATTTCACAACCTTTCCTTGTATTTTTAAACCATTTATTTAAATAGCAGGAAGTTCGATGTCCCCGATAATCGGCCATTCAAGTCGATCAAAATATTAAACGTACAAAAGATACTTTCGATTTCATTTTTTGTTGACTCAACTCATAAAAAATTGTCAGTCTTCAAATTATACTATAGTTAAGAACAATTTCTGATCTAAATAGAAGTTGGTCTCTCACTTTCGCAGAATGTTATTGGAAAAATGTATCAAGTTATTTTTGAAAATAGTTTTATTTTGATTTAGCGAACAAAAATTTTAAGAACATTCAACGAGAGTAATTAAACGGATTTCCAGATTTTAACACCAAACCGGAAAGCAAAGTAAAAACCTGAAATTGTTTGAAATTAGAATATTTTCGATCAAATTGCATATAACTGACGGGCAAATGACAATAGTACGAAAATTCAAAAGAAGTGTAAGCATGATTGCAAACTCCAAAGTTAAGCTTTTATTCGAATTACTTCTAACCCGTAAATAGCTTTGACTTCAATTTTCGCATCTCCTTAGTGGTTAAAATCTTAATCAGGGTAATAAAATTGAAGACAGTATTTTAATTTCACTCAAAATTCGTCTAATTTTTAGATTAATCACCTGCTGCCCTTGAGTAAACTTGAAAATTTTTCAGTGGTTTTTACAAAGTAATTTGAGTGATATTTTGAAAAACAAATTTATTAAACTTCACTCAAACTTTACGTTTGGATGTTCTAGATTAATTTTAAATTCATTGTTCACTATGGTACTGCTGGTAATTGGTCCTGCTCAGCAATAAATTTAAAATATTTTGAGTTAAATCTGAATCTAAAATTCAGAACGATTTTCATTAAGGCGCTTACTGCGTAAATGCGGCTTGAATTTAAATATTGACTGGAATTTGACTCAAATATGACGTAAAATTATTTTAATAAATTTCAAATAATATTCTTGGAATTCGAATATTTTTGATCTATCAAAATACTACTTAATTCAAATCATTCAAAATTTTAACTTTCAGAATTAAATTTTACAATAATTAATTTCATTTTTCACTCTTAAATTCACCGTGGTTCATTAAAATTTTTGAATTATAACACGTTCAAAATATTTGTTGGCAAAAAAGGTAGGTAAACATGAGTAAAATTGTCGGGGACGCTAGAAATAATTTTATTTTATTACGTCATAAACCGAGGACGCACGTTCCTAGGCCAACTTCAAAATGATTGATTGAGAAAATTTCATCTCAACGAGCTAAAATGTGTCTTTCCCGGGAACAAAGTATCCATCTCTAATCATTAATCAACGCAAAAATTCTGTCACGTTGCAATTAAACATCGTTTGGGTTTGTATTTGATCGACAGAATAATATTTGATTTGAATTAGTTTTAATAAGCAAAAATACAAATATGTTTAGAATTATATGTAGTTCAAACAATTTATATTTAGTTCAAACAACACTCATACTATATTAAATTTGAGTAAAATTGCAAATTATTTCATAGTTAAGATCTTCAATTCAGATTTAAAGGCAAAATTTGAGAATGATATACTCGTATATTCAAAAATAGTTGAAATAGAAGAAATATTTCATAGAAATTTGAATTAGATTTGAACTAAATTTAATTTCAATATGACGCCAGCAACAATTGTGATCAACAATACCGAGGTTTTGAGAGACAAATATTGACAATTTTATCAAGAAATTGTTTACGTTTAAATCAAGCTTCGGTCAAATTACTCTCACATTGCATATCAGTAAACTGACGAGAAGTGACAATAGTGCGAAAATTCGAAAAAAGTGTGAGTATGGTTGCAAACTCCAAAATTAAGCTTATATTCTAATTACCTCTAACCCTAAATAGCTTTGACTCTAATTATCGCAACTTCTTAGCTGTTAAAATCTTAATCAGGGTAATAAAATTGAAGACAATATTTTAATTTCACTCAAAATTCGTCCAATATTTAGGTTAATCACCTGCTTCTCTGGATTAAACTTGAAAAATGTTGAATGGTTTCTACAAATTAGTTTGAGTGATATTTTGAAAAACAATTTGATTAAACTTCACTCAAACCTTACCTTTTGGATGTTCTTGAATTTTAAATATTGACTAAAACTTGACTCAAACGTGACGTAAAATAATTTTAATAAATTTCGAATAATATTCTTGAAATTCGAATATTTTTGATCTAGCAAAATACCACTTAATTCAAATCATTCGAAATTTTAACTTGCAGAATTAAATTTTACAATAATTAATGTCATTTTTCACTCCTAAATTCACTGTAGTTTATTAAAATTTTTGAATTATAACACGTTCAAAATATTTGTTGGCAAAAAAGGTTTAGATTCAAAACGGCAATTTTTAAATTTGTATTTCGAAAGAAATCAAAACATTTTTGAAAATTAATTTTGTTATTTATGAAACAAGAAATTCATTTTGTTTCAAATCTCAAAATATGTCTTATGAAATTGTGTTGAAATTGTTCTGTAAAATTCAAATTTCATAATGTATTGAGTGTTGAACACTAGAGACTCAATTTTAGTTCTAATTATTAGATTACACTGAATTAAAGAGATTAAGAAGGGAATTAAAATTAAATTTAGATATATAAATCAAAGGGTTCAGCCGTGTGTACTGCAGGGTGGCTCCCTATCAAATCGGTTATTTGTATTTGGTTAACTTTTCCAATAATTTGACAATAAATTAAAGATGTTAAGGATATTGTTTCAAAATTGAGGGAAGCTTGTTTCAATTGTTCATAATATTGAAGAAGTACCCAAAATTTTAGTTTAAATAACCTTTTAGAAAATTGGAAGAATTTTTTTTTTCAAATTGAAATCTGAATGATCAAGTTTCCCAAATTGGCAGTTCCCTTGTGACCTACACATTGAGCAGGAATCCTTACGACCGCAACTCTATATTGTTGGTGACACAAATTGGCGAAGTTGAATTTTCTGCCAAAACATGAGTAAAATTGTCGGGGACGCTAGAAATAATTGTATTCACGTTCTTAGGCCAACTTCAAAATGATTGATTGAGAAAATTTCATCTCAACGAGCTAAATGTGTCTTTCCCGGGAACAAGATATTCATCTCTAATCATTAATCAACGCAAAAATTCTTTTAGGTTGCAATTAAACATCGTTTGGGTTTTTATTTGATCGACAGAATAATATTTGAATTAAATTAGTTTTAATAAACAAAAATACAAATATAATTAAGTTTAGAATTAGTTCAAATTATTTATATTTAGTTCAAACAACACTTAAACTATATTAATTTTGAGTAAAATTGCAAATTATTTCATAGTTAAGATTTTCAATTCTGATTTAAAGGCAAAATTGGAGAAAAATATAACTCAAAAAATTGTTGAAATAGAAGAAATATTTCATAGAAATTTGAACTAACTTTAATTGCAATTTGACGCCAGCAACAATTGTGATCAACAATACCAAGGTTTTGAGAGACAAATATTGACAATTTTATTAAGAAATTGTATTCGAAGGTGTATTTTTGTTTACGTTTAATTCAAGCTTATCTCAAATTACTCTCACATTGCATATCAGTAAACTAACGACAAGTGGCAATAGTGCGAAAATTTGAAAGAAGTGTGAGCATGGTTGCAAACTAAAGTTAAGCTTATATTCGAATTATCTCTAACCCTAAATAGGTTTGACCCAAATTTTCGCATCTTCTTGGCTGCTAAAATCTTAATCAGGGTAATAAAATTGAAGACAGTATTTTAATTTCAATAAAAATTTGTCCAATTTTTAGGTTAATCACCTGCTGCTCTGAATTATACTTGAATATTTTTGAGTGGTTTCTGTAAATTAGTTTGAGTTATATTTTGAAAAACAAATTGATTAAACTTCACTCAAACTTTACGTGTGGATGTTGTAGATTAATTTTAAATTCATTATTCAATGAGGTCTTATTGGTCGTGCTCAGCAATGCATTCCAAATATTTTGAGTTAAATCTGTATCCAAAACCAGAAATTTTACTCAAACGTGACGTAAAATAATTTTAATAAATTTCGAATAATTTTCTAAATAATTTTTACATCAGTTCTGCTAGTTATATTTTAAGTGAAATTTTATTTTATTGATGTATTTTTGTGTAAAATTTTACTCATATTTTAATCATTCTTTTGGCAGTCCAACTCCTAAACTGCTCACATGTGGACAATTTCCATTAAATTTGAGCCAAAGTTGATTTTACACAAGATATGGATTTGAAAGTTTACCAAACGAAGTTGAGCAAAATAAATGAAAAATATTCTAAAACTTTAAATTTATCTGAAATTTTTAAGAAATTCTGCACAATTCTGTCTAGAACTAGATTTATTCGGAAATTGAAATACTAATATTTAAATGAAATAAATTTTACTCATAACTTATAATTAGTAGAATTGAAGTAAAATAGAGTAAAACACTCAAATCAAGACTGATTTAAAAAATTATTTAGAAAATGTTTCGAAATATATTAAAATTATTTTACAAACCGCATTTACACAGTCAACGAATTTATAGGAACCACTATAATTTTGGATTCAGCTTTAACTCAAAATATTTAAAATTTATTTCTAAGCACCTTTATTATCGTAAAAAAATAGTGTTCAGCATTTATTAATTTCACTCAAATTTTGTTGTAATCAAAATTGGTGCAATACGGTACCATAGTTAAAGTTTGAGTGAAGTTTAATGACAATATCACTCAAACCAATTTACGAAAACCACTCAAAAATATTCAATTTTTATTCAGACAAGTGATACACCTAAAAATTGGACGAATTTTGAATGAAATTAAAAAAGTGTCTTGAATTGTATTAGCCTGATTAAGATTTCATCTGCTAAGAAGATGCGAAAAATGAAGTCAGAGCAATTTAAGGTTAGGAGTAATTCGAATATAAGCTTAGCTTCGGAGTTTATAATCCTACTCACACTTCTCACCTTAGAATACAATTACTTTTTTACTAAAATTCTGAATCTGTCGTCTTAAGGATTTATTTAGGGTAAACTTTATTTTATTCATTGCTGTATCTACTTACATCTAATATCTAGTAAAGACAATTAAATTACGTTTGTATCGGTTGACGTTAAGTCTTTTTCAATCAAATATGCCTCCACATAATAAGAAGAGCACGCTGCATTAAACCATTGCCTTAGAAAATTTGTATCTATTTATTATTCAGAAATTAGAATTTTTTGATTTAAAAATTTTCCGTTTTAAAATATTGCGCTTACTGAGTGATTTCTGTATACAGCAATTAGTCTAAAATTAGTCAATCAAATAATACCTTTTTTTTTTGTCTATGTCCGTACTCATTGCGAATTACGATTGCGTGTACTCAAGACCAAAAAAAATAAAAAATCACTTTGCTCCACATTTTAGAAATGAAAGTATGTATAGGGTACACCACCACACTTCGCACTACACTTTACATTCACCATCGCTTTTTTTCGATTATAGCCTTGTCTATTTTGGATATAGTGGTTCTCGCCGTCGTCATTGTCGAATTTTAATGAATTCTTATTTTTATTTTTATTACGTTTCTTATTTATTTATGTATTATTTATGTATAATTCTCTTTCTCTGTGCATTTTAAATTTCAATTAAATTAAAAACATTTTTAATTATATTTTTTTTTTGTTGAGTTTTGTGTTTCTTGTAATCAAAAAAAAAAAAAAATATTTTAATGTACCCACTTGATCTGTTGAAACGTAATTATGTTTTTTTTTTTTGTTTTACTTGTGATTTGAAATGTTCAGTAGAGGCATATCACATTATATACATAGTGATGGTATTCTATACAATATTAATGCTTTTGAGATACAAAAAATTACTTGGGCTGTACACAAGATTTAATATACCTCATTTTTATGTACATATTTAAATGAGCCCTCATATAATTTTCTTCTTAAGCATAAAATTAATTAATTACTCAAGAGTTTTTCTTCTTGTTCCAAAATAAATAATAATATTTTAATTAAACAACAAAAAAAAAAAAAACTTTATTGATTCAATTAAAATTTTATCACACACTCAACAGCATCTAACAACATATTTTCATAATACTCCTCAACAAAATAATTTTGTAAAAGTTTGGTTAAAGAAAAATACGGCACACCAGAAACGACAATCTAGAGAGAGAGAGAGACTGTAACTTAAATTTAATTTGATTAAAATAAAAACTATTCAAAAAGGATACGACAGGTGCAGTGCAGGTGAAATTTAAAACTACTTAAAAATAACTACTTGTACTCGTATATCCTTTAATTTTTTATGTGTAAGTAACACATCGACCTATATACAATCGTATACGTAAGCACATAAATATACATAATATTTAAGGTGAACGTGTTCGAACGTCTTGGTCGTTGTCCATTTAACTACCTACCTATATAATAAATACATAAAAATACGTAATCATCGAACCAAATCGATGTGAATTGTGGTATTGAATGTGAAAAGGAACTTGTAATAAATAAAGGGTTCCCATCTTCTTATACCATGTATTACCGATGAATATAACAAGACAAGTTCAATTGTTGTATTGTTGTATAAAACATAAATAAAAGCCGAAAGAAAGAAGTTTAATTTATAAGTGAATTTTATTTTGTTTTTAAAATTGAAATAAAAATTTAGATGAGAACAACATGTGTATTGAAAGAATATAATGTAGGGGAATCGAATTTAGTGGTTTGAGACAGGTGGTATTCTTTCTTCTTAAACACACACACACACAAAGAGACAATTTTATGTTCCTTGTTACAATATAGAAAGACTTTTGAATCTTTAATGTTAATAATTTGGAACAAAAGTCGCAAAAATTATAATATTCCGTTTACTATATACACTTCAAATACGATGATGATAATATGGGAAACAGGTGGAGATTTTTTTTATTTTTATTTTTATTTTTTCGGAATATATTTGGCGCGTGATTTTTTAATAAGACATCTGTCAATTTTCATTCTTCTTATTTTGCTTTAGGAGATAATTATGTTCAATTGGATTAAATATATATTTTATTCTTTATTTACTCTTGGTGTCAATCAATCGATTCGTATATTGAATTTGGCACAGTAAAATACTAATTTTATGTTGTGTACGAGTTGATCGATTTTGACACTTAAAGGTAAATTGGTGCTGCTACTTGGGTAGATCGAATAAATTGTTTTAATCAAAAAAAATTTTAGAAGATTTATTAGGTTTAATTTCAAATTTTTGATGAGTTTTACAAAACTGTCATGTTTCATCAAATATTGCTTCAATGTTTTGGGCTCAGTTCATTATTCTTCTTGATTTTATTGTGTTTCTCTTATGTAAAGCTTATTAAAAAAAAGTATTAAACTTAAATTTGCCTGAATTGAAAATTTTGTCAAAGTTTAACTTTAAATAATTTATTATCCGGATCTGTACGAGAATATTATAGGTTCGAGATATTATTTGAGGTTTGTACGTCGTATAGTTGAGCTAAGTGAATGGACAGAGCTTATTTGATATTACTGGCTCTACTGATTCTATTTGTTTGTACCGGATCTGAAAGCCATATGGGGTATAAATCCATATCATGAATTAAATTAATTTTCAAGATTTTCGAGTTTCCAGCTCATTCGATAATTTTTAAAGTTTTGTTGAATTTTCAAAATACTTCGAAACTTCGACATTATTGAGATGACTTATATATTTTGATATTTTTTGGACTTTTCAAATTATATCTGAAGTTCGTAATGCTTTTTCGAGACGTTTAAAAATTTTGTTAGCATTGAGCTTTTTTGTATGAGGTACGTTTTACTCGAATTTTCCATGTCGTTTAATATATTATTGGTTGGATTAAGATTTTACAAAATTAATCCAGATTTCATTGGCGTTCAATTAACTATAGCAATTCAGAATAATTTTCTAGAGTTCTCGAGCTTTTCTTGGTTATTAGAATTATATATGATTATGTTCCAATTAGAAAGAAATCTAGGACTTTTATAACTCAGTCATCATTCTCGTAATTTAGACATGGTTGAGTATCGTATTTTATTAAATAAAATAATAAGACTAGAATCTAAATATTCACTTTAAAAAATTAAGCAAGAATTTTAGAAAAATTTTGAATTTTAAATTACGAGTAAAAACTTAATTGTTTTACCGATAACTTCTAATTTTACTAAATATCTAAGATTTTCGTACTAACCGTAAAAATTGCCTTGTTTAACCACAAAGCAGATAATTTACCACTAAGTTTACTTAAATTGAAACGTTTTTTATCATGCAACTTGAAAAATAATGATCACGATAAAGTGAAAACCTGCCTCGCCGGCATTGCTAGCAAATGAAAAGGTAGGTCAAATTAATACTTGTATCGTTAGATATATAAAAAGCGCATGGTTAAGACTGACCGAGCAACGTCATACAATTTAGTAATATTTGACTCGATAAAATATCGCCACTCGTGGTGTCATTATTTACTTGTATCTCGCTGCTGCTCCCGGTCATTATGGTATATTTTATTTCGAAATATGACAAAACGGCAGATTTCAAAACGGCACATTTATTACGTATTTTATTAAGTGAAGGAAAATTCTATGATGATAAAAGTAATTTCCATGACACTCGTCAAATTTCATTATACAGTATATTAGGCAGACTGCAAGATCATTTGATAAACGTCTCAATCATATGATATACAATAGAGGCCACCAAGGTGATTTTGGTAATTTCAAAATAATAAAAGTAATAGAGGAAACATGGAAATTGGATGCTTACGAATCACTTGAAGATTCCAATCTGTTCGAATTTATTTAATTTGGTAAGTTCTATACAACATAAAGATTTTTACAAGTTTGTAAATTGTAAATTTTTGTTAAAATTTTTTTTTTGCACTTTGTTTAGATTCTTATTAGACATTCTATTTTTAAAATTTTTGAATTTGTTTATTTTGTTTATAATCACTCAGAAATTTCCCTGTATTTTGTTTTTACCTATATTTTAGTTAAAGTAGATAATCAGCCATTGGTTTTTATTAAAACAAAAAATGATTTTACCTATACATAAAACGTATTATATTGAACGAAATCGTCTATAATTTGTAAATTAATTAGAATTTTTGTGGAAAATTTTAAAACAAAGAATTTTTATTAGTTTAAAACTTTAGTTTGTTTATTTCGCTGCAATTTTTCGCTTAATTTTGAAAATTATATATCTGCCATAAACAATGGTCGAAAATATAAGCAACATGCTATGAGATTTGGCACAATTTCAGAGTGGTGAACAAAAAATTACGAATGATTCGTGAATATGGTATTTGGTGGCCAATGGACATCAGCTTTCATACAATACAGTCGTGTTTTTAAAATGTCGCTCGATTTACTTTTATCAATTTATTGCATAATTGTTATTGTAATTACCGTGGTTTATAACAATTTTTGCAATCGTGATCGTGTATCATTACACTTACATTAATGCATAGTATACATAAATAAACTATTGTGATTGTGCTTCGGCCGTAATTTGATCATTAGTAAATCAAATTTTAACTTTTAATTGATTGTTCTAAGTTCTAACGATGTATGTAAAAAAAAAATATATGCATCATTTACTGCTTATTTAACGAAGATTTTAAGGATGCATGTAGTGTCATTAATTTTATAACAAATACAATTAATAACAACGACAACTAAAATTCATTTGCAACGTCATTCGTTATCATAATGACCTCTGAACTGTGTGGAAAGTGTAATAAAGCAGCTGGAATAACTGCACCAACTATATCTTGTAATGGATTTTGTGATACTTTTTTTCATTATGAATGTGTTTCCGTTGATCGTTCAACTGATAGCGAAGAATCCAAATGTTCTGTGGTTGTGTAAAAATTGTATAATGGTATTGGCGAGTATTACAAAAAAAGGAGAGGCGGTTGTACAAAATTGTATTGCTCAACATTTTTTACGATTGGAACAAGAAATAGCTTCTAATCGTAAAATGATTCAGGATTTTCTCTATGATATTGGTCAACGTGCTGCTGCCGACCCTGATTCTTTAGAAACTACAGCTGCTGTGGTTCCTAAGAAATGGTTGTTTGTATCCAGAATTTTATCTTCGACTACTGATGAACAATTTAAAAACATTGTGAAACGGAAATTTCAAATCTCCGGTTCAAACTGTCAAAGGATTGAACCGAGACATAAAGATAGAGATTATGTTTCGTATAAAATAGCCGTGGACGCCTCTATATTGGATAGTTGAATTTTACCGTCATCGTGGCCACTAAATATTCTTGTTAAGGAATATGAGTTTCGTCGTGGAAATTTTCGTCAACGAAACCTAGCCCGATTTCGGGATTAACTATACTTGCTCCACCACGACTTCAACACCTCGAGGAGATAAAAAGCTAACTATTTATTTTCATAATGTTGGCGGCATGTCATCTAAATCATCTAGATTTTTTAATTACGTTATTAGTACTGAATATATACACAATTACGGAAACCAATTTTCATAAATCAATTATTGGTACTGAATTTTTTTCTTCAAATTTTATTGTGCATCGCTGCGACCGTTCATCTGTCAATAGTCTAAAATCATCAGGAGGAGGCGTTTTAATTGTAGTTAATAAAAGGATTACTAGCCAAATGGTATGAACTCAACCATCATTAGAATGTGTTGCGGTACAGTTGGATATGATCGTTCAAACTATTGTGATCGTAACAATTTATATACCACCTATGTATGCTACTCTGGAGGTTTATACGTTTTTTATTGAGTTTATTTCTAATTTAATGAGTGAATTTGATAATGATAGAACAAGCTTTATTATTAATGGTGATTCTAACTTACCAAATATTCACTGGGTTCCTGATGATGAGTATGGTTTTTTATTACCAACTAACGTTACTTCAGTGGTTGATTAATATTTTGTGGACTCTGTGTCTATTTGTGGGTTGAATCAAATTAATGGCGTAACAAATGATAGAAATAGGTATCTGGATTTAGTGATGTAGATGTTAATATTAATGTTGATAAATTTTATGAAATTTTGTTCGCAGGTGTTAATGAATTTATTCCTAAAAAAAGTATGAAGTCAGTGGCGTATTATCCACCTCATTTCACCAAAGAATTAATTAAGTTACGCAATCGTAAAAATAAATGTCGAGTAAAATTTATGAGAAATCCTTCTTTGTATAATAAAACTAAAAAGTTGGAATCACAGAAACTATTTTTGAATAAAAATAGTAAGGCTTATAAATGAGTATATAAGGGTTATTGAATTTAAAATAAGTAAGGATCCAAAATTATTTTGGAAATTTGTTAATTCGAAACGGAATTCGTCTGAGTTGCCGATGACTATATATTTTGAGCAAGACAACAGTTCTTATCCCAACGAAATTGTTGAGTATTTTAGGAAATTTTTTCAGAGTATATATAAATTCGTAAATTGTTACAACGTTAGCTCAGGTTTAAATGAAGAATTAGTAAATCCACCTGTTCAATTTGACGTTTTGAAGGTTTCCGAGACTGATAATATGGATAAACTGGATGCCTTTAAGAATGGCTGTGGTCCGGATGGTATATCTTCCTCAATTTGGAAATTATTTAAGTTTGAACTTTGTTATCCTTTGAAATTATTATTTGAGAAATCTTTAAATTCTTTAGTTTTTCCGGCGAGATGGAAAAGATCCTCAATAACCCCCATCCATAAATCAGGTGATCGTTCTAATGTAGCTAATTACAGAGGCATTTCAATTTTGTCAGCAATTCCTAAGCTCTTTGAGGCGATTTTGTCCAAATATATTTTTTTTAACATCAAGAATAGATTATCAATTAGTCAGCATGGTTTTTTCAAAAAACTATTGATGCATTTGATTCTTATAGTCAACTGGATGTTGTCTATACTGATTTCACAAAAGCGTTTGACTTAGTTCAGCATCAAATCATCTTAAAAAAACTAAATAATTTTGGATTTTCTCAAAAATTCTTTGCTTGGGTGGAATCGTATTTAACTGGCCGTACCTAATATGTTAATTTGAAGGGTATCTGTCGAATTTAATAAACGTTCTTTCGGGAGTACCTCAGGGCTCACGCCTGGGTCTTCAATTATTTTTGATATTTGTAAACGATGTGCTGGATATGTTACATTACTCAAAAGGACTTATGTATGCCGACGATCTTAAACTATTCTTAAACTATGCTAAATTACAATCCGACCTTAATTCATTATTTAATTGGTGTTGTCTGAATCATTTAGATTTGAATATTAAAAAATGTCCGGTTATGTCTTTCTCCAAGAAAAAAATAGAAAATATGTTATGATTATTATATTAATAATGAAATATTGAATCGGGTTAGCCAAATTAAAGACTTGGGTGTGACATTTGACTCTAAATTGAGTTTTTCAACACACATTGATAAGACTCTGCAGATTTTATATTCATCATTAGTTCGATCTAACTTAGAATATGCCATAGTTGTATGGGCTTCATACTATTCGACGCACATTGAACGAATAGAAAAAATTCAAAAAAGTTCACACGGCTAATGTTTTTTAAATTTAATCTTTTTAATATTAATAGAAGGCTTATGTATTGGGAAAACTTAATTAATATGCCAAGTTATAATTTAAGATGTATTGTTATGAATCTTGAGTCCTTGGCGACCAGACGTTGTTTTGCTGCAGCTGATAGCCCTTTTATACTTTCGCGTTTAAATCTGTATGCCCCTGTAAGACAACTTAGAACTAGATCTTTATTGTTTTCTGATTTCCGACGTTCAAACTATTTAGCTAACGAGTCAATTAATTTTATGATTGTAAACTTTAATCATTTCGAAGATATCTTTAATTTCGGAATGACGAAGGAGAGGTATAAACATAATTTGAGAAATTAGTTAAATGATATTCATTTAATTCTAAGTTTATTGTAAATAAATAAATTAATAAAATAAAAAGGGGATTTTGGCAGAATATGTGGAAAATGAAAGTTAATTCGAGAATAAGGCCCCTGGCAACAAATTTTGAAACTATATTTCGGAAAGTGATTCGTTCTATTAGTTAACCCGAATCAGCCCACAAATATTTTTTCGAAATTTTTTTTTTTTTGCATAGCTAAATAGTATTAATAGTAATAGGTTCAACTGGTCTCGCCTACTTTTCACTGGGGGCTTGTTGCCTTATGACAACGCTGGGCTGACCTCGAGTTGAAAAAATAATGCAAACATGCCATTTTTTTTGCATATTGCATTGTACTTCAATTTCTTCAGTTTCTTCAGTCAAAGACCCACACCGAATTTTTTGCACATAGTCCGACCTATGGTCTTACAATTACTTCGAGCGCAACGTTTTTTATATGTCAACAAGGCATACGTAATAAGCTAAATCCACTTAACGTTTCCGGTTTCCGATATACTTCAACAGTTTGCCAAAATGCTTGCAGTAGTAAAAGGCCACAGCTCTTCGGAATAGCCATATAAAAATCGAGCTCCATCACTTTTTCCCTTTTATTCCTATCCGATAAAGAATTACATTTTAGTCCATTCGATCTACCCCCCCCCCCACAGGTATTTTATTGTACTCAGATATGACACAAGGTCGATATTTTTTTTATGAGTTTTTGAATATCACAACGCTCTGGAAATGGGGTAAATACCAAATCATTAACTTTTTTGCTAACGATGAAACTACTCTCCTTTTTTAGAGTTGTTTGTTTAGTGGCAACAGACAGTTCTCAGTACCAATAGCATCGTACTCTTTACTTTTCAAAAATGCCAATACAGGAGTCCCGGTAATTAAATTATCGAAATATAAAGAAAATGGTAAAACTCGAACATCCGGAGGAAACTCATCTAACATATTGCGAGCAAGAGTGCTATGGATTTTCCGAAGTTTTGCTCGAAAAACTGGTAAATCTCAAAATTTGTTAGATATCCTATTGGGGTACATAGTGCCCATAGCTTATAACAAAACCACAGCGGCTTGGCCTTTATGAACTGGACCAAACGACGCCATGGTTACGAAGCGTAACCACGTGTAAGCAAAATTCAAATATAAATTTTGAGCTCCTCTATAGAAATATTTGGTGCTGGTTTTTGCAGAAACGAATTTTTCGAACTGTTCATGAGGGGTTATATTTCGACAATCTTCATAATTTTGTTCAGAAAATATTGGCATCACAGCAGTTGATATATTATCACACCACATCAATTTTTGAGGGCATTTTAAGATTTGAAAGTGCCGATGTTGCCGTATGTACTTCGTCATCTTCGAAATTTTCTCCGTTTTCTTCAATATCCGACTCATCATTTTTTTTTTGTATAAAATTCCACATTCACTTTTTAACTGAGCCAGGCAGACATTATCAGGTGATCCGTAATAGTCGTCTAGACCATAATCCTCCCCAATAATACCTTTTTCATTATCCTTGTTTTATACAACAATTGCGGTTGGCAATTTTTCGTCTTCTTCATCACACAACATATCTTCCAAATAAACGAGCGCTTGTAAATTAAACACAAAAATTGTTCAATTAGAAATCAGAAAATTTTCAGAAAAACACAAAATTTTCCACGCAAAACTATTATCTAATTTGTGAGGTTATAGTTCATTGTAATGTATAAAAAATGGCGATTAATCATAATGTGGATTATTTTCAAAACTAGTTAGATTAAAAATAAAATTATTTTTTGATATTTTTGAGCGATTCCTTTTATACGCTAATTATGAAGTCTCTAATCTGTCACGTACTACTAGATACTGTCATAAAAACGGAACGAAAAGAAAGAATAAACCTTAAACAAACTCACATTCAGTGTTACGGTTTTTTTCTGTTAAGTAATGTGTTTTATATAGAGTTAGGGATATAATTTCCATAAAACCAATACATCATTAATGTTATTTCAAGAAGACAATTTAATGACGTATTTGAGCTTTTATTAAGCCCAAAGCTGCAACATAATTTTTGTGAAGGTACAGATCATGCATTTCACCTTGCCTTTTAGTCCTTGTTATTAGAGGTTGCGATATTAATTATAACCTCGCAGAATTAAACGTTAGACATCGATAAGACGATATCGACTTAGAATTGCCGTGGGTCAATTTGATTAATTATTTCAGTAAAAATAAATAAAGTTCCTCAAATTTGCGTAATTTAGCGAATCCAATTATATTTTGAGAATTTAACATGTAATTCAAGAAACCATCTGTTTTGGATGCAATCTGTTTCCTTTCACAAGCAAGAAAGGTACTTAAGACAATATTTTTGGAAAATATTACAAAATTTAAGTTGTTTAGTCTACGGAGTATTGAAAAAAGCACGTTTCAATAAAAAAAAAAGTAAAAACATGTATCTACACAGCCTAATTAATTTAAAGTTCATAAAATTGCGAAACAACAAATTTATTCAGAGCTTGTTTGTTTCTGAATTTATAACCTGAATCATCGGCAGCATCGTTTAGGGTATTAAACAAAATAACAAATAAAATTGTTTATCAAATTCTTCCCCTATATACATCCATGTATATATATATATATATATATATATATATATATTAGTTACTCCCCATCCACCATTAAAAATAGACGTCGTAGTACGACAAAAAAAAAAAATAAAATAGAAAATGAAATTACCAATCGCCTCATTTATCTTTAATGTCTTGCAAACTCCATTAAACAACAACAACATAATTCTCCCTCCCGATTTAATTAATTCCCTATCTCCGTACACATAGTAAATATTGTATTTCTATGGTATATGTTTCTATATATAAATCCAGCATCCTTTAAGTGTTATTTATTTATCATTAACATAAATATTTTATTCCTGGATATAACCATACAACATACATAATATTGTTGTTATTCTTAAAAGATTGCATCTAATGTATCTGAATATGCATTTAAGTCTCGAGTAGTTTCAATGAGTATAGTGTACGATAAACAAAAATATTTATATTTCACAATAGTAAGAATAACACGAAACTATACTGTACGAGCAGAAAACCTATCCTCTATTCTTAAGTTTTTTATTTTTCATTTTTAGTTCCCAGATTTTTTTTTTTTTTCCTTGTTAAACATTAAAATATCATTATGGGATGGCATACAACTACAACACAAATGAGGAAACAACAACACAAATAGGGAAAATATGAAAATCATTGCTTAAAAAAAAACATAATAAAAATGTACAGGATAAGATTGAAAAATAAAAAATTTCTTCCGGTATTTTTTTTTGTACTCCAGCCAGGCAAAAGGTGATCTCCATTTTACTTATTTTTCGTACACACTACAAATTTCCTAATTACTTTCATGAGTCATCATAAAATATAAAAATTATATTATAGTAAATGTTATTATAACCAAACTAAAAAAAAAAAAATAAAAAAATTATTTAATTAATTTTTCATTATAAATAAATATTTTGTTTTGTATGTGTGTGTGTATAGTGTGTGTGTATGTTTGTTGATGGAAAATCTCTGTTCATCGGAAAAGAAAAACAAACAAAATTAATTTTTTGTTGTTTTTGTAGTTAAACAATACCGAAGATTTTTTTTTTTTTAATTTTAATTAATTTTTATTTTTTAAATTTTTTTTTTTTCATTTTGTTAAATAACAAATAAATTAGACATTCTCTCTAATCTAGTGTATATATTAGAAGAAGAAAAAATTGTTTTTATTAGTGTTATAAGAAAGATACAAAATATGGATAATTTTTTTATTTTTAGTATTTCCCGGGAAAATTAATAATTTTTTTTTTTTAATCAAAAAATCAAACAAAATTTTTTTTTTATGTTTTTATTAAATCTTACAAATAAATAAAAAAAAAAAAAAAAATTAAACAAAGGAATATCATGATTTTTATAGCTATCACATTTGAGACGGTATATAGGAAACTTAATTTTTTAATTAATTTAAAAACACGAAGAGTAACGAACGGCGGAAAAACATTTTCATCGCTCGCGCACTATTTATTTATGATAATGTTTAATTATATTTTGATATGGCTTGAAAAAAATACAAATTATAATTATTATGATTTCAAAGTGATTTTTATTTATTGTTTGTGTAATGTTAAATGTTGGTTTTTGTGTTTTGGATATAATTATATGTATACATACCATATACAGAAGAGGGTTTGAGAGAGAAATATTTGAATAATTTTATGTCATTTGAGGCGGAAATTTTTTTTTTATTTATTTACGTAGTTAATGATTGATTTAATGAGATCGGAAAATATAAAACGTTATAATATTTATGGATATTGGAAATATGCGGTAGTTTTTTGGTTTTTTTTTTTAGTTTTTCGTCGCTGGTGATGGAAATATGGTGGATGGAGCTTTACGTTAATTTTTGTTTATAGGGGAATATTATATTGAACTATTTTAATTTGAGTAGTGTTGAATGGATTTAGATTATATAATTTTTTTTTGAATTGAGCCTATTAATTTTCAATGATGATTTGACGGCAGGGTAGCGTATTGCATTAAATAGAACTTAAAAGCTACTCAAATCTACTTTGGACTTTGTTATTTTGTTCGACCAGTCAGGGTGGGAATTATTTAAATCATTGATTTTCATAAGATTTAAATAAACAAAAATCATTATTATTACTCTATTTAAGCGAATCTGCCTTTCGATCAATCGAAGAATAATACTAAATCGCCACTGTCGTTTCAAGCTTCTCATCATGCTCATAATAGTGGGGCTGCACATCATATCAAACCTCATTGTGAGCGACCAATTATTATTGGCACTGGTGATCTGGTCTCATCGCTCCAGGTTGTGAAGCCGCGTAAAACTTTATTTTTTTTCTCGACTCCATAAAGATGTTTCCAAAGCAATAATTTTGGATTATCTTAAAAATAAACTTAACATTGAGGATGTAAACTGCCAGCGTATTATATCTCGACGGATTAATGATGCAGACCGTAATTTTTCGTCATTTAAATTATATGTGGACGTTACTGATTTTGAGAATTTATTACAACCTACTTCTTGGCCTGCTGTGTCATTAATTAAACAATTTGTAATTTTTAATAAGGGACGAACCAATAAATCGAATTTTCCCGTTCTTCAACGAAACCAACCAACTCTTTAACTGATGCCAGTCGTTTTGATAAACAAACTAATCATTATAATTTGACGTCTCCGAGATTATTTTATCGTAATGTTGGGCGTATGTCAGGGCGTATGTCAAGTCAGCTGAATTTTTGAATTGCTTTTATTCAACGGATTTTCAATTTTTTGCTCTTGTGGAAACTGGATTTCATGAGGGGATCTTTAATAATGAGTTCTTTTCTGATGAATTTGTCGTTTATAGATGTGATAGATCTATTTTTAACAGCACTAAAAAAAGTGGAGGTGGTGTGCTATTTGCAGCCCATTCTTCTATGCAAAGTGAGCTGTCAAAGTTTTAATTTGTAATAATTTATTTTAGTTTATAGTTTTGTACATACTACCTAGCTCACCTACTGATGTTTATTTGAGTCATGTAGATTGTATATATGAATTGGTTAATAAAATTAATTATAATGATACTTTAGTTGTGTTAGGTGATTTTAATTTAAGTAATATTCATTGGTTGGTTGATAGTGAAACTGAGTCTTTGGGGTTACTCCCTTCGGATATTCTATCTGCAAATGATGCAGCGGTGGTGGATGCACTCAAACAAGTTAATTTATTTTGTAATGATAACAATTCGTTTTTAGATTTAATTTTTGTTAATAATACGGAATATT
Organism: Tipula vernalis; assembly: GCA_958295665.1. Taxonomy (NCBI): domain Eukaryota; kingdom Metazoa; phylum Arthropoda; class Insecta; order Diptera; family Tipulidae; genus Tipula; species Tipula vernalis. The sequence goes on from OY282559.1 coordinate 321,861,212, forward strand.
TGTCAGTTCATGAGTCTTTGACATCTTTCAAGGAAAATGATATTCATCATAATTCCCTCGAGATTATATTTCATGTTGGAAATCGAGATGATAAATGTCGGGTTTTTTCTTTTGATGATTCGTTTTATGATTTTAAGGAATGCGACACACCTGGTCTCTCTGAATATCTCCGTTGCATTTGTTGGGATGATTTTTTTTCGAGCCAATGATGTTAATGAAAATGTAAAAAATTTTAATGACTTACTATTTGCTGCTTTTGATAAATTCGTACCTTTGAGGAAAAAACGTAACTATAATTACCCACCATGGTTTGATTCTGATTTGATCAACTTACGTAACCGTAAAAATAGAGCTTACTATAGATTCAGATCCAATAATTGTCAACTGAATAAATCCAAATTTGTTGATCTACGTGAACAATTTAAATCTGTATTTCATTCTAAATATTGTAAGTATATAAGTGTGATTGAAACTAATATCAAACAAAACCCTAAAACATTTTGGAAGTTTGTTAACGAAAAACGTAATACAACTGGCTTTCCATCGGTAATGATTTTTAATGGAGGTAAATTGGCACGGTTCCTGAAACCAGCTATGGTTTTGCTAGTTTCTTTCAATCGGTGTATAAAGTTAATTGCGGATCCTTTGTTAGAGACCCTACTGTTTGTAATTGCCAATTTAACATTCCGTACCTAACAATAACTGAAGATGACATTTATGAATAGCTGTCAAATTTTAATGATGGATGTGGGCCTGATGGGATACCTTCATCAATACTTAAATGTGTGAGCTCATATATTGTAACTCCATTATTTTATCTTTTTAACCAATCATTAACTTCTGGACAATTTCCTACAGCTTGGAAAATTTCTCACATTGTTCCAATTTACAAAAAGGGTAACCGTTCCGATATATCAAATTATCGTGGTATTTCAATTCGTTCGTCTGTACCAAAATTTTTCGAATTAATTGTGTCGAAACATTTCTTATTCCATACTAAAGAGATAATTTCTTGTTTCCAGCATGGTTTCACCAGTGGAAAATCTTCGACTACCAATCTGTTGCAATATACTAAATTCACTATTGAGTCACTTTACTTTGATTTTGCTAAAGCTTTTGAGTCAATCGACCATAAAATTATTATTGAAAAACTTTCGGTTATTGGTCTTGATCCAAATTTTCTTAAATGGATTTCTTCTTATCTAGTTGGTAGGAAGCAGTATGTTCTATTGAATGATGTTAAGTCAGATTATATCTATTGTCATTCAGGAGTCCCTCAGGGGTCCCATTTAGGCCCAATTATATTTCTTTTATTCGTGAATGATATTCCTAATATTTTTAAATTCTGTAAATGTTTATTATTTGCTGATGATTTGAAGATTTTCATGCATGTTCAATCTGTAAGTGATGCTCAGGTTTTGCAATCTGAAATTAATATATTGTCTAGTTGGTGCTCTAAAAATAAATTGTTCATCATTGTACAGAAGTGTAAGGTGATGTCGTTTTTCAGAACACTTAATCCAAATATTGTCAATTATTATTTTGATGGAGATCTACTTTGTAGAGTAACTTCAACTGCTGGTTTAGGAGTTCTGTTTGATCAGAAATTAACTTTTGCGTTACACATAGATAACATAATATTAAAGGCCAATTCTATGTTAGGTTTTATTTTTAGAATGGCAAAGGATTTTATTGATGCATCTTCATGTGTTAGTTTATATACTTCTTTAGTAAGATCTCACCTTGAATATGCTGTAGTGGTTTGGTATCTTCATCATGATGTGCATATTGCAAGATTGGAATCTATTCAAAAACGTTTTACTATCTATATGGCCAGGAAGCTTGGTCATTTATCTGATCATCATCTACCTATGTGGGAACAGGTGCCCAGTCTCCCATCGTATGTGATCCGGTGTGAGTACCTTCACATTGATACGTTGGTTAAACGCCGTAAAATTGCCTCTGCCTTGTTTGTTAGTGATTTTCTTAGTGGCCGCATAAGTGTCTTGAACTCATTTCTGCTTGGAGCATTTATGTACCTACCAGAAACTTGCGTCCAAGGGAATTTTTGTTTGTTGAATTTCTAGAACGAATTATGGTTCCAATGAACCAACCAAGTCAATGGCTAGAATTTTTAATGAATTTTACCATTTATTTCATTTTGAGAGATCCAGAGTGTATTTTCGGAAGGCAATTAGTAATTGCAATTTTTAATCTCATTTTACGTTTTTAAAGTTTTCGTTTTTTCAGGTAATGTTCCGTATTGTTAGTATTCTTTTTATTTGTTTTTTTTTTACTATTCATTAAGTTATTAACTGTAGAAAAGATCTAAATAAATAAATATACCATTCCAAAAAATTTACTGACTGTAAAATAAAAAATTCCAGTAGCGTGACAAAGACGAGGTTATTTCTAAAAAATTTATTATTATTATCACGCATATCAGAATTATTTATCTTCGATCATTTTCCATTATAGAATATATGTAAATCCAAAAAAATCTTTACCATAAAAATGCTATACTTAGTGTTTGCGACAACTATTTTTTCGAAGTACACAAAATTTTATGTAATATTAGGGGGATGCAATAAAGAACTCCCCACTAAATATTTTATGGCATCACATTAACGCAGCCATAACTTTTTTCTAATAAACAATTTTATTGACAATGTTTGGGGTAAAACTATTGCAATTTTAACCGAACTATTTGAGTCCAAGCAATCTTGGAGTGAACACGAAATAATAAACGAATGCATGGGGTCGAAATACTAAAATAATTTGATATTTCGCTTGAATTTGATCGCCTGATACTTTTAAGTGACACAAAATAAATTAAGGCAATAAACGATTATTTGGATTTTTAAATTTTATTTTGTCTATTTTCAGTATTATTATTTTTTTTTTTTTTTTTTTTTTTTATATACATATTTTAATTGGGTGCAGAGCGGACTTATTAACGGTCCTAGCTCCTTGTAACTGTCAGAGCTTCTGCACCCAATGCGCGATCCTTCAAGTAAAGATTAATAGCTACCTTAAATTTATTCATTTTGTATTCCTCCGGAAATTTGAAGTGTATTAGCGAATTCCACTTTTTTGATGTTCGATATACAAATTCCCGCTTAATTTCTACAGTTCGAGGTTTCGGGAGCTTCACCGTAAACCTATGTGCATTGGTTGTTCCTCTTGTTACTCTTGTTGTTGTAACGAATGGTGGTATTTTCTCCGATAGTTCTGCAGAACATTTACCATGTAAGCATCTGTAGAAGACGCAGAGTTCTGCAACATCTCTGCGATGCTGTAAGCTGTCTAGTTCTTGGGTAAGTCTGGGATTCCGTATTATTCGGATAGCGCGGCGTTGAACCCTGTCCAATAACTGGAGGGTGGTACCAGACGCACCTCCCCAAACTTGACAGCAATACTCTATACATGGTCGGATGAAGGTTTTATATATCTGGAGAACTTGATGCGATTTAAAAAACCTTCTGCATCTATTTAGGAACCCGAGTTTTTTGAAGCTGATTTAGCCAATGCAACAATGTGTTCATTAAACATTAATGTAATTTTTAATAATTTTATGACAAAATAGGAATTATTAATACAGTCGAATACGTGAAGGAATTAAAAAGCCACCTTTCCCTAAATTTTACAAAGGATTTTATTAATTTTTAACGCTATTTTGAATTGTTTAGGGCAACAACACAATTATTTTTGTATAAACGCAAATTGCATTCTTGAATTGTAAAAGTCAGGATTGTCCCAAATGATGCCTATGAAGTTTATCCTATATTTTACTAAAATTGTTCTAGTATGATTTGAGTAAATTCTTCACTTGGGCACACAACGGGATGAATATTTTACTAAAACAATACTAAACACAAAAATAATGCTACTCAAATAATGACATTTGGGGGAATTAAGTTGGTCAGGTTCCATTCAAAGTTATTGTGTATTAGTAAGACCGAAATATAAAATTAAATGTTTAAATACAAAAATTTTACTGGCCCAAAATCACACGATAACTATCGGTTAAGTTAGTTTTTAATACTAAGGGTAGTAAAGTCCAATAGAACTTCCCCATTTTTGGCATAGATATAGCTGAACCTATTGCTTAGCCGAAAGTTATCGTGTGATTTTGGTCCAGTAAAATTTTTTTAATTAAACATTTAATTTTATATGTATATTGGCCCTTATACTAAATTGAGATTTTTAGTTTTTAATACTAAGGGTAGCAAAGTTCAATAGAACTTCCTAATTTTTGGCATAGATATAGCTAAACCTATTGCTTAACCGATAGTTATCGTGTGATTTTGAGCCAGTAAAATTTTTTTAATTAAACATTTTATTTTATATTTCGGCCCTTATAGTAAATTGAGATTTTTAGTTTTTAATACTAAGAGTAGCAAAGTTCAATAGAACTTTCTAATTTTTGGCATAGATATAGCTGAACCTATTGCTTAACCGATAGTTATCGTGTGATTTTGAGCCAGTAAAATTTTTTTAATTAAACGTTTAATTTTATATATGGGCCCTTATGGTTAATTGAGATTTTTAGTTTTTAATACTAAGGGTAGCAAAGTTCAATAGAACTTCCTAATTTTTGGCATAGATGTAGCTGAACCTATTGCTTAACCGATAGTTATCGTGTGATTTTGGGCCAGTAAAATTTTTTTAATTAAACATTTAATTTTATATGTATATTGGCCCTTATACTAAATTGAGATTTTTAGTTTTTAATACTAAGGGTAGCAAAGTTCAATAGAACTTCCTAATTTTTGGCATAGATATAGCTGGACCTATTGCTTAACCGATAGTTATCGTGTGATTTTGAGCAAGTAAAATTTTTTTAATTAAACATTTAATTTTATATTTCGGCCCTTATAGTAAATTGAGATTTTTAGTTTTTAATACTAAGGGTAGCAAAGTTCAATAGAACTTTCTAATTTTTGGCATAGATATAGCTGAACCTATTGCTTAACCGATAGTTATCGTGTGATTTTGAGCTAGTAAAATTTTTTTAATTAAACATTTAATTTTATATATGGGCCCTTATGGTAAATTGAGATTTTTAGTTTTTAATACTAAGGGTAGCAAAGTTCAATAGAACTTCCTAATTTTTGGCAAAGATATAGCTAAACCTATTGCTTAACCGATAGTTATCGTGTGATTTTGGGCCAGTAAATTTTTTTTAATTAAACATTTAATTTTATTTGTTTATCGGCCCTTATAGTAAATTGAGATTTTTAGTTTTTAATATTAAGGGTAGCAAAGTTCAATAGAACTTCCTAATTTTTGGCATAGATATAGCTGAACCTATTGCTTAACCTATAGTTATCGTGCGATTTTGGCCAGTAAATTTTTTTAATTAAACATTTAATTTTATATTTCGGCCCTTATAGTAAATTGAGATTTTTAGTTTTTAATACTAAGGGTAGCAAAGTTCAATAGAACTTCCTAAGTTTTGGCACTGATGCAGCTGAACCTATTGTTTAACCGAAAGTTATCGTGTGATTTTGAGCCAGTAAAATTTTTTTAATTAAACATTTAATTTTATATATGGGCCCTTATGGTAAATTGAGATTTTTAGTTTTTAATACTAAGGGTAGCAAAGTTCAATAGAACTTCCTAATTTTTGGCAAAGATATAGCTAAACCTATTGCTTAACCGATAGTTATCGTGTGATTTTGGGCCAGTAAAATTTTTTTAATTAAACATTTAATTTTATTTGTTTATCGGCCCTTATAGTAAATTGAGATTTTTAGTTTTTAATATTAAGGGTAGCAAAGTTAAATAGAACTTCCTCATTTTTGGCATAGATATAGCTATGAACCTATTGCTTAACCGATAGTTATCGTGTGATTTTGGGCCAGTTAATTTTTTTTAATTAAACATTTAATTTTATAGGTATATCGGCCCTTATAGTAAATTGAGATTTTTAGTTTTTAATACTAAGGGTAGCAAAGTTCAATAGAACTTCCCAATTTTTGGAGTAGATATAGCTGAACTTATTTATTAATCCAGCCAAGTGATCCATATTTGCGGAAGGCAAATAATTTAACATAGCGGTTTTTAGGTATTTGAATTTTATAAGCAATAGTAGTAAACTACTATTGCTTACAAAATTAAAATTATTACATTTATTTCATTCATGAATTTCTAACTTTTCATTTTTTACGCAAAATAAAAATAAAAATTAGGTAAACAAAATTTTCATTTTACTGTATTTTTATGCAATAAATAAATTCGTTAAGCAGGGAATTGGTGCAGTTGTTTTTCTAAATTATCAAAATATAATTTGCAAGATTAATTTTAAAAATTCCTTTTATTGATGAATTACCCCTGAATGTATGCATTTGAGTAGTTAATACATTTATTTATATTTAGTAAGAATTAGTAAATACTTCATTCGCGTCCCAAATGATTATTTGACTGACGACATTTTATGACATTTGTGAGGTCACGTCAATTCGATCGACGTGAAGAATACCAATTTAAAGCTGAAGTGACACGACAACTCTCAGTTCGAATGAACTGAGACGACTAAGGGAATAAGGTGGTTAAGACCGCCAATTTTATTTTATTTGTACATAAATTAAAAATAAATTATTGTGTGATCTAAAATATTTTAAATTTAATTATTGAAAGTATTTAAATTTTACTGCAAAACTTATATTTCTAATTAATGATGAAATATATTTCGTTTTACTTATAAATTAATAATGTCATATTCTATATTATGTTTTAATGCATTTTCTATCACAATTGTAAATAAATAAAAATTTTAAATTTTTAAAATATCGGAATTCAAACAGTGACAGCAGCAAAAAACATCAACATCGATATTATAAAAATTTTATCAGGACTGTCTTGATAGGCGAATGAAGCAAATACCTAACCCCCCATAATTTTTAGGACCCGCAATTCTTATTTATTTTTTCTTTATTTGAGGTATGCAAATTAAAAATGGGTTACACTGAGATTTAAAAATTTAAACGTAATTTTAAAAACAAACTTAAAAAATATTTTCTATTAGGGTTTACAATTCTGAGAAAATTTTATTTATTTATTCTCGTAACCAATAAAACATTTTTACAACAGAATACATGCAGACAAAATATAGTATAAACTAAAAAAAAAAAACATTAAACAATAAAATAAAAGGTTATGAAGATAGGTCAATCTATGTCCACAGACAGTAGCGATTAACCTTTAGCTTTAAAATTATAAAAATTAAAAATGGCGTGGGGCCCTATAATTTAAAAAAAAAAAGAAAAATATATAAAAATACCTAAGTTATACAATACTAAATCATCTGAAATTAAATCATAAGATTATTTAGCAAACATGAAACCAATGTAATAAAATTCTTTATTAAACTTGGAAAATTTTTAGAGTTAAGCAGCCCTCGTAAACAAAGCGGCAAACGATTAGAAAACGATTGGCGCTGAACTAAGAAATATTTACGAAAAGCTTCGGTATTAAAATGTGGAACACAAAATAGGTTCCTGTTATAATTTCTAATATCATACCTGGTAAGTACCCTTCGCAAACGATGGCCACTTCTAGAGAAAAGTAGTTTTAAGTATTTTTGCAATGTGAGCAACGGCCCCAATGTATTCAGATTAACACCGCCCCAACAGGGCAAACCATAGTTTAGTTTAGATTCCACACATGCATGATAAAATTTCAGTAAAGCTGAATTTGGACATAATGGGCGTAGCAAATACATAGCACGTAAAGTACCGTAAAGTACCATTTAATTGCTCTTTTGTTTTAAGGTAATGGATTTTCCAGTTCAAGTTAGTATCAAGATGCAGACCTAAATATTTAAAGTTATTTATCACCTCAATTTTTAGGCAACTACAATTTAGTGTGTTACAATTAGGAACATGGTAAATTACATCAGGAATATTATCCGCATATGGCTCACCCACTAAACTAATAAACATTAACTGAGTGGCCGTCAAACCATGAACGTAGCAGAAACTTCTTGACAATTAGAACCGTAATAACTTAAAGCCATATCGTCAGCAAATGCAGTAATTTTACCTTTTAAGTTTAAATTAAATATTGAATTAATATAAATTAAAAATAAAAGTGGACCCACGACGGATCCTTGCGGTACACCATTCCCCAATGGAACCAATTAAATAAAGTTTATGCAGCAACAATTTGTGGTCTACCATATCAAAAGCTCGTTTGATGTCAGTAAATTTTTTTTCATTAAGTTGACCATGTACCCCATTTATAAATTTTATCAAAGCTGACTCTGTGTTTTTTCCAAATCTAAAACCAAATTGACAACTACCAAGAATATTATGTTTTTCCAAGAAACAATTCATACGTGACTTTAAAGCCTTTTCCATAATCTTCATTATGGTTGGCTGTAAAGAAACAAGTCGATAATTATCTTTATTAAGTTTATCACCTTTCTTAAACAAAGGTAGAACAATAGCAGTTTTTAAGTCCTCAGGAATAACGCCAGACAAAAAACATTGATTAACAAAATAAACCGGTATTGGAGACAAACAGTCTTTATTTGCTTTAAACGTATTGGAGCTCATCCCAAGGATATCAATGACATTACTAGATTTAAGTTCAGCAATTATACCACTGATTTCAGTCTCATCAACAGGGCTAATAAAAAAATTATATGAATTATTAAAATCACAAGAATACTGCCTCGGGGAGTTAGGAAATATATTGGTTGCTCTCAATTCAGAAACAATGTTCGAGAAATATAACCCAAAATCATTAGCAATGGATTCGTAGTTTGTAAGAATAACATTATCAACGGACATAATTTTTTCAGCATGGCCGCGATTATTACTTTAAAATTTGAAAAACAAACGACCAGGTTTTTTTAGTAAAATATCAAGACATTTCAAGACATTATGGTAGCCAAACCAAACTATTGTAATTTTCTAACCAGAGGTGTTCTGTTTAAGAGTTTAGACAATAAAATGCTAAAATATTTCGAACAATTTAAAAAAAAAAATTTGAAAAATATTTATAGTTTCTATAGAATCTTAAGTTCATGTCAAATTAAACATTAATTTTTAATTTGGTCCTGATTCAAAATATAGGTTTACCCAATTGAAAAAACCCAATTTTCCAAACTAGTTCAGTTCTGAAATAGTAAATCTAAAATGTTTAAATTTTTTTAAAGTGAGCTTTGGTTTTTCCAAAATACATGTTGAAAAAGATTAGACGAAATTGAAAATGTCTCAAAATTCTGAACTTTATTTAGTCAAATTATGAAGCTAATTTTTTTGGGTGAGGTAAGTAGAGAAATTTCAATAAAGCAAAAATTAGTTCGTACTCAACCAACATTTTTTTATATTTGGTGATCGTAAATCTTTGGCAGTTGAAATACAATTTGGCCTTGAATACAGAGTTTAGATTAATTAATTGCGCAAAATAAACACTTTTCTTCAATCACATAGTAATCATTTCTCCATAAACATTAACTGAGGCACATTCCCGAACACTTCCACAGTTGGAAATATAGTATTAAGTCCAATTTTTTGAAGAAACTGGGTTTTATTAGGTACCACTTGTTATTGCATAATATTATGAACGATTTTATACCAATTTGGTGATAGGTGGTATGAAACTCACATTGATTCTTCTTCTAAAGCTCGTAGGTTTGATAATTTCGTTTTTTCTACTAAATCCCTTCGTTTTTTTTTTTTTTTTTTTTTTGTTTACTTGATGAAAGTTATCCGGTTGTCATTTTGTCACGATTTCGTATATTTCTAACGTTTAAAATTAAACTTAAGCCTTGGATCTCGTTCCATTTAAAAAAATTTAAGTCTAAGAAACAAAAAATTAATAAAAATTGAAAGAAGCATCTGGCAAATAAAGGGCTTCAGCGATATTTGCTTAAATTATGCCAACAAGTTGATGATAAAATAGTTTCAGACAAATTCTCATACAACTCCAATAAATGTGTATACCGTGGTAAAGATAGTAAGAAGACATGGTTGGTTGTTAATCAAATTTTAGGTGACTTTGTTGGTAATCCTGTTGATAAAACTATGTCAAGTGATTCAATGATTCTTTCGGATTCAAGTGATTCAATGATTCTTTCGGATTTTAAACCCATAGCAGATGATTTTGGTTTTTATTTTTTAAATATTGTGTCTCATTTAGGAAAAAACATTTGTTTGTTTAATAATACGTCATGTCAAAATCATAGCGTTGTCATTATCTCAGAAATTCTTTCTATTAATCCTGTGCATGTTACTGAAATACTTCGTATCAACAAAATGTCAATGAAATTGGTCGTTTCACTATCAAACCTTTATTTAATACGGCCGTGATAGGCTACATAATAATATCACCAAATAAAACAATTATCAAAAGCTGGTTTTTGGCTGGTATCACTCCCGGTTTTCGGCGCTAGAAAACATCCGAAATCCCAATTTTTTTTTTTTTTTTTTGATTTTAATAATTGTAGTAAGTGATTGATCTAATTCTTCAATGGTAAGAGCACCGGATTGTTTTGCAAAATTTCGGTCTAAGTTTTCAACGGGAGAAGCTTCAGATTGTTTAACCGAAATTCGACAATTTTTGATAAACCTCCTGCAGAATGATATAATACGAATCAATTTATTGTATGAGTTGTATCTGAGTATAAGTAATGAACTGGAATTATTTTAAAAAACGTTATTTAATTTTTTGCATTGCTTTAACTCTAATGTATTAATATCCACTGATATATTTGGAATTATTGAAAAACAGGGCTATTAAACCATACCTTATTTTCTTTTATTTCACAAGGCATGAGATCACGAGAAATTATATCGGCAAGATTGTTCAACATATTCACATGCTTCTTGAATTTGATTCACCCGATTTGCTACAAAGATTTTTAATTGATGTCGATACATTTTAATCCAATGCAACACAATAGTTGAATCGGACCAGAGACATATTTTGTCAAATTTTATATCTAACGCTTCTAAAACTGGATTTAATAGTTTGGCAAGCAAATGAGCACCACAAAGCTCTAACCTTGGAATTGTTGCAGTTTTTACAGGGGAAACACTTGGTTTACTGCATAGTGAAGAGATATGGAAATTCTGGAATTTGTCTATTGATTTTATATAGAAACAAGCACCATACGCCTTTTCTAAGGCATCAGAAAACCCGTGCAGTTCTATAGAAATTGCTTGAGAAGGAACTACAAATCTAGGTATACATAATTTATTTTTATATACTAATTGTGATTTATAATTTGACCAATCACACCAGTTACAACAATAGGAGAAATGATACCCATCGGATCATACATTTTTAAAATATCCGATAAAATAGTTCGTTTTGTAATAAGGAATGGGTTGTTTGATAAATTTTTTACTTTAAAAATAAAAATGTCGTCATTAGGCTTCCATTCAATACCTATAATGCTTTGATCGATTCATGTGAACTGGTTTCATCTTTATGCAGAATTTCACGAAGTTCAAATGAAATAGTTTCTAATAAGGTTGTAGAATTTGAGCTCCATTTATGAAGTTCAAATTTTCCTTGTGTCAACAATTCTATTAACTCATTTTTCAATGTAATTACTTGATTTAAACTGTTTGTCCCCTTGAGCAGATCGTCCACGTAAAAATCGTTTTCTAAAACTGGAGCTGAAATGAAAATACATATTTAGACTTTTGAAATCTTAAAATTATTTTAAACAAACCCTGTCATACATTGGGATCAACAAACACAACGTCGCTGAGTGAAATATTTGTCGAGGATTTTGCGGAAGCATCAAATACGCGTAATTTGGTAGTACAATTATTAGGATTTAATACGGCACGAAATTGAACATAAGAAATTGAATAAGGATCATCTAATTTTTCGTAAAAAAATTTCATATGAAAATATTGCGATTTTACATCGGGATTGCAATTTAAACGTTGCTCTAAATAATTAAAATGTTTCAGTGCTTGGGCTTTCGAATCGCCTAAATTTACAACATTTGATGACAAAGACAAGGAAACAACAAATCTATTTACAGCATCTCGATAAATGGTTTGTGAGTAATGCGATTCACAAAATTGTTCATCTTTAGACAAAATATTGCGATTTGGCACAGATTCTAATTCGAACAATTTTTTAATAGCTAGATTCTTGAATTACTTCGTCTTACAGAAATTATTTATTGCACAAAAATTTTGTAGATTATTAGACTCATAGTTACCACTAACAATAAATCCAAAAACAGGATGTGCAAGGTTAATATTTGACGGTATGTTCCAACGCGAAATGTTTATTGATGTTTGCGGCAATGTATCTGAGATATTATTAACAACTAAGAACTTGCATATTATTGTTTGTTTTTCATTCAAACCGGATACAGAAAATTGATTAATTTGAGATTTTAAAAATTTAAACTTATTTGCAAAACTAGTTGAGATAAAATTGGATTGGCTACCATTATCTAATAAAGCTCTAGCTTCATGAGTTTTACCAAATTCGTCCTTTAGTAAGATACTTAATGGCCGCACAAAAACTATTATTTTGATTAACTTTGTTATTGTTTGAAATTGTATCTGGGATCCCAGTTGGATCTGCGGTGGGATTTTATGTTAGGTATTATGTTATTGAGAACATAACTTACAACCACCATTTAAACAATTAGAAGTAAAATGTTTGATTCAAACAGAGGTTTAATTGTTTCACATTCTCATATCTATCTCGAGTGGATATTTTAAGAAATTTAGAACATTCACTAAACTTATGAAAAGGTAGCTTACAAAAAACACAATTATTAAACTTAATATTATTATTATGAAGAAAATTAGGTTCGGGTTGTTGCGAATTGGAATTAATAAAAGCTGTACTATTATACGGTATACTATATTAGACTTGCTTTTGAAAATTGAATTTGATACTTTGAATTGAAGATTGAATTTTGCTAGAGTTATGATGTATTATATCGATTATACGAGATTTTTCAATGAGAAAACTTTTCAATTTTTCCCAGGTGGGCAAGGTCTTTGATTCACACTCACTTTCCCAATCTCTTCATAAACTATAATTCATCTTTCTGATTACACAGTTTATAACAAAAAGTTCACCTAACTGGTTTATATGTTGATCACAGGCTTCTAGAGAATTTATTTAGTAAATCTTTTAATTCTTGGCTATTAGCTTTCTTTAGCTATATTGGGCAAATTTAGTAGACCATTTATATGCACATCTACTAACAATTTTTTATTTTGAAATCTCTTGTTTAGTTCGTCGCAAGCCTGTATGTATTCATGAGCATCGCCTTTTAGATATTTTAATAAGAGGTTAAATTTTATAATACCACTATTTAAATTAGGATTGTTGTGTACTATTGATTTGAAAGTTTGTTTGAATGTAAGCCATTCACTCGGCTTTCCATCAAAAGTTGATATATACAGTTCTGAGATTTTGATATCTATTGTATCAGAAAGATCGTCTTTAATTTTGTTTTGAGAGGGCTGTTTGCCTCTTAAGGACATTAATTAGCTTTTTATATTTTGAATTCAATTCTCAAAATCCAACATCAAATTTTCCAGATCTTCAAAGTCACAATCCTTATCATGGAAATTTGATATTGCTTCCTCAAATTGGGAATAAACAGAATTAATTACCTCTAATTGGCATTTTACTTCAGAAAGATTAATTCATTCTAATTGTGGAACATTCATTTAATATTCGGATAATGGGTTTTAATCTTACTTTTAAAAATTTAATTTTTGTTTCAAAGGTAGTGAAGGTTATTTTAGGTTTAGCAATTTTGGTTTTTGTTTTTGTCAAACGAAACGAATATCGAATGATTAAAATTTTTTAAATTAAGACTTAATATAACTAACAAATTATAGTGAATTTAAATAGAAAATATGTATATTTTAACTTAATTCCTTTAGATATGATGTGATGTAATAATATGTGGACTGAAGTTATGTTTGGCTGGATATAAAACTGCGGCTGATTGTTGGTATTTGGCTGAACTGCGGTAGATTAAACAACGGTTTGACTGGATTTACAAACTGCGGCTGGTTGTTGGCTTTTGGCTTAATTACATATTCTTTTTTTACAGGAACTCAATTTGAAGAACTTATAACTTTTTTTTAACACTTTTAACCAAATTGATGAAAACTTAATTAGTTAATTAATAATTTTGTTTGATTTCTAGTTTTATTGTTAGCAAATTTTTAGGTTACTACTTGTTACACATGGCTACGTCTAAGTTCACTATTAATATTACATCTATTGCCACTATGATTAATTTTCAATTTAATCTCGACAATTGATCAAATTTTACTTTAATTCGGGTCGGCTGGACCAAAAATGTAGGATTTAAAAACAGGTTTTTTCTAGTTCCACAAAATAAAAATAAAATAAAGTAAAACACGAACTGGTTAGTCTTGATCTCTTTTCTGTAATAATCTTTATTTCCAAAATGTAACATACACATATATGTAGTAAAAATTTTATACACAAATTTTTTTTTTAATGAACTAGGACGTCTCCGATTTCTGCACGAAATAATTTTTTTGTGATAAATTTGACATTAGTGAAATAATTTTCTCTTCCATATTTCAAATAAGTTAAAAAACTTGGCTTAGGCCTTAACTTGCTTAGTAGCGTTTTCCTTAGAAGTATTAGTAACATTAAATTACTTGACAAATAATTCGATATTTAGATTTTTAAAGACTTTCCAAAATTAATCATCAATATCCAGATTTTTCGGTATTATTGAAATTGTTTAAAATCAACCGAAATTCACATTATATCGAGGTTATTCGCAATATTTTTAGAAATCATCTTAGCATTGAGTTGATCGCAAAAATTTCGTTTTATTTGAGGCCATTGAACTAAATCACGTGCTGTTTCGAACTCTCGAAATGCGAGGCTCGACAATAAGAAAAAATAAGCTTTTAACTCAAAGCTTTACTTGTTCATAAGTACCAGAACCATTTTTAGGGGCACAAGAAAAATTTTGCGGGGGGCTCGACTTTTGTAGTTACGTCACTGGCAGCGTACCACTCTTTTCTCTGAATTATGGGACAGTGCTTTACCATTTTCGCGATAAACCTACAACTGAGTACCTGGAAGGTATTTTTCATATTTTGAAAGCTAGAATAATCTCAAGGTTTTTAAGTTGAAACTTTTTAACGTTTATAGCTAGAAATTATTGATGATCTGACTGTATTTAAAACTGATATAAATTTAAGATAAAATGAAAAACAAATTGAGAAATCAATTAATTTGAGAACAGAGAATAGCAACTATAGGTTGACTAGGTCTTCTTATACGCAATTCTCCTTTACTTGGTCTTGTATCTCCGACTTCTCCAAACTGTTCAGCATACAATTTTTATTTCTTTTATGTACGTTGTCATCAAAGATTGTGAATGCATGGTTTTTATTTTTTAGGTGAAGTGCATAATTCCATTGGATAGTAGATGTAGTACGAACTTCTACGAACATAAATCTACGATAGATTTTTAAAACTCTTTTTTGATTTTGATTTCTACCGATAAAACTTGAAAAGGTTTTTATTTGAAAAGTGTGGTAAAGTGTGTTAAAATTGACCAAAAAAATGTAGTAATAACCTTTACTGATTGACTGTTTTTATGTGGCTTTATTTATCTGTAATTGGATGAGATTACACTATTCTCGTCCACTAGCTCTCACTCGTTTAGTAAGAATATTTACAGCGACTACATCCAACTCGTTTTTCACAAGTTAAAATGGTTTTTACGGATGATTCCTACAACCCCGTTTAAAAAAAAAACTGTTAAATCAAATACCGTGTAAACAAGACCGTGTAAACAGACCATGTAAAAAACAGCTGAGTGCATTTCAAATATGTCGGATGCGTCACTTTGGCCAGGATCCTTCTGCAATAATCGACCGTGCATGTGGGCATTGGATAGTTACAAAAAAAGTGGATATTTGGTAAATATATTTGTCTGCCAATCGAAAGATTATTTATTATAAACCAAAAAATAGGGACCAAAAATGTACATCCAGTAGTTTACATTTAATTTCTAATTCTAGGCTTGAAGAAATAATACCAAAACATATAAAAATACGCAAGCAAGTAGTTTTCGAGAAAAGCGCCAATCGACAGACAGAGACATCTTACTTTATATACACATGTAGCTAAGGAGAATTTGATATGTCTTTAGTAGAATCAAAACTGACACCTTTCCAATTTCATTTTCCAAACGGACCTAGTGACGGCAAAATATTCCTTAACCTAAAATATGTGTTTTTCTTATTACGAAATGTTCCTAATCGCCATATTTCCTTCACAAAATTGAATTTAAAAATAAGCGGTTGGTTCATAATCGAATCTTTTCTCAAAATGTAGTCGTTAAAAACAAAATGTTACTTTACCAGATTGCAACATACTAATACATTTCCAAATATCTGATATTATCTAAGTTTTGACATTTTTTTTGGCGAAAATTTTAGTAGTGAAGGTGAACTTTATGGGAATAGTTTTAATCAATTTTAATCAAATTAAATTAGATATGATTAATAAAGTCCTATAAGACAATGAAAAAATTTAAAGTAACCGATAATTTAGTACATCCGCAAAAAAAAGCAATATTAAGTATTTGTCTGGAAATCTATAAGAGATAAATTAGCCATAATTAATTTTATTATTTGGTTATATGTAAACCAAACGGTTTGCCGAAAATACCCACATGTAACAAAAAGAAAATTTCATTCCATTACAACAAACTTCCTTAAAAATTTTAATTTATGTGCCAATAAAATTTCGCAAGAGGTACCCCCAAAGAAATACGTCATCACAAACAGAAGTGGAACTCTTATTCGTGACTGTCTACCAGCTTTCAATAATATTTTACGTGTCGGATTACACCGAATTTACGGAATTCACGTACCTTCGGAAAATCGTGAAGGTTACATCAATTTAAAAATGTTTAACAGAGTAATTTGAAAAATTTTACAAATTTCGAATTCTTAATTTTTAAAAATAAAAAATATGAGAACTTAATTAGACTTTAAAATTGTATACCTCTATTTATGGTCCTGAATCATCAGTTAGGAGCAATTTATTTGTATATCCCAAATTGGAGTATCTTTAGGGTATGAAGAATTTTAAGATGATTCCGAATTACGATGAGCACAAATTCAACAATTTGTTGAAGAGGTTAAAGTTTGTTGTTTATATGGTACTATAAATTATTAGAACGATGTCTTCTAATCTTCTAATGTAAGCATAATTCAAATTCGAGTAAAGAAAGATGATGAATCATGATAAATTTATGCGAATTATAAATTAAATTAAAAGTTCTCAAATTTGTTTGTAGAATTCGGTTGAAAATATTTCCAAATTGTTAGACATGTACATAAATTTAAAAGTTTTGAACTGATATATTTGTATGATAAATAATTTGATTTCTTTAAACTTCTTAGAAATAATTCTGTCAAAAAAATTTAAATTATCATGACCGTAAAAAATGTTTAGCTACCCGGTTAACGGGAATGATTTTGTCTAAAGACGAACTAACTAGGGCGATACCAAATTTGAAAATCAACCAAATTTTGCAACTTTGGTTAATAACAATCCCTAAAATCACTTTTAATAAATTCAAAATTTATTTTTACTCATTTGTATGAAGTTTACTCCTACCACGATAAAATTGTTTTGATATTTTAACGTTCATGGAATTTAAAGAATCTTTAACCTCATGATAATTTCAGTTTTTTGGCTGAATGATTTCCAAGTAGTTTAAGAAATAAAATTATTCATCCAAATATATCAGTTCAAAATTCATAAATTTATGTACATATCTAATAGATTGGAAATATTTTCACCGTATTATAAAATCAAACATTGAGAACTTTAAATTTAATTTATAATTCACAAAAATTTATTCGGAAAAATCAAATGATTTAATGTGAACTTTAGTCTTAATATGGTGTTTATCTAAGCGGAATGTATGGGGTATATTTTGTTGAAAAAATCGATCATTCTGGCGGGGTTCTGGTTTTGGTATTAAACATTTTAATTTTTTACGCGACTTAAGTGACCTGGGTAACAAGGTTTGTCGCCCTCGGGGTACAGTAAATAAAGTTTTGCTTTGTAGCTTGGAAGTCTTGGGTTCTATTTTTTTGATTTTTAATTCCCGATGGATCCCGGTGATGGCAAGAAGAAATATCATCATGCTGATTGTAGCTTTAGGGAGTTACTAGCTTTTCCTTTAAAGGAAATTCACAAATGAAAATATTAACAATTTTAATTATAGAAAAGGGAAACCTAAATATACAAGGAATATTAACGCAATTTACAGGAAATGCTACTGTATTTAAACGGTCTTTATGTAATCGGGCAGGATGCAGACAACTGAAGCAATCATGTTTAGGTCTTCGATGGACCAGACGGGAATAGAAATGAACAGCTATGAGTTCGAGAAATTTCGCACCAAATTTTAAATTTAAGTAGTTGAGTGTATGCAAAAGTAATTTTTGACAAATTTTTAATTTAACTAACAATTAATACAACTCTCAAGTTTTGTTAAATTAAATTTTTATGTGAACCTCAAGCTCTATCAAGTAATGAGCTTTAAGAAATTCTAATGGCTTCATTATGCATTATGCCCCTTTAGAAGCCGAATTAGTATTTCAAACGTATATTCCTAAGCTCTACAAAGTAAATACAAAGAAGTTGTTGAAATTTGATCAAAACGATAAAGCGAAACAAATCAAATCTCATATTTGAAAAACAATTTAAAGTATGTTATGAAAACACTTAGCTTAAATTTAGATTTATTTGCCCAGATAATTTGCAGACAAAATATGCTGCTGGGCAACAAAACCATAAAGTACATAACTTCAAGATTTACCTAAAGTTGATTAATCAGTATCTACTATTAGTAAGGTAGAACCTTGAAATAATACAGCGCTTGTGGTTATATTCGGTGGTTGCCAATTAGATTTATTTACTGTAGTAATTTTTCTCCACTAAATGACTCGTTAGAGGTTACCTTTATCCGAAATTAATTAATACATGAGACGATATGTCTCTTCAATGATTCTATCTAATAGTTTTTCAATATTCTTACAAACTACAGCTGTACAACATTTTAACTTTTAATAAAGCAAAAGTCTTGTTTGAGCTTAACTTTTCAAAAGATGTTCTGGAAATAGTTTTATCATCATTTATCTGTGTTTCTAATTTAGTTGCTATTTTTAGAATTAGAGAGTTCTTTGAATTATGTGAGACATTCTTAAGAATTGTGAATATTGGATTTAGCCCTATTTAACCAATAAAAGCTATTTTAATTTGGGCGCGACATTTACCAAGAATATGACACTCAAACCTGTTGGTTATAAGTCCATATAAAATTATTTTTTCTAATTAATGTTTACAAAGAAATATATAATTCCTAGAATTATATTAAGGCCGAAGTTGATTGATTTTCTTGGAAAAATAATTTTTTTTTTTAATAAATGGCTGATTTCGAATTAAGAACTTTTTCTCTGACGTTCACAAACAATCACCCAAATATCAATTTAAAACTATATATATCATCATGAATGTTGGTACCTATAATTGGAACGACGAATAAAATGAGCTTTTCCATTAATTTTAATTGGTAAGGGGTAGGTTTATTAAAGCACCATGACGTGGCTTTTGTTTTCATTTTTTAGCGTTGAATATGTTGAATGTTGTGCCAACAAAATGTTTTGCTATCATTTGAAGAAAAGTCCTGCTGAAAGCTTCGAATCTGTGAGCCCTAGTTTCGACGCTATAAAAAGGGATTTTGATACGGAAGATAAGAAACTCGCTGTGCAAAAATTAGCTCTATGAAGAGCCGAGTTAAACGGATTTCCAACCGTTTAAATGTACAAAATGACCTGAGAATTGCCGCATGAAATGCACGGAAGAGAAAGTTTTTTGCATCGTGTCGCTTCATGATAACTCTCGGCCTAATGCTGCGAAACCGATCTAGGAAACGTTCGAAATGGTTAAATGTGATTTTCTACTATACCCACCTAAAAATGTATATTAAGTATAAACTTAAACTAAAGCTTTATTGGTCAGCGTATCAGAATAAACGATCACAGGTTGAACCTGTTCCCTTGCATTTTATAGAGCTTTTGTTTGGACATTTTAATTTCGTGATCTGACTCAAGAGTTTTTGAACAAATTGTGATACCTCAAAAAATTTACTTGCCATAAAAGCTTCCAGAAAATAATGTATCGTTTACGCTGTTTGCATTTATTCGAGCTTTCATAGCTATAAACTTAATGATGGACATACCCGTACTTTAAAAATGTTGAAAAAGTGATTATTGAAATATTTTAACGCTCAGGATAACAAAAGAAAAGATTGTAAAAAGATGATGATACATAGTGCACGATAAAATTTTGTTAAGTAAGCTAACTAACCAACCAAACAAAAAAACAAAAATGTAATAATATACGCTTATCCGAGACGGTTGTCACAGTACCATTACAAAACTCATAAATATTTAATAATTATTGTAAAGGGAATGTTACATTAATTTGAACAATAATCAAGTTGCTTTGAGCACGAAATGATTCTATTAATATCCGACAATAATTAAAAAAACATCAATCAATTAGCACCGCCGCTATAAAACACACTACCATATTATGTAAATTTACACAACACATTAATCTAAGTGTTAATTAAACAAATTATCAATTTGCGGCGGTACCGCTGAATGATTTTTACAACTGGAGCGGAATCTATTTTCACACATGTGTTAATATCTTGCGTTCATATTTTATAGAATGAAGAATACAAATATATATATTTGCAAGACAAAGTTATTGGATACACCTGCGATGGATGATGAATTTATGATTCCAGAAAAATTTGTTCGGCACCTGTTTATATTCCAGGTGCATATATTATATAATTATACTATAAAAAGATATTGCAAAAGATCACTCAGGGTCGGTCGTCTTAATAGAGGCAGTGCCAAAAACAAAAAAAGGTTTTCTAACCAAATATAATATACTGGTAGACAGAATAAGTTTTTGTGTTGGTGGTAAACTATTTGACGTAATCAATACAATAATTCCATAAAATTTTTAATTTATACAAAAGACAAATTTAGCCATTTGAATGACCATTACGAGACTTTGTATCAAAAGCGACACATTAATTGTTAAACATAAATTATATCACCATTTCCTCTTCAAAACGTACAACAACAATAATAAACAGCATTAACACAAAAAATGTTTAATTCCAAAAATAAATTCTGTGTAAAACAAAACCACTTTGAATATTAATTCCATATGCATCACATTATAATTCCCATCATAATTTTTTTATTTTTATTTTTTTGGCTGCTGTATATAAAACCATAATTTTCGACAATAATTATCTGCAGCAGCAAAAAAATGTTCATATTCATTCGTACGTAATGATAATTTCTTGTCAACAAACAGCCCAACCACAAATACACACCGTATATCTATAAATAATTTCAATGGTATAATTACATTTAATAATTAATATTGTGTGCACATAAAACATTGTAGCCACGTGTGTGTCACAATCACATCAGCACCCGTATTATTATATTGTACCCCCAACTGTGTACAAAAAAAAAAAAAAAATTAAATAAAACATTTGGTTCATCATCTTAATAATGATAAAGACAACATACACTCCAGAACATAAATTTGTGTGTGTGTTGCGTGTTCATATATTTTTCACCATGCACATGAGGCCGATTTTATGTCTTTATTATGTGTGGTTCGAACAGCAAAAAAAAAAAGTATCATATTGCGACAAATAATAACGCAGAATAAACAAAAATATTTTTTCATCCCTAAACGACCCTAAATTACATAAAAATATAAACTGACTTACCAAAATTATAAAACGTTAATAAAATCCATTTAGAATCCATTGGTGATTTGGTGATAAATGCTGCTGCAAATGAATGAAGAAAAATCGAAAACTTAACAAAACACTTTGATTTTTTATTTTTTATTTTTTTTTTAAAGCTTCAAATAATGATTCGATCATGAGTAAAAATTTAACCAAATTAACAAGTTTCGGTCTAATTAAATAAAAAAAAAAAAAACATATTAAGAAACCGAAAGTTCGGTGTTAATCAAAAGGCAGCGATTGAACCGGTAGCTGTTCAGTGTATTAACCCCATGTATACATATATACACGGGACCCGAAAAGGTGTTAATCCAGAGTTATTTATTTCTCATGATCACCGCATTATCTCGGCCATTAAAATTTTTAAACTTCACACAATTAATTTTCTTTATCACTTTATATGTAGTGGAGAAAGAAGCACACACCTTTCATATTAAGAAATAAAAAACGATAGAAACCAACTATTTTTTTTATTTTTTTTGCCACAAAATATATTAAATTAAAAAACAAAAACAAAAAATAAAATTATATCCTTTTTTTGATTTTCAAAACAAACCGAAAAAAAAAAAACAAACAAAACTTTATGTTATTGTTGCATCTGTTGTGTGTTTTCTCTGTGTTATCCTTATCACACAAAATTTTTCTTTTTATTTTTCATTATTTTCTTCACTAGACACACATATACACTTGTTATCACTTGAACTTTATACAATTTTCACCATTAGATATTTTTTGGTAGCATCAAATATAACTTTCAAAGAAAAGCTCACTAAATGAAAACAACAAATTCTGAAGTCAAGAAAATTTATATTCCGACATAATTCCAAAAATAATAGTAATAAATGAAATAGTTAAGGAATTTTAAATTATGTAAATAAGGTTAATGTAATAAGGATATACATGCTCGTTTTCCATAAATTATTATCACTTTCCATTCTCTAGATATACGATATATCCCAAAAAAAAAAAAAATTCACATGTCAATATAGATATCCTTTTCACTAGCACAACATATCCTTTATTATATACACACAAAAATTTCCTTTTCTTATTAACTTTTTTTTGTTTATTTATTTTAAGAATACCATGGATATCCTTTCCAAGGATCAAAAAAATGTCTGGCACTCAACACACTGCTGTGCAAGTATGTAATCCTCTTTTTGGTGTTTGTTTAAAAATCGATTAATTAAGTTTTTGTTGCTAAAAATTCCTGTATACAATCCGAGCTTTTGTATCTCTCACGATATAACACAAAAAAAAAATAAAATAAAATAAAAAATAAAAAACCAAAAAAAAAAAAAAGTTTTCTCTATACACAAAACCGGAAAATTTTTTTTTATTCAAACTTTTTACCACAAATACAACTTGCGATACAGAAAGCACATATTATACACAAATACACTAATATAGTACACAATATAAAACACAAAAATATGATTTAATAAATCTAAATATTTTATTTAATTAAAATATTTATTTATTTTTATTTTTTCCACTCTATATTATATATAGCCACTATACAATTTATTTATTTTTATTATTATTTTTAAAGTAGGTAGTAGCGTTAACTCGCGCGCACGATGTAAATTTTAATAAAACGTCATTCTTGTTTGACGTTTTAGCTGGGACTAAATCGAATTTAAACGAATACAAACGAAAACGAAACGACTTGCACAAGTCTATCGTTATTTAATAAAATAAAAACAAAAAACAAATGTTTTCTTCGTTCATTTCTCTGTGCCTATACACACAGTATAATTGTATCTTAAAGAAAACGTCGTAAACGACACAATTTAACGTAACCAAACTGGAGAAATTCGTTAAGTATACCGCTCGATTTACGAATATGAGGGGTAAACATAACAAAAAACAGAAAATACGTAAAATCAAAATAACACAGTCGTGTGGCATGCGCGCGCACTCTCTACAAACGAGATAAATCGTTCTTTAGTTTTTTTTTCTTCATTACCATTTGCTCCGCTATATAATACATAACACTACGTCGTATTCATTTTGTTTATCGTAACGATATAAAATCAATATTTTGCCGTAAAATAAACTTTTTAACAGTGCAAAATATGGAAAACTTTTTTTTTACTTGTATGTCCTCCTTCGGATGCTGTAAATTAGTGACGTCATCTAGTGTTTGTAAAAGATTATCTTACTATAAAGCTCGTATGATGATAAATTACTGTTAATTTGTTTAAATAATCGTCTTAAACAAAACAACAACAAAGATTAAGACAAAAAATGAAATTATTTTTTGTTTTTGTTTTATAATCTCTTAATAATAATAATAATAATAACAATAATAACTATAAATAACAAAAGAATTGAAAGAAATAAGAATAATAATTTTGTGGTTCATGTGATTATACTTAATCTATGTATATACATAGCGTAAAGTGTATATAAGATCGAGATCAATGTAACGGTTTTTTGGTTTGTTTTGTTGTTTTATTTTATAAACAAGACTCAACACACAACATCTTTAATACTATGTTTTTTTTTATTGTTTTCTTAATTTTTGCACAAAGTAATAAAAATCAGATCATATAATGTGTTATGGGTATATGGCATACAGAACAGAATACATGTAGAATACAAAAAAAAAAAAGTTCAATAAGAGATGAGAAGATGGGAAATATGTGTCATACATAATTCACATGCTTCAATTAAGTGGATGAGCTATACAATTATATTAGTGTTGCTAGTTTTGTAGCACGTACATGACTTAGCAATGTATCAAATTTAGAAATTACGTATTTTAGATTCTTTAAATTTTGATGTGAAACCAACACAACGCCTCTGCTTTGTTACGAACGCTTCTCAACTAAAGCTCAAATTATATATGGGACGTGTCCGATTTCTGTGCGAAATAATTTTTTTGTTGATTAATTCATTGATTGATTGATACGGATGTACGACCAAGCCTCAGCAAGATTCCCGGATTACGCCGGATCCACCGTACACCCTTTACATAAAACAAAACCGGGGAATAGGAAAGGGATGTTAGTACTAAAGACTCAACCCGGTTTCAGCCCCCTATGCAGTCGATAGTTAGTAAACTTATCAGTAATAAATATATTAAAATATTTAGCCCAAGACAACACAATTTCTAAACTACGAATTTATTAGCTTCTTGTTGATCCAAACCCTCATGTTTTAGTTTGCTGAATCAGTTTTCCGGGCCCTTCTAGTAAATATAATCAATCACTATTAGTTATAAATATTATATGATATGAGTCCAGCTTTGATTTTAATTCTGAAAACAATAAAATTATCCCTATAAGAATGATTTATCCTGGAACCATTTTAAATTCTAAAACAAATAAATTTATTCGTTAGTATCAATATATTTAAATGATTCTTTTCGATCTTTGAAACACTATTGTTCCTATTGATTTCTAAGTGATCCTTCTAAAATTTAATAATTTATTAATTAATTAGTTGATACATCAGATTGTAATATTGTTTCTAATTTGGCTTTCTTTCCTTTGAGTTCAATGATCATACGCTCAAAACTGAACTAGGTCATAAATCCATTTATTACTCAACCACCCCAGGATTAAACTTAGCAGCAACTTTAATTTAATTTAAAAGTATAAAAATATTAATTAGAAATAACCTCATTTCTGTCAGACTGATGAAGTAATTAAATTAGATTGTAAATTAAAGACTAATTTCTGAAATAAATTATTAATTAATTAGAATTAATAGTAACTAGAATTCTTATCATGCAACCATAGAATATCTTCACTATATTCACTATATTAATAAATTAAATTGTAGATAATATCATCACATCTAAATAACAGCACTACACGCAAACCGCCCACCCCTTAGAAAGGTCCCAAAGCTTCCAATGCCAATTTCGACCTAATTTTCTTCCAAACATACTCCTTCCCAAAAAACGTGGCAAGAATTTCATTTCAAAAACAAATCGAAAAACCAGCAATAAATACTCTAATGCTTCTCCAAAAAAAACTAGCAATCCGCAGACACAATACTCCTATCTAAAAGCGACTAATTTAATCATTTCAGCATTATGTTCCTTAAATCTCTGCAACTGCATAACAAATTTACCGGTTATAGCCCTATAATAAAGTGCTCATCAGATTCTAAATTGCATTTAAACTTATGTCAGACATAAATCAAAATAATAAATCAGATAAATCTCAACATTACACATTCATTGAATCATAGACTAGCATGCACAACAAGTATAAGACCATGATCAACAACCAAGATACAACTCCATCCCGAAGTATCCTTGTTTATCCAACAAACTCACTTAATTGTCCTTTACATTACTTAAATCTCATTTATACTATACATATATTATTGTCATAATATCCCTAAGGCTTTATCTACAAGATCCTGTTACCCACTTTTCATTTATCCTAAAAATTCTTAAATTCTCCTTGCCACAGAGAAATAAATGTAAGAGGCGATTTCAAAATTTAACTATGTTTCTCCTAATGTTTGGATCCTACGGTGAGATCAGGGATGATTAGTGAAATCTTAGCCCTGATTTTTCGATGATTCTATTTATAGAATTGATAATTAAACATATTACACTTTAAGCGTAATCTGAGTAAGGGAATCTCGTTGGCCTCAATAACCGTGCCCCCCCCCCTCCCCGCGGCTACGGGTGCTGCGGGTATCTAGTTACGCCATTGCGTACGTCTCCCTTAGCGACGTAAGATCAACTAATGGTTTTAAGAAACAAAAAATACCGAAAAAGTTATTTTAATTCGTTTTTTAGCATAGAGGATGGGGGCTGCCTCCGTCAAACCCCGTACATTGGCAATATCTTAATATTATATTCTTACTACTTATACTCTTAGGACAGCAAATTAATTGCTAAATTTAACAAGCCTTAAAATTATCATCTGTACGGATTATAAATTTTATCATAGGTATTGTACGGGTTACAGACATCAAAGTGGTCAATAGTTGGTATTATATGTAGGAAAAGACGACACAATCCTACACAATCCTACATTCTGAAACTCGAAAACGAAATTAATCCCACGTTCCCCTCCCCCTCTCCCTCTCCCTCTCGACGCCCCTCCCCTCCCCCTCACCCTCCCCCGCACCATATCCGAACTGAACAACTACCAACTTAAAATTCAAATTTAAATATTTAAAGTTTCCAAAATTTGAAACAATTTGTAGGTTAATAGGTTAACAAATTAAATTCAGATCCATTTCCAATTCAACCTCTCAGTAAGCCAAAGGCGTAAGAATGTTCTGGAAACACATAAATGTCAAAATTTGTGATAAATAATATCTCTGAAAATTGAAATCAAATTAATCAGTTGTTTCCAAGCAACACCCAATAAACCGAATTAGAAGTTATTGACAGTAATTAGTTATGTATCCCCATTTCCACAATCTCTTTTCGTGGTTCCTACTTCCTGAAATCTAGTACTGATTCAGCTCATGTTAAATAAGTAAGTCATACTCCAATTCACCAGTTTACCCAAAGTTACATATATCTCAATTTAAAATAGAAATATAAAACTATAAAACTATAAAACCAAAACACTTTCCGACGCCACAGTATATTGGTAATTTCCAAATACAATATTCGATTATATTCGATTTAAAATCGATTTACGAATAATTTTTTATCAGTAATTTCCATTTTGATTTTATTCTTCTTCATTCTATAGCAAATTTCAATAGGAATTGTATAAATGAGACAGTCCATAGTTTAAAAACCAAACGGCACGTTTGATCTTCACGTTCTTACGATTAAAGGAGAGACCAACCATATATCCTGCATACTATATATCCCTTCTGCATTCTTTGCTTCGCACATACATAATGAACCCGTTTATACATAAACAAATGCAAATACGTTCGAGAAAGAGATGCCTCATACTCATGTAAGCAAACCCGGCTGTTCACACGCAGTTAACACTGCAACACATCATTTCCTCGTTTCTTACTTCTTTGCCTATAAACTAACTGGAGGGGGAAAGTAGTTTATAGGCAAAGAGGTAAGAAACGAGGAAATGATGTGTTGCAGTGTTAACTGCGTGTGAACAGCCGAAACAACAAGCAACTGCACACATGCGTTATTTAATCAAAAAGCATAGAATTTAAGGAAAATTTGATAAAAACCTGGCAAATGTTTCCGGATGGACACATTTTATACTTCGTTCCACTATTTTTCACGCAATTTCACAAAATTTTCAAAGTCCCGCACTATTTTCGCAAATTTAGAAGAAATTAAAAATGTTTTTTATCGACTGTATTTTGTTTCTTGTTGCACAAAATTATTTCAATATTACGCCATTTGCAACAAAGTTAATTTTTGTATACAGGAGATTTTTTTTTTTTTTTTTTAATTAAAATAAATTTTATTTATTTATTTTATGTAATTACAATCTAGTCTCCTGGAATAATGAGCAATTTGTTTCTGATTTAATTTACTAACTTAAATTAATCTATGGCTTCTTCCCATTGGCATTGCATAGTGTTTGGTAAATTGAAGTAAACCACATTTTTGTAGTGGATTTGAGATCAGCATAATGCTGCTTAAACTGACAATCACACCAGCTCAAAAGGTTTGGTTCTTTTAAGTCTGCGTACTAAATTCGTGATGCTTAGGAGCTGAGTTGCCTCAATGTTCACATGTTGGCGGAGCCTTTCTTCATGTCTCCGTGCTTTTTCCTGGATTTCATTTAGTATGAGGTTCATTTTTAAGTCCCTATGAAGGTCATTGTTCCTGACATACCAAGGTGCATCAACGATGTTCCTTAATACCATATTCTGAAATCTTTGGATGATATTTACGTTGCTCTGTTTGGTACAACCCCAAAGCTGAATACCATAAGTCCAAATCGGTTTCAATATTTGCTTATAAAATAGAAGCTTATTGTATGTTGATAAAGAAGAGTTCCTTCCCATCAGCCAATACATTTTTCTGTATTTAAGTCTTAATTCTTCACTTTTCTTCTTGACGTGTGCTTTCCATCGTAGTTTAGCATCCAAGGTCACGCCGAGATACTTAGCTGTGTTCGCATGCGGTATTATTTCCCGATTTATGGTAATCGGAATATGTTCGAATCGTCTGTTTGTAAAGTTGATGTGAACTGATTTAGCTTCATTTAGTTTTATTCTCTATCTTTTTGTCCATTTATATATTTGAGTTATAGCTGATTGTAACTTCTGTGTTTATTCTTCGTTGCTTTTTCCAACATCTAAGATCGCCGTATCGTATGCAAAAGTTGCCACTGTGTTGTTTTCTAATGTAGGAAGATCATAAGCGTATAGTAAGTATAAAACCGGCCCTAATACACTGCCCTGTGGAACTCCTGCATTGATTTCTTTCAATTCAGAAAACGTATCATCTAACTTAATCCTGAAGAACCTATCTTTCAAGTATGTTTCCAGTATCTTAGCAAATTGCATGAAGATTTCTTAACTTGTGGTTAAGTCCCTCATGCCACACTCTAACAAACGCTTGTACAACGTCTAGAAATACTCTTGAACATACTTTTTTCTCCTCTAATGCTTTCTCAATTATACTGGTTATTCTGTGTACTTGATCAATTGTTGAGTGCTTGTTGCGAAAACCGAACTGATGATTTGGGATCAAGTTTTTACTCCCGATTATCGGATTTAATCTTTTTACCAGAAGCTTCTCAAAGAGTTTGGACATGACTGGTAATAGCGAAATTGGCCTATAAGACGATGTTACGTGTGGTTGTTTCCCTGGTTTTGGGATCATAATTACTTCTGCAATTCATGCAATCATTCTAAATGATTTTTTCACTTCACGTTAGAAGTATTGGTGAATGATCAGAGTTTAAGTCGTGGCTTTCATCTACTTGTACATAATTTACAGATAGGTATGTTCTTTATTATAAAGAAATCAATCAGATCTGGTACTTTGTTTGAATCAGTTGGACAGTAGGTTGGTTTTCCAGTTGAGAGGGCTTCACAGTTGCTTTTTCTGATAGCTTTTAGGAGTTTTTCACCCTTAGTCGTTGTTAATCTTGATCCCTAGTGGACATTTTTTGCATTAAAGTCTCCTCCAAGTACAAATCGTTTTCCTAATTTACTGAGGAGCTGGAGATAATCTTTTTCTTTCATTGAGTGCTTCGGTGAGCAGTAAATACTAGCAATACAAATAGAACTACTTTTGAATTTGACAATAACAGCAGTTGTTTGTATTTCTTCCGTTTCATATTTTAACTCCTCATAGTGATGAATACTATTTCTAATTATAACAGCACTACCTCCTTTAGCAGTGTTTCCAGGGTGAATAGTGTGATATATTTGATAATTTTTAAATTTAATGATTGATTGTCTAGTGAAGTATGTTTCCGTGATGAGACATACATCGATTTTTTCTGTGTCCAGGACCGCTTGCAGTTCTTGTTGATGTTGCATCAGTCCATTGGCATTCCAACATAAGATTCTAAGATCATTGGCCATTTTTCTGTTTAAGGATGGCTCCCTTAGTGCTGTACTCTAGTTTCTGTAATCGCATTTTAAGCAGTTTTTTCTGGATTTCCATTGCTCGTCATTACTTGAGCATAAGTCAGTTTACCAAATTGTCCTTGAGTAGTTCCCGACACTCTACGATTTACTTCGGGTCGGTTCATCTTAACCGCTTGTTTCCTGAATAAACTTGGATTTTTAGCAATCATGTTCTTATTTTTGATATTTTGCAGTACAATAGCAACGCTGCATCCTCTGTAGTTAGCCGGAAGGTTTTCTCCACAGTGAACGCATTTAGGTTGAACATTTTGGGCTTTTACACAATCTTTGGTATGATGTTTACCTAAACATTTGATACACCTGGGTTCCCTGTTGCAATATTTTTGTATATGTCCATAGGCTTGACATTGTTTACATTGTGGTAGAAGCTTAGATCTTCTTAGAGGCTGAATAACCACTTTGCACCCCAAGATGTACTTAATTTGATAATTTTTTTCGATATCTTCATAAGTATCGAAGGGCAACATAAACATGTTGAGAGGTACTTTGCCTCTCCGTTTTGGCTTAATCATCAAAAGGATTATTACTGGAGACAAGACGTGGGTTTATGAGTACGACACGCAATTCAGACATCAGGCAAGTGAATGGCGTTCACCAAAAAAAAAACACGTCGTTTTCAGTCAAAAAAGAAGGCAATGCTCACGGTTTTCATGGATTACAACGGTGTAGTGCATCATGAATTTTTGCCAGAAGGCCAAATCGTAAACAAAGAGTATTATTTAGGCGTTATGAGACGTTTGCGTGAAGCAATTCGAAGAAAGAGACCAGAATTGTGAGCAGAAAGCTCGTGAATTTTGCACCATGATAACGCACCGTCGCACAGTGCCATCATTATTCGTAATTTTTTGACGAAAAATGCAACAAATACCATCCAACCGCCACCGAATTCACCTGATTTGGCTCCCTGTGACTTCTTTCTGTTCAATCGAGTTAAAAAACCATTACGTGGAACGCGTTTCAGTAGCCGAGAGGAAATAATGGAAAAATCGCCAACACACACAGAGTAGATGAACTCTTGACTACGTAACTTTTGCAAATGTCAAGCTATGACGCTAAGATTTAGAGGGAATATCAACAACAGATGTACCAACTTAACAAAAAAACAGAACTCAAATCGGAACAATGGGAGCGCCACACGGTGGTTATTCCGAGAACTTGTTGATCAAGGTAGTATTTTATGTATGTGGTCGTAACTTATTCGCCTAAACGTCATTTTCAGAGATAAGATTTTTTTAATAATCATCTTTAAGGGGAACGATCGGAGCGCCACACGGTGGTTATTCCGAGAACTTGTTGATCAAGGTAGTATTTTATGTATGTGGTCGTAGCTTATTCGCCTAAACGCCATTTTCAGAGATAAGATTTTTCAAATAATCATCTTTAAGGGGAAAGCCCATATTAAATTTAATTTAAAAGATAACATTTAAGCAGTTTTAATTAGTAAAAATGACTAAAGCAAAAACAGTTCATTAGCTTTACATTTTGATTTTATGTAAAATTAAATAAATAACAGGCCCATTCCAATATATTACATACCTCAGTTGCATCAAATTTAACGTCGAAATTCGTTCAACAAAAATCGAAAGATTGACATTCGAATGTAAAATGTAAGATGTATATAAAATGTATGTTAAATGTCACATGGTCGATCCTACGGGTCAGCGATATAAATAACACGCAATGTAGATGCGGCATGTTGCATCAAATATGTTCAAAAATCAAAAGATTGATATTCGACTATAGTTTCTTGGATCTCTATTGTATAATATCTATTGTATAATTTTTTATAAAATGTCACGAATTATTTCGACTGAAAATTGTTTTGTTTATGTTAGATGTTCAAGTTTCCAACTCTGGTAATGGTAATTTAAGGCGCTGCGAACTGTATGGTCACCTTTTAACAAAGTTGGTGCTATTCCTGTTGTGGCGAATGGTATTACCATATTTGTTCAATACTCGTATTAAAATGTATCAATTTCGTTTCATTTAAACTATCTAATAATAATAATCTGAAAATAATAATAAATAAATTTGATTGTAATTGTAATTAATAGTGCCGGATAACTAATAATCTAACGTTTTATAATAATTATAAAGTGATTTAGTATATAATTTTAATTTTAATTTAAAATATTGATTTTCAAATGTTTTTGTGTTTTATGTTGAAATCACTTGATTCGACGAAAGACATATTTTAGGGTATGTTTGTTTTGTTTAATTTAATTAATTAAAACTTTGGACTTTGCAAATTTGAATCTGTTCACTTAAAAATGTACATGACTTTTGAAACGATGAACCGTCAGAATAATATACCTTACGGTGAGCAACGCTAAAACCAGCAAGTGTAATGGGGTTTCCCATTTTGCCTTTATAATGTTTAGTTTCGTGTGAACTCAAACAACACACAAGAATGAAACAGATATATGTGTACGAGTTGTGTCTTTGTGTATACATCGCAGAGGTGTATCTTTCCATAGCACACTCAATTGTTTGTATCGTCTGGCTTATATATACATTGCCGATTTTGGTAACACCTGTAACGAAATGTGAAGCCAAATGCTTCCGGATTGTAATAAAACCAAAAAAAAATTATTGTTTTTGCTCAGGTGCAATCCATTTCGTTATAGAAATATGTTTTTATCTATATGAATAGTCTATCACGGTCATTTACTTGCTTGGCTTAAGCTCGTCGGCTGGGAGTGGGATTTGATAGTATTCATAATAGATCTTGCTAGACCGTTGTACGAAGAAACAAAAATACACAGGAAGGAAAACACAAACTGATTCAGTACGCCAAAACGTCACTCAAGCCTCGTCATTTTACAACAAATACTATTAAATTTATCTACTCATGTTTAATTTGATTTGGATTATCACAATTGGGGAATGTTTCATGTCTATTCTAGATTACAATAAATTTATATTTTTTTAGAATTTCAAAAAAATTAAATTTAATTAATTAAGATATTCAGAAATTAAAGTGAACATTTAAGAAATGTAATGCAAAACAAAAAAAAAATCATTTGAACTTAACAAAAAAAATTGATAATTAATTAAAGAAAAATTCAAAAAAAAAATTTTGAATAAAAAAATCAAAAGTGATAATACACAAAACAAAATTAATATCTATAACTGTAGTTCATTGATGAACGTTGAGTGATGAATTTATGATACTTCACACGAAATTTTGTTTGATCAAGGTAATTTTAAGTCATTAATTTGATCCATGTATAACTGGTGATAATACTTTCTATAATTGTGCTAATTCTGGTTTCTCATTAAATTAGTATCAAGCATTAGTCACATAGAATTTTGAGCCTCAGATATGGATGAATACGTTAGCATTGGAACCATGAGTTGGATTTAAATAACGAATTGTAGAACGTTATATGGTGGACTCATGGAACGAAATGAAAATACATATTACCGTTAATAAAATAACACTTACGCATTTACTGCTATGATCAGGTGTATGTACATCAGTTAGCGGGATGATTTATTCACTACCATGAAGGAAATGTTACAATATAAAACACTAGATTATAATTAATGTTTTAAATATTTTTATTGTTTTTATGTTGTTTTTGTTGTTTTTATTTATGCATTTACACAATAATAATTGGCAATATATTTATATATTCAAATTACAACAGTTAATCAGTAACGGTTTTTTTTCTCACATTTACGTTAGATATACAAAAAAAAATTATTGTCCAAAATTCGTGAACACCTCATACATAATTTTTAGTATGGTCACGTTTTTTTTTTTTATTTCTTTTTCTTAAAGATATTTATACTATGCACAATTATTTTATTGAATTATTTTATAGTAATTTTATTTTGGTTTTATTATTATTTTTAGCAACTTAACTTAACTTAACACAATAGAAATCGATACACAGTCCATATTAATATATTTTTTTTTCTCGGTTTTAAATGACTTGAATTCAGTCAGCACAACCTTTCAGAAAAAAAACCAAAACTAGAATCACCTTTTTTTTTTTTTTCAATTTTGTTCAGCTTTTATAGACTCAGCCATAAGCGGGGGAAAAAAAAAAATTACATTTCGAAGATCATAAACCACTACCAAAAAAAATTCGATAAAGAGGAAACGAAGTAAGGTACACTGAAAGTCAACATTGTGGTGGTCATGTTGTATATAACAAAAAAAAATTGTCTGTTAAATTTCCGCTTAAGGGAGGTATAAATGTGAAAGTCAATATTGAACACATAAAACAAAATGGGACACCCAAAGGGCGTAACACACCCAATGGATGTGCGTGACTAATGCATGGGTGAAGAATAAAAGTGGTATCAGACGGAAGCAGTGGAATCGAACTACTATACCCTACCTCAACCACATAAAGAAATTTATATTTACTTATACTCTCTTATGTTCATTGTCGGTCGTCCGTCTATGTTAACTCCGTCTATGTTCTATGTTAACAGTTCTGTGTTTGCTATCACGGGGTACAAACTCGGAGTGCACTGCTGGTAAGCAGGGTCAAAACCAAGTAATTGATATACACGCTCGACTGTTAAAGTTGTTTCTATGTATAAAATCTCTTCTTTTTGTTTCATTTTCAATGGTAGTCTGAGAAAATCATGCATGCAATCAAGCATCGGAGCATTCTTTTGTATTAATGAGGGTCAAATAGGATTTGAATGTTGACTGCGCAGGGGTTGAGACAGTTTTAACACGATCAAGGCCACAAACTTATAACTTTAAATTTGTACTTTTTGCACAATTTAACCCATATTAATAAATCAACAAGTGGTTATGCATTTGATAGATTAAGAGTTTGATTTCTTTTATAATGGTGCCAAGGGGATTGTCTGCCAGATGCGTCCCGGTGGACGGCATTTTCCAACCAAATTTGCACTGCACTCATTTTGTGAATGTTTTGTATGGGTTCAGGTGGAGCACAGCACAGGCGGGGGAAATTGGATTACTTTAGTTTATTTTAAATTGAATTATGTTGTGTTAAAATAAATTGGCCGTTAGGATGACGGGGGCTCGTCTGTCCTCTTTGAATGACAACCATCGTCCCATTAAACAAATAATAATTGTGATAACATCAAATTGGATATTAATACACTAGAATCGAGACAGGTTACGCTGAAGAGGACAGGAAATAGCAATAGTGGTGTCTGGTTTGCTATCTATTAATCGCTTAGGAGACTGCAATAGGGTTAAATCTGTCTCAACTTATAATCACAGTCGTTGCATCGGTTTTGATATGTATAAATTAGGGTAAGATGTGTGCCCGTGAATACTGAAGTTTAGATTATAATAATTATTCATTTAAGTAATAAAATTTGGTATTATGGTGTTTTATTAATTAAATTTAGGTTTCAGAGTCGCCTGGAAATGTTTATATTAAATTGTATGTAAATTTTATTTGTTGATTCTCGTTATACTTATGGTACCTTATTGAATTGATAAGTCTAGGTTTTATGGTGCTGTAACGTTATCACTATTATTATTATTATTATTATTATAATTATTATTCCTATTCAATTATTAGTATTAAAAGGCCTAAACGAATTCGAAACAACCGAACCATTATTTATTTTATTCAAATCCCATGACTATTTTCAAGGTCTAATTGGAATTGAGATTATGCAAAAATTAAAAGTCACCCTGGGTCTAGGAAATTCTAAGATAATTACACCTACCATAGAAATCCCAATACAATACAAATTAAATTTTATCTCAGCAACGTACAGTATAGCACCAAGGATTAGTTGCAAAAGTTCCAATAAATGTAGCCAACGGAGAAATAACCTCATAATACCAGAGGGAGTTTATACAAGTATTAATAATTTTGCCTACGTAGAAGTAGTAAAGTAGGGGCCTCAACAGAATCAATTCGCTGTAGAACATCGAAGAATTGGGAGCAAATCACATAGAAGTCCATAACATTGAACCAATGTCTACAAAAAATTATAGCGAAGACATCTCTCAATTAATACGGACGAGTCACCTTAATTATGAAGAGAAAAGACGCATAGAAAAACTGTGTTCAAAATTCGAACACATATTCCAAAGGGAAAAAGACCCACTAACCTTCACCAAAGAGATAAAACACAAAGCCAGTGAAAGTTCAATTGGACAAATCGAAATTCTTGCACAAAGAAATAGGGCCCAATCCGGACAAAATTAAAGCAATACGAAATTTTCCGTTACCCAAAACAGAAAAACAAATAAAGAATTTCTTGGGACTCTTAGGGTACTATAGGAAATTCATAAATAATTTTGCAAAAATTACAAAACCAATGGTAGAATGTCTAAGAAAAGATGCTTCTATCACAATCAACGATAAATACATAAAATGCTTTGAAGATTGTAAAGAACTACTCTGTAATCAACCTATCCTGCAATACTCGGATTTTTCGATACCCTTCCTCGTCACAATAGACGCCAGCAATATGGCTATATGAGCAATATTATCACAGGGACAAATCGGACAAAATCTGCCCATTTGTTACGCTTCTAGAACGTTTGACAAAAACGAAAGAAAATTATTCCACGATCGAAAAGGATTTGTTAGCTATAGTTTGGGCAACAAAATACATTAGACCGTACCTTTCCGGAAATAAGTTCACTTTTATTACAAACCATAATCCGTTGGCATGGTTATTTTCGCAAAAAAAGCCTAACTCTAAATTAGTTAGATGGCGACTAAAACTAGAGGAGTTTGACTACGATATTGTTTATAAAAAGGAGATACAAAATGCTAATGCTGCCGCTCTTTCAAGGATTCAAGTTAATAACATTGAGGTCAATAACACAGAAGATTCCTCCTCAGTAGAAGATACAACTAGCATGCCCTCTACTCCTGATGATTTAATACCAATTACAAGAAATTCACTTAACACTTTCAACAAACAACTTATAATTCACCTGTCGGATACATTAAAAAGTCCCTTGGTTAAAAATGAAATATATTTTGGGACAAAGAAAGGAGTAACACTGCAGCTACCTAGAAAGCGTGGGATCAAAACGACCATTAGCGAGGAGTTGCAAAAATTGTTTGGGAGAACCCGAAATCTCAGTTGCATACACACTACGAAAGAATGCTTCCAGTATGTAATGGGAGCATACAAAGCCATGATCTCTACGAAACCCCGGAGCACAAACCCAAAGGTAAAGTTAGTGCGATCAAAAACGTTTTTAATGGATGTACAGGAAAAAGAAAAACAAATGGAAATAATACAACATAAACATTTCGAAAATTAACACCGAAGAATAATTGAAAATTATACGAAAAACTAAAGCAAAAATATTACTTTCCACACTCTAAAGAAATGAGTAGAGAGTTCCTAAATAAATGTGATATTTACCAGCGAGCAAATATGACAGGCAGCCACCGCACCTACAATTAACCTTGAGTGAAATACCAAAAAAACCAATGGAAATTATCCATACAGCCCTATTGCTATTGGATGGAAAAGTATTTCTCATAATAATCGACAAATTCAATAAATGTTCGGCAGCATATCCATCAACAGGAAAAACTAATAAAGCTGTATCGGAAAAAATCATACAATATTTCAGTCAACATGGATTACCCAGAAAAGCTAGTAGCCGATTCAGACCTAGGAACTGGAAAAGACGTAAAAAATCTCAGTAATACTGGCGTACAATAACACTATAAATTCAACAACACAGATGACTCCATTTAATCTTTTAAAGGGGCACTGTAACAAGAATGATTGACTTCAACAATGAATCAGACTATGTAGCCTAAAGAAAGGAGTTATTCGAAAATGTATGTAATGAAGTACATAAGAAATCATTAAAAATAAAACAAAACGCAATAAAAGCGCGAAATCAAAAACTAAAACCTCCCGTACCCATATTACCCAAACTGTTAATCTACGCCAAAAATAAAAAACGCGGAAAATTACGAGCAAATTATAAAAAACTAGAAATTATTAAAGATAATGGGATAACTATAGATACAAATGAAGGAAAAGTGCATAAGAATAAAATTAAAAAACTCTTCCAGGTACCCCATGACGTTACACACAGGAAATCAAACTAACATCACTCAAGGATAATAAGGGAATCATACCTCTAAAAGTAGGAGACGCAAGAGTTTATATAAATTACCGGAAAATAATTCACGCATAATACAACTTCAGCCATACGAAAACCTAATCAATGAAATTGAAAATCAAATCTCTCAGACAACCAACGAATCATCGAAAAACGAATACACGAACATATTAAATAATAAAAGGATAATAATTCTACACAAACTTCATAATCTGAAGAAACTATATAAGGGATTGTTAACAAAAAGGACCAAACGAGACCTAATAAATGGTTTAGGAACTCTCATCAAAGATCTCACAGGAAACCCCGGTAACTAGGATCTTAAAGACTTACAAAAAAAAGAAAGCAACGAAAACGAAGATATACTCAACAATCAAATAAATAAACAAATTTTCATAAACAACCAATTAATCACAAGGATGCGGGTCGTTCAAGTATTCGTCAATACAACTCTCACACGACTACAATTTGAAAACAGACAAATAACTGACAAAATAGACCTGGTAGAATTACTATTAATATATGACCAACACTTTTACAAAATAAATCACATTTAACCACATATAATATCGTTTTCACAACAACAAATTATTTTCAAAACATTTACTGACACAAAACGAAACAACGTACGTACTAAATTTACTCAGACAGGACTCATACGCATACAAAATTGCAACCTCATTTACAACATATCACAGCTTAAAGGGTTCTATGACAGCAATAAACAACTAATTGTTATTATAAAAATACCAATTTTCCCAATTTTCCAAATTTTCTTCAATACCAAACCCTAAACCTAATCCTTCAAAATCCATTATCCTAAACAACCTTTATTATCAAGTACATATATGCAAGTGTAAAATAATATACAACACACGCTACTGCGAAGAAACTAGGATGGAATAAATTAAAGGATCATGTGCCCCGGCAATCATTAAACAACAACCAGCTAATTGTGAAAGTCAATATATGGATAACTCTCCAAGAAGAAATAGACTCCCAAATCAACGAGTATAGCATATAACTCCAACTGTAAACAGACAACAAATAAAATCACTGAACCAACTTTAATTGAATTCTCAAATGGCACAATAAAAATCCGAAATCAAGAATTTTCAACACTGGAAAACGAATTCATGCACCAGCTAGAGATTGAATTACCATACAACGATGCATTCATCAATCATACATCACCCGAAGTTAATCTCCAAATCTTACGTGACAAAACCATAGCAAACATGGAACGTACGAAGCTACTATATAAACATATTAAACTACACACATCATCAGGATATGTCTCATTGATATTCATAATAATTATTATCTCCCTCATAATCACACTTTCTATTAGGAAATGTTATTCAACCACTAAAAGACCACTATTGCAGCCTGCCGTTATTCTTAGGGGGGAGGAGTTACATACCTGTAACGAACCAACATCAATACATACTCGCAACGAATCAACATCTGTATTCTACCTGATGAAGCATAAAACACAAAACAATTGATGTCACGTTGCGCGTACACCAAATCAACGACATCGGAATTATAGCTGACACAACCGAATAGATGTAACAAAATCACACATCACATTGTGTCTACCAACGATTACAGAGTTTTAAAAAAATAAAATTAATTTTTAAGTCGTGAAAACAATAATTATGGCCACAAAACTCACCAGTCATATCGATATTTGGAGTAATGATTTTGGTATTGTCATTTTGATGTAGGCAACGCTTCCAGCACGATAGAAATTAGGGATACTGATTGTCTCTTCATGAAGAATAGTTGCTGATCTTCTTCCTATCGGTATACAACAGTGTTACTAATTTGATTAGTTGCTACATGCCCAGCAACCGTTTTCTTCATTTTTTGCCAATCTTTGGAGAGTCTGGAAAATCAAGCCATACAACGTTCACTTTTCCTTCATCATTGAACACCTTGACAAATACTGTGTGATATAGCAAACCTCCAGTATCAGTGAGTGACATTTTGTATCATTTTATTGTGTTTCATCATCCATCTTTTCCGGTAACAGGTAGATGAACCACCAATCTCGAACATCGGCGTTGTCACCCAATGAATTCAGACCCCGCAGTACTTCATCTGCCGTATCAGTGCTGATCTTATATTTGATGCCATTCCTAGGCTTTCTGCGATCATATCGATGATTTAAACGCTGCATGGCTGCTGCATAGTTTGCATCAGTGATTATGAGATGACGCACTAGC
Source organism: Tipula vernalis (assembly GCA_958295665.1). Classification (NCBI taxonomy): domain Eukaryota; kingdom Metazoa; phylum Arthropoda; class Insecta; order Diptera; family Tipulidae; genus Tipula; species Tipula vernalis. The sequence continues at coordinate 321,901,920 of OY282559.1, forward strand.
GCAGCGGCTTCACCAGACAAATATCGCTTCAGCAATTGAATTTTTTTTTACTGAATATCGACTTTGTGTAATCCAGTGTTTCATCATTGTGAAATGCGGTTGATTCTTGACGTGGCAATGCTTGACGTTTTTGCGTAATTTGGCACTTAATTTTGATATCACTATTAGTCTTCGAATTCACCAATTTGAGGTTCCTCAGCTTCGGTTTCGAGTATGGTTGATTCTAGCTTGAGAAACATTTCAAGCAAATCCTTTCCCTACGACATTTTAGTTTTAATTTCATACACCGACACATTCGAACCATCTGTTAGCTGATTAGCAAATTTCACAATTTTTGTAAACCAACCTTACAGGCAGAGCGTTGTCTCTTTAAACTTTCAGTTTTATTGTATTTCACTGCACTATTAACTTAAATAAACAGCTCCCTATTGGTCCGAATAGCGGTACAATACAAGGTAGCGGTATTATAATGTACCAATATCGTTGAGTGTACGTATTAACTGGTGTTGCGGAGCAATTTCTTAAAAGTTAAGATTGGTTCAATCAGATACGTATTTGTTTTGAAGATCTGTGTTTCTATGTTGCGATTTACTTTTCTTCAAGGCTTCTGGTGATCCCGAACAAATAGTTTGAGTTGACTTATGACGTGCTCACGTATGCACTTAATTTGATTTTGACTAATGATTTTTGATTTTCTCAATATTTCTTCATGCATACGTATTTTAAAATTGAGTTACAAAATTAATGAAATTCTAGATCGACACTTACTTTATCTCGGACATCATCGAATCCTCTGAGAACAGTGATAGATGGATTATTCCGAGTGTCACAAATTAATTACACTGGAGCAAATTCTGCGTTGATGCTCTTAATTTCCAGTAGCTCTTCTACAGTATGACATAACGATTATGTCGGTTTTTATTTTTTTTTTTATTTGCACTAGCCCCAAAAATAGGAGCCATATGGCCCGATTTCAAGATTTACAATTTATATACAAAATTCTATTTTATTTATTTATTTATTTTTTATTTTTTCCTCTTATTCAACTTTCATTCATCGATCCTCTTTCATACTATTATCCCATTCATTTTAATAAATTCATACACCTCCTTATACCCATTTGTTCCCATTCGTAATAAATCATTCAAATTCCTTGCACTCATAAGGATATCGAACATTCTTCTACTCTGAGTAAAATTCGGACAGTGCAGAATTAAATGTTCAATATCCTTCACAATTAAACATCTTTCACATAAATCATCCTCAATCAAATGACGTTTCTTTAGACTTTCTATCCAATTTCCATGATTCAATCTCACTCGTTCCATCGTTCGTATCATTGCAGTGTTCCCTTTGAGTTCCTTAAAGAAAGGTTTACTCAAAGGAGCTTTGCACAATTCAAGTACTTCTTGCCTTTCACACGACTCTTTTCAACAAATTCCCTTTCCCGTTTTCTCCACAGATTCACCTGAAATACACGAAGTACATCTCTTGCATCCATAAATTCATACTCAGTTTCTTCCTCAAGCATACAACCCCTTTTCGCAAGCATATCAGCTCTTTCATTACCCTCAAACTGTAGATGCGAAGGTATCCACTGAATGATCACCTCGCTCCCACAAGATTGAAGGTATTCATATATCATTTCAACATACACATTGCCTTGAGTACCCCGACCCCTGTTAATTAAATCCAATCTACTCTGGGAGTCGGAGAATAGAACTACTCTCCTCCTTCCTTCTGTCATTGCCAACTTAATTCCTTCCATAATCCCAATCAACTCTGCATTCATTATACAGATGTTACCATTAATTCTCAGCATTTTCTCTTTTTTTCATAGTTGGAATAAATATGCCCACACCTACCCGATCCTCATTTACACTAGCATCTGTATACACTTTCACATGTGCAAAAAAATTCAAATGCATTTTTCTAAATTCTCTCTTAACCGATAACTCATTCATCATCGCTTTTGTTGTGTCTCCAAAATTCAAACACACCGTAAGACCGTTCGGAGGAACTCTCGGACACACTTGTCGGATCTTGGAAAATAAGTGCATATTTTTCAAAATTATCTTCGCCCTTTGTGTCTTCCGGAAAACCGTTCCTCCTTGCAACCTTACTTTCATCTTATTTACTAACACGTTGTTTTTGGTCAACATTCGCACAGTCTCTCGCATGGTGATCCATTCTCTCTTATAATTTAGAGGTGAATCACCCAATTCAGACCATAGAGTTTGTATTGGGGTTGAATTAATCGCCCCCAATACCACTCTAGCACATGCATTCTCAACTTTCATTAGCTTTTCAAACCCGACCTTGGACCCGTCGCCTTACACGCTTATCCCATATGCAATCTTGGAAGACAATAGCGCTTTTCGCAACATGTCAGTCACACTAGGATGAGCTCCCCTTTTCGGTTTACTCACCCTTTTGATCACATTCAATCTGCTCTTGCAATTATCGGCCAACTTTTCCATTTGCACCTTAAAACTCAATCGCTTATCAATCCAGATTCCCAAATACCTAGTCAAAGTCACATATTCAATACTCTCGTTATATATTTTCACATCAATTCTTCGTTTTGAATGAAAAGTCATATTGTAACATTTTCTCGTATTTACAAGCAAATTCAATTCTGTTAAAAATTGTGTTACCTGATTCGGTGCCTCGTCGTTGTTTCTTCCATTGCCTATCAAGACAAAGTCATCTGCAAATTGCAGAATTACCTTGTCCGCGGAATTAAGTGCATGAATCGAGCTCGTATACAGATTGAAGAGAGTCGGAGAGATCTTACTCCTTTGTGGAAGGCCGATATTCACGGCTCCCTCCAACCTGTACCCCCTTCCACACAAAACTAACTTACGCTCACTCATAAACTCGTATACCCACTTACAAATTTTCCAAGGGAAACCCAAGTTTAAAAAAACCTGATATAGTTTCCCTGGAACCACATAATCATACGCCCTCTCGATATCCAAAAAAACCGCCACAACATTCTTGTTTTCCTTTCGTACTTCCCACACAAACTTTTCCACGCATTCATTAGCAGAGTGATTGCGCCGGAATCCAAATGTGGTTTCTGACAACAAATTACCCTTATTCACGAATTTATCCAATCTTCCTTTCATCATTCCATTCACCATCGTAACAAAAACATTCAACATTTATACTCCTCTGAAATTTGTTGCCAGATTCCTATCCCTATCCTTCATAGGAATTGAAACCACTCTGCTCTCCTTCCATTTTTCCGGTATCTGGGTACTCATCCACACCTTATTTAGAATTTGCAACAACGTTCCCTTTGCCTCAAATTCCAAATCAACAATCATTCTATAACTCACTCTATTAGTTCCAGGGGTAGTGGATTTTGATGAATCCAGAACCCCACAGAACTCGTCCCATTCAAATTCAACACACATTTCATTTACAGATTCACTGTTATTTTCAGGTAACACGCATTTATTACTTTCACCTAAATTATTCCGTACATTCGTCATCATTTGTAGGAATTGATTTCCATTCTCACTGTCATCTAAAACGGTATTTCTGCCTTGTATTTTATAACCTCTCACTCTATTAAATTTATCCCATACATCCTTCGTTGTAGTTCTATGTGTCATATGAGACACATACTCCCGCCAACTTTTCCTTTTCGCTCTACGGATAGCTTTTTTTAGCCTTGCATTCGCCCTTCCATACCTTATCCTACACTGGTGGCATATGCACCTATTAAATTCACTCAAGCTTATCCGTTTTCTTTCATACCAATACTGAATTTCATTGTTCCACCAACCATGTACCTTAATTTCATTCACTCTTATTTGCGTATTGCACATATCATTCACTCTCTGTATTTTATCCTCATGTTGGTTGACCTCATTTATTTCATTCATCATGAGAATTTCATTCATACATCTAACCCATTTTTTGCTATTTATAATGCTCTTTTGCTCAATGTCTACATGTACACCACCTATACAAGCGTGAATCAAATAATGATCACTACCCAAATTCTCATCAGTAACATTCCAAGTGACTTGGGCCGTCAGCCCGCTAGACACTAAGGTAATGTCTATCGCGCTGGCTGTGGCCCCTACATACGCCATACTTGTTGGTCTTCCATCATTCAGTATTACAAGATCGGAATCCAGAATGAGGTCCGCCAACAAGTTTCCCAATGCATTATTCCTTTCACACCCCCATACCCCCGAATGTGCATTCATATCACCCCCCACAATAATGTCACTTTTTCCACGCACGCAGTCAAAAAATTTCTTAATATCGCTCAGGCCTTTTTCTCCATCACCCGCAGATTCAATTGTGGTTGCATATACACTTACAATTAACAAATCTCTATCCAGATTCCGAGTTTTGGCAGCGACCACTTCAATGTGTTCAAAATCAGGGACCTGCACTGTTTGCAGCGTGATATTGGATCGCACCAATATCGCTACTCGCCCGTAACCATCGTCCATCGGTCTGGATAGAAAATTGTAACCATTCACTCGAAACGTCTTGTTCTTACGTTCCCATGTCTCACTTAATAGCATTACATTCACATAATTATTGGCCAGATAAGTCCGCATCATATCGCCGTTGGCATACATGCTGCGGATGTTAATCTGACCAATACACATACATTCATTGGATCTTACCATTTGCTCCGTCATGCGGTTTTATTCATTCATCCTTTCATCCTCTTCTACATCCATTATGATATTGAGCTCGTTTGGACTCAAAAATTTATATTTATTTTGGGATGTTGCTGCTCTTCCATTTGTAGCTTTAATTGTTGTTTCCTTTGTTGTTTGTTTTTGTATTTCAGCTGCTGCTGAAAACTGCTTGTTGTCTCTTATCTTATTGTTGTTGGATTGATTTCGTTGTGTTTTGTTTTATTAGTTTCTGTTTGTTTATTTTACTTCGATTATTGTTGATATCTTTACTTTTGTTGTTATTAGTGTTATTTGTATTAATATTATTATTGTTAATTTGATTATTATTGTTTGTTTCTTTTGACTTTTGATTTGTACTTCCGGTATTTGTTAGCTTCGTTTTTAATTTGTCACTGAATAAAGGTTTCGTTTGTGCTGCCGTAGATGCTGGTGTTGTGTTTGCGTATTCGCGGTAATAAATTTCCTTAGCTCTGAAATACGTTATTCTGTCCATAGTTTTGATTTTCATTATTTCCTTTTCCATGATGAAAGTAGGACAGTCCTTAACAAAAGTGGTGTGTTCATTTTGACAATTGGCATATTTGATGGGTTCACATTCAATCGTCTCAGGTCCCTTTGGAATTTGCTTTGCGCATTTGGGACAAACCGGCACTCGGGTACATTTGATTTTTGTGTGTCCGTATTTCTGGCAATGTATATCCTTACATTTAATTTCAAAAACCCTGCTTTGATAACCTTTGGTAGCTCAGTCGTGTTAAATGTGAGTATATGCAAGGGCGTGCCTTTAAGCTCCCCGTTGATTTTCCTCTTGATCCTCTCAACTACTTCTGTAACCTTCTGACTCTGTAATTTTTTCACAATTTCATCAGGGTCTACATACATTAGGTCGTGACTATATATCACGCCTTTGCTGGTATTCAAAAATGTATGCTCTTCCACTGACACTGGCATATCTGCGATCTTGGTTGCTTTCATCAAAGCTAAATAACCTTCCTCTTTGCTGGTAAGCACTAGTAGGTCCCCACTACGCAATATTTGTGTTTCATGTATGTGGCATGTTACCATTCCTAGCCCTTTTTCGATTAAAAACGGTGAAATGCCTTTAAAACTGTGTTCCCCATCTGTTTTCTTTATTACCACATATTTCTGACTGCCTTTGTCATCCAAAAATAATCTCCTTCTTTTTTGATTGTTTGTATCCGGTAATAAAGGATTAGCAAGTCCCTTCATTTTCATTAGGGTGTTAAACCTATTTTTTGTAGCCATCGGCATCCTGCCCGTAGGCAGATACCGTTAAAGATTCACGGAAATTTGTTTTTTTGGTGTTTTTCGTCACTCACTAAATAAAATTTGCACTTTTTTCACTCTGTTTGTATTAAATTGTTTGTAATAAAATTGTTTATATGCTTGCTGTATCAGCTGTGTACTCACTTAAATCACCACTTTAAAACACTAAATTAATTAATAATTACAATAAATATAACTAAAAACAAAAATTTTTTATTTCTAAATTGATGAGCTGTCAAAATTTGTGTTTCTCGTATGAAATCGCAAACAAGACTGATTATGTCGGTTTTTGACCTATTTCACTGAGGTATAACATTTTTTATTTTTTAATAACCAGCGTAAACGATACAACTATTGACACCCAAAAATATCAACACAATTATTGACACACTTGCTTTACTTAAGGTTTATAGCAAAATCATTTTATTTATCCTCTCCATATCTCAAATTTTTACAAATATTCTTCAATTCTCTTTCTCTTTTATATGTGTTCTCTTGTTAAGAAATTTAGTCTGTTGGTGAATTTTGCGTGACAAAGACGCGTGTTTCTTTATACATTTTTTGTGGTCAAACGGACCGAGTTTTGCTAAGGAATTAGAATTTGTAAGTACTTCCTATTAATTTAATAATTAAATTTAAATAATAAGCTCAATAAATTATGTGGTACTAAGAACAATATTTACAAATGTGCTATCTAAACCTCAAGATCACAAGATATTAGGGGTGTCAATAATTGGATTAATCTGTTGATTATATTCATTTATTGTCATAGGGTGTCAATAATTGTAATCTATTGGAGTACAATAATCGACACCATGTCAATAGTTGTACTTTTAAAGAATGACAATAACTGAAATGGTTTCGAAAATTTATTTTTAGTAAAAAAAATGCCCAAGACAAATAATAATTACTCCGAGGAGGATCTTCAAAATGCTCTTGTAGCGATTAAAACCACAAAAATATCAAAAAGAGCAGCGGCAAAATATTATGATATTCCCAGAACCACATTGATATTCCGTATGGGAGAAAAATTCAAAAAAGTGGGACCGGGCCCTTCCACAGTGCTAACCGCAGAAGAAGAAGATATTCTAGAAGATTGGATCATCACTTCACAGAAAAAAGGATTTCCCCAAAGAAAAGAAGATGTTCAGTACGCAGTAAAAGAATTCATCGAATCTACACAACGAGAACATCCTTTTGGTACTGATAATTTGCCAGGTAATGGATGGTTTCGAGCTTTTCTGAATAGACACCCGACTATCTCATTAAGAACACCAGATCCGGTGACAGCTGCGAGTGCCACAGTCGGCGAAAATGATATTAAGGCATGGTTTTATTCAATTGAAAAATATTTAAAGGAAAACAACTATTTTGAAATAATGCACGATCCTACAAGAGTTTTTAATGGCGACAAAACGAATTTTCAGTTGTGCCCCAAAACTAAGACGGTATTAGCAGCAAGAGGGGCCAGAAACATATTTGAAGTCGACCGAGGGTTAGCAAAAACAAACTTAACTGTGATGTTTTCGTTTGCAGCCTCAGGAGCTTTGGTTCCCCCTATGGTAATTTACCCGTACAAACGAATTCATGAGGACATTCGAAAATCATTGCCAATGGACTGGGGTTTGGGGATTAGTGATAATGGGTGGATGACCAAAGAAGTTTTTTATGAATATGTTTCTAAAGTTTTCCATCCATACCTTATCAAGATTGGAACGAAATTCCCCGTAATGTTTTTCGTGGATGGCCACAGCACGCATCAAACACTTAAATTAAGCAAACTATGCGTCCAATTAGGAATTGTGTTAATCGGTTTGTATCCAAATGCAACGCGGATATTACAACCAGCTGACGTAAGTGCGTTCAAGCCTCTCAAAAACGGATGGAATAAAAAGGTACATGAATGGCGGCAACAAAATCCTAAAGAATGTTTAACCAAGCAAAAATTCGCTCCATTGCTTGGAGAAGTGGTTGAAACAAGTATTACAGCTCAAACTGTTGAGCATGGTTTTCGGGCCTGTGGTATCTTCCCTTGGGACTATAATTCTATAGATTTTTCTCGTTGTTTGGGAAAGGGATCGGGAACCTCAATCGGCTATCGATTCAAAGAATCAATGACTACAACTGACAAAACTATTTCATATGAGAAATTCGAACAAATAATAGGTAAAACAACCATCAACGAATTTGAGAAAGCTTGCAATAGTGTATGCAATACGTCGCATTGGTCGGATGATAAAAGACATTTGTTTACATTATTTATTTAATTTAAACCCGAAAATTTTGCTCCAAAAACACAAATTGATTGTTTAGTCAACAACACCAACTCAGTTTTGGAAAGTGAGATATTATCTTTCAACCATATAGGTAACTCTTACATGGATGTATCGGAAATCAATGACTTTTTATTCGTTAACGAAGAAATAACTGTAGAAGAAGGTGCAGAAAACGTTGACCTAGTGGCTATAAATGAGTCCAGCATTCCCCTAGTAACTCCAATTAAGCTGACCGCTGCAATTGATGAGTTCTTGGATTGGCCGATAACACCTGAAAGACAGAATATTAAGCCTAAGAAACAACGAAAACCGTTTGTTATTACCGATGCATTGTGGATTAAGTCGGAGCAAATTAAAAAGGAAACTAGACAAATGGAAATAATAGACAAAGAACAAAAAAAAATAAAAAAATAAAAGAAAAAGATTAAAGAACAAAACCAAAAATTAGTAAGAAAAAAACGAATAAAGTAACTCGACCCAGATTGTCTTCTGCTTCTGCTACCAGTGCAACAACAATTACACAACCTAATCATTTACGTAAGGCTTTTTTACAACACATTTTAGAATTTCAGTTTTAATTGTTATGTTTTTTAGCGCTGGCCCAGATCGATAATATCGAACTGATTGATGTTCAAACTGAATCACTGAATAATGGAAGAAATGATGCAGGAAAACTCCGAAACCATATTCATTCACGTAAGGCTTTTTTACAATATATTTTTGAACTTCATTTTAAATTGTTGTTTTTTTAGCGCTGGCCCAGATCGATAATATCGTACAGATTGATGTTCAAACTGAATCACTGAATAATGAAGGAAATGATGCAGGAAAACTACAAAATCATATAAAAAATCTTTTCCAAGAACCTGAAAGTCACGATTACATCGGAGAAAATAAAATTGCATCCGGCTCCATGTGTTACAAATGCACGTTTTCACTTAACAAAAAATTAGGAATCAAATGTGCTAAATGTACAAGAGAATTTCATATATCGTGCATTAACAAAATGGGACTCACCTACATTCCGACATTTGTTTGCATCGCGTGCAATATTAATAATATCTGAACTACAAGACTTCAGAATCACTTTATTTTTATTTATTTTATTATTAAGTTTATTATATTAAACGAATTTACGATATTTTATTTTTATTTTATAATGTGAATTGTTATAATAAAATGTTTGACTGATGTACTATGTATTGAAAATATAAAGTTCCTTAAATATATATTTACAAACAAATAGCTAGCTAGCTAGTTTCTAATTCGACAAATTGTCTAAGGTATACGTTTGTCAATAATTGTACTTTTTTCTGGTGTCGATAAATATACAACTGTGTCAATAATTGTACTTTTTCAGAAGGGTTTCTTAAATGAGTTATTTAAGAAAAACGACAATTCATACAACATTTTTTGCAATGAAATATCAAATAAAAATAACTAAACTTTTATAATATGCTTTAAGATTTACTCATGTCTAGAAATTGTGTAAGTATCACTTACGCCATTCAATTTTGGTTTTAACTACCTGGGGGGGGGGCGAGTAGCAGGGACAGCAGAGGCGCAACGATTTCAACAACAACGTGAAGCAACACTACCTACAGTTAGTACACATTTGGGTGACCGCATGGGAACATGATGATGGAACGAAATCCTGCCCCCCTCACAACCTTCGATAGAAAAAATGGTGGAGGGAATAATAATAGTTGTTTACAGCTTTTCAGAAAAAAGAGTTTGCGGCACCAGGAGAATTTGTGTTGTCATTGTGTCTTCTTACAGGTCGGAGCAGTATAGTCTTGTGCTAAATAAATTACTAACAATATATTATATAGGTGTCTGGAACCGGGTTGAGTCTTTGTTGCTAACATTCCTTTCCCATCCCCTCAATCTTGTTATATGTAAAAAGTTGTACGCCGGCGGCCTGGCCAGGGGCGGATATCACACTATTAAACTTATGTGGTTGTCGATGTGGCGCCTTTGTTTACGGGATTTTGGGCTTCATGAAGAATGGTGTGTCGTGTTATAACATGGGTATAGTGGTGTGGTATTCGCATTTATAATACGGGAGACTTGCTTATTAATACTTGATCGTACATCGTAATCAAAATCAATCAATTCAATTTCGGTTTTAACTACCAAAAACAAAAAAGAAATTTAGGAAATTAATCGATTTAATTCGATTTTAACCCTTATGACATTCTTAATTTTGCAAAACGCTTTTTATTACATGTGTGGACAAAAGCCATAATGGCATAATTCGAGTTATGCCCTTTTCGTAATCGATTTTTTATCATATCAATTTTCTGTAATATTCCGGCAACTGCAAATAACCATTACGATTGTTTGCATTCGTTGGATTATTATAAAACATTGAAAAGATTTGAAATTGATTACGCAGATTTTAAATTTGAAAACGTAAAAGGGCATAACTCGACTTATGTAACATACTAAAGAGACATGCAAAAGAACATTAAAACTGAGATTTAATATTTTATTTTCAGATTTGGTTACTCTTGCATACAAAATTCTGCATTAAACTGATCAAAGTTTTCTGTCGTAATTCGTTCGTCTTTCATTACAGGTTCATTAGCCAAAAAAGGCATAAAAAATGTATATTAAAAACCAATCAACATTCAAGTTTATTAATAAAGTGTATCCCAGCCTTCAACCAAAAATAAAATACTTTATACTTCCGGTGCGTTATAAAATCGCTTATCGCTTATATAAAATATTGCCGCGTGATCGATAATGTCAGATAATATAAAAAGTCGTTTATTTTATCTTATTAATCCAAAAAAAAAAAAATAAATTGTTAAATCTTATATGTGTACATACAATATTAAATAATATTCACCTTTAGGCGAAAATTCATCAAAAATCATCATATGATTGACTTTTGATTTTTATACTACGGCGACGAACATGATCTTTGCGATCCCATACCGTCGTTGTTGTTTTTGTATTTTATATTATAAATATATGTATATATTTATTAATATATGTATTATAATTATAACGATCTATATACAAATCCAAACCGTGAGAACCACCGACTTGTAGCATGGCAAGTAGTAGCAGCAACAAAAACAAATCTCTTAATTTTATTTTTATAATTTTATATCACCATACATACTAAATTAATTGCATTACATGTTTTACACACACACATGCACACAAAGCTACACGCAAATAAACATACGAAGCAACAACAATTTGTCCGTACAATTTAAATTTTTAGTTTTTTTTTTTACATAAATTTTACGATCATTGAATACGATGGCGAGATGTTAAAATCCAGCAACAACAAAACCTAACCAGCCAAAAAGAAAATTATTTATTAATGAATTTCGAAAAAAAAGCAAAACAAAAAAATAGCCTGCACGCTAAACAACTCCAAAAACTGGAAAATTATTATTTTACCATTGTGTCCCTGACAACTTGTTTAATTGCACAAGAATTTCATTCATAAATTTTTATTTTTTTTTTTTTTTTCATCTTTAAAACGAAAAGATCATGATTTCAACCATTATGATCTCTCTTACCTCGTATGTAGTGCGTATATATACGATCATAAAACTAAAGTTAAATCACAGCTATCATTATTATTATTATTGCGATCGCAACAACAGATTGGTACTCGTATAAAGAAAAATAAAAACCTGTTGTTGTTGTCTGTTGTTTTGGTCGATCGATAACACATTATTTAAAATTCACATTTAAGAAAATTTAAATCTAGTAGATATAAAGAAACAAGATCTAGTATAGTAGGTAGTAAGTTCATTTGATTCGAAAGTTTGGTTTATTTTCTAAACCGCAAGACAATTAAACAAAAATGATCTGTAAATGTAGATCTTCAAAAAAAAAAAAAAAAAAAATTTGGTATTTTAGAATTATAACATAAAAATATGTTAGTTTGTGGTATCATGATCTTGTACGATCATCATCTTATAATACAAAAACAACTCTTTTTTTTTCTTTAATTTCTCACCAATCCAGTTTACTTCTTTATAAAGTTTTGATTCTGTTACGTTTGTTATACTGTTTCAAAATGTGTATTTTTTTTCATATACATATATAAAAGAAAACAGGTCTTACGCGTGGCCCGATTCTATACGATCATCTAAGATATAAAATACGAAAGATCAATTTCTTGTTTTAAAATTTATGTTTTTATTTTTTAATTTAAAGGAAGTCGATTTATTATTATTATTTTTTTTTTTTTTTTGTAACAAAACAAATTGTAATAATGAAATTGTTTACCAACGTTTGATGATGGTAAAAGCAATAGAAAGAAATAACAACATACGTACGTACGTACGGTAAGAAAATTTTAATGATCGCAAGGCATAAGAAGAAGATTTTGTTAAAGATCAAAAAGAAGTTGATTTTTTTTTTTTTTATTCATGTGTTATGTATGTAGAATAATAAAATAAGTAATATAATAATAAAAACAACGGCAGCATCCAGCTCTCACGAATATTCAATAATGATGATCGACAACTTTTTTTCTTTTTCTATTTTATGTTTTAGTATTGAATGATCATGATTTTATATGATCATTGTATGGTATATCAAGAAGTAGCAATCAATCTATATTTTGTTTTGCTTCTAAACGTAAGGAAGAAGTGTAATATAATTCTATAATTCTAGATCATAGAGATAGCATTATGCAATAATTGTGTATATCGAGTTGCAGTTATCCGTTGGAAACAAAAAAGTGTGGGTTTGTTAGAAACAATGTAATATAGTATCTTAGACACACTGCGATTGAATAAAATCGATTTAGTGAGTTTTTCGAGAATAGCCGCAGTCTGTCAACCTCGATTTTAGTGAGTCCCTTTACTTTTGCATAAATACTTAAACTAGTTTAGCTAAATCGGATTTATCAAACCACAGTCTGTCTAGGGTATTAGAAACGAATTTATTTTATTTCAAGAGTGTCATCAGTGATGGAATTTTAGGTACAATTGTATTTTTTTTGATAGAATTCATTTATAGAAATACAATAGTACATTTCAGTGAAATTTGGTACAATCTGAAAAATACCGCTGTGAATTTTATCCTAAAGTTTTCCTAAAACAACAACACCAACTAATAAACTTATTTGTATTAGTAAAATGCATAAGTATAGGCGACAGCATTGAGTATTAAATTTATTAATAAATATTTTTTAATAATGTTTACATTAATAATAGTTAATAATTCAATTTATAATTAACAACATAAATATCTAATTTATATAAATGTTTCGATAATAACTATTAACAAAAGTATAAATTAAAATTTGTAAATAGGATATTTTATGTGCTAACACCGTATACCATAGAAGTATTACATTTGACATAATACTAAACAGGATTAGAGACCGTGATCATCGGATTTCCTTACAGATTAGTAAGGTGCATCCCTAAGTCAAATAATCACTGATTTTCAGAAATTTATCATTGACCTTGCATATTGAAACGGGATATTTTGTGTGTTAACTCCGTATATCATACACTGAAAAAAAGAGCTGCCTCGATTCTATGAAACGCTGGTTTTGTATTGAGACATCGCCAATTTCCTAAAAATAAGTCAAAAAGGCAAGACTTTCCAGAATTCAATGTAAAAATTAATTAAATTAAGACAAAACAAAACATCCATAATGATTTTCATAAATATAATGTTTTAGAGATTCCTTACGTTAAGGAAGAAATTTTAAATATTTGTATAATATTAAGGAATAATATGCATAATTTCAATTAAAATGTACATAAAAATAAGGTAGACGATGGAATATTATTTTAATGAAGTTTTTTGACACTATCTTAAACCAAAATTATGCATTAATTTTTTGATTGTATCAACACAAAACCAAATCAAACACTAAAACTAA